>JARBWK010000006.1:80837653-81441771 GCA_030556195.1 Anolis apletophallus | reverse complement strand
AGTGGTCCAACATTTCTGTGTTCTCAGATAATATGCCGTGTAGAGTGGTCCAACATTTCTGTGTTCTCAAATAATATGCCGTGTAGAGTGGTCCAACATTTCTGTGTTCTCAAATAATATGCCGTGTCCAGGTTGGTTCATCAGGTGCTCTGCTATGACTGACTTCTCAGGTTGAATTAGTCTGCAGTTCCTTTCATGTTCCTTGATTCCACTTCAGTCTCACACCTGGGCTTAGAACTGAAATCAGACTATTGTTTAATCAATGAGTCTTCTCTTTTCCAGCCCTGATATCCATCAGCAAACATTGTTTTCCCTGAAACAATCACTTCATATATTAATGAGCTCCTGAGGGCAGAAAGGGGCAGACTCAATAATTCCTCCGATGAATGGCTGTATTAAGTTTCCTACCACACACTTTACACCAATAAGACTGTTGCACTAGGGCCTTTCACCACAAACCACACATGGTCCAAGTAATCAAATAAGTAAAAGTTTATTAAAAGCAGAGTATATAAAAAAGCAGAGTACATAAAAAGTAAGCAAATTCAAAAGAGAGTATCAATGTTGAAAAAGTTATTTCCATAAAAACCGAGAGTCCAGAAATCCATACAAGGAAAGTCCCCAACATCAAATCCCCGAGATTTCCAGGGCAGGCAAATCAAGACAAAGCAAGATCAGCTTAGCAACTTTAGTACATGAATTCCAAATACAAAAAGATAAAGTTAAAAGTTTCCCTGACATTAAGTCTAGTTGTGTCTGACTTTTGGGAAGTTGGTGCTTATCTCAATTTCTAAGCCAAAGAGCCAGCATTGTCCATAGACACCTCCAAGGTCATGTGGCCAGCATGACTGCATGGAGCACTACCTTCCCGCAAAAGCAGTAACTATTGACCTACTCACATTTGCATGTTTTTGACCTGCTAATTTGGCAGAAGCTTGGCCTAACAGCAGGAGCTCACCCTGCTCCCTGAATTCAAACCGCCAACCTTTCAGTCAGCAAGTTCAGCAGTTCAGTGGTTTAACCTGCTGCACCACCAGGGGGTTCAAGAACATAGGCCCAAGAAAATTAGAGCTCTTTACATGGATACAGCATTGCTCTCACAAAGATTGTACCAACATGTTTTTTTGTATTTAAGATGCAGAATTGAATTTTGTCATGACTGTAAACCGACTGTAAGCTGAGTCCCCTTATTCAACATTTCTGTGAAATTTGAACACAGTTATAGATTTTATTAGGTAGTTTCATTTTTTTAACCTGTGTAATTATGTCTACTTTCTTCAAAGCAGCTGTGGGTCATTCCTAACTGTGCTATTTGTCTGCTAGTTTGAGTTGATGTTCACTAAATCTAGCCCTAAAGCCCTATTAGCTGACATCCACCTGATTCAAAAGGATGCTTAAGTGTCTATCAAAGCAACTAAATATTTTTGAGTTCATGACAAAAAAGAAAAGCCAAATACTGAAGACCAAGAAGACAGCAGGTTGAGAATCATTGCAGCACCGGGTACAGATAAAGTCCCCAGAATATGCACACCTAGACTTCAGGTGAAAACTGTGGCATCTAATCCAAGCCCTGCCAAAGAAACCATAGAACAGATGCAAAGACAAGAAGTTGTATCATTGTTAGATCTTGGAGTTTATATGAATAAGACTGTTTATGATGACCAAGTGAAAGTGCAAAAATCCACAGACTTCATTGCCAGGATATGTATTTCCTGTGGATAAAAAGAGGCATCTATTTTTTCAACCCAAATGGTTCAGCAGATTTCCTTGGCTAACCTACTCATTTCATCTACAAGGTGCACTCTGTAAGTACCATGTGGTGTTTGGAGGCAAAGTTGGGGTTAAAGATGATCAGCAGCAGCTTGGTGCATTGGTTGCTAAGCCATTTGTGTGGTGGAGAGATGCAATAGAAGTCTTCAATGGACACAAAAAAACAGAGTACCATCAGAACAACTTGTGCTTGGCTGAAAACTTCTTGCTAATCAACAGTGGAAAATGTCCTGATGTAACCTACCATCGTGATAAAGGATAACAGAAGGAAACAGAATGAAACTTATGCCAATTGTGAAAGCTATTGTCCTTTGTGGCCGACAAGAACTGGCTTTAAGGGGGAGCAAAGATTCAGGACATGTTACCTGTGCACAATTATGATAATTTCAGGGCCTTGTTAAGATCTCATGCCAGGAGACACTGACCTGAAAAGAAATCTTGAAACTGCAGCTATGTCTGCCCAATATACTAGTTCTCAAATACAAACTGAACTAATAAATATTTGTGGTGACAAGGTAGTCCAAAAAATTGCTGAAATGTATCACAGTGTTTCTCTGTTTTGGCAGATGAAACATTAGGTGTGAATACCTCAGGATAGTTATCACTCTCGGTAAGGTACACTGATGTTGAAGTTGCAGAAATAAGAGAAGACCTTATAGGTTTTGTGAAGATAAGTGATGTGACAGGTGTAGCACTTGCAGACATTATTTTGAAAACACTGGAAAAAATGGGCTGAACTTGCAATATTTGTGTGGACAGAGTTATGATGGAGCTGCTAATATGAGTGGTCATATTAGTGGTGCATAGGCAATTATACTGCAGAAGTATCAGATGGCTGTCTACATCCACTGCAGTGCTCACTCACTAAATCTAGCCTTAGCAAAAACTTGCAGCATTCCACCTGTCGGAAACTCCCAAGGAACAATATCATCTGTGTGCTATTTCTTCAGAGCATCATCCATCAGACTGGAACTCTTGAAGAAAAATATAAAAGACAGTTTCCCTGAATCAAGAGCAAACAACTTCCTGCCAGTTTGTGAAACCTGTTGGGTTGAACAACATGTTGAAGTTTTATGTTTTGTTGAACTGTACAGTGTGGTGGTGAGAATACTTAAAGAACTAAAAGAGAGTCCTTTATACAACAGTGAGACTTCTTCCCAAGCTGGACACTTTTTAAAAAATGTTCTGGGTGCTGAACTTCTAATAACAATACACATCCTAAGAAAACTTCTGTCATCATCCCTTCAACTTAGCAAAATATTACAAAGAATAGATATGGACATTTTGGTAGTCTGCAACATGTTGACAGTCTCTTAGAAAAAGCCAGTGAGATATATACAGAATCTGTGAAAGAATTTCAGGAGATCTTTGATACAGCAAGATCAGTGGTGGAGTTTATAGGTGGAGAGGTTAGGATTCCTCACATTTGTTCAAGGCAGACTTGTAAAAGCAGCATGAAGGCAACTTCACCAACATCAATGGAATATTATAGACTAAATGTGTACATCCCATTTCTGGACTTTTTCTGCAGTCCGCTTCAATAAAGATTTACAAGGCACAGGGAAGTAGTACAGGAACTGCAAGTGTTCCTCCCTATTAATTGTGGCCATTTAAAATCCAACTTGAACAAGTGCACAGAACTTTACAATGAATGCCTTCAAGACACTGACACACTGTTGGAAGAATTTGGTATAGGAAATGCAAAAAGACTGCACCAGCAGAAAAGCTATCAAATGCACTGGAAGCATATCTTGTCTGTGATCAACGGTTTTTTCTGAATGTGAAGAAACATCTTCAGATTTCTGCAGCAGTGCCAGGGTCAAAAGTTAGAAATGAAAGGTTGTTTTCAACTCTTAAATGTTTGAAAACATACATAAGAAGCACAATGGGGCAAGAAAGACTGACTGGACTTGCACCCTTGAGTGTCCACCGAAGTTTATCCATGGAGTCTGATTTCTGTCAAATTGTATTGACACAGTTTTCAAGTGTTTCCAACTGGCATTGTGGTATTCTTTTGTAACAATAAATTACCAATTAAGAGTCATTTTCAGGGTTTTTTGAGACTTGAAACTTTGTAATAAAAATAGAGATTTGATTAAATTAAGTCTATATAAAATGTAGAATGAATCATATAATTTAAATTGTTTTGTATTATGGACCTACTCTGCATGATTTGCTAAAATGTTTCAACCTCCCCTTCCTTCACCCCCCCACCCCCGCCACCCCAATTTGTTTTCTGGTTATGGGTCTAGTGGCAGTCCACCCCCTAAATCAAGGGTGCTCATTAGGTAGCTTGAGAGCTACTAGTAGATCTTCGGGCCTCTTCCAGGTGATCTTCGGGCCTCACCAGCCGGATAGGGTGCTCCTGCCATGTGTGCGCACACCCTGTGCGCACGTGCACTCCTGCTGCTGGCTTCTGCTCTTGCGGTGCTTCTTTCATCTGCGGGGCATTGCAGGAAGGAAGCACGAGGCAGGGCCTCTGGAGGGAGCGCCCTGCCTCCCTCTCATCCAGAAGCAGCTGTGCAGCCTCAGTTGCTGGCAATACAGGCAGGGCGGAGTGCTCCCTCTGGATGCCCCGCCTCGTGCTTTCTCCTTCCTGCAATGCCCCGCAGGCGGAAGAAGCGCTGCGTGGGCGGAAAACAGCAGCAGGAGCACGCGCGGTGGCAGGAGCGCATGGTGGCGGGGGCAGGTAGATCTTTTGGACTTGGTTGCTTTAAGAGTAGCTCGCATTCTGAAAAAGTGTGAGCACCCCTGCCCTAAATTATACAGCAACCTAGAAACAGCATCATAGTTGACATAAAAATCTTAGAACAGACATGGCAGCTTTAAATCCAGAACCTGGTAGACCTTGAAGACATATTGGATGTGGGATCATATGCAGGCACAGCATCACCATTACATCAGTGCAACCAGAAACTATTATGACTTTGCCACAGAAAAACCAAAAATACGTTATGCCAAGGGTGTGTTGGTTGGAGAACATAAAGTTAACATCTTGTACTTACTTGGACATCAGTCCCTAGATGGTCTAATTTTAAAAAGAAGATCTAAAGGTAAGATTTGCAGCTGAACTCAATGGAGGGTCAGAGTCCATTGCCATACACTTCCAACCACCTTATACAGCTATGATAGTAATACAATATCTTCTCAGGAAAGAATGAGAGAAGAATCACATAAATGTGACAAAACAACCTTATGTTTCAGATAACAGGGGAAAATATGGGACTACACATCATTTTCTTTTTAAGCCTTGAGATCTTATTGCATCGAAGTGGGAACTTTTGTGATGGAACTTGTGTGAAAAAGAATTCACTACAGAAAGGATGTACTTTGAACACAGAACAAAGAGCCAGTCTCTGCTAGCAAGTCACCGATCATACCTTTTCTCTTGGAGGATCAGAGCCTGGGCACATGAAGCAAGACGAAGAGTAAGTGGAAACAGAGTTCCATTACAACTTCTTACACAGCATGGCTGAGAATTGCTTAATAACTAAAGTACCTGCTAAAGGGATCCCCCATATATGAATGCTAAATGCAACTAGAGGTGATCCATTTGTGAGGGCACATAAGGCAGTCCCACCTAACACAAGCTTCCCATTCAGCCATGGATGTAAGGTATACTTAGATCATACTAAAAAGGAGATCCATTAGCAAACTACATGTCATTGATGCAATTTCTGATGACACCAGTGTCAACTCCACCAGCTCTGGTAGATACCAGCAGCACACTAAGCACACCACAAGCAATGGAAGACAGTGGTGTGGAAAGCTAAAAAGAGCCATCTCTCCTTGTGCTATTGCTACTATGAATCTGTTATTGCTGCTTACTCCTTACACTGCAAACTGTCTTGCTTGGTTTTTACCACGTATCCTTCAGTCAAATGCAGAATCAAGGACATCTTCATTGCTGGTGCAACACAGAACAAATAACACCTCTCTAGCACAACCATCTCCAGCAACCACCAATTTGCTATTTTTCTATGCAGTGCCAACATATTTGTTCAGCTAGAGTACCTTGCTTTAAGGACTGTTTGATAGGCAAGTAAGTAGCACATTCTTCCTTACTCTATTAGATTCCAGATATGTTCCAGTTGACTGAGAATCATGGAAACTGTAGCCCAACATATATGGTGTGGCCTAGGCGGGGAGCATGGATATAGGTGAACCCCTCCATTAAATGGGGAAAGCTATTTTTCTGATGTCTGTAATGGATCTTTCACAAACATAGAGGTCTTACTAGATTAGGCCTTTCGAACATGGCATCCTTTAGAAAAGTTGACATCACAGTCCCCATAATTTTATTGGAGATGTACTATGTTGGAGTTGATTATAACTGTAGTTTAACATATCAGATGTCAGAACTAGAACAAGTAGCCTGACAACCTATCCATTTAGTTTGCTTTGAGATCACTCTGTTGATGATACTCCATAAAACTGTGGCCATGTTATGGCTGTGTTGTTGTAATAATACACAATGGCAGGTTTTATTTATCTATATCAGCATTCTAAAACCTTTGTGGTCATCCAGGTTTTTGGACTTCAGCTCCTAGAATTCCTGACTTTGGCCAAGTGGGCTATGCTTTCTGAAAGTTGAAGTCCAAAGCACCTGAGAGACCTAGGAACAGCCTGGGAATTGTTGAGCTATAGTACTAATGCATCTACCCAAAATATATCTCTGAGAATGAGGTTCACATCCCACCAGGGTTCAGGATTATCAATTTTCCCACTTTCAAATTACTTGAAATTTTCAAAGATAAATGAACAATCCAATTTCCCCTTGTTGATGATGTAATAAAGCCGTGTACTTGGGTGAATGCTTTGAAGGGATAACAACATTTACTGGGATAATAGTAAGCAGAAGGTGGCAATCAGCTAAATGGACTCAGGGTGGGATGATGTTGGATTAAAAAGAAGTATGACAAATCATAAGGCATGTAAGAGTACCATGATCCAACTATCCTTAGTTATTTTGGGGGTGGGCAAAATGCAGCAAACTTAATTGAGCTCCAAACCTATCTGATTTTCCCAATAAATACATTTTTCCTTAAATCCAGATTGGGTTTAGAATGCTGAAGGGCTCATTTCATTTGCAATTTTTAAAGACCTCTTTCACATTTATCCACATACCGATCCAAAAATCAACTCACACTTTAAACCCCAATGGCAACCATATCCCTGTATCTATCAAAGAGAAAATATAACAGGATTCAACCACCTTTGAAGTCACATTCATCTACGCATTTCTAATATGATGGATGCCATCATCTGCCTATAATGCTACGATGTTACTATAATGCTACTCAGCAAGCTATGCAAGTTTTTTGTTCTTTTTTCCCCCACTCCCACCTTTTTCCTACTATGGGTTTCAAGGTAATTTGCAAGCCCCAACAGACATGAAGCAAACATTAAAAATGGTAGCTCTCAGAAATAGAGAAACATTTCAGAGTCTTATTAACCAAATTTTCTCATTAAAATTGACTGTAAATGCTATTCAAACAGGATTGCTTTCTTTCCTACCATACCTTCAGCACCATTGTGGAACTGCAGCATCTGTTAAATACCGCACTGCACACAGTATTTTGGAGTGTCTACTCACTACCAATATATATGCACATATACGTGTATATAATACTGTTGTAACACTACAGCACTGTTGTAGTGTTTTAACACTCCTTCCCACAAACTTTAATCCAATCCCAGCAAAGCAGTGAGACACAGGCTACAGCATCACCTGGGCTCATCCAGCCCAACACTTCCAGTCCAAAAGGTTCCCCAGAACCTCAGAGGAAAGGGCAAGCCTTCAGAGCTGAGTGCTGCTCTTGGAGAGCAACCACTGGCATTGGCATAACTATATTTCCCCACTCAAAGCAAGCCCACTATACTGCCTCTGGCCACTCAAAATCAAAGTAAAAGCACAATTGAACTTCAGTGCAAGCAATAATAGCATGACATAAGCAATAAAGTTGCTTAAAACCATTTTTTCAGCTACAAAAAAGTATTGTTTTTAAGACTGAGACAACAATTTCAAAGTGACAATTCCATGTAGTAAACCTGCCCAAAATATGTCAGTTCCATTTTGCCTGCCTCATGTAATAAGGTCCTATGTCTTTTGCATGTTCTGTAACTGACTTGAAGTTTCTTTTCTTCTATTGATTTCATAGTCGATTATAAAAATGATGATTGATCTAGCCCAATGTATTTATATTTACCCACTTGGATTATTATTTTTTCAATGAATGTATGTGCACGAATGTATTTTGCTAGTCCTTAAGATGCAAAAGATATTAGGGTGAAAGAGATAAACGTGCCAAGGGGAAGGCGCATCAAGCCAACCCTGACCGGGACCGCCTTCCACCTGGAAACCAATGCCCTCACTGCTGGAGAAGATGCAGATCAAAAATAGGGCTCTACAGTCACCTACGGGCCCACCGCCAGTACACCAATCTTGGAGGACAACCTACTCGCCTAAGTAAGTAAGCAAAGATATTCTTCACACAATAACCACCACAATCCTCATGCTCTTTTGAATTCTTCCAGGATTGTGATATGTGTGTATTTTAGATTTCCAGAATTTTTGCGTCAGTTGACCTGTGCCCAACTGAGCATTCATTAAAAATGTAGTTTGTGGATGTCAGGTTGAATAGAACAGGGTTCCTATATCTCGAATATTTAACAGATTCTAAATACTGCAAATCTTTATACATTGTAACTATATTCTCAATTTGCTTTTGACATGATAAATAAATAGCAGATTATTAAAAAGGAAGCATAAAGTTTTACCCAGTGAAACCACACACTCTCTCACAATCAATACACTTTGTATCACTACCACCCACCCCCATTTTCATTTACTGGCACAATGTTACTCCATGTTACTATATGCAGCACCGAAGGATGACATCAGGGGATGCAGCAAATAAAAGGTGGGTTTCATTGCGGGGAAGAGAATTCATCTGACAGAACTATACACTAATTCTTTCTGTTCCAGGATATGTTAAATATGAAAAATACAGGAATCCCGTTCTACATTCACCCTAGCAACCCTCATACAGAGCAAGGCCTATTCCCTAAACTTAATTATATACGTCAGTTTTGTTAAATTTTTGGACTTGTTTAAGTCAGTTTTATTAAATTCTAGCAGACGAACAGAATCATTGATTGTTATTCAATGAGTTTTAAAAGATAGAGTTGTTTGATTTTGACTTCAAGAATATTGTTGCTAGTGTTATGCGCATTTGAGTAATTTTCTGACTTATGGCAATAATAATAATAATAATAAACAACTTTATTTGTACCCCGCCAACCCTCTTCCCAAAGGGGACTCGGGGCGGCCAACATGAGGCCAAGCCCAAAATTACAGTACAGCAAAATAAAATACAAAGAAGCAAAAATAACATCAAAATAAAGTGCATGAAATAACAAAATAAAATAAACAGTTACTAAATAACATGATAGAGAAATAGGACACAATGGGTGGGCCAAATGCACAGGATAAAATTGATAAAACCCTGGATGAGATAAGTAGTGGGAGAATGGGTTTCTGAGGGAAGCAACCCAAAGGCATACCTATGATAGGGTTTTCTTGGCAAGATTTGGTCAGAGGAGGGTTTGCCTTGGCTTCCCTGTGAGCTGAGAGGATGTGATCTGCCTTAAGCCACTCAGTGAGTTTCCATTGCTGAGAGGGGGAACCCAATGATCAAACCACTACACGATGATGGCAGGAAATCATTTTCAAAATTATTAATATGAAGAGAATAAGATCCATGTACTTAAAGAATAAATAAAAAGATTCTTTATTCTGTAATGACTACAATTTCAATCATTAGAGAGGAGTTCAAAAATAATTAGAGGGAGTCCACAGGCTACGTTGTTCTTTTCATTAATAATTGCTTTCTGTGCTTTATTATTATGATATATACAATTACTATCATGGCAGGAGCTTGGATTGGATGGCCCTTGTGGTCTCTTCTAACTCTTTGATGCTAAGTTATCACAAGATTAGTCATTGACCATCGACCCTTTATCACTTCAGGCAAGCTACTCAAAAAAGGAAGCTGATATAGATAAGCTTATCATGGTTGATAAGCCTGCCATGAATCAATAGTCAAGTGCCATGTTATGTCATGGTCAGCTTCATTCAAACATATTAACCTTGTCTAAATTCTGTGAAAATATGTGATATCAAAAGTGGTACTGAGATATACAGCAATCTTAAGGTTTATCCACACAGTATCACATCACTGGGGCAATTACTTTCCACATGATAGCAATATCCTGGAGAGCCAGTATAGTGTAGTGCAGGGCTTCTTAAACCTTTTCCTCTCATGACTTATTTCCACCTGAGAAATTGTTATGTTTATATACATTGTTATTAGGCCTGTGCAATCATGCTTCTAAATGTTTCTAAAGTACTTACAAAACAAAAAATATGGGGGTGAAAACTAGGTGGCGCTGGTAGTTTGTTTCTATAGTGTTGCTAAAGTTCTGGTGGTGAAATGTTCACAACCAGAACTTTAGCAACACCGTAGAAGCAAATCACCAGTGCCATCTAGTTTTCACCCGCAGAATGTTAGTTTTGTAAGTACTTTAGAAACATTTAGAAGCATAATTGCACAGCCCTAATTGTTGTCTATATAAAATAGTTATAAAATCAAACATTTTCTGATAATAAATCAGCATTTGCAAGGCTTGCTAAACAGGCTGATTTTCCTTTTTGTGGAGTACAGCTGAAGCATTTTCTGCAGAGTCCACTGTAAGCACTGCATGTCTTTGCTAACAAATTTGTGTAAATTTCTAGGTGGCATTCAGAAACCTTTTACTGTTGCCAATTTGTTCATTACCCCAACATAGAGCTAAGACAACCTCATTTGAGATCAGGGATCACAGATTAAGGACCTTATCACACATTGTGGTGAATCCATGGGATCCCGGCAAAGGGTGTGGAGAACCCATTGCCCCATGCCCCGCATCGCCCGACTTATCGCTGACCCCATCCCATGGAGGCAAGCATTCACCACATGGCTTCCCTCCATTGTTACAAAGCCTTAAACGAATATGATGTGCTTATGTGCATCGCTGAGGCGTTTTCCGGCTCCCCACCTACCATGAGATGGAGCCAGTAGCAGGAGACAATGCCAGCACCAGAAGTTAATGCCATCATGTAAAATTTGTCAGCTTCCCAAGGGGGTACACTGACGAGTCACCACCAGCACAGAGATTAACTATGTATACTGTTCATTTAACTGTTTATATTTACATAAAAACTTAGTGTGTTCTCTGAAGCTCAGTCTTTGTGTAAACTGGACTTGGCAATTTATCTCATCACAGCCTGCTTTGCATATTGCCTCAACACAACTCCAGCTTCAAACTCACAAATGACAGTTGTTTGTTTTCCCTGCCAGTGAGGAAACCCTCACTTGTGAGGTCAGGAAGAATCCCCAACCAATGAATGCCAGGAATTTGAGCACGGCCAGCTTTCCAATCAATCAGGGGAGACTGTGGGTATTTTGAATGGCTGTCAAAATGAATGACTTTGCTGCATGCTTATGTCCGATCTTTCTGAGCACAGACTCCATATCAGACCTACTTTCAGGCCTGAAAGTAATAAACCTCTGTTTCTGTAGCCTTCAGACCTGTAATGCAAGTTACTTTGGTTTTTGAAGAAGTGGGGCGCACTGGGTACTGGACCTCTGCCCACTCCTTTGTAGCTGAATGTCAGCTTCACTACTTAACAGTGATAGTCCTTAATGATTTGAGCAAACTAGAAATGAGATCCCTTTGTAACCCACCCTGTGGAATACAGGTGGTCTCGATAAGTCAGAGGCCCCGTGGACCCTCCCCTGCCTATTTGCATCAGCACTCGCCTTGTTTGTGGTGGGCCGGGACGAAGGGTTTCTACTGATACTTTACTTACTTACTTACTCAGGCAATCCCTCATAGCCCGAGGATGATGGTCCTCCAAGTGTAGTGTCCTGGTGGTGGGTGGAGCCTGATTCTTGATCCACATCTTCTCCTACAGTGAGGACATCAGTTTCCAGGTGAAAGGCGGTTCCGGTCAGGGTTGGCTTGGCGTGCCTTCCTCTTGGCACATTTCTCCCTTACGCCCTCCATTATTGCATCTCTAAATTCTGCAGCACTGGTCACAGCTGATCTCCAGTTAGACTGCTTAAGGGCCAGGTCCTTATGAACCATCTAGGTGTTTAAGATCGTCAGGAGAGGCCCTGCTCTCGCTCCCGCCTTCTTCACAGATCCGGTTGGTGGGGACGAAAGACAGGGCCTTCTCAGTGGTGGCCCCTCAGCTATGGAATGCCCTCCCTAGGGACATTAGATCGGCTTCCTCCATCCTAACATTTTGAAAGAAAGTTAAGACCTGGCTGTTCGAGCCGGCATTTACAGATGCAGTATAACTGTTTGTGATTTATGGAATGATATGACGATGCGACGGAAATTGATTATAACGATGAGACGCTGAGAATTGTATTTTATGGTTTTAATTGTTAAAGTGTTTACTGTTTTTATATAGTTATTGCATTGTTTTTGATTGTACTTTATCTTGTGGACATTGACTGCCATGTGTAAACTGCCTCGAGTCACTTTTGGGCTGGGAGGGGCGGTATAGAAATATAGTAAATAAATAAATAAACTGAACAAAGGGAGGCTATGGGGTGGGAACATAGACTATGATATGAAATTGTCTGATTGTCCTTTAACCAATTGAGCCTGACAATGGAGTGATGCCTCAAATAAGGTGGCAACGCACTGTAAAACTATAAAAGCAAATGTACTGTCACTGCTCAAGGTTCCTCCATTTTGGTGGCAGCACTGGAGCTCCAGTTCTCTGTATTTTACATCTACTGAGTTTTTCAGAATAAAAATTTGTTTCTAAGAGCAAGAAACACCTGGTTACTTTGCCTGAGATCTGATGGGGAGGCGCTTCTCTCGGTCCCACCACTGTCACAGCTGTAATTTGTGGGTTGAGAGGGCCTTCTCTGTGATGGCTCCTTGGCTCTGGAATGCCCTCCAGAGAGATTAGATTAGCACCAACTCCCCAAACCTTCCAATATAGCCTAAAGACATTGGTATTTAAACAGGCCTTTTACCTGAAATAGTGTTTTGTGGTTGTATATGATGACATCGACCATTGTTGCTTGGCACTTTAGTGTGACGAAATGAAAATCATGCGTAGTTCACATTTGACCAATCCACACATTGTCTTGCCAGAGAAAAGATCTGCCACACAGATTATCAATAAAGAACAAGAAGTATACTCTTTGTAAAGTAGAACAACATATGTACAGTCACTTGAACAGTTGCACTGACTCACACAATATCCTTTTAGATTCAAAATGGTTCTTCCAGTGTCCATGTGAGAGATCTTCTTTCAGCAGTCAAGAAGCAAATCTATCTGTCTCTCTGCAATCTCCTGCACAGCTAGCAACCTGAATATGTAACTGTTGCCAAAAGTCCAGGCTCAGCTAGTTTCTGGGCGTGGCCCAGCCAATCAGCTATATCACTGATTCTCAAAGTGGGCGGTACCGCCCCCTGGTGGGCGGTGAAGCGATCCAAGGGGGGGGGGGAGATTACGCGGCCCTCTTCTTTGGCCCTGCCCCCTTCGCTTTGACCTGCATATTAGATATTTGGATTAGAATTCGTAAGAGTAGCAAAATTATTTATGAAGTAGCAACGAAAATACAGTTGGGGATCGCCCCAACATGAGGAACCTTATTTAGGGGTCATGGCATTAAGAAGGTTGAGAACCACTGTTTAATTGCTATAAATTTTAAAAAAATTAATTTCTAGGGGGGTGGTGAGTAATTTTTTTTTTCTGGAAAGGGGGAGTTAGGCCAAAAAAGTTTGGGAACCACTGAGCTATATGCTTTGTATTTTCAATTAACACACACACAAACTGGGAATGTGGGGCAGCTGGCTGGGTGTCAGCTGCATAAGATCACTACTGACCAGAAGGTCATGAGTTCAAGGCCTGCCCGGGTCGGGGTGAGCTCTTGACCAATTGTGTAGCCATCGAATTTTGGCCTGTATATGTGTATTGTGATCCGCTGGGTGCCCTCCGAGGTGAGAAGGGCGGAATACAAATGATGTAAATAAATAAATTTTACATGCTCCAACATTTAGTTAATGATTGAGGAAGCCCGGTGACCCACAGGTTTGACTGTTGCATAAATTTTAAACTCTTAATTTTATCAATTGATGTTGTCCATTGCTTGTATTAATTTATGTATTGCTTTGGTGCTATGTAATTTTATTTTGATGTGAGGCACCTGAAGGGCTTTTGAGAGTTGTCCCGAATCCCTTTAGGGAGATGGGGCAGAGTACAAATAATAAAAAATATTATTTATTTATTTGCTGGCTGTGTCTCTAAAGCTGCACCTTTTAAAAAAGTATTTTTAATTAGGTTTTTAAGTTACAATGCTTAAAAGGTAAAGGAAGGGGAAGAGGTGTGTAGGGAATAGGGAGAAGGAAAGATCTTGAGGGGAAAAGGTCTATTTTGGATAGGGGGAAGGTAGGGGAAAAGTCAAATATGAGGAAAATAAAAGTGAAGTAGGAAATGCTTATATTGGATAAGCAAGACTCTACTGTAATTCTCTATCTGGGTAAGGCATGGGCAAACTTCAGCCCTCCAGATGTTTTGGACTTCAACTCCCACAATTCCTGTATGGCCACAATACATGGCCCTACAGCCTGGAAAACTCATAGCAACCCAGCCTAGCAGTTGTTAGGAATTGTGGGCGTTGAAGTCCAAAGTTTGCCTATGTCTAAATCAGGCCTGGGCAAACTTGGGCCTTTCTGGTGTTTTGGACTTCAACTCCCACAATTCCTCACAGCCTCAGGCCCCTTCCAAAGGAAGGGGCCTGAGGCTGTGAGGAATTGTGGGCGTTGAAGTCCAAAGCACCTGAAAGGCCCAAGTTTGCCCAAAGCGTGGTCTAGATGCACCCTGAGAGAAACAAATGTGAAATTCTAAACTTTTGCTTTAGTTCTCGAAGGGCAGCCATTAAAAAAACCCAGAAATAAGCCTATCCCCTCAAGTACTCTGAACGTTTCCATGCAACCCTATGAGGAACGCAAAGCAGACTGGAAGGTGCTTTCCTCAGACTCCCAGGCAGAGCAGGAATGGGGGCTGAGTTGGCGCAGGCGCAGTAGGGCCCCCCGCTTCCCAGCCGAGAGAGAGAGAGAGATTCCGCTGTCTCTCCTGTCGCAGTTCAATAGGCAGAGTGCGCCTGCGCGGCGAGGAACGGCGCGAGGGAGGCGGGGCCGCCCCTTGTGGAGCGGATCACTATTTGGCAGGAAGGTGCGGAGGCCTCGCGCTCCTTGGCCAGCCGAGGCGCGGCTCTCAATGTGGCAAGGCGGAGGAGGGCTAAGCGGCGGCCGAAGCGAAGGCAGGAGGCGAGGAGAGCCGCCGCTAAGGAGCTGAGCGGCCTTGTCCGGCGGTGGCGAAGCCTCTGCAGCACTGGCACCCCCACCAACGCCGCCACCCCGCCCGGGCGGAGGCGGAGGTGGCGGAGGAGCAGCGGCGGAGGAGGCGGCGGCGGCGAAGGGCCCTCGGGAGGCAGGTAAGGCAGGCCAAGCGGCGGTTGTGACGGTTGGGGGTGGGGGGGGGGGCGGAGAGGGAGAGAGAAGAGGAGGCGTAGGCCGCGCCTGCAGTACCAGCCACCGCCGCAAGGGGCCGCTGTGGGGCGCCGCCGCCGAGGCTCCTCTCCCGTCCCTTGGGGCTGGCGTTATTTATTAGTCATTCCCGCCTCGCCTCCTCCTCCTTCTCCTAACAACCAGCCCCCCTCCCTCCCGGAAGCTGTTGCCAAGAAGAAAGAGGGAGAGGAGCCCCAAGCATCCTAGCTGGGGGAGGGAGAGGCCCTGTCTCTCCCCATCCCGCCTTCCCTCTCTTTTTAATGGCTCCTCCTCTGGAGAGGAGGAGGAAGAGGGGGGGGGGAGAAAGGGTGGCGCCATTCTTTGCTCCTTCTCGCCCTCCCCCCCCCTCCAGCCTGGAAATTTGGTTCCCTCCAAAACCTCTATTGTGTGTCAAGCAGGGGAACCCACATCCCCCCCCACTATATCTTCCCTGCCCACCCCCAGCTCCCCTTCCTTTCTCCCCTTCCTCTCTTTTATCCCCTGAACTGAATCCAAGAATGGCTTGTAGGCGGGGAGGGGGCTGTTGCTAACCTGAGAAATGTGGTTCACATCCCCCCCCCAAAAAACAACAACACATTTTCTGTTCTTTGTTTTTAAAAGCACAACAGCGTGAGAAAGAGAAACATACTCCATACTGCCCCACTCTGTGTGCAAGAGTGTGTATGTGTGTGTCAGGCTTTGCTGATTTCCTTTGTCTGCTGTTGCTGCTGCTTCTCCTCCCTTCTTTCTTCTCTGCTTTTCTCCCTTCCCTTTCCTCGTCGCTCTTCCTTCCCCCCCTCCTCTTCCTTTCCCCCCTCCTCCCTTTTCTCCCTCCACAGACTCCAAGAGCTGCTGCAGCTGCAGGTTTGTAAATACTGGGGGAGACACACTCCTCTAGGTGCACACAAACACACATACAGCAAAAACATGGCTGACTCTTGGGTTTTTTTTTTAACCCCCTTCTGTAGAACTCATTTTGTTTCTGCTTCTTAGCTTTTCATCTACTTGTGCTCTTTTCCCCCTCTCTGTAAAGAAAGGAAAGGCAGTTCACCATCTTCCCTGGTATATGTATATTCCTTTATGGTTGTACATCTAGAGTCTGGAGATTTCTTTGTCATTTGTTGCACACAATATGATGGGGAGGGGAGTCTCAAAGATTCTGGAAGCTTAGAGAGGACTTGTGGAAGGGGGGTGGGGAGTGGGGCGACCTCTACTGAGAAGCTTGACTGGAATGTGTGTCTCTGTCTCTCCTAGGTATGGGGGAAGGGAGGCCCATGCACCAAAAACGTTGGCGGTGATTAAATAGGCATTACATTAGCAAGCTGCTCCAGGCTATTCCTTTTATTCTGGGAAATGCTTCATTACCTAGTATCTGCCAATATGGGAGTCCTGAACAGGAAAAAAGTACAGGTTTTTCTCACCCCACCCCCAGCCTGATCAAACTCTCCATTCAGATCCCTGTTGTGCCCTGTAAGACAAAACTTTAAACTACCATCATAGTAGATAGTTTTGTACAATACATTTGCCCTCGTGGTGACCCCTAACATGGCAGAAATACTTGCATACAGTGAAGGCTTATGCCTGGTTCTTTGGGGTTTCACAGGATGTACAGATCTCATATTGCTTACTATTCCAGATTTGATGCTAGTTGTGTGTACATATATATGAAATTTACAGCTGGAGATGTTTTGCCCCCAAGATCCTGGACAGTTATCACTATTCCTTACTGGCTTGCACAAAACTTCACAAAACAGTTCTGAGCTACTTTTTTCTCTCCTTACCTTCGTTCTTATGACCTTGGGTATAATTGCATATTTAACTTTAAACCATGATAATATACAAGAGACTGTGAGTAATTATGACTTCTTAAAAGTGTTTTTCGCTATATTTTATTGATATGTCGTATTTGGAGGATATTGCAGCACTTCAAACCCACTTTTTATGATGGTCACCTATTGCTTTTTCGCCTTTTGGCAAAATCAAGTGTAGTATCTCTTGTGTAGTATGTGCATTCATCTTTCAAAAAATAGCAATATAACGTGTTGGCATGCCAACTTTAGAATGGTGATTATTAAAATTGCTTTTAAATTGTCAAACAGGTTGGTGGGTACATTAAATATGTAGCCAAGGTTTAGGAATGGGGAATGTTTGGCTTAATTGTCACGTGGCTAAATTTGTGTAGCCAGAAACCTTGTTGAGAAACATTATTATGTTTGTATACATTACAAAGGACTTTCAAAATAGTCATGTTGGATGGATAACTTTAGTTCCTGAAAGGAAGTATTGAACCCCACAGAAATAAAGGATTAATGTAAACAAATACAAACAATGTGAAATCACTTGTATCTCAGGGTTACCTATGAAAATGTTGGTTCTGTTCTTGAAGTACTTTTTGTTAGCATTTTTGAGCTTCACCAACCACTTGTTGAGATGAGGAGATTGTGCCTTGTACACTTTTCTTTTGTAGTTAAACCTATGATGTCAGTGAACATAGCATCCACAGTTGATGTTATTACAAATAAGTTTGCTTCAGAGAGGTCTTTATTAAAAGCTTCCCCCTTAAGGTGTATAGTTCTTTCAATGCACACCCAGAGATTATTTTTAGGGTTTTTTTGGAATTAACTTGGCATATATTTTATCAAATTTGTTGTCAGCAATCCATAAGTCAGACTTACGTAAAAGGATGAAGATCTTTACTATGGCTTTTTGAGGAGAATAATTTGTGGTTCTGACATGTAGGTCTTCCCCACAATGTACTATAAGAAAGTTCTGGCTTCTGAGAAAAACATATAACCTATATATTCATGTAATTTTCATTATCAGCCCAGAAGACTTGAGTCAACTTAGCAATGTGAGTACATTTTCTTAACACTTATAAAAAAGGAACCATCTTCTTCTTCAAATAGAGTAGCAAAAGGCAAGACCTTAGTCTGCCCTAGGAAAGCCTAAAATAAGCACTGACCCCTTCCACTCTCTACCGTGGTGCCACTTCTGACCTTTTGGCAGGAAAAAGCTTTTTCTGGCAGGAAAGAGCTGGTGGTGGCCAGGGATAATGACTGGTCCTCTGAGTTGCCATTGCTGTTTTCCCTTATCTGTGGAATGATCCTCGACTTACCCATGGGTCATAACAAAATACACATTATTTTGGACCCAAAACCTACCCTCGATTTGTACTCTGGCTCCGCCAGATTGATCACCAACAATGGTCCACCCTGGCCTCACATCGGGCGGCATGAAGAGGCACTATCCATAATGCTGCGGCCTCTTTCGAGAAGACACGCCAAGCGGGTCTCGAAGAGAAATGACAACACAGAAAGAACCCCAACTTGGAAACAACATCACCCAAGGAGACTTTCTGCTGTGCTCCCTGCAATCGGACTTGCCTATCTCAGATTGGTGTTTTTAGTCATCAACGCGCTTGTAAAAAGCGTGGGATGAGTCCTTCCTAAGAATCTTTGTTCGCCAAGTAGTGCCGGAGAGAGAGAGAGAGAGAGAGAGAGAGAGAGAGAGAGATAGTAATCTCAGTTCTAAAAACATTAAAGAAAAAAATGTAATCTCAGAATTTAAAACACAGGACTGGTTACCACAAAACACTAAACTGATTTGTTTATACTAATTCTGGTTTGTTTGAATGTCTCAATCCACATCAGCCAACAAATAATTGTTTATTTATGGCAACAAAAAGTAATTTAAAACCAGGATCAAAGTTTATGTCAGAATCGTCTCTCATTGCTGGTTTACTTCTATATTCTACCTAAGTTATTACTAACCCAAAGTGTATTAGGAAAACAAAGGAACTATTTCACTTATTATTTTCCTGAATAATTAATTGATTCTCCTTTTTTCTAGCAACGGTCCTCTTTCTACCCTCAATTTCTTCATGTAACTAGATGAAGTTATTACTTTTTGCTATTTGCCTTTAAGTCATTTCTGATTTATAGTAATACTATATCAAATTTATCATGGGTTTTTTCCTTTTTTTTTTTTTTTTTTTTTTCGTTTTAATGGTTTATAAATAAATACAAAGGTAGACTAAACAAGGCACCTACTCTACTACAATGTCCACACGCCGGTTATTGATGGAGTTACAGGAACATAGTTTTTTTTGTCCTTTGCTTTTTGGTATTATTAAACAATAAAGATATTGATGTACACAGTTAAGGGAGCAAAAGGGAGAGCGAGCGAGCGAGACAGAGGGTGTGTCCTGGCTCCTTGGCCCCTCCGCGCTCTGCCGACGCATCTCAGGCGGCATTCGCTAGCGTTAGTCTGGTCAACAAGAAGAAATGGGAACGCAAGGAAGTAGAAATCGCCTTTATATACAAACCAGGGCCTGTCGCCGCAACCTGCGGAGACTCGCACGCAACCGACGTTCCTCTCCGCCCATAACGGTAACTCTTCGGCACAGCACGAACCATCATAAATTAAAAATAAGAAGGAATACAAAGGTGCAAAAACCCTCCATTCTACAGCTTTTCTGGGGCGAAGTTGGGGATTTTGTCTTAAAGCGCAAATTTATCATGGGTTTTTTCTTGACTAGATTTGTTCAGAGACTATATTTGCTATCCTTTGAAGCTGAGACAGTGTGACTGCCCAAGGCGATTCAGTGAGTTTCCATGTAGCAACAGAACATTCCCAAAACCCAATAAGTAAAACATACTACATTAGAAAAACTAGATAATCCGCGCATTGTGCATACACAGAAGCTGAAATGAAAGTTAAACATTCCTTCTTTTTTTAAAAAAAGCTCCAACACATACAAACCCTTTCTGAAACTTAGCACCCACAAACATAGAGATGCTCCTCCCACATTCGTCACCATCTTAGAAACAAAATGTTTTTACTACTTCCAAGGCATATACAGTAGATAACATCTGCATGCTGGTGTAAGAAGCAAGGAAAACAAACCAGGAACTGGCTAAGCAAGCCATGATTATTTTGGTTGCTTGCACAACAGAGTTGGCTAGATTTGTAAACTGGTCAAACTATATTTTGGTTGGGTATCATCTATAAATGAAAGTCGCTGGGTCCAAAAGGACTTACAAATGAACTGCTCTTGCAATTCTGCTGTCAGCACCTTCAGAGAAATGTGACACTTCAGATGCTGTTGAATTTCAATTCTCATCAGACAGCATAAGTCATGGTGAAGAATCACAGCCTTTGCAGGCTTGTAGCTTGTGTTCCCTTTCCTGTAACAAAAAAATAATCGCAACTTCTCAGATAACTGTGTATTGACTGGAAGATGTATGTGAGTTTACAGCCACGGGAGACAACTTGAATTAAAGATTCTAGGGTTCATCCTAATAGATTTCTTTGAAGAAGCATAACATAACATAAACATGAAGATCTAACATAAACACAAATTTGCCTATATTAGCAGTAATTTTCAGCCATCTCTTTTTAGAGGAAAGAGGTAGAGGTAGATCTGAAATGCTAAAATAATGGGAGCTTAGGCAAAATGTGGTGATTCTTTGAGCGAGGATTAGTCATGGCCATGGGAAGGACCAGAGTAGACTGTTGACATGGTTATTCATCTGGCATTTCTGTTGCCTCTTGAAATCTTATAAGTCGTAAGGCAGTTAGACATCTGGAGCCACATATGCACAATTGCTTTCTTCGGTATTTCAATAACTCTAAAATGGGTATGCTTGTCCTGCAAATCCGAAAATGTAAATAGTAGGCTTGGTTAGGTTCGTTCGGAATCTTCTTAATTCGGAATAAATTTGGATCAAATTCCTTTTTAAAGCGATTTCGAAGCAACTTGGGAACCCGGAAGTATCCTTGCCATTTCGAAGCTTTCCCCCAGAATCGGTGAGTCGGAAATGATTCGGGAGGGAAGAAATGCGCTTCCAAACTGGGTTTAACACGGCTTCTGTCCCAGGTCCTTCTCTCCCAGGAGGACCTAGTGTTAACCCAGTTTAAACTGGAAACGCATTTTCTTCGCTCCCACGTCAGTCTGACGCGGGAGGGAAGAAATGTGCTTCCAAACCGGGTTTAACAGGGCTCCTGCCCCAGGTCCTACTCTCCCATGTGTGTGTGTGCGACTTCCCACTTGGGGGTCATCCTAGCATCCTGCTCCAAGGCGAGAGCGGTCAGTATTGTCTTTTTCTCTGTCTCTCTTTCACCACCCTCTTCCCCCCCCCCCCCCCATCAATCAGGGCTGCAGCTTGGCGGGAGAAGGAAGGGAGGAGAAGGAGGGTTTAACCCAGTTTGGATGCGGATTTATTTCCTCCGCCTGAAAACTGGTGCGAAAGCCGTGTTTAACGCCCAGTTTGGATGCGGATTTCTTTCCTCCACCTGAGAATAGTTCTCCAGTGGAGGGAAGGCATCCACGTCCAAACTGGGTTAAACATGTGTGTCCGCCATTAACTAAGCCATTCCGAATTTTTTTTCAAGAAATGTCTGAAGGATTCAGATTTGAAGCGCCAGCGCCCCCTACATCCAGAGCGAGTTTTGAACATTTTTTTTTGTCAACCAGGCCTAGTAAGTAGCACTCAACTTAGAATTCTCAATGCAAGTAAAGGCAGATACAAATTTCCAGAAAACCAGTATGATGGATGGTCTTCCATGTTGCACACTAGTCTAGGAATATAATTGAATAATCTTCAATATTTCATTTTGATCTTATTAAGATTTATAAAAGCTGGTTTTTACAAAGAAATTCATGTTGACATTGAATTAAGCTTGGTGTAACATGTGAATAAGGACATAAATCAGTCAGTTTGCAGACAAAACTTGCTGTCACTCTGAGACAACCCTTTGATTACATATATTGACCTGTAATTGCTTTCATTTCCATCTAATACTCACATTGAATTAGTGCTATGTAATAATGTAAACATCTTTGAATACGTCCAGTTGAATGCCGCAACATTTTTTCTGGGAGTGGGGGTCACTTTCTGCTACAGTGAGTATTTTTTCTTCCTTACTTCACTGCCTGAATGTAGCCTGGAATGACCTAATAGTGTGCCACTTCTGCCTGTTATGTACCGTGATAGAATACTGAGGCAAAATGTATATTATTCCTTGGTGTTCTAGCGGCAGTGGTATTTTGCCAGTAGTCGGTTCTAGTTCAAATAGCAAATAACTTATTTACTATTTGAAATAGAACTGAATATGGAGAACAAGTTAAGAATATAAGAAGGCATGTTAACAATATACTATTTTAAGATTTGGATAGTTCCTTGGACTATCTGGATTCTAGAACCTTCACTGCTGAAAGAGTTTCTGTGTCATACTGTATATGAAAAGCTTAAATTCTAACTAATAATCAAAACAAGGCATAAAAAGTAGAATCTAGCAGAAATGTGAATTAGTTATAATAAGTAAAGTTGGAACTTTTCTCATGTAAAATGGCAATCTAATTGGGTTTATATTTAATTAAAAGCAATTATGTTGGAATTTCAAGAATAACTTAATTCCAGATTTTAACTGGAAATAAATGTCCTTCTTTCTAATGTTAAAGGGACTGAATTGTAATTTGAGCTTTTTAACAATTCAACATATGAAGCCTTTCTATCAGCTTCCCTGTATCTGTAATTTGTTCAAGTATCTGGAATCATTAGGGCATCAACTATTGTTTCATATCTACATTAAGGTTATTTTGATACTTTCATTGTTATAAGTTACCTGTTCGTGCACATTTTATTAGGTTAGCAGACATCTCTATGGATACAATTCATAAAGCAGGAGCAAAACATTAACTAGGGTTTATGAAAGTTGTAGTGCAAAGTACCTGGTGTCTACACATTTTCAAGTCTTGCCCTGTATATCAAGCCTACACCTTTCTGGCCAGCTGACAAGATCCTGCTTAATCTCTGAAATTTGGAAATTGTCACAATCGCCGACTTAGAACTGCCCCTTTAACACACACACGGAGACGTAGCAAAGGCTAACTATGTTTATTGAATAAAAACAAATCCAAAAAGCAATTCACTTAATAAAGTTCATAAAATAAAGCAATCAGCACGAAGCTGCAGTTCAGTAAAGTAAGCAAAGTTCCAAAAGGTAGATTCAAAGGCAAGCGTGGTAAAAAGCTTGGCAAGGCTCGACGTGGCCGGAGAACTGAGGATCAGTTCCCACGGGCCGTTCTTAATCCCTCGGCCGGGACCCCCGACGATCGAGGGCCCGGCGCCTCCAGTCTCTACTTTCCGAACGGTGACGGTCTAGGGACAGATGCCAGCTCCTCCGGCCCTCCTCTATGTCCCTGCGCCTGTTATGAGAACGGCCCCGCTCAGCCAGCCTAGTATCGCTATCTTCCTGAGAAGCAGCCTCCCCCCGGACTTTCCCAGCCGCTAGCCTCCATCTGCTGCTCGGCTAGCTCTTGGGAACCTCGGCCATTTGGGAATTCATAACTATCTCCGCTATCTGCTTCGCTGCCTCCCATCTCCACCTGGTCCGCTCCGTCCCCGGGGACTGCTCCCACTCGAGATCCCAGGCTAAGCTCTCTACAGGTGAACTGGGCAAAAGCACGGCTGACCAATCTTGCTCTGGGCCTTCCAATTCATCCTCCGAGTCCCCTCCAGCCTGTGCGGGTCCCAATGCCAGCGGGACCCCCGCCACCCCCAGTGGCACGAACGGGCCCATGGGTGCTACAGAAATGAGGAACACTTTTTCCTCTTCCATTACTTCTGTATTATCACGCCATTATAGACCGCTGTTACCTAGGTCTGATGTTGCATTGCTATTTTCTAATTTGTGTATGCCTTGTGTTCACATGTAACTTCTTTATCAATTATAATTTATTTTTTGGAAAAAAATTATACTAATTTTATTCTTGATTAATTCGAAAATATTTGTAAAAAATTGTCAAATTTTAAATGAATACTGGTAGCCTGTTTTGGTTCTGAATGAGTGCTATTATTATGCAGTAGACTCAGCAACTGGAACTCTCAAGCAACCAGAACAGAAATTGAAGAAATAGTTCTTTAAATTTTCACAAAGCTGTTTTTATAATACAATAAAATAGTTGTAAAAGGGAATCCCTAAAACCTCGGTCCCGCAGAGCAGGAAACAGAAGCAACCAGTCTCCTTAGGTGAAGTAAAAATCTTTTATTTCAGCGTAACCACGCAGAGACGGAACAGCCGAAGACCAGTGTGTATCTTCAAGGAAAGGGCTGACCGTCCTGTTACAATCTTTCTGTTATCTTTTATACATTTTTTACTGGGTCATGGTGTAGCCCCTCTGCCCATACCGCTTATCCAATCAGGTTCTTAAAAACATGCTTTTCTCATTATTTGGCCATATTTGCACTTCTAACTAATAAAATCTACATATGCGGCGCTAGCATGGATAAACATATACTATTTGTATACATATAAGCATTGAATTGTCAGGTCACCCTGTGTGCACTGATATTTGGAACATCCTGTGTATTTGGAACACACAATCTCCCCTCGGCCTTAAGATCTTCCGTTCCCTTTTGCCAAGAGGGGCACTTTTTATTTTAAGTTAACATTTCAGTATTTTGCACTATTTAGCTCATTAACCCCTTCAGTTGCATTAAGTTAAGTATTTGTCTTTATTTGCTTTTAATTATTTCAATATTAATATCAAGGCAATACAGAGTTTATGGTATAGTATGGATTATAGTATTACTTGGGCCTACTTTTAATAGTATCAAACAAGGAGAAACTAATAATAATAAATAATAATAAACTTTATAACCCGCCACCATCTCCCCAAAGGGGACTCGGGGCGGCTAACATGAGGCCAAGCCCAAAAACAATACAGCACAATTGAACATAAAACCGCAAGGGAAAAAAACCAAAATATATGAAATGACAAATAAGATAAACAGTACAGCATCACACAGTATATTCAACACAACAGACAGGCTGGATGTATGAGATAAAATGTTAAAAGATTAAAACCCTAAGTGTGATAGGAGCACAAAGTGCATTTGTAAGAAAGGAGCCCAAGAAGGAGGAGCAGTGAGGTTTAACCTTTATAAAGGGGGAGCTGCTTTATCATGAGGACAAATTGTGGGTGGGAACAAACGATGAGTTAAATCAGTGGTTCCCAATTTTTTTTGGCCTACCACCCCCTTTCCAGAAAAATATTTACTCAGTGCTTTCCCTAGAAATGTTTTTTAAAAAATTAATAGCAATTAAACAAAAAGATATGTGTATTAATATTTCTACCTTTTTCGTAAAATATAATAAATATAATAAAGAAAGGTGTAAATTAGAAACATTGAAGTTCGAAATTATGAAACTAGTTATTGAACTTAGTAAGGTAATACAAAAAAAGTTAAAACATTCGAAATCATCTTAATGAGAAGGATGAACCTGGTATGCTGCTACCAATCTAGTAATCCTCGGCTCTATTTTCGTCAGCAGTAATCTCAAATCACTGCGATTGACTATTTGCAATCGGTTTCTTTTTTTGTTAATAAATTGGTTACCGCACTGAATCCACGTTCCACTAAATATGTTGAAGGACATTATTATTATTGTTATAAGATTCAACCAGTTGGAAGGGAACCCCAAAGGTATCATCATCAGCATTATTATTATTATTATTAGGATGGCCTGATATGGGGGGGAAAACAAAAAGCAAATATAACTGTCAAGCAGCCAGAAACGTCACTGATCCTGCACCTACCAATCCCAACAATGGAACTGAACCAAACATTTTCTCTTATTATTCTGAAATCCAGCAACCATTGAATTGAACCAAACTTTGCATACAGAACTCCCATGGCTAACAGAAAATACTGGAGAGGTTTGGAAAAAAATAGACCTTGACATTTGGGAGTTGCAGATTCTGGGATTTATAGTTCTTCTACAATCAAAGAGCATTCTGAACCTCACCAATGACAAAATTGGGCCAAACTTCCCACACAGAACCCCCATGACCAACAGAAAATACTTAAGGCCATCCAGTCCAACTCCCTTCACCAGGGCAAGAAAATGTAATCAAAGCCCTCCTGACAAAGAGCCATCCAGCCATAGATAAAGATATGATTCACACACACAGAGATATAGTATCATAGATTTAAAAATCAAATGCTTTATTAACAGTTATTAATAGTTTTATTAACAGAATAAGATAATGATTGAAATTCATAAAATAAACTGACGTACACCCTCTTAACAGTACATAGTATGTTTCTGCATGTTTTGTCATACCTAATGCATTGTTGGTCTAATACATTGGTCTATTTTGGGGTTTGAATGGTTTGTATTGTTTTTGTATTTATTGTCTGCATCAGGCGTTAATGTTTGCCTTTCTTGTATTGGAATCCGCCCTGACTCCCCATTGGGGTGATAGGGTGGGATACAAATAAAGTTGTTTATTATTATTATTACAGTATTATTGCCACAAAAGGCTTGGAAATACCCTGCAACACGAGAGAGAGAGAGAGAGAGAGAGAGAGAGAGAGAGAGAAAACACCTGGGAGCAGCAGCTCTTATACAAGGAATCTGGGCCGGGAAGGGGATGTGTGCCAAGCCTATCAAGCCATGGAGGAGCCTTTGTGCATCAAAGCAAGCAAGCAACCAAGACACCTACTTTGTTTTAAAAAGAGAGAAGGAGGAAAGGCCCAATCTATCCCTACCTATCAAAGTCAAAGGGCGGGAAGGAAGGGCTGCGGGGAACTGTCAACAGCCGGCGAGGGAGGGAGGTCCTGAGGGCGCCCATGGGTCGAATGCCAAGGGGGCGGGACATGCGGGCAGGAGGAGGAGGGCGAGGTGTGTGTGGAGTGAGCCTCTCCCCCTCGCCACCTCCACTCATTCACCCTTCTTCGTCAGGAAACTCCTCTGCGCTCTCCTCCTCGGCCATGGCGGCCCAGCAGATGCTGCTACTGCTGCTTCGGCGTTGCCTGCCCATGGCTCCGGAGGAGGAGGAGACAACGGCAGCCGGGAGCGTGGCAAGAGAAAACAAGAGCATGCCTGCAGCCATGGCGCCCCCGCCAGCCATCACGGGACCTGTCTGGGAGAGAGCACCGCAACCCCGCCCTCAGCGCCATAGAACGCGCCATGGCTAGAGAGGGCTGGGGAGAAAAGCCTAGCCCCTCCTTCTTTCCTCGCTCGCTCCGTGGCTATTGGAAGGAAGAGGCGATACAGAGCTGTGCGCCGTGGGCAACGCCTGCCCGGGGATTCCAACTCGCAGGCTGAGACAGTCGCGTGCTTGCGGTGTGTGTACCTGCAAGTTGAAATCCCCAGGCAGGTGTTGCCATGGAAACCGCAGTGTGTGCCCCCTTCCTCTCATCAACTCCACCCATGGCGCCCCATCCTCCTTTTGTAAATCAAAGCAAATGAATAAAATAATGAGAAGGAAGGAGGTGTGTGCTACGGTTTCCATGGCAACGTCTGCCTGAGGATTCCAAGTTGCAGACACACTCGCAAGCGCGAGACCCTGCCCAGTCGGGATGAGTGGCAACCTACGCCTAGCTCATGCCACTGCCCCCTTACAGGGGTTCAGCGCTCCCCAAATTCTCCTGAGCCTCCCACCGCCCCCCTGGATCGCTCCACCACCTACCAGGGGGCGGTACTGCCAACTTTGGGAATGGCGGAGTTAAATGGTCACTCTCGGAAGGCACATCAGAAGGGCCAGGTTTTTACCTCTTTCTTGAAGGCTGCTAGGGTAGGGGCTTTCTACATTCATATAACACCTACAAATCCCCATGGGTGCCGGTTAACTGAGAGTAAACTGTATTAGAAAACTAAAAAAATGTTTTGAAAACCCATATATACTGCTCATATTGCTTGCTGTTTGCTTCAAATAAAGACTATTCTTTCGGCTGGGGTTGTGTGTTTGGATTCTAAGGGCCCAGGTCTACGCTGGGGTGCGATAGCGGGCCAGCTTTTGACTGATGAGATGATAAAGTTAATTAGGTTGTTGTTGTGTGCCTTCAAGTCATTTCAGACTTTGGGTCACCTTAAGTCTATGAAGTTTAGGATGGGAGCTGAGTTAATGACATTGGAGGGCTGCATTCGACCCACGAGCCTTAGTTTGGGGGCCCTGATATATAGAATTTGGGTGCCGAAATATACAATTGGTTCTATCCACCAAATTAAAATGGGCAAGTATATTCTAGAAAACTAACTAAGTTTGCTAATGGTTGCTAGCAGTACCTCTTCTCTACTTACTGATTTATCAGTACAGCTTTTTCTTGGTGAAAGAGAACCCTAAAACCTCAGTCCAACAGAGCAGGCAATCAAAAGCAAAAACAACTAGTCTCCTTAGGTGAAGTAGAAAAAAATATTTTATTTTCAGCGTGACCACTCAGAGACGCAAACAGCCTTCAAAGAAAGAGCTGCCCGTGCCATTACAATCTCTTTGTTATCTTTTTATACACTTTTTACTAGACCATGGTGTAAACCCTTCTCCCCACACCCCTTATCCAATCAGGTTCTTAACATGCTTTTCCCATTGTTTTGCCATCTTGGCACTTTCAACTAATAAGCTCTACATATGTGGTGTCAGCATATATAAACATAATATTTGTTTCTTGATAAGCATTGAATTGTCAGGTCATCTTGTGTGTCCTGATATTGGAACATCCAAACATCCTGTGTTTCTGGATCACACAATCTCCCCTTGGCCTTCATCTTTGTTCCCTTTTGCCAAGAGGGGCACTTTTATTCTAAGCTAACATTTCAGCATTTTGTACTATAAAGCTCATTAACTCTTTCATTGGAAGTTGAACAAAATAAGTAAGGGACTTAATTTGGTAGTACAGTATATTAGAAAGCCAGCAATTATTGTTTTTTGGGTTTTTTAAAGTTACTGTTGGACATACGTGTCATATTGATTTTTTTCTTTCCCCTCTGGCCACCTGTATTCTTTTCAGTCTTTGAAACTGTAATAGTATTGCTACTCAGAGTGCTGCCTGTGAACTGATGCTGCTCCATGAGCCTCAGGCTACCACATCTGTGGCTGACTGCCAGAAGTGCTTCTCCAGCTTAACTGATCCATTAGTACAAACTGGATGCAGCATTCCTCTGAGGCTGAGTGGCTTTCTTCATCTGTGGTCAACTAGGGACCCAATGAGACATTTCCTCTAGCAGACTGGATATATTAGAGACCAAATATTGAGTGTGGTGACACTAGACAAGATGGCATGGGTTCTTATTGACCCCCACAAAGCTGGATGATATATATATATCAAATGCCAGTAATTTCCCATGGCAAATGAAGAGTAACATACATTATTCTGGGTTGCAGGGGCAGGTAAGATTCATTGTTAATTAAGTTACTGTTGCCTTCATTTTGTCCTTTGATTCAAACCAGTGCTCTTATGTTGGATACTTTAAGCCATTCTCTTGTAAAGATATCCCCATGAATAGTGGCTCACTAATAGAGAGTGAAAGAATGAAAGAAGATGTGTTTTCAGCCAAAAAGATAATATTCTTGGACTGATGGGGAAAGAGCAGTAATGTGTCAAGTCTGATTTCTAGAATGCCAAGAAAATGTTTGACTTGCTTTTCGATGAGGAGAAGAGACAGAGAAGACCAGTCATGGAAGATGGAATGATACCTTGGAAATAAAACTGAATCCTACTGTATTTGGGGAAATAGTTCTATATTTTATTATGTATCAAGTACCAAAAGAGAAAATGTGTCATGGCAACTATCACTTACCTGTATAAAACATGGCAACTTGGTTTCCTGACTTAATTCTATGTCTTACACTTGTCTGTTTACAATTTCTTGCTTGTAAAGTTTTATAAAATTGACTAAAGTCACTTTCTGAAACTATATATATGTACCAAATGGATTTTCCTCTCTTTATATTGGGTTTTGTTGTCAATTTTACAATAGCATGATCATATTCTGAATAACATTAAACCAGGGGTGCTCATTAGGTAGCTCGGGAGCTACTAGTACATCTTCGGCTCTCTTCCAGGTGATCTTCGGGCCTCACCAGCCGGATGGGGCGATCCACCCATGCGCACGCACACCCTCACGCACGCTCCTGCTGCTGGCTTCCGCTCTCGCAGTGCTTCTTTCGCCTGCGGGGCATTGCAGGAAGAAGGAAGCTGTTGAAAGTTTTATGTTACAAAATTATATTTGTACCTTTAAGTGTTCTCAGTAATGTTAATTTTGGTTGTAACAAGTTACAGCAGAGGTGCTCAACAATTAGATTCCTGGGGAAAGGTGGGGGTCTAATTGTTATGTCCTTAAATACTCCTTTCCATTTTGTATCCTTCCCTTTGTGGCTTCTTTTTGTGGCTACCTTTGTGGCTTCCTTTTATGGCTCTCCTGTGTGGAGGTTTACTTTGTGACTCTCCTGTATGGATATTTTATTTTACTTACAATAAAGTAAGTTGACTTTATGCTATGGAGTTTTTCTCAATGACCACATTACTTCTGGGCTAAGCTGAAGCTGCTGCATTTTGTTTTACTCTGCAAGATTCGTTTTGTGTTTTATATTTTGGAAAGCCTAACCCATAATCCCTGACAGAAGCACAAGGCGGGGCCTCTGTAGGGAGCTCCGTGCCTCTCTCATCCAGAAGCAGCTGTGCAGCCTCCGTTGCCGGCGAGACAGACAGGGAGGAGCGCTCCCTCTGGATGCCCCGCCTCGTGATTTCTCCTTCCTGCAATGCCCCGCAGGCGGAAGAAGCGCTCCGCGGGCGGAAAACAGCAGCAGGAGCACGCACGGTGGCAAGAGTGTGTGGCGGGAGCGCGCAGCGGCGGTGGCAGGTAGATCTTTTGGACTTGGTTGCTTTAAGAGTAGCTCGCATGCTGAAAAGGTGTGAGCACCCCTGCATTAAACCATCTTTTAATGCAAAGCTGTCAAAGTCACAGATTTATCCAGTGCCAACCTGCCTGTCTTCTCTTGTTTCTTCCAGTCTTTCCCCTCACTGAATCCTCAAGATATTTTGAATTACAGCTCCCATTAGTCCACCCAACATAATCAGTAGGCAGGAATAATGGAGATTGATGTCTGTTTGTAGCCTGTGGTATCTCAATTGATCCATATTCCAGGATCCCCTTACTGTTCTCTCATGTCCCAAGATCCCCTTAGTGTTATTTCCAGCCAAATGGAGGTTCATTTTTAATCTCACCACTTAGAGGACTTTTAAGTAAATCCTCCTTTGGGGATTTGTATACCCAGAACAGTTGGAACAGTATAAAAACAAACAAAAAACCCTCAAAGGGCAACTAGAAGTTATATGACACCACTTCCAGTTTCCAAAATGATGGCCATGACAGCCTGTTGCAGCCCCCCAGAGTTATTAATGAGCTGAATACTGGCTTTTGCAGTTCTTAAACCTCCTGAGCATGCCCATTCTATTGTAAGTTTTGATACATTGCTGAAATGGTGTGTAACTCATAACATCTCTAGCTATTTCTGAAATTAGAGAAATTCTAAAGGACTTCAGTATGCACATCGAGTAGTACACACTTTTAAACTTACATTTGGTTTGTTGCCAGAGATTCAGAGCAACTTTTATATAGGCATCTTCCTTCCACCATCTAAATCAGAATAGCTACATTAATAAAATGCAATGCTTTTTTTAAATTTCCATACATGCTTGCAGACTTTTTGTTCCCCAAAACAGTCTACTTCTAGTTCTCATTTGCAATTTTACATATTGGTCCAGTGCTGCTTAAAGTGACATGCTGGTGGTTCCTGTCTGAGCCACCCACAACAAACTTCCAGGAAACTATGCATATATGGAAGCATAAAATAAAATACTGCTTTTCTGCTATATGAGGTAGTTTAAGAAGCACTCCAAGCCATGTAGATCCCAACTCACTGGCTTCTAAATCAAAAAATTGGAAAGTTCCTGTATTAAATAACAAAAGGTTTGTCAGGATCCATGAGCTTTTACACCAGAATGATGGGACATATAATGCTTTTGTCTATGTTGCTATTTGCTGCTTTGATACTGGATTGTGTGTGGTATGCTGAAGTATTGTATGTGGTATGCACAATCCAGCCTGCTTCAAAGTCATTCCTGTGGGAAGGCTGTTAAGGGAAGGGAAGAGAGGCATGAGCTAGGAAGAGTGAATGTTGTGTTTTTAAGGGTGAATGAGGGGAAACCCCACTAAATGTTTGACATGCTTTGAGATTTATTATACTGTACAAGTTGAAAGGACTCCAGCCCTGACAGGGACTATGGTGTTTTGCATTTTCTGAATAAAGCTGCTTGATGTTTCTTAGAGCTTTACTTCAGAACCAGAATGGCTGGGACATTACAAGGTTGTACATCAGTTCTATTCTTGTTCTGATCTTTACCTGATTTGAAATAAATCAACTGAAGTTGTGGCCCAATCTGATATATAAAAGCTGGTTTGTGTGAGCCTGTTTTTACTGAATACTATTTACATTAAGGGTTGTGCCTTAATGTAAATTTGGGGAATTTGTGAGTAAGGAGTGCTTATGTGCTGTCTGCTCCTATGTTTGTACCTTACACTATTTAAAAAAAACAATCCAGAAGGAAAAAAATTATGTTGAACGTTTTGTTACCTTCTCTCTATATAGATTTGCTTGTTTGTACCACACAGACTCCTACATGACTTCATGGATCTGGACCAAACTTGGTACATTTATCCTTCATTATCCAACATAAAATAATTGAGGGGGTTGAGCTTTAACACCCCCCCCCACACACACACACACACCCCTTTTGGACCCAGATCAGAGGGAAAGAAAAGGAACAAAGTGGATTGGCTGTGCCTAGGTGAAGTGGCCCTCTGTCGTGTGAGTGGGAAATAAATGGAGTGAGACAATTGGCTGTTGCTAGGTGATGTGTATGAACGAGAGGAAGGGACTAAAGAAAAAAGTTAGGAAGGGAGGAATAAAAGGGAAGAAAGAAAAAGGAGGGAAGAAAGGCAGAGAAAGGAAAGGGAAAGAGGGGAGGGGAGGAAAGAAAGCAAAAGAAGGGAAGGGGAAGAAAGAGGGAGAAAAAAGAAAGAAGGATAAGACTGGGAAAGTATGCGGGGAGGGAATGAAAAAGAAAGGAAGAGACAGGAGAAAGAAAAAGAGAAGAGGGGGAAAGTGTATAAGAGAAAGTGGGAAAGAAAGGAAAAAAGAGAAAGTGTATGAGGGAAATGAAGGAAGGATAGAGCCACAAAAACTGCCCGCCATGGCTAGAGCATTGCCATGGAGCCATTGTGAGATGGGCCTTGTCAGAGCTGGAGAAGGGAGAAATACACTTGGGCAATGCTGGGTATATATGCTAGTTCAGTATACATCTCTCATTACACAAATACAGCAGATGGCAAAGACAGATCAGTAGATGAATATTCATACATAGTCATCATGACTCCAGGTTATATTTCTTGAATATTTGTAAGCAGCTCTAGTCCACTTAGTTGTCCATTCATTCTGTTCAGACAGATCTTGCCAATTATTCAGTTTGTATTAACCTGGATAATAGTGTTATCCATAACACTATGTCTATTCTTTCTGAGCTTTCATATAGCTGAAAATCCTTTCCCCAACCCCAATTAATTCTCACTGGTTTCAGGACAGAACAGGGACTGTTTTCTTATATCTCACTTTGCTGTCTGGATTTTTGAAACAACTTAAAGTAGAAATGTGTCTGATGTCTGAAGCACAAACAGTAAAATAGTACTAATAATAATGAAACAGCCATCTTCAGTCTTTCAAAGTGTTCATTGTACTTTGTGGCAATTTTTTTTTACAAAGATCCTGTAGCAGAATCTGGAGTCCCAAAACTCCCAGGCAATACCTTTGATTCAGGCTGCGTTTACGTGCGAGCGCATGGACGAAGACGACGCGACAACTTGGCTGCGATTCAGGAAATCAGTTTATTCAATACAACAGCTGAGGGGTCTGCTCTATAGCAAAACAAGTTGCAAGAACAGCACACACCTCCCTTCCAGTAATCAGATTTTATACAGCAATGGAGGCAATCCTTAGTCCCACCTCCCTCATGCATTTCCACTGGCTAGACATCTGGAAGCTGATCTGACATCAACCAATCAATTAAAGCATTGTGTCACCTCTCTTCTACTGGCTGACAAACATTTCGCAGTTTAATTTCCACCCAATTGTCTGTGCCATTCTTCATGCACAGGCTGTCCCGAAAGCGATACATTTCTACTGTGTTCCCACCAGGAGCCGGCCAAAGTGGGAAATTCATTAGCTGGCCCATGTGACGTTTCCTAAGCCAATCACTAACTTGTAAACAAACACACATGGCGATTCTCTAAGCCAATCAAGGCTGTCTCTTATCTAAAGCACATGGTGTTCTTTGAACTAATCACAGCTGTGCTTTTGTTAACCAATGGTAGCTGTATCTTTTGTAAGCCAATCACAGTCGCCAATTCTCGTGCTGCTACTAACAAGCTGACTCCGTTATTCTATGCCTATGTTAAGTGGCACTTTCTCCTGGCGTTTCTTCTGCAAAATCAACAATTCTACTTTAATCCTTCTATTTAAAGCAGCTTTTTCAACACTTGGCCTTTTTATGTCTCTGGGCTGTAACTTGCATCACCCCCAGCCAGTGTCCAGATAATAGTAGTGATGGGAGTTGTAGTCAGTATCTAGCTCATATTCCTAGAAAAAGCTAATCTATAAATGTACAGTTTTTCTGATGTGTTATTTGGGTGCATTGTATATACTGTACATGACAAGCTCTGAAGAGAATACCTTCAGCTTTGTGTGCTTCTAGAAGCCCGATTACCTGGAACAGAGCCTCGCTGAAAGATCATATACGTGAGGCTTTCTGCTTTGATTCAGCAGCTAAGTGATTCAGAACGTTTAAAGGTCAGAATCAAATTTTCTGATGTTTCCTGACAAGAACTGTCAATTTTTGAGATTATATAAGATGACCGTTGAAACCAGTCCTCAAAAATCACTGGCAGGTATACCAATTGCAGTTCTAGTGTAGTTGCATGTCAAGTTGTGTTTTTTTAACAGTTGCACCAACTTGGCTTAATTCTGCACATTTTTAGGGAAGCTGTATAGATCTTAGTAGACTACAAGCTAAACATGAAACAAGAGTTTCAAAATAAATGAGGTAAAATATTATGGCAAGATGCATTAAGTGTATTTCTTCAGATGTTGATAAATTCCAAGAGCCAGTATTTCTAGGGAGACCACTGAGCATTTCATCAGGGACTGCCCTTCAACCAAAGAAACCTGGCATAAGGTGGCCATTGTCTTTGACTGGCCAGACTTGGCGCTCCAACCTTGGGAGGCAGTGGCCTCTGGAATGGAGCCGGAAATTAAGGGGCCATGTTGATACCAAGGAAGGAAAGAAGAGGAAGAGGGGGCAGCAGGGGGACACTTGGGGTGGCTTTTGGGATGTTTATTGGTCAGCGACAAGATTGATCAACTTGTATGTTCTCCTGGCCCTGGTTATCCAGAGACATCGAGAAATAACAACTCAAAACCCAGCAAATGTTACCTCTGGTGTGAATTGGGTAGTAGAGAAAATATGAGCCCTGAGTAAAACGGAACAAGGCAGGATGCCCTCTAAGCAATGGAAAAGGTTCTGTCCCTGACTTGCGGAGACCACACCTGAGATCACCTGAAGGGTTGTAGTTTTTATATCTATAGACAGATATAATTAATACAAAAGAAAATTTTGAAAAACTGATCTATATTAACATATATTAAATATGAATTTGCAGTTGGGTTTTAACTATAACTGTATTTGTAATTGAAACCAAAGAAGAAAGAAAAACTGAAGAAATATTGCAACTGGTTTTGTAACTGTAATGATTTAGAAAATGTAAATGTTGCAAGCATTGTAAATACTGCAAAACTAAGCATGTCTCATTTGATTGTAATTGATAGCAAATGTGTTATCAATGTAGTACATATTTATTATAATAAAAATTACTTATACCCAGAAGATAGTAAGCCCCCCCCCCCCCCATTGAACAAATTCTGCCAAGAAAAAAACATGATAGAGTGACCTTAGGTATGCAACAACAAACAACACAATTCTTTCTTTATAATATGGAGGTGACAGTACGTGAAATTTGAACACAAGACAAGCAAAGTCTATGTGGCCCACATCTGTCATAGAAATAGCAGCAGTATAGTAGCTGGGAGCCCCTGGTGGACAAGGAGTTCAACCAGGGGTGGGCAATTACCGGCCCTCCGGGTGTTTTGGACTTCCACTCCCAGAAATCCTAGCCATTTTACCAGCTGTTAGGATTTCTGAGAGTTGAAGTCCAAAACACCTGGAGGGCCGGTAATTGCCCACCCCTGAGTTAAACCCTTGTGCCGGCAGGACTGCGGACCAATAGGTCAGCGGTTCGAATCTGGGGAGAACAGATTGAGCTCCCTCTGTCAGCTACAGCTCTTCATGTGGGGACATGAGAGAAGCTTCCCACAAGGATGATCAAACATCCAGGCTTCCCCTGGGCAGCATCCTTACAGATGGCCAATTCTCTCACATCCGAAGCGACTTGGAGTTTCTCAAGTTACTCCTGACATGAAAAAAGTAGCCAAAAAAGCCTGCAGTTCTGCAGTAGTTGTTCATTGAATAACAATATTAAGACCATATTGCTCTTGAGTTGACATATAGGTACTTTTATCTATCTATATGAAGGGGTTAATTAGTTTAATAGTGCAAAATGCTGAAATGTTAACTTAAAATAAAAAGTGCCCCTCTTGGCAAAAGGGAGTGGAAGATCGAAGGCCAAAAGGAGATTGTGTGTTCCAAATACACAGGATGTTCCAAATATCAGTACACACAGGGTGACCTGACAATTCAATGCTTATCTATATAAAAATAATATATGTTTATCTATGCTGGCGCCGCATATGTAGTGCTTATTATTTAGAAGTGCCAAGATGCCAAATAATGAGAAAAGCATGTTTTTAAGTACCTGATTGGATAAGGGGTATGGGCAGAGGGGTTACACCATGACCCAGTAAAGAAAATGTATAAAAAGATAACAGAACAATTGTAACAGGACGGTCAACTCTTTCCTTGAAGGCACTCACTGGTCTTCAGCTGTCCGTCTCTGCGTGGCCACACTGAAATAAAAGATCTTTGCTTCACCTAAGGAGACTGGTTGCTTGCTTCTGTTGCCTACTCTGTGGGACTGAGGTGTTAGTGGTTCCCTTTCATATATAAAAGTCAAAGTATGTATCTTTGTCTATTTGTACCCCAAAGGCTGTTTCTAGGTGAAGTTGTCTTCTATGATGTCACTGGGAAAGAAATGTGACATGAAGGGGAGGGAGGGAGGAAGAGCCGCAAGGAGACCCTGTCCACTGTTGTCATTGAGACATTTTGAGGTAGGCTTTCTCAGAGCTGAAGAGGGGAGAAAGTAGCCAGGCAGCAGTAGCAACTACATCCAGGTAACACCGAGTACACAGTTATAGTAAATCTTTATTATTTTGCAAAGGCTGATGACCAGCAGTCAAATGAATGTTCATTCGCCAAATGTACAGTTTCCTAGAAATGCTAGCCAGGGTGACAGATACTTTCATTTCTTACTATTTGAATTGATAGGTATCTAGCTGTGATATGCCTACCACTAGTTTATTTCAGAAGTAAACTAGGTGGGACCCAGTTTTCATAAAAGCTGCGAAGAACTGATTCTCTCCTAGTCACCAAGATTAGGCATCTGACCTTTTGACATACAAGTATTAATATTGGATGCTTTTGTTTACTTTGAACTAGACTATTGCATTTTCCATTGTCAAAATGGAAGTAAATGGGAAATAATAATAGATTGTAAACATATTCTCAGTATATATTAGGTAATACTAAGTTTTTGTTTCTATCTTGGTGAACAGAGGTTCTTTGATAGATGTGCAGTGTAAGGTACTATTTCAACTATTGTAAATAGTTCTGCATAAGATTGTCTTAGAAAAGTTATTGAAAATCAGTTTGATCATACCCAGTGATTTTCATATTTAATCAGTCTCACTGAGTACTGGTCCATTTCCAGGCACAATTCAATCTTATGGTTAAAACATGGGAACAGGTTATTGGAAAAACATATTATTCCATACAAATCTGCTTAGGTTTAGGATGCCCAGAACATTCTTTCGATCCCATTCTTACCTGAAGTACATCTTATGGCAATTTTATAGAGAGATATCTTTGGGGCAGTTCCTAAACTCTGAAATTGCAAAAGAATTCCTGGCCATTTCTATTCCATGTGATATTGTAAGTAAACTTGGTCTTCATGGTTTTGTTGAAGCTTTCTCTGCTTTCTTTTGTATTTTCTTCTTGTTCTTCTTTGAGCGCTATTTCATGAAAAAGCAGGATTTTATGAAATACATAATTTATACCACTTATACACATGTAGTGTGTACTGAGCTCTAGTTCATTCTTTTAAGATCAATTCATATGAAAGTATTGAGCTTTAACTTGTCATATAAACTACAGACCTAAAGAAGGTTCTGTGTATGCATACCCACAACAAGATATGCAATATAAACTTGAAGACTTGATGAGATGGAAAGAAGTTAAATTAAAACGTTTTTGAATACAGTTTGACATGATTGATCATGCTGAATAATTTGATGAACCAAGTTGATTAGTTCTAATAGACCTTCAAAAACTTGAATGAAATAACTGTTGTTGAACAATAGCTAGTGCAGTGATAAATAATTGGACTTACTTTACAGACCTTATTTGTAGGAAAGTAGGATTGAAAAATCAGGAAGCTTTTATGGATAAAGAAAGGGTATGAAAGGATAGCGATAAATTAATTGCTAGCCTTTCCCTTGGCCGCCGCCTCCTCTGTCCCGCCTCCTCCTCCGCCTCCTCTGCCTCCGTCACCACCCGCCCCCGCCTCCGCGCCGCTTTAATCCGCCCACTCCGCCACTCCCTGCCGCCGCCGCTCATGCGTAGTAGGTCCTAAAGCGCCGCGTCTGGCGCGTTGACGCGACGCAGGTGCGCCAGGCGTGCCATAGGAGCTCCCATAAGAACTAGATGTCAGGGCGGCCCATCCATTTTACAATCTACGGTACTTATTATTTCTAGTCTTCAAAAGTTTTGCTGCTTTGCTTGCTCTTAGAACAGAGGTGCTCATTAGGTAGATCACGATCTACTGGTAGATCTTCAAAAGTTTTGCTGCTTTGCTTGCTCTAGGGCATCCTGGTAGATCGCAGGCAGGATGGGAGGGAAGGCTCAGTCCCGCCCCACAGGCTCCCGACGCCGCCCAGGTGCAGAAGGAAGTTGGACTGGATGGACCTTGGAGGTCTCCTCCTATTCTAGGAACCCATTGTTATTATTATCAGAGACTGAATGGCCATCTGTGAGGAATGCTTTGATTGTGTTTTTCGCTTATGGCAGAAGGAGGTTGGACTGGATGGCCCTTGGAGGTCTAATTCTACTCCTAGAACCTATTGTTGTTGTTACTATTATTATTATTATTAGTAGTAGTAGTAGTAGTAGAGGCTGAATGGCTGAATGAATATTTAGTTATTAAAATTATGAATAAATTCAGGGGCTTATTATACTAGGTAGATCCTTTTGACATTTAGTTGAATTCAGTCTTAAAATATATTATATGGCTCTCACGGGCCGAAATAAATTTCCAAATATTTTGCTTTTATGGCTCTCTGAGTAGTGGGTAGGTAGATCCTTTTGACTTGGTTGTTTTATAAGTAGCTCGCATGCTGAAAAAGTGTGAGCATCCTTGTCTTAGAATATGCAACAGCTCTAATGATTGCAAACCTATCAGACTTTGTTAACAAAACTCATACTTCTGGCTGGTAATCTAACTCCTAAAATCCTTTAGTGATTTTGATAGTTTCATTGGTGCCTGTGTCTTTTAAGGTTTTTTTTCTTTTTTTTTTTTCCTTTCTAATGGCATTTGACTTCATTCAGAACATGAAATCTTAAACTAACAGCCAGGATAAGATGTAGTATCATAACTTGCGAGTATTTATATTTCTAAACTATCTCTCACGCAAGCTCACTTCATCAATATGATATGCAGATTAACATAATCGTTAATACTAGAAAGGCAATAAAAGTAAATATCCAGAAGTATAATGACATAAAGATACTTTATTGAAATCTGTCATGTAAATGATGTTTCATTTTTTAGCAGCTGAGTCTGTTTACTCTCACATGTGTTTAGTGTCCCAGCTCTGTTCCTTGAAGCAAAATGGAAGGTTGTCCTATCTGCAAAGGGTACAATAATGTATTACACACCAGATCTAGGTGTTCATCTACACATTTCTTGAAATACTGCTTTGTCTTTATCTCCTGAAATTGGAGCAAGAGGTATTTAGGATAAATATAAATTATACAGGCCAAGACTTGTGTGGCTTCTTGAGCTTTTAAGACAAAACTCTTTCTGTGATTTCATCTTATAACTTAACTTACCCACAGTTGATTGTTTATGATTACCTACACAGTTAGTATTGGAACTCTGTACAACCTACTCCAATGTAATTACGCTTAACTCTTACTCATCCATCATATTTCAACTACATGTTTAAGAATCAGTCTTGGAAAACAGCAAATGGGGCATTGCGTGAGACCTCAAGTTGTGTGTGTGTTTCAGAACTATATTAGGAGTTTAATCTGACTTGTCTTCCAGTGCTTATAGTGCTTTGGCATTGTAATTAAATATTAGTCATATACCAGATAGCTCAGGTACATCTCATGTACATGTAAAAGGAATTTAATTGAAGTAGAATGAAAAACACATGTATTCTGCATCCCCATCATATAGGTCTCTAAACCAATACTTCAAAAACTGTCTGATTTAGTGAGCTACCAGTTACTTTCTCCAGTTTGCCAGGGATTCATAACGTATTTGTACCTTTTGCTACAATTTATTTTACTTTCCTGAAAACACATCAAGGAACATCAGTCAATGGTTTGTAGACAGGCACCAGTCCATAGACCAACAGGTTTGAATAGCATTAATTGATAGAAGCATAGGATGAACGAGGAACTAGAAAGTATTAAAGTATTGTCTGTGTGGAGTAAAGATACTTTCAATTGAAATATCCGTGCAAGAGAGTAATTAGTTAAAAGTTACCAGGAGTTTCCAGTATATCACTAGAAGTTGTAATCAGGAGAATTTAATTATTGCTATCGGCATATTTTTATCGGCAATTTACCTCTGTGAATATCACAGACACAACCAAATACTTTGTGTATGTATGATAGGGTTGGTAGGCAAAATAAGCAATAGGACCTATTCTTTAATTAGTTGTGAAGATGAGGGAACTTCAAGTGTTGCTTGTCATGAAGGCAACACCTGTTAAAATTCCCTCTTCTACACGACCATTAAATGTGCAGGATTTTTCCTTTATTTTTCTTGGCAACCCTGGTGTGTATATATCTGAAATTTTGGGCAGTGCTTCATGCATCTGATGAAATGGGCTATATGTCAAGACATTTTATGTTATAATAAATGTGTTAAGGCTTTAAGGTTCTATATGGCAGCTTAATATTTTAGGGAATCATTGTCAAGGCATCTGGAAAGAAGCAGCAATTAGTATGGAGAATCCAAAAGACTTAGTTGTGATAGCTGTAAAGAGTCAACCACTAGAGGGTGCTAAAATACTTCTAAGGGTACCTTTAATCAACTACTATATTTCTGGTGTGTGGAAACTCTTAAATTTTAAATTACTGACCTTTAGAATAATCCTGCACAAAGTGATACAATAGATATTCTTTTAAAATACTAATTACAGTCTTGAGCTGATCCAAGTGATTATTTTCAAAATGCAATGTAACCTAGTCACAGTAGGCTCCTGAGGCTTCCAGATGTTGTTTCTCTGAGTTGAAGAAGGCTAGCTTCCAATCACAAAGAGCTCTGCATTGAATAGATGGAATAATGACAGAAAATCTTTGATTACTACTATTAGTGCGTAAGATGAGCATGTGTATCATTGTTTTCCAGTGTTTGTGCTAAATAATTTTGACCTGTTGCAATAGGGATATTTAGGAGCAATTATTTCAAATGCCTGGGTTATCAAAGGACCAGCATCTCAGTGGAGCTCTTAACCAAATATGGAAGAAAAGCTAGGCAGAGATACAATGAAACAGTATAGATGGAGCAGTCCTACATAATATCTGTCTCTAAAATCAGTTTGTCATGATAGGCTTAGCACTTCTATGGAAGCTGAAAGCAGAACAAATCCCTATCTGACCAAATTATGTACAGTGGATAATATATATGTGCCTCTACCCACAGTCTTTGTCCTATCTTGTCTAACCAGAACTGGAAAGTATGCCAAGTGTCTATTCTACCACCATATTTTAAACTAACTCTATTATACTCATTTATAAAGTATAGACATTTTAGTAAAAAATATTGACCCCCCTCAAAAACTTGGTCAACTTATCAACAGTAAGCCCTGTATTCTAATTCTTATCAAAAATAAAACATCCTCTTCTCTGAGTAGGGAGGCAAAAGGTAAAAGCTTAGGCCATCCTGGGAGAACCTAAAATGCACTGACCTCTCTACTCTCTCCACTGTCTGTGAACACCCATTTTCAAGTTTTGCCACAGATTTTTATTCAGATTAAAGGTTGGCCTTTGACTGGATCAATCTAAGACATTAAAGGTTCTTGATTTTATACCATTTTAATGTGTTGACTGTGTTCAACGGCGTTCTACCGGAAGGTGAACCTTTTCCCTAGTTCCAGGTCTCTTGCAGAGTAAAACAAGTTTTCATCTTGAACTGCCACATATTTGGCTTCATTCATTTTGCCCTTAATCCTGACCAGTTTCTCAATCCCTACAGAAGAAAAATTATTGCACAACATGATACTGCCAGCAGCATACTTCAACATAGGAATGCTTTTCTCAAGGCTATGAGCACTGCTGTTGACTGTCTTTTTAACATCTCATAATATCTTTTGATACAATTTTGTTTCTGCAATGGATTTTCTCTTGCCATGTTTCAATATAGCCCAGTTTGCAAATTGTTCAGGTAATAGTCGTCCCGTGATGATTTGTGTAATAATAATACTTTTATTTCTTACCTGTCTCTCCCCGTGGCTTGAGCCGGGTCACAGCACAGTTAAAAACACACAAACACCATAAAATTTCTATAAACACATTAAAATTCAATTTCATAAAAAGATACTGATCAAAGCATTTATGTAAAATACACATTAAGCTGTAAGTCTCTTCAGCTCAGTCAGAGTAAAGATTGTCCTCTTGGTCATTTCTCTGATTAAATCTGTCCTTATCTGATCATGAAATTTTGGTGGACAGCTTCCTCTAGTCAGAATGTTCTTTGTATTTCTTAGTTGTGAATTACTTTGGGGGGGAGTAATCTTTTTAGGATATTTTTGGAACTCAATCCTGGGTGGTGTTGCAGCAAAAAGCATTAAAACATTTATCTAACGTTTATGTTTTTCTCTCTAATTTCTGGCACTCACACATGGGTGGTTTTCTACCTGCTCAGAGCCTCAGAAATATCTAGATTCAATGGTTCTCAACCTTTTCAACTCACGGAGCCCTTTTTAGAATCAATTTATATGATAGAGAGGCCCTTAGGGATGAGCAATGGCTCACGTACCAGGAGAGAGAGTTCTGCATGCTCCTTCTGGCATGTGCGCCATAGGTTCACCACCATTGTCCTAGACTTTGGTTTTGTTGCCTCTTGGTTGGATTTCTGGGCCCTGGAATTGGATTATTTGTACTCTTGCTTTGGACCCTGTTGTATTCATGGCTTTGACTTCTGGACCGTGGCAACTGACTTTGATTTTCTTTTTATGCCTGACTTTGTTGCTTGACGGCTGAATTCAGTTTGTATTCCTGGATATCTGGCCTTTGATTTGTGAACCCTAACAATTGAACTTCTGGCATTTGACTATTGGGCTTTTACTTTGGCTATTGTTCGTAGATGTTCCTGAGCTGACTCTCTACTCCTTGGCTTGTCTTCACTAATTTCGGCATAGTCTCATCGTTCTTGGTATGTGTTTGGCAATTCTATTATCTGGGCCAGACCTTGAAAGACAGGTTTTAGTTTGCTTTATTAACAAAATAAGATCTGTGCTTATTTTGCTTTTGTTTAATTAGACCTCAGCCATTATAATGGGACCATGCACACAGCACCCGTATACTTATTGGTGATGTTTCTGTGTGCACAATTTACATCATCCTACACTAAATGTACAGTTTTGATAAATATAACGACTACATTGTGTTCCACTGTGTTTTTTCACCAATGAATTACGCATATATTCATAGCCGTATTTCACTACTTCCTAACTGTGGATCCCAACTCCAAATGGAATCAATTCCCTTAGCTCAGTTTTGAGATCACAAAAAAATTGTCAGCAGTAAAAGGTTACTGAAAACCACTTCAACATTTCTATGAATCTGTTATGCAGTGTTTACAGTGGACTGTGCAGAAAATGCTTCAGTTGAACTTCATGAAAAAGAAAACCAACCTGTTTAGCAAGCCTTGTAAATGCTGATTTATTACCAGCTAATGTTTGATTTTTAAACTTTTTTGTATACATGTATACCCAAGGTTACAAATTCTCAGACAGAAAGGGGTCATGGGTGGAAAAAGTATAAAAGCCTTGCTCTAGTCAGCATGGCTGATACTCAGGAATGCTGAAAGTTGTAATTGTGCACCTTTTGGAGGGTCATATGATTCCTGTCTCTTCTAGATGTTATAAAACAACTTATAACATTTGCACCGTTCTTCTTAAAAAATAATGCAACAAAAACATATCAACACACTCGCCTTTAAATCGACTGTTTGAGATTTTCTTTTAAATCACTTTGATCTAAATAATTCCACTCTGGCAAACAGGGAGTTTTGTACTGCTCACAATCTGATTACTATTGTACAAGTTACCAATTAGCAATCCTTGATGTGTTTGTCTTTCTCTTGCAGAATATATTCATTGAAAGTGGATCTACTAAGACTGTGGGGAGGAGAGTCCTGGTTTGAAGTCTAGACTGTTATATCTGTTACCCTGAGAAGGACTTTACAGCACCCCCTAGAACTGGATTTTCACCCTAGTTTGGCAGCTTTGCTGCTCACTTAAACACTGATGAATGAAGACCCCCTTTGGAAAGGCACCAGGTCAGCGATCCAGAGCTGATGCAGGTAGGTAAACAAATTCATTCCACAAGTAGATGAAAAATATTGGTTGCTGTAGATCTGTACATATTTATTTCTGGATCCATATAAAGCACTCTATTCACATTTCACTGAAATACTTCCACTGTTTACAAATAAATTTGGTTCCCTTTCGTGGTCACTGTGAATCGTACTTATGGTATTTCCTGCGCCTGCGCAGACAGTTCGGAATCTTTAAAAAGCTAATATCACTTTAAATGGTAGCCCCGCCCACATACCCCTCGAGCATATATAGCCAGTGGGAGGGGCTGCCAGCTCAGATCTTTTTATCCGCCGCCATTGCGACAGCTAGGAATCTTTCTCATATTACTGACTAGCGTATATATTTTAAAATACATATATAGATATATATATAATTTAAAAGAAGCTTTTATTATTTGAAACTTATTGTTCAAATTTTATTAATTGCCTTTATTTATTAGAAGTTGACTTTATTTATTAGAAGTTTTTATTATTCAAATTTAATAACTGCCATAATTGGCTTTATTTCTTAGAAGCGTTTATTATTCAATTTTTTTAAAATTGCCATGATTGCCTTTTTTTTAAATTAGAAGCGTTTATTACTCAAACTTTATTAATTGCCATGATTGGCTTTTTTTATTACAAGCGTTTATTATTCAAATTTTATTAATTGCCATGATTGGCTTTATTTATTAGAAGCGTTTATTACTCAGATGTTATTAATTGCCATGATTGGCTTTATTTATTAGAAGCGTTTATTACTCAAATTTTATTAATTGCCATGATTGGCTTTATTTATTAGAAGCGTTTATTACTCAAATTTTATACATTGCCATGATTGGGGATCAATTCATTAAAGTTATGGCAACCCAACTACTCTTTGAGGGGCTTTAGTTGAAAGGCCAAGACTTCTGCTGGGAAGATGCTTGGTCTTCTCTACTTACCTTCATCGTGCATGACAGGTTTGATGCCTGCTTTCATGGGGGGCATTAGGTGGCAGAGCAGCCCTTTTTGCTCTACGGTGGCATGACGCCCACCAGCCACGATATTAGCTCGCTAGTCTACCATAAGTACGATTCACAGTGACCACGAAAGGGAATTATTGGTTGCTTACCAGTAACTGTAGTTCCCTGAGTGGTCCCTGTGAATCATACATTCCCGCCCATCCTTCCCCGCTGATGTCATGCCTCAGTCCTTCAAGCTGCTTTTGCGGCGGAGTAAAGGATCTGAGCTGGCAGCCCCTCCCACTGGCTATATATGCTCGAGGGGAATGTGGGCGGGGCTACCATTTAAAGTGATATTAGCTTTTTAAAGATTCCGAACTGTCTGCGCAGGCGCAGGAAATACCATAAGTACGATTCACAGGGACCACTCAGGGAACTACAGTTACTGGTAAGCAACCAATAATTTTTTTCCATAACATTCTCATCCCTTCTTTCTTGTTGACATGATGCTGTTCCTCACTTTGTTTTCATACACAGGTTAAATGCTATAGAAATGGCATATTGCCTTTCGTGTTACTCTATCTCCAATTATGTATGTGTTTGTTTCCCCCCAAAAAATCTTTATAAGTGAAATTTGTCAACATTCCCTCTATGATATATCTACTGCTTGTACTAGTCTATACCTAAATCATGCTTCACTTTTCCAAAACAGAGTTTGAAGTAGGTTTTCAGTTTCTGTCAAATTAGAAATCTGAGCTTTTTAATTATAAAATAAACTAAAAGAGCAAAGTATAATAGAAGATAAGCCATCATACATCCAGACTATCAATTAAAACCTATTAAAATAACTTGCTTACCAGAACATTTAAAATTATTTTTTCCAGAGCGTCACCTGGTCGTCCCTTGAGGTTCATGGAAACAATAGTTCTAAATACTAAACATACTAAAGGAGTAATTGTTTATATAGTCACAGTCCATGCCTGACTGCTGTTAAAAATAGTTGATTAAATGTCTTGGCACAGTTGCTTATCCCACTCAAATTGGGGGAATTCACTATTGCTTATATGCTGGCTTTTCATTTAAGACGTAAAGTATAAGTCATTACATCAAAAACAAATCGCCATATAGTGGGGAAGCAATCTCTACATCCATACCAGCATATTGGAGATGTAGTTGATCATTTATCTTGGAAGGAGTGCTATTCCATCTTTGAAGTACTTCGTGGCCTATTTTAGGCAAAGAAAAATGTACTTGTGGGTAATACATAATTCGCCCCATTGGGTATCTGTTATTATTATTCTTAAATCTGGCTCTCACACAGTTTTAGATAAAACCTCATGTACATTCACAACTGATACACGTGCAAAATCTAACCGTTGATTACATTCTGAGGCTAAAGTGGAGTAAGCAGATAAAATCTTTCTTAATACACATTGTTTGCAAAACTGACACTTCGTATTATTTGAAACCAAGTGGTCCATAGCCTCTGGAGCTTAATTGTCAAGAGTTTTGGTTTGTCTCTAAAAATGTACCTGCAACTTCGATATCATGTTTTTGCTGCTTTGCAAATCAAGTAGCCTTCCAAATATCTGTGTAATTTAGTGTTGTGTTCCACATTAGTTTAACTGAGCTGAACCTTGATCCAGTTTTGACAAGTCCAACAGGAAAAAAGTCACCATTTCACAGGGTTAGAAATTGATATGGTTTCTCCTTCAAGATGATTGAGTGAGTTCTGCAGCTTGAAGCTAGTAAAGCATAGGTGAATGTCTCCCTTGAGGGAACAAAAATACTAAAAATTCAATGCCCTGGTATTTGTTTGCAAATATAATAAATATTGTTACCATTTATTTCTGGAAACACCATAACTTCCAATGCTAGAAATAATTGTGGCAATATTGCATTTTTTACAACTTGTAGAAAAAACAGACATCTGGTAGTTTTTCAAAGTTTGCATGAATACTAGTAACAGATTATTTTTCCTAAAGAACTAAAGAAGTCATAAGTGTATTTAACTAAAATAGAAAGTGATAACAATGATAAGAAATGGGGGTTGGGATTAGGGTTGGGGGGTTATGGGACATTTTCTGTCTTTTCTTTTTTCTTTTTCTATTTTCTCTATAACACACAACCCTTCTCTCCCCCTTCCCCCCTTTCCCTTTTCTTCCCATATCTTATATTAATTTTGCAGTAAAACCAATAAAGATATTTTTAAATAAATGTATTTAAGTAAATATATATGGGCAGTGCCACTCTATTTACCGTAAGATTGTTCCATTTGTCCCTAAATTTTACTCTAACTCGATTTCACTACAAGTGCATTTTACTGTGACTGAATCACAAGGTATTATTCCTGCATATTATCCATGAACACATTTTAAACAAATGGAAGTTCATACATGTGACTGATTCTATTTACAGTTTTTACTTTATCTATATAAATACACACCTTGGGCCTAGACATAAGGTAACCATGGGGAGATTGTGTTTTACATTTCACAGGAAGAATAATATGCTACTGAATGATGTTGAAGACTTTACTTAAAGAAGATACACTGTTATGTGCATAAAAGATATTGGTTTAATAAAGAATGGGAAGATTGCTGAGATCAGCTCCATTAAACTTGAACCAACACCTGTTATAGCTGGCATTTGTAATCATAACAAACACATATGAGCTAAAAGAATACCATCATATGTGTTAGTCATTGTTAACCTCTTTCTTGTAGGGCATGCTGGTGTGTCTGCTAGCATCATGAAGAAGAGAGCTTCCCACAAGTAAGTTTTTGTTATTAAGTCATTGTTAGCTCATCCCAGCTCTCTCAAGGGATGCTTCTGGCTTTATTGAGACTTGATGTTGCAGGATGTAAAATACAATGGTCTTTCTACTCATAGAACTTTCTTATCCAGATATATATTGTTTACATGTTGTTTACTTGGAGAAATAAGGTCTTTTGAAAGCAAAAGGTAGAAAATATGTGAACCAGTTCAAGAGGCGAGTAAAAAATAAAATGTATTAGTAGTAATAATCATCTACAGTGGAAAGGAAATACTCTGTTTCACAGTTGGGAAATCTTAGAATAGAAAGGATATGTGATTAAATTTTTAGTATTCTAGTACAAGAATAAGACTCTTGTTTCTCTGCCATGGCCATTTAGACAGGTCTTCATTCTCCTGCCCTCCCTATTTACAAATATTATATTTGCTATTAGGTGAATGGTTAAGTAGCTCCCCCGTGTGTGTGTGTGTATTCATTTGCACACATTTAGGAATAGGCTGGAGTTTCTGTGATACAAGCTATAGCTCACAATTAGAGTGAAAGCATTGCTTTGGAGTTTGTTTGTAGTGTCCAGGGAATTAAGAAGTACCTGAAAGCGCAGCCCAGGATATCTCCATTGTCTGTCTGGAGACACTGGGCATCAGTGATGCGGTGTTGCCCTCTTAGTTTGTAATTTCTTCCAGCATAGGTCTTTGTGACTTGAACCTGTTTTAGAGAACAAGTTTAAGGTGACTAAAGCATCTAGATGGATCTTCCAAAAGGGTATAGTAGTCACAGAAATGATTAAAGGGTCTTACTAGACCACAGTGGCCAGAAAAGCCAGTGCAATTATAGGCTGCATTCACAAGCATGTAATGTCCAGCTTTAAGGGAAGTAGCTATTCAGGAAGGTTATTGACAAGCTGGAACATGTCCAGGGTGGGGTGACCAAGAAGATGAAAAGTCTGGAAACCAAGCCCTATGAGGAGTAACTTGTTGTATACACTTAGTTTGGAGCAGTACTGAAAAGTGATGTGATAACCATAGTTGCCTTGATTTCTATCCCAGGAGAAAAGTGAGATATAATTTAAATGAATAAATGGCTATGTCTAAGTATCTGAAAGAATATCCTATAGAAGATGGAATTAGCTGCTTTTATGCTGCTCCAGAGACTAGTACAAAAACTTATAATTCAAATTACAAGAAAAGAAATTCCATGGAGTCATTAGGAAAATTGACTTTAGAACTGTTCTCAATGGAATAGGCTGCCTCAGAGGTAGTAGACTGTCCTTTGGAGATAGGAAAGCCATCACTGTGCATTACTTTTACTTGTGCATTCCTTCATGACAGAGACCTTCATACTTCCTTCCAACTCCCTGATTCTTCAAATGCAAAGGTTTGGTTTGAGGTGTTGTATTGTAAGGTTTGTATTTGAACACTAACAATTATGGCTTTAAATATACAGAAAGCATCGAAACAACATGGGACCAAGCAAACCAATGTCACAACCCAGAAGAAACATTGTAGGCTGCAGAATACAACATGGATGGAAAGAAGGGAGTGGACCTGTAACACAGTGGAAAGGAACAGTCCTGGACCAGGTTCCTGTAAATCCCTCTCTTTATCTTATCAAATACGATGGATTTGATTGTGTCTATGGACTAGAACTGCACAAAGATGAGAGGGTTTCGGCACTTGAAGTCCTTCCAGATAGAGTTGGTAAGTGGTCTTGATACTATCTGAATGTATTGCGTTTGGTATTGAATGATTAAAATGGATAAACCTCTCAACAATTGAAGTAGATAAAGAATAATACTCAGAATGGCATAAGAAGCAAAGAATGTACTTCCTTTAAATTGCATCACAAGTACAATTTTACAGTGTCTTCGGGATAGCCAACATAGTTTGAGACAATAGAAAACATGCTGCCAACTTGAAATATGAAAAATAATGTTTTTGTAAACTGCAGAGCATCAAACCTAAATATAAAAATCTGTCTGGCAAGTCTCACGTAATACAGTATATAGCCATACCTTGGTTCTATAAATAACAAGGACTGCTTCTTCCATATACATTATACTCTCAATTAACAGGAACTCAAACTACTAGAACACCCAAATAACTGGCAAAAAAATCAAAGAAAAAATACTTTAAAAAGCTGTTTTTATAATACAGTACAATTTACATTAAATTATGTTTGTCTTTATTTGCTTTTAATTGTTGTATTTCAATATTAATATCAAGTCAATACAGAGTTTATAGTGTGATATAGTATGAGGTGAAGCATTAGTTAGGCCAATAATAATAATAATAATAACAACAACTTTATATTCTGCCCTCTCTCCCCGAGGGGACTCAGGGTGGATACTTTTAATAGTAACTCGCAAGAAACCAGAAACTAAATTTACCTTGAACCTATCAGTCCCCATTGGTGCCAGTTAACTGAGAGTGTACTGTACAATGAAACAAACAAAAACACTATCATGCACAGAATAAAAGGAGAAGAATATCCTGGGATAAGAAAGGAAAGTGGAGGCTTGGTCTCCGAGAGATCCCCGCTAATACGCGGGGTGCCTCAGGGGGCCATTCTCTCCACTTTGTTATTTAACATCTATATGCGACCACTTGCTCGGCTGGTTCGAAGTTTCGGGCTGGAGTGCTGTCAGTACGCTGATGACACCCAGCTTGTTCTGAGGATGGAAGGCCGTCTGGGCTCCGTGCCTGATAATTTCCATCAATGCCCTGAGGCCGTTACTGAATGGCTGCATGCCAGCAGGTTGAGGGTGAATCCAGCAAAGACTGAGATACTGTGGTCGGGCTGTCTGGACAGTGGGGTAGTCCAGCTTCCTATCCTGGATGGTGAGACACTATGTCCATCACCTTCGGTAAAGAGCCTGGGAGTCATTCTAGACCCTTTGCTGACAATGGAGACGCAGGTCTCTGCTGTCAGCAAAACCGCCTTTTTCCACCTGCGGCAGACTAGGAGGCTGGCCCCCTATCTGTCCAGAGACGACCTAGCCACGGTGATCCAAGCCACGGTCATCCCAAGATTAGACTACTGTAACACCCTTTACATCGGCATGCCCTTGTCCATGACTTAAGCTCGTCCAGAACGCTGCTGCATGACTACTCACTGGGGCATCAGTGAGATGTTGTATAACACCATTTTTATAGCAGCTCCACTGGTTGCTGATTGAGCACCGGATCACCTTCAAGGTGATGGTATTAACCTTCAAGGCCTTGTATGGTCCAGGGCCGGCGTATCTGAAGGACCGTCTTACCCCCTATCAGCCCCAGAGATCACTTCGCTCTGAAGATCTTAATCTACTGGAAGTCCCTAGCTTTAAGACCATCCGTCTCAACATCTACGAGGCATAGAGCTTTCTCTATTGTGGCACCCTTTCTTTGGAATACTTTGCCAACTGAAGCTCGGACCCTGTGAGACCTGTCAACTTTAAAAGACTTTAAAAACACCTGTCTCCTTGCTGTTGCTGACTACATCTGCCTGCCACCTCAGGAGGAGAAGGAGGGACGCTGTCTGGCTTTTTGCTCTCCCCCCCACCTCAGGAGGAGAAGGCCAGCTAAGAGGAGGGGGACTGAGGAAGAGACTTTAAAAACACCTGTCTCCTGGCTGTTGCTTACTACATCTGCCTGCCACCTCAGGAGGAGAAGGAGGGACACTGAGGAAGAGACTTTAAAAACACCTGTCTCCCCCAAGGCCAGCTAAGAGCTAAGAGAGGGACTGAGGAAGAGACTTTAAAACACCTGTCTCCTGGCTGTTGCTTACTACATCTGCCTGCCACCTCAGGAGGAGAAGGAGGGACACTGCTACTCCCCCCCCCCCCAAGGCCAGCTAAGAGGAGGGACTGAGGAAGAGACTTTAAAAACACCTGTCTCCTGGCTGTTGCTTATTGTTTCTATTGTATTGTATTTAATGTTTTTAAGTGCATTTTGAAATTATGTGTATTACTTGTTTTCTGTAAACCGTCTTGAGTCGCCGAAAGGCTGAGAAAGGCGGTATACAAATACAGTAAATAAATAAATAAACTTTTTGCAGGGCTTGTAAGACACATTCGTTCCGGCTGGCCTTCGAATCTTAGCTTCTGTTTTAATTAATTGCTAATCACTTTGTTTTATGGTGTGTTTTATTGATTGTTGTGAGCCGCTCCGAGCCCTCGGGGAGTGGCAGCATACAAGATTGAATAATAAATAAATAAAAAACATGTATTTATGTTTTGCTTGTCAGCTAAAAATAGTGCTTGGGATGGCTACCAGCACTAAAAGAAAGATAAAATTCAAAATTACAATTAAATTAAGTCAAATCTGTCAAAACATTCATGAATTAAAACATATCACACATTTAAGAGAATTCTGTTCCAAAATAGATGGGAAGCTAATACAGATCTCTTAGTTCAAGAGTGAAATGGTCCCAATAAATTTCCAATAATATGCAAATAACTTTATTTGGAAGATTTTTAGGAAATTAGCATACCGCAGGAACAGATCTCCTTTTTTCTATAAACTTACCAATGTCTATTTCCAGCTGAGAAGTCTCAAAGTAGTATTGATCAAAATTGATTTACCTGTTATTCAGATTTTTTAAAAGAAAATCTTGATCTGAGTGCCTTAATCTGGGTTATTTTTTGACTCATGGTATCACAATATATTGTGGTATAAACATGTCCCATGTCCACAGTCATGTTTGTGGGTGAAGAGTCAAGGGTGTTTTATTACACCCAAATACTGACAACGCCCTCCTCTCCAAAATGTTCACATGAAGTGTTTTGAATAATTTTCAACACATATAGTTTGCAAAACAGGAAGGATAAACAGACAGAAGGGAAGTGGAGAGGGAGAAAAAAACCTAATCACATAAGCAATGGATTGACATCTTTTTTGTACCAGACAATGCTACACAATTCTATTACATATGCATATTTTCGTGAATTTAATTGCAAGATTTAAACATCTTTTTTGCCTGGATAATGATTAATAATAATTTCTGGGACAAGAATAAATCAAACAACTGTGGGTGTGTCTTAAGAGCTTATATATGCCAGTGCCCAATAAGACATTTAATTAGTTAACTCCATTTTTGTTTGTTTGTTTGGTCTTTTTCAATATGCAGTTCATGACTGATAGTGAAACCAGGCATAGTGGTAGCTAATGGGTTAATGATACAATTGAAAAATGTAACAGCTGTCATTCTCACAAAATATAAATCAAATATTGGTCTATGTCTTCCAGCTTCATCTCGAATCAGTGATGCCCACCTGGCAGATACAATGATTGGCAAAGCAGTGGAACATATGTTTGAAACAGAAGATGGTTCAAAGGATGAATGGAGGGGAATGGTTTTGGCTCGAGCACCTATAATGAACACATGGTTTTATATTACCTATGAAAAGGATCCTGTCTTATACATGTATCAACTCTTAGATGACTACAAAGAAGGTGATCTCCGTATAATGCCTGATTCCAGTAAGTTGACTCATCATTGATCCTGTATATAAGGGAATAAAATAGGTTATAATTTCTGGAATAGTTACAGTGCTAAGAAGTGATTATTGTTTTATATCCCCTTTGCTGTATTGTGATAACATTTCCTGAATCCTTACTGGTCGGAATCCAGTTAGGTACTTGAGATGGATTGCTTGGTTTCTACTAGAAATGGCAAATCACCTACCCCTCCTGAAGTCATCTGCATACCCTAAAAACATGATCCAGAGAGTTATTTAGTATTTTGTAGCAAATGCATTGGAGACTGCAGGAGTGGATTGTGGGCAATTTAGTAGAGGCAAGTGTATTCTTCTTAAATAACAAGTTGACTCCTGTACATTTAAGTTTTAATAGTTTAAAAAAGGTTTTACTCAGCTCTGAACATTTAATAAACACACATTTTGTGAGCATTTAAGGGGAAATTGAGCATTCATGCAGTTTTAGATTGCCATATATACTTTCATGTAAGTCAACTACATGTATGAATCGAGGACAAGTTTGGGGGCCAAAATTATGGATTTTGATTAGATTCGTGGATAAATCATTCAGTAGAAAAGGGAAAGCCTGGTGCCACCTCAGGAAGCCAGCTGCCCCTAGTTGTTGCTATTTACTACCTCAACATTAAAAAAGACCAATGGAGTGCATTGCAGTGGAGGCAGTAGAGGGGTCAGTGCTTCTTTGGGTTCTTCCAGGACAAACTAGGCTCTTAGCTTTCACCATTTCATTCAGAGAAGGGGAAGGGTTATATATAAGGGGGTGGGGGGAGTTAAGGTACAGTATTCATATCGGCACATGGATACGATAAGCCAGGGTTTTTTGAGGTCAATTTTTTACTACAATTTCTAGACTTATATATATAATTACAACTATAGGATCATATTAACAACCATCATAACTCCTAAAAAATCTGATATTTAAATCATTTAGGAAAAGATTGCATATGCATTTTTCAAGATAGGTAAGATTAATTGCTATTCCACTGAGGAAGCTCTTCACTCAAAATGATTCACTCTAAACTTAGACAGTCAAAAATATTTTAGATATTTGTGAATCATTATTTAGTATTGTTAAGCATTTTCAGTTGGCCTTTATCTGATTTTTAACAGTATCACCTCTTACATTGCTGCAAAAAAAAGGAAGATAGTAATTTTCCTATAGACTTCTAGTAATTCCAATGAACTAAATAACTTTCTTTAAATATCCTGACATTTAGATTTGTTGTTCTATTTTATATTGTAATAAATCACTCATTACTACTAGCGACATGATTATAGCTGTAAACAAAAGTTGCATTTAGACTGTGGTCAGCTTGTGATAAAAAAACCCTTTATTTATTTATTTAATTTTTTTTATATTTCACTTTTATATTCCGCTCCTCCCAGCAGGCTCGGGGCGGATCACAGTAAAAACACACATAGGCGGCATGTTGCAGCAAATCAGCATGCGGCCATTACAATCAATAGAAAACATAAAAACATGAAGCCACATTTAAAACCAGTTACATAGTCAGGTATGAGTTGAGAAGACATACATCGGGATTTGTTTGCCCAGAGCGCCTAATTAAAGGCCAGCCCGAAGAGGGCTGTCTTGCATGCCCTCCGGAATGGGCCCAGTTCCGAAATGGCTCGGGTACTATCCGGGAGGGCATTCCAAAGCACTGGTGCCGCCACAGAAAAAGACCTTTGTCTAGTCGTCGATAGGTGGCAGGAGCGGACTGATGGAATTAACAACAGATTTTGCTCATCTGAACGCAGTGATCTCGGGGGAATATACGGGGTAAGGCGGTCCTTCAGGTACGCAGGCCCTAGGCCGTACAAGGCCTTAAAGGTCAAAACCAACACCTTGAAGGCAATCCGGTACTCGATGGGAAGCCAGTGCAGCTGTCGGAGAATAGGTGTAATATGTTCTCTCGCTGGCACTCCTGCCAGCAAGCGAGCCGCGGCATTCTGCACTAGCTTGAGTTTCCGGACTGTCGACAAAGGAAGGCCAACGTAGAGGGCATTACAGTAGTCTAATCTCGAGATGACCGTCGCTTGGATCACCGTGGCCAGGTCCCCCCTGGACAGGTAGGGTGCCAGTCGCCTAGCCTGTCGGAGGTGATAGAATGCCGTCCTGCTGGCCACGGAGACCTGGGCCTCCATGGTCAGCGAGGAGTCCAGCACCACCCCCAAGCTCTTAACTGACGACGATGGGTTAAGCCGCTCGCCGTCCAGGGTAGGCAACCGGCACCCACCCAGCCCAGGCCGACCAGGCCACAGTATCTCGTCTTCGATGGATTCACCTTCATCCGGCTGGTACGCAGCCAGCCAGTCACGGCTTCAAGGCATAGATGGAAACAATCGGGTACGGAGTCCGACCTGCCGTCCATTCTCAGCAGAAGCTGGGTGTCATCGGCGAACTGATGACACTCCAGACCAACGTCGCGGGCCAGCTGGGCCAGGGGCGCATATACACATTGAATAATAAGGGGAGAGGATGGCCCCTGGGGGACCCCACAATCAAGTGGGAGTCTCCCAGAGACCTCCCGCCCCTCCACCCGTTGTCCCCGGTCCCGGAGGAAGGAGGCCACCCATTTAAGGGCAGTCCCCCTAACCCCGGAAGCGGTTAAATGGTGGGTCAATAGTGCATGATCTACAGTGTCGAACGCTGCTGTCAGATCTAACAAGACAAGCAGTGCTGATCCACCCTGGTCCAGCTGGCGGCGAAGTTGGTCTGTAATGGCGACAAGTACAGTCTCCGTCCCATGCCCAATACGGAAGCCGGACTGGAAGGGATCAAGTCCAGCTGTGTCATCTAGGAACCGCTGCAGCTGATCCGCTGCTGCCCTCTCAATTACCTTGCCTAGGAAAGGCAAGTTGGAAACAGGCCTGTAATTGGAGGGAGCCGAAGGGTCTAGGTTCGGCTTCTTCAGCAGCGGTTTCACCATGGCCTCTTTTAATCCCCCTGGGAAGACTCCTTGCTCAAGGGAGCTATTTAAGATCGTGCCCAGTATTGTATATATTTTAGATGCGGAATTTAAAAACATGATAAAATCTCATACCACAAACAATTGTTTCAAAAATTTCAGTACTAATTTCATTTAGTTGTATTGTAATATGAATACATCAAAGCAAGTTGTGAAAAAAAACTACATGGTGGGGTAAATCTGTGGTCGTTTTTTCCCGATTTAAAATACCAAATTCTTACAGAGTATGTTTTAAAAAGTTGTTATGACCCTCAGTTTTGCAGGCCTGTGATTCTGCTGGTAGAACTAAATATCTCATCCTCCATGCTTTCAAAGCTAGTTTCAGGTAGTTCAGAAGGATAAGGAAATGAATGAGGAAAAATCCCATCACATCAGCAAATACTCTTCAGCACATCACTGGATTTGGGCCTATATCTAACCACAGGCTGTAGAATACTATACGTCTAAATTTCTTGAATACTGTTAAAATACTTTCTGTAGTTGGTGCAGTTGTATTCAGTGTACACTCTTGGATAGGTAGCTACTTACCCTTGTAAACTACATTTACTGTTAGGTTTTACGCTTTTAATTCACCTCTTCATTTTGGTATTGCGACTAGGGATAAGTATGAGACACTGATAACTTTTTATTGAAAAAGGTAAAGCCAAATAGAAAGCTTGTTACTATAAAAAGTTTTATATTTTGGAGAAACATTGCAGTATGTTTAAGTGTTGTGGTGTTAGATAATTAAAAACTACTTTTTAAAATGAAACTTTCTTTTTAAGTCATTCATTATTTATTTATTTGTATACTGCCTTTCTCAGCCCGTAGGCGACTCAAGGCGGTTAACGGTAAAATTCAATGCTTACAATATCATAAATACAATTAAAAACATAACATATAATAAAAACTAAACAAATCAATAAAATATACATTCATAGTGTCTCCTTGTTAAAAATGTTGTTGGGTCTCATTGTCGTCGTTCCATTTTCCTATCTCAATTACTCTGCATTTGGAAACACTTGTTCAAAAAGGCATGTCTTGACTTTTTTCCGGAATGTTAAAAGGGAGGTGGCCGATCTAATATCTATAGGGAGGGCGTTCCATAGCCATGGGGCCACCACCGAGATGGCTCTGTCTCTCGTCTCCACCAAACGTACTTGTGACGAAGGCAGGGCCTCCCCAGATGACCTTAAGGTTCTAGATGGTTCATAAGGGGAGGTGTGTTTGGACATGTAAGTTGGGCCAGAACCGTTTAGGGCTTTATAGGCTAAAGCCAGCACTTTGAATTGTGCCCGGTAGCAAACTGGCATCCAATGGAGCTGGTGCAACAGAGGAGTTGTATGCTCCCTGAGCACCGCTCCTATTAGCAATCTGGCTGGCGTTCATTGGACCATTTGAAGCTTCCGGACAATTTTCAAAGGCGACCCCACATAGAGAGCATTGCAGTAGTCTATACAGGATGTAAACAGAGCGTGGACTACTATGGCCATCTGAAGTGTTCATTCTTCTCAATCATTGAAATAGATTAAATAAAACCTGCAGCTGCATATGTATATGTCAAGATATAGCCATGTTAAGCTGGTTAAGCATGCAAAGGGATCTTGTATCTGAGCATAAACTTTGTGTTCTCAGATGATTCGCCGCCAGCCGAACGGGAACCTGGTGAAGTTGTGGACAGCCTAGTGGGAAAACAAGTGGAATATGCCAAAGAAGATGGCTCAAAAAGGACTGGCATGGTCATTCATCAAGTGGAAGCCAAACCCTCAGTCTATTTCATCAAATTTGATGATGATTTCCATATTTATGTTTATGATTTGGTGAAGACATCCTAGACACCATGCAAACTTTTGCCAAACTTGTGGAACTTCAATGTAAAATTTGTAGACACAAAAGACTTAACTGCTTTCCAGTTTATTTGAAAGCTTAAATGTCCCTGCGAGCCCACAATCTCTGCCAGGAAAACTATTCCATTGTGAACTGTACAAATAGACTTCTATGTGAACATGACAGATTTTGTGTAGGGGAACTCCTTTTCTTGAAGGAAGTCTTCTAGTTTGGGGGGTATGTGGATGAAGTTAGGAAAAACAGCAGCTGCAAATTTAAGCTGTGTAAGCAGATCTAGCAGTGTAATCACGGATTTGATTCCCCCCTCTCCCCCCCCCCCAGTTATAACTTTTCCGCAGCTTCTCACTTAACTGTTCAACTGCCACATGCAAATGTTGCTTGGTATTATATTGCTTTCATATGTGTAACATTAAGTTTTCTTGTCTGGCAGTTCTTGTTTCCAGGGTTTGGGCAGAGAAGAATATAAAATGTTTAAGCAGTGTTAAGGAGTGCCTAACCCAATTAACATCTTTGTACTCCATTCAGGTTAGTAGATAAGCCACTATTAGGTGGGTTTTTACATTTTAGTTACAGAAAGTAGAACATGGAATGACTGTTTCACTGTTGATGAGAAAATGCAGAACAAGAGCCCACATTGGCAAATGTAGGATCTGGTCAAACTATGTAAAACACTAATGCCTTCAGTTCTAAATGTTGGAGAGACTTCTGTTTCTTTTAGTAGGACTCAGGTGCTTGGTGCCATATCAGTTTAATCATTCGTGTAATATTGAAGGAGTTCTACATGGCAACTACTGGGTGTTTCCATATCAAGACTAGCAACCTAGATTACTTGTGTGTGGACTGAAACATGTTTAATGTAAAGACAAACCTTACAAAAGAGTCCTCATACATTAAAATTTGTGTTGCAGAGAAGGAAAATCATTTGTTGCCTTCTGTTTTGATCTGTTGCATTCCTTTGTATTTAATTGTGTTTTGTTAAAGAAGGCATCTACCTTTTTTCCTGGCCTTTCTTCTAGGAATGCGTCCAGACAAGACATATAACTCAAATCTATTGTCACCTTTTGTGCTGTACATTGTATTTGCTCGAGATATGCTGTTTATGTGAACTTCATTAAAAGAACACTAGGGTTCTGCATGCCAGGGGCATACTATCTAGCAAAGCTGGACAGTCTCCATGGTTCAGTTATCTGCAGCAGACTGGGAAAGTAAATAAGCAGCCCACAGCCACAAAATTCAGTCTTTATTTTTATTCCTCTTCTGTTCCCCCCCCCCCCCCTTTTTTATAACATGGTAGGCTGATGTGGCAGCTTTTGAAAGAAATCAGTGGGAAAATAGTAACAAACCTGAGACAGGGCATTGCAGTTGTTAAAGGACTGCTTTGCACAGTGAAATTAAAACCAAACACCATTGTTTATACGCAATTTAGAATAGAATTTAAAAAAAAAACTGTTGCTGATCAGCTTACTTATTGAGGCCCAGATTACCTCTGGTGTTGACTATACATATTAAACTTCACATGGTTTTAAACCCTTCTTATTTTTATTTTTTGCCTGAATTCTTATTGTAGCCTTAAGGCTTGTGCCTCATTATGCTCTAATGGTAATAAATGCTCACCATATAAATACAGTATCTTAAAATCTCTTGTCCATTGCTACTGTTGCATTATGTCCAGTATTTCATAGTGGGCAACCAAAGGCAGGTTATTGTCTTTTCCATGAAGAGCTTCTCAAATGCAGTCCTTAAGCCCTAAGTACCTGAGTCATAAATGTCCCTGTATTCTTGAACAAAGTGAGCAGATTTGCAACCCAGTGTTTTTCATCCTGCAGATCTGTATGTTTTCTATTGACTCTTTCGAGTCCTGCATGTAAATCTCAAAGCTGAGCCTGGCTCCATGAGCCCAAGTTGATATTTGTGGCACAAGAATGAGTGAGTGTATTTGAACATACACAAGACACACATAAATGTAGTACTTTGAAAATTGTGGGCTACATAAACAAGGAATCCAAGGTATGTCTCAAAATACTTGCGGAGGTTTAAGTAGACCGAAAATGTCACATTCAGAGAGCTTGCAACGAGGGAGGGGGTTTTCTGCGAGTCTCTTAATACACCACATTCTGCCAGTTTAGAGTAATCTATATTCTGTATAAATTTTATGGTTTTTTAAATGTCCACATTGTCTGCCTTTTTGATAGCATAGATCTCCTTTTACTTTTGTTTTTCAGAGGCTTGAGACTTAATTCTACTCCCTGCCCATCTGCTTTTGGGCTTTGTTTTAGGCTCATGTTTCAGATCTGCATGCAGTGCTTGTTACCCTGGTAACTAAATGTTGGTTCCTTGTTTGAGGGATTCAACATGGTTTTCAAGTTATCATGGGGCTTGTGGTGGCACAAGCTATGGATCTGTGTATAAAAGTTACTGGCCTTTCTCCATTTACCTGCTGTAGTATTGTATATTGTGTGTTTTGTGTGATGTCAGGCTGCCCTGTACACTTTTAAACAATGAACTTAAAATGCAGACCATCCCTTTTTTGCATGCTTAGAAAGTAGAATGTTCAGTGTACCAACTTAAAAGTTGCATGTTTTAAAGAAATGTTTAGGTTCTTAGGTTTTTTTAATTTTCTTTTTGTGTTTTTTGTGGATTTGCTTATTGTGCTGTTTTAATGGTGGTTAGTAGGATTAAATGCACTGGTGAGGCAAACATAGTGCCAACAGGAGGTAACTTTCCAGTTGTATATGTCATGCAGCGTTTGAAGGGACCATGTACTCTCCTCAGAATAAAATAAAATCAGTTGATTCAACCCTTATGATTTTTTTGTGCCAAATCTTAAGTTCGAAATAGAGTCATATTAAAACCCCAAACAGTAATGGGAAAAGCCTTTTTTCACTGGATATATTTTCTACCTTCTTAAATTGGAACCATTAAAAATAATAATAAAAGGCTTCTCTGCAGGAACTTCAATTGCAACCATTTCAGAGAGTAGGAGGGAAGGTTTCAACAGTTTGTGGTTCCTTGAAAATGCTGTGCTTTTTGTATTTTACATCATTAGTGCAATTTGGATGGTTATTGATATGTGTATAGTTCAAAGGTCTTCGTGTACACATTTAAAATTAGGTAAATGACTTCATCTCTAGAGCTTGGTTTCATTTTTTAACAATGTAGACAGTTCCCTGTTCTCTGCATTTAGAAGTATAAACACTTTAAATCTGTTAATTCTGTAAGTAATTTTTATAATTATGATGTAACTCTATCCTTAAAACATTTAAAATAAACCCTTTATGTGCAACATATGACTGTAAATCTTGTTCTCACAAGGCAAATGTAGTGTTGTGTTTAAAACTGAACAGGAATTTCTTCCATTTTATAATTAAAATTATTTTAACAATGAGAATTTATGCTGATATATATCTTACCTAGGCAGATATGTTGATTAGGTGGTACCTTTGGCCAAGAATGATAAATTAGAATGTCCCTTTAAATTTAATATAATTTACTTTAAATCCCCAAAAGTGCTGCTATGAGAATTATATTGACACATGCAATGTAAAGAAGTAAGGCAGTCTTAAAAACATTTGCTTATTCCCCCTCTACATTATATACTTAGCTTTAAATCCAATGTTAATACTATTGAATATTTAGTAGCAAAGCAATACTTCGGTTTCCTCTGCCACTTCCCCAACCAATCCTCTGCCCTGCCCAAAATTGCTTTGGAAGTTCTATTCCAGAATAGGGTTTTAATAATGCATTGAAATCTATAAGTAGGTGAATGAATTACCTTTCTCAAATCTCTATTGAAGGAAGCAGTCCCTTCACTGGCCTTGGAAAATATGTTGTGGGCACTCAGCAATACCTCCTTTAAACCATAAAATCTAAACATAAGGAGTGCTGGATGTGTTGTCAGATGACTGGATAGTTTTGACACCTTTCCCCACTTATTACAAAGTCATTGAAGTTTTATTTGTACTCTCCCTTACCTTGTAAAGTGAATGAGCTCCTGAGTTTAGGGAGAATGGGGAACATTAAATGAAGCCTGAAATCCAAATTGATTTGCAGTAGAGTACTTCCCCCCACCATAATGTATTCCAGATGCATCACTCACAACTCTCATCATCTCATACCCAGGTTGTGGAGGCTATGCTAATGGTAAGTAATAGGCCTGGGCAATCATGGTTCTAAATCAGACCTGGGCAATTGCCAGCCCTCCAGGTGTTTTGGACTTCAACTCCTAGAAATCCTAGCCAGTTTACCAGCTGTTAGGATTTCTGGGATTTGAAGTCCAAAACACCTGAAGGGCCGGCAATTGCCCAGGTCTGTTCTAAAAGGTTCTAAAGTACTTACAAAACTAAAGTTCTGGTCGTGAAAACTAGGTGGCGCTGGTGCTTTGCTTCTACAGTGTTGCTAAAGTTCTAGTGGTGAACATTTCAGAACTCTATCAAAACTTCCAAAATTTCGTTATAAATGGCAGTTCCTAATTGGTTTTGTCTTAAAAAATCGCCAATAATGAAATAATAATGAAGTTTTGAAAGTTTTGTTAGAGCTCTGAAATGTTCACCACTAGAACTTTAGCAACACTGTAGAAGCAAAGCACCAGCGCCACCTAGTTTTCACCACCAGAACATTAGCTTTGTAAGTACTTTAGAACCATTTAGAACTATGATTGCCCAGGCCTAGTAAGTAAAGAGATTTGCAAAGTAATTGCCTATGTTAAGAGTTTTATCTTCATTTGTTGAGGAAAAAACATTAGAGAAACAAGGACAATGTTCTAACCCCCCCCCCCTCTTCTAATGCTATACTTAGTATGTGTCAGAGTAATTTTTTAAATTTTCTACCCCACATTTTTTTTAGGTTCAGGACACAAAGGAGTTTACAACAAATTAAAATTCAGCTCATTAAAATATTCCAGAAATGCAACAAAACGATAAACATAAAAAATAAAACCTGACTAAAACCTCCATCATTAAATGCACACCAGCACAAAGAGTTAGCAAGATCTAACTTAGGTGAAATGTGCCTTATATAGTCACTCATAGAATGCTTCTCTGAATAGAAAAATATCTGCAAAATGAAAGTATGGAAGGTTCCAGTCTCACCTTTTGGGGAAGGAAGTTCCTGATCTTGGGGAAAACCAACTCTAAAGGCCCTCTCCCATGCTGCCACCAGATGCACCTCCACAGCAAGCCTTAAAACATGGATTAGTTTGTAAGAGAGAATACAGTCCTTCAAATTAATAATTCTGATTATTATAATTAGGCTTCCACTAAAAAGGTTCCTCTAATATGTATTTTGAACACAAATTCTGCTTTTCCCATTGATACAACAATGTTTGATCTTTATTCTCAGTATCAATATCCTGCTTCTCCAACAACTGCACAAAGTAGCCCACAATAAAAAAAAATTAATAAAAAACAGCAATTTCTTTTTTTAAGTAGTTGGCAGTTGTGAGGAGAGCAAAAATAAAACATAAGCCTTTTAAAGGCCTGCAAAAAGAATTTGGCATAGTGACCCCCCAAAAAAGGCAAAGGCAAGTAAAACATGGTAACGAGAAGACTTTGCAATGTCCCAATTACATACCACAATGATAACATGCAATGTGACCTGCTTTGAAGATTCTTATTTCCAAGTGATTTAAGACTCAAAAAAAGCAAGAGTTCTACCAGAGCTTTTTAAAAATGAGATACTAAATGGCTTGAATGCCCTTTCAGCTTCTGTATTCAGAAGAGCAAAGAAAGCCTTTGCAATATGGCCACTTCTGTGCCACACACACACATGTCAGCTCTGGTTTGAACTCTTATTATTATTATTGATAATAATTAATTTATTACCCGCCTCTCCCTGTTACTCAAGGCAGGATACAACATCATTAAAATGAGATAAAACACTAGAAATACAGCAAGATACACAGTTAAAATACAAGTTAAAATTCACTGATAAAAACTGCAGATTAAAAATCCCTGAGATATTTAGGAATCAACAAATTACAAAATACAGGTTGCAAAATCAGATATAAATTACAACAGCCCATGCAGTTGGTCTCAAAAATAGAAAATTTGAATATGGTATCTCCCCTTTACCTGCAACCCCACCCAAAAACCAATAATACCATCTTTTGGAAAGTAAGTTTCCTTTATAAAGTTATTGGAAGCATCACATGGAGAACATGCTACTAAAGTTCTAAACTGCCTGTTATGATGCTTGTGTTTCAAATGTGGAAAAAACTGCTGAGTTCAGAATAAGCAGAAACCAGTACATTCAAATTGAGGAAAGGAAATAGGCTGACTGTCAAGACACTTCTTTGGAGGATATCACTGAAGCTTTGGAATTAAATAATTCAAAGAGGATATGCATTGACTTTAATAAGAAACAGGTATGTGATTATAGTAGGACAGTAAATGTGCTGAGGTAGAATGATTGGTTCAAGAGAGTGAACATGATGCCTACAGGCCTCTTCGTATATTCACAGAAATCCAGATGAAGAGAATTGAATTTTGTCACCTCTGTACACTTTTGAGTCACATCCAGAAGGGAAAAGAACAAGTTCTATTATAATATTTGGAGAATACCCTAAGGCACCAAATCTTGTCTGATCTTGAAGGCTAAGCAGGCTCAGCTCCAATTAGTACTTGGATGAGAGACTACCAATGAATCCCAGGTGCTGTAGACCAGAACCTATTATACATTTCTCAGGTATTTCCTGCCTTCAGAAAAACCTATGAAATTCACAAGGTCACTAAATTGGCAGGAGACTCAAAGTATATACACATACGCACATTCCTTATCCCTAATCAGTTGGCAGATTAAATAATGTAGTTTGCAGCTAACTTTTTTCCATGCACTCCATTCACAAGGAGAAATATGGACTTTTCTGGGTCAGTGGTTGAGCACTCTGATCTCATATTCAAGCCACTATGTCACTCTCACGATCCTGGTATATTAACGATCTTAAAATGTCTTGGGCACTGTTCTAAAATATAACCAAATATTTCTACATTACAGTACCTTTCTTCATTTCATTACATTGTAATTATTTCTCCTACTTGGATAAAATGTTTCTGTTCTTTCAAAATAAACTACAGCGAACTGTGTGTCTACCTTTATGCCCATTGGTGGTGGTGGTGGTTTTATTAATCCATTATTGCTTTAAATCTCTCATCACATTCTCTCCACTCCCCCCCCCCCCTTTTCTTTTCTTTTCCCCCCAGTATTGCCAGCTTACTCATGCATGTCTTTCTGGTTTCAGTTTTAAAAATTCTCTTTGTCCTGATTTGCTTTCGTTTGCCAACTGGTCTTTGGCAGATCTGCTGTATACACTAATGCACAAGTTGCTACAACTAAGAATAATTTCTAATAAATAAAAAAAATGTTGTAAGTTTCAGTCCCATTAACAAGACACGTTTTCCAGATAAATGTTAAGTTCAGAGAGGGGTTTAAAAGTTAGATCTAAATAACAACAATAATCAAATAATGTAGTTGGCAGGGCTCTATGTGCCATCTAATCCAATCCCTTGCCATGCTGTGAACTAAATACCTGCTTCCCAAAAAAAGCCATCCAAATTACAGTAGAGTCTCACTTATCCAACATAAATGGGCCAGGAGAACGTTGGATAAGCAAAAATGTTGGATAATAAGGAGGGATTAAATTATTTTTAAAACATAATTATGTAATGATTTTACAAATTAAGCACCAAAACATCGTGTTTTACAACATTTCGACAGAAAAAGCAGTTCAATACATGGCAATGTTATGTAGTAATTACGGTATTTACAAATTTAGCACCAAAACATCTCAATGTATTGAAACAGCTGTGGATCCATGCAGGAAGCAGACTGTGTTGGATAATACAGAGTGTTGGATGAGCAAAGGTTGGATAAGTGAGACTATTGTAATACATTTTAGGTGTATGTCAACTTACTGTCACTAGAGGGAGTGCTAGTTTATCTTGCAGATACATTCTCCCCTGAAGTTGGCTTCCAATCATCTTGCAGGAGCGATGATCAAAAACTAGGTGAGAATATGAAAAGGGGTAGTTGCAGGACTCATTTTTGTAATCAACTACCACATCAAGGGAAAGGCCCATTGTGAAAACGGCAGTTTGTAGTACAGTCGACAGCCCATATGTATAGGCTCTGTATCCAGAGATACACCAATCCTAGCTCCAAAATATTTAGGGGGAAATCCCAAAAGTAAACCTTGATTTTACCAGACACAGCACTATGCTGAAGTACTGGATGGGATTTGGGGGGGTGTCTATTGGGGTTCCATGGCCAAGTGAGAATTCAAAGCCTTAGTCTCCCAGAATCCTAGGATGCATTTAAACCATAGTAATGTAGTTTGATATCACAGACTGTCCTGATCTACTCACATTGCTTCTGTTTCTCTCAAAGCTCAAGTAAACAATTCAGCCATTTTGTGTTTTACGACTACTAACGGGGGAGTTTATATTAAAGTCTTTAATGCTAAGATAGCTAGCTCCCCAGCTGCTGTGTGCTTCCAGCATCTGAATTAGTGGTTTAACATCAAAAATAGACCAACTGCAAACAGTTTTTGAAGGCCCCTTTCCAGCTCCACAGATGTGTACCATCCAAGATCACAGTTTTTAGTTTAGGATCCGGTTTGATTCATCACTTAGCTCAGGATGAGTACATAAGCAGTTGGTTTAAGGTGGATTCTAAGAAAGCCTCCTCCATTGGCCTTTCCACATCCCTCCTAACTTATCTGGATTTTGACATGGCTCTCAAATCAATCAAACAGAAGCTGTGGTTCATTTATTTATTTATTTACTTTGCTTCTAGACCGCCTCTCAGCCCGAAGGCGACTTGATGCGGTGTACAACTGTTCATTGCCTTTTGTGAACTGCACTCTTCATTCTTATATCTTGCACCCCTAGTGCCTGTCCATACATTATGTGGAGCTTTCCACACAGCAAAGTATCTAAAGAACTTGACTGTGTCCAAATACCGTTGTCTATTTTCCAAAGCAAGGTGTAATGTGCTTCTGTCTGAATTGATTTGTGGGTACCCCCATATAATGAAAAACTGCCCATGTAACAAATGGGAAGTAGAATGCATTTACAACATTCTACTATCATGCAGTTTTTATGAACAGGCCCAAGCACACATAATCAACCCCCCTGCTAAGAAACTTACCAGCTAGTCCAGTAAAGTTTCTACTTGGTGACAATCTCCACGTGACCTTGGCGGTTGCAAAAATTATTTCTAAGGCAGCCAAAATTAGACAATTCCTAATTTTAGACAAGCTGAAACATGCCAGCATTTCTTGCAGTCATTTACTATGTTTTTAGACAACATATATTTTAAGCAGCTTTTTAACAATTATAAATTTTACCGATTTTTGTGTTTAATTAACCAGATGTTGTTAATCTCATTAACCTGTATACATTGTACACCTAAAATGCAATAAGGGTCTTTGGTCCATAATAAAATGTTGAAGAGGATATCACTAACTGCAATGACTTAGTGCTATAGAATCATTGAAGTTGTAGTTTTACAAGGTTTTTAGCATTTTCTGCCGAAGACTCCTGGTACCTCACCAAACTCCCATAATTACATATAATTGAGCCATGGCATTTAAATGGTGTTAAATCACTTTCTACAGTGTAGGTGCACCCCATGCCCAGTATACACACACTGTTACACTATGCTGGCTCCCAGAACATAGGGCTTTTAAAATTGTCCAAATTGGTGCAATTTTTTAAAAAGAGCCAGGTGTTTATGCCAGTAAAATGAGTTTGGATAATCAGAAGGATATATGGGTGATATAAAGTGTAACTAAGAAAATACAAAGACCAAGAACATAAACAAGCCTTTGAACTGCAACAATTTGCCTACTTAAGCTTGCATTTATTCTCATATGTAAACTAATTTGTTCCTTCAGGGACTTTGTATAAAAAGCAGTATACTGATAAACCCCAGTGAGGCTTTGAAAATGTATTACCAGACTTTAAAAATACATACAGAAATTGTTCTCTGTGAACAGAAGATCTGTCTCTCTAATGTAGAGGAATCTCCTCAATGTTTTCTATGAACGTTTGCATTATGGTATTTTTGCAAACTGATACAAAACTCCTGAGCATTCTATACTCTCATTAAGTTATAGAAGGTAAAGAGATAGAATATATTACACAATAGGGAAGAGTGGGCATTCAAGCTCTGAATTTGAGAGTCCAATGCTCAAACTACTACACCATGCTGTGCTCACTCTAAGGTTAGAATGATAATACACAAAAGTAACTGAAATTATAACCCTGCCATTTCCGATTGGTACACAGCACTAGAAAATGCAATGCTAGAAATTGGGGTGCTATAGTATTAAATGATCATTTGGGGTGAAAATGCCCTCTTCCTGATGTTGCTACACCCTGCATGGAACAAAATTTATTTTTCTGCTATTTTAATGCTATCCTGGGAGCTGTAGTTTGGTGAGGCAGAGAAAGCGAAAGATCTTGTAAAAACTAAAGCTACAATGATTCCATAGTGTTGAATCATTGCCCTTAAAGTGGTGTCAAACCATTTTTTCTACAATGTATATTCAGCCACTTGCTCCTGGAGTCTGCCCAAGCAGAAATTTATAGTGTGGTTACACCTACTGTATGAGGAATCCATCAGAATTTAAGGATCTTCCAAAGCAGTTTTCACATTCAGGTTTACAACACACAATACAGCATCCGGGGTGGGAAGGACACCTCCCCTATGTTGTGCCATGAGGATATTGATGTGTGCTAAAAAAAGAGAGAAGTTAATAACATACTCCCATGAGCCCATGGGTGATCAGTGGTTCTCAACCTGTGGGTTCCCGGGTGTTCTGGCCTACAACTCCCAGAAACTCCAGCCAGTTTACCAGCTGTTAGAATTTCTGGGAGTTGGCCAAAACATCTGGGGACCCACAGGTTGAGAACCACTGCTCTAGATGCATCTACACCAGGCATGGGCCTGCGACTTCAACTCTCAGAAATACAAGCCAGTTTATTGGCTATTAGAAATTGTGGGAATTCAAGTCCAAAACACCTGAAAGGCCAAAGTTTGCCCATGCCTTATCTACACTGTAGAAATCATGCAGTTTGATACCCCTTTGACCACTGTGGCTCAATGCTACAGAATGGGCCATAGTAGCGCCACGGGTTAAACCACTAGCTACAGAAACTTGCTGACCAGAGGGTTGGCAGTTCAAAGCCACAGGTTGCGGTGAGCTTCTGCTGTTAGCCCTAGCTCCTGCCAACCTGGCAGTATGAAACATACAAATGTGAGTAGATAAATAGATACCACCTCGGTGGGAAGGTAAAAGGCATCCATGCAACCATGCCGGGAACACAACCAGCAGGTGTCTACGGATAACAGGCTCCTCTGCTTGGAAAATGGATAAAGAGCACCTCCACATGGCTGGAGTTGAGCATCACCTCCAGACACCAGAGATTAAAGGGGAAGCCTTTGCCTTTGTGTATTTGTGTCATTGTGATTTCAGAGTGTAAAAGGTATTAAATGTTTGCCTATATGTGTGTGTGTGTTGTTGTAATCTGTTCTGAGTCCCCACGGGGAGATAGAGCAGAATATAAATAAAGTGTATTATGATTAATCTACAAGACCCAGGATTGAGTATTGAGTCAGGACAGTTAAAGCAGTGCCAAACTATGAGTTTTAGTATAAACCAAGCATTGACAAATTTCAGCCCTTTGGGTGTTCCACAATACATCTGTTAGGAATTGTGGGAGTTGAAGTCCAAAACACCTGGAGGGCCAAAGTTTGTGTCTGGTATAGACACAGACTTTGACATACATGTACTGACACAGTTGTCTTGCAGACTTTTTGGGAGATCAATGGTGGGATTTTTTCGTGTGCGTGTCAGGAGTGACTTGAGAAACTTCAAGTCGCTTCTGGTGTGAGAGAATTGGCCATCTGCAAGGATGTTGCCCAGGGGATGCCAGGCTGTTTTGATGTTTTACCATCCTTGTGGGAGGCTTCTCCCATGTCCCCGCATAGGGAGCTGGAGCTGGCAGGGGGAGCTCATCTGCACTCTCCCCGGATTTGAACCTGCGACCTGTAGTCTTCAGTCCTGCCGGCATAAGAGTTTAACCCACTGTACCACTGGGGACTCCTTAATGGTGGCACCGGGAATGTGGCGCAACTGGTTAAGTGTCAGCTGCTTAAGATCTCTCTGACCAATAGGTCATGAGTTTGAGGCCTGCCTGGGTCAAGGTGGGTGCTCGACCTTTAAGTGTAGCCTGCTGCCGACCTTTGCAGCCCGAAAGACAGTTGCAGCTGTCAAGTAGGAGATAAAGGTACCACATTAAGTGGGGAGGCAAATTTTGACTGAATTATGAGGCCATTAAAGAACTCCAGAAACGCTGAGGAATGCGGAAGGAACAACAAGGGACGCTGTGAACGCTGAGAGATGAGGAGTGTGTCAGCTCCCCCTGGTGGCCAGAGTTTGCCTCTGTTCGTCTATGTGTGTGTATTGTGCAAAAAGGCAGGGATTGTCTGCTAAGTATGTGTACCTGTAATCCGCTCTGAGTCCCCTTCGGGGTGAGAAGAGTGGAATATAAATAAAGTGTATTATTATTATTATTAGGTATATAAACAGGGCACTTTGTGGCACTGAAAGGCCTTTGGTGATCTTGGAAGTTCCTAAAGACATTACATTCTGGGCTTTAAAAAAATATGTTTTTATTGCAGACACAGGTAGAATAACATCACAATCCACCCCCCATTTCAAAATACATATCAAATATTTTCTTAAGTGTTCTTAACCTTGCCTATTCCACCTTTATCTCCCACTTGTGTCTATCTGGGCTAAAATGTCAAGGTCAACCATTCTTGACATTTCTCCTAATGACCCCTCCTAAGATTTGTTCCATTTCTAGAACTAGCTGGTGGGTCCCTGTATTACTGTGGCTTGAGATGAGAAAGGGGTCTAAAAGGAGCCAAGGAGGGTTCACACTTTATCCCTCAAGGATGCCTTTTTTTCTTTTCTCAGGACTCCTCTGCCAGTGTTTTGGTGGGCTTTGAGGCCCAGTCAAGGAGTCGCCTCTCCAGCCAAGGAAAGGGACTCCTGCGAAGGAGGAGACGACAAACCCCCGCCTCCTAAGCCCTTCTGCGCCTTAAGTCGGGCATTGGAGGGCTATTCTTAGTGGTGCTAATCCATTGATCCCTCTCGCAGGAGGGCTGGGCACACTTCCCCGACATTTTCGGCCTTTTCTCGTGTTTGGCGCCTGGGCTGGTTGCCTCAGGGCAGGGCAGCGCGTGGCTTCCCACTGAGGACAGGGAAGGAAAGGGGCTTCCTCAGAGAAGAAAAGGAGGGAAACTCAAAAAGGATTTGGAGTTCTCACTATCGATTTTCCCCTCAGTTTCCCCCCCTTTTCCTTCCGAATTTCCCCCGCTGGAAAAGATCGTTGCTCTTCAACCCAAAGGCTCTTGCTGAAGCTTCTTCAGAGAGTAAAGAAACAAGAAGGAAGGATCCTCTCTCCCTTTTCCTTCCTTTCTTTTTCCTTCGGGAGAAGTTTCTCTATTGGAAGGGGTGAATGCTTCTCAACCCAAGGCTCTTTCCTAAGCTTCTTCAGAGACTGAAGAGAGAGGAAGAAAGGATCTCTCTCTCTCTCTCTTATTTATTTATTTATCTATCTTGTCAGAAGTGAATTGAGAATACAGTTGTAATGTGTTTAAAAACACAAAGTTAAAAAAACTTGGCATTATACTAAATGTCCTTTGACCAGTAGTTGACCACTTGGAGTGCCTCTGGTGTTGCTATAAGGCGGTCCTCCATTGTGCATGTGGCAGGGCTCAGGCTGCATTGTAATGGTCTGTGGTTTGCTCTTGTTCCCATGTTCTGGACTCCACTTTATGGCCCCGTCTCTTAAGGTTGGCTCTGCATCTTGTGGTGCCAGAGCGCATCCTGTTCAGCGCCTTCCAGATCATCCACATTTCTGTGTGCTCAGGAGGGAGTCTCTAATTCAGTATCAGCCATGGCTTGAAGTTCCGGGTTTTAGCCTGCCACTTTTGGACTCTCGCTTGCTGAGGTGTCCCTGCGAGTATCTATGTAGATCTTAGGAAACTATTTCTTGATTTAAAGTGTTGGTGTGTTGGCTGATATCAGAACAGGGGATGGGCCAGAGATGTCACTTGCCTTGGTACTTTCATTGTTGATTGCTACTTCCCTGCGGGTGTCAGGTTGTGCAATACCGGCTATACATTATAATTTCTCCAGTGCAGGCATGTAGCCAGGGGGGGCTAAGGGGGCTTCAGCCCCCCCCCCGAAATTCTCAGGGTGGTCCGCGAGAAGGCCTTACTGGTACATTATTTAAACTGTTATGTTTATTCATATCATGATCTGATCACCATGCTCATTATATCCCACCTTCATGGGGTTATTGGGATAACAATACAAAAGGTTTGCTAGGGTAAACCCTCCTCCACCCAGTCTCAGCCCCCCCCCCCGAACCAAACTCAGCCCCCCCCCGAACCAAAATCCTGGCTATGGCCCTGCTCCAGTGGTGTGGGACGTAGACATCCTGTGATAATATGTGCTGTCTCATTAAGAGCCACATCCACTGTTTAGCGTGGTGAGATGTGTTCCACACTGGGCATGAGTATTTAGCAGCAGAGTAGCAAAGCACAAGGGCAGATGTCTTCACTGTATCTGGTTGTAATTCCCAGGTTGTGCCAGTCAGCTTTTGTAGAAGCGGCTTGCAGCCCTGTGACAATAATAGTAACAACAACAACAACAACAACATTACCCAACTAATTCATATCATGATCTGATCATTGGGATAACAATACAAAAGGTTTGCTAGGGTAGACCCTCATCCACCCAGTCTCAGCCCCCCGAATCAAAATCCTGGCTACGGCCCTGCCATGTGGGATATAATGAGCATGGTGATCAGATCTTGATATGAATAAACATAACAGTTTAAATAATGTACCAGTAAGGCCTTTTCGCGGACCACCCTGAGAATTTGGGGGCTGAAGCCCCCTTAGCCCCCCCCCTGGCTACATGCCTGGCCCTTGGTATTCACTTGGATTTGATCCTTAAGCATCTAAGGATTTTAGGATCCAAAACCAAATCCACTAGGATTTTTGGTACCAGAATCATTGGATGCTGAAGTCACATTATATTTTATGGCATGAAGTAGTACTAGTAAGGAGGAGGAGGAGGAGGAGGGAGGAGGAGGAGGGAGAGGAGGGAGAGGAGGAAAGGACCTGAGGCTGTTAGGAATTGTGGGAGTTGAAGTCCAAAACACCTGGAGAGCCAAAGTTTACCCATGTCTGGTCTAGGGGCAACTGATTAAAAGGCCCTCTGAATGACAGTTGCCAGTCGGATTCTGGCTGGTTGAAATAAACATCCCTCAGAGAACCTACATCTCAACCTGTGGGTTCCCATATGCTTTGACCTTCAACTACCAGAAATCCTAACAGCTGGTAAACTGGCTGGGATTTCTGGGAGTTGTAGGCCAAAATACTTGGGGATCCACAGGTTGAGAACCACTGCCTTATAATGCAATTCCAGATGCATGGGAGGAGTGATGACTAAGACGTTTGCATCTACGTTTTCCTCTTTTCTTAGCCCCCTTTGACACAGCTGCCTAAAATTCCACATTTTCTGTTTTGAACTGGAACATATGGCAGTGTAGACTCAGATATCCCAATTCAAAGCAGATATTGTGAGATTTTCTGCCTTGATATTCTGGGTTATATGGCTGTGTGGAAGGGCCCATAGACTCCATGTTTCTTACTTGAGTGCTATATGTCCAGCTATGGTTGAGACATCATGTTTCATGCATAATAACATTGCCAGGTTGTGTTTCTTATGACATCAGAAAGGGATACCTGTAGCGCCTAGGTTTTGGCCTTAGAGTCTCAGGGACTGGGATAATAGACCTGTCCTCTGCTTCCCCAGAAGTTAGGATCAGATCCAGTTGTCTTAAGATAGAGAAGAATAGATTTTTATTAGGAAATTCTTGACAAAGTGGCTCTGCAATAGACTCAGTTGCCTAGAGAAGTATTGGGGTCTCTTTATTCTGGATGGCTTGAAAAAGAGGATGGACAACCTCTTGAGGATATTTTAGCTGAGATCTTGCATTAAGCAGGGATTTTGACCCAATAGCTCTCAAAGTCCAAGACATCTACAGGATCAAAGTTTGTGAACCACTGTCTAGTTCAAAGAAACAGCTGGAATTAGGTCTGTGGTATCTGATATAGTATAGGGGGGATTGTATTGCCTGTAGGCTGTATTGGGGCCATCCAACACTTTAATGCAAAATTTCAAAAAAGACCCAGTGCTGGTTTTAAATTGACACTTTATCTTGAGTATGTGTCATTATTTATCACATCCTCTGTGGTGCAACAGAAGAGTGTTTGTCTCATGTTCTCCTCCCAGCACTCATTTAAGTATCAGTTTGGCATCATTTGACATGCCCAATCAGTTTAATGGATTACTTAGGTTATGAATCTCATTCTCCTCAGTTCTGTTTATCTTCCCACTGTAATATCACATTTGCTCTCAGTGGTGCTTGCTTTTTCATCAATGAGTTTAAAGTCAAATGAGTACAGGTAGGATTTCCTGGTTTGCTTTAAAAATAAACCCAAATTGGTTAGGTAATGTAATATCCTGTCTCTGCTGATATAGCTGATGAAGTTCCAGGTGGAAATAGACATGCTGTGAGTGATTTACACTTTTTAATACAATGCACTCCTGTACATTGGTGAAGAAAAGCCTACAAAAATGGTGCTGTGAGGTGATAAGGTGGGTTTGCCATTTGGCGTTTAGACTGCCCCTCCCCCATTTCCCTTTGTTGCAAAAGCTTGTTCTGGATTGTTCTAAGGATGTGAAATATAAATGATAAAACATACAAACATTATAAAATGGGCTTTGGAAAGGGAAATGATGAAGTTATTTAATCAATAATTCTTCTCATGACCATGTTGCTCCGCATGGTGGTAGTCTCGTTAACTTTGCCCCAAGATGTAGGCATATAAATTACTGTGCAAAGGGAAGCCATTTTGCTTGCAGCTATAGCAAGGAACTTGGAACCAGAATGATTAATCTCTCCTTTGCTTGAGTTCTTAGCAGAGATAATAGCTCCTGAACTCATTTTGCCCTCCAGTTTGTCTGGATAATCTGAGACCCATCCAGAGGTTGGGGTGAGTTCATTGCACAGAGATAGAAAGGTTGTAGTGTTCACAATTCACCTCACAGTGCATCTTGAATTGAGTAGATAACAACATGAGTGGGCAGAAATACTGCTTGATATGTAAAGTTTTGGTGTCCTGGCCTTTAGGGCATAAACCTGCATTGAGTTTGCATACAAGTGTGGAATACTTTGTCTGTGCGTGCATATACATTTATGCCACATTCCTATTGCATGGTTTATCCTATTGCAGCTCTGGTTATGCCAGTTTAAATACTTTTAGATAAATTGCACAAGAAGGTTTTTACAATTTTAAAAATTGTACATACTATTCGAAGAGGATTTGAAAAACCTTGTAGCATAGAAAGAGGAGGAAGGGATGATAGCAGGAGAAGAGTAATGACTGTAAGCAAAGTCAAACATTGAAGATGCTAAGTACAGATATTTTTTTTGTTCTTGAGTTTCTTAACAGGAGAGATTGTCTCTTTGCACCAGACGTTTGACATAACTGCAGTATTGCTCATTGCCCATAAGGGTTGATTGGACACCTATCTGATGGCATTGTGCTGATGAGTTTTAAGACAGTGTTTATCACCATTGTGAACAAGAAAAATACCCCTACCTTTTCTTAGCTGTGCTGTGGCAGCCATTTGGCATTCAGGTGGGCTATTACAACCAGTGTTGGTAGAAGGAGATGTTGTTGTCTGGCTGCCATTGCAAAGTCAAGAAAGAAGTAGCCCCTCTTCACCCCTTGGATAACCGAGCCAACACAATGATGGCCCATAACAAACATAACTGTTCATTGTAGTGATGTTTCTACAATATCCATGGTTTATTCACTCAAAAATATTCCTCCAGGAAGTGTTTGTGGGCTTCTCTAGGTTCCCCAATGTGATTCTTTTAGGAATTGTGGGAGCTGAAGTCCAAATAATCTGGATCAGACCTGGGCAAAAACTGGCCCTCAGGTGTTTTTGGATTCAACTCCCACAATTCCTAACACCCTATTGGCTGTTAGGAATTGTGGGAGTTGAAGTCCAAAACACCTGGAGGGCCGAAGTTTGCCCAGGTCTGATCCGGATGAACAAAGGTTGGGGAGCACTGGGTTAGAGTAAGATTAGGGATATCTCATTTCTAGTGCCCACTTTAGCCAGTCTTATTTCTAATTTTAAGCTCTTACAGGATTTTATTGCAGTCTGCAGATAAACCTCTGTTCCATTTTGAATCCCTAGGATAGTGGTTCTCAACCTGTGGGTCCCCAGGTGTTTGAGCCTACAATTCCCAGAAATCCCAGCCTGTTTACCAGCTGTTAGGATTTCAACAACTTTAGTTTTCTTCTTCTAAAATCCCCCCCGAGGTAAACTTGCGCTTCTGTTGTTCCTTATAGGCCATCCCCAGTGGTGCTCACAACAACATGTTGTATAATTCTGAGTCACCTGATATATTTTTTTTTATCAGCTTCATTTTCCAGTTGATGCTTTCTTGAGCCCCTTTTGAACTCAGCAGGTAGGGACAGGGACAAACAGGAAGAGATGAAAGAAACAAAGTAACAGGAATTGATTGAGACCAGCTAGTATCAAATGATGCTCTATTCTATATGGTTATCTGTAAAGGTAATTGAAGCAGGAATAGGGATAGCTACATGAATTTAATGGGTCACAAATCACAGTTTCAGACCATGGGAGAGTTACCCTTCTTATGGTCTTCCGTGTAATTTCACGTGGGCCTTGGCCTCATTTCAAATGTATTCCTTAGTCAGTCAGATAACGTCAGACAAGAGTAATATGTCCCTTTAATAGTGAGGTTTGACGTTAAAGGAGGGATCCCTGACTCCCTTGGTAGAAAGGGGATCTCAGCAGAAGAAAAAGAGCTTGCATAGTCCTTATTGAGGTTTGCTCCTGAGCATTAAGGTAAAGGTTTTCCCCTGACATTAAGTCCAGTTGTGTCCAACTCTTGGGGTTGGTACTCATCTCCATTTCTAAGCTGAAGAGCAAGCGTTGTCCGTAGACACTTCCAAGGTCATGTGGCCAGCATGACTGCATGGGGTGCTGTTGCTTACCCACATATTGCCATGTCCACACTACTCAAAGCAGTGTAATATGGTAGTTAGCCCATGTCGTTACACAGCCATAACAGTTGATGGTGACCTCTCTTGAGCTGATCTATTTCCTAATGGTATGGAGCACAGCTACACTGACCATTTAATGTGGACCTTTAAACCAGGATAAGCTGGGGGCTACTCCAAAAATAGATGTTCCCTTGATAAAGTTGGAAGAAGCGGTGCTATGTATGCCACTTTGAGGTTACAGGGCAGAAATGTGTCTAATAAATATATGGAGCATATTATCCGGAAATAAGCAATTGTTAAATGGACAGGCTAGAAACATGTACCCATTTTGTAAATGGAACCTATCTAAAACAAGTAAAAGGTTAAAAATTGAGGTCTCCAGAGGCTAATAGCTAGGTTGCCTGGATCCACTCTATAAATAACTTCTTACTACTGCCTTCCTGAGGTTCTTTGAATTTGACATTTGGAATTAAAGCACAGCTCCTCGTTTTGTTTGCAGCCTCATAGTTAGGCTGCAGTGCTATTACTTCTGACTAAATATGTGTGGGGTTCTGCCTGCTGCAAAATCGAGGGTTGCCCTTATGGATACTGATAACTTTGCATCATGTTGTCTTCATAGAAAAGGTGTACAATTTGTTATTGCAAATTGCCATCTTAAATCATTTATATAAACACAGTTCTATTTTTTTATTTTTTACACCTCTCCTTTGCCGCTCCCTTGTTGTGGGGGAGAGGCTTGTGTACCCTAATGAAGTTGTGAGCTATGCTGGCGATGGCATAATAGCCACCGGTAGGGCCTCCCATGCCAGACAGGTCACAACTGAAGGGTCTGACAAAGAGTGTCAAAGGGCAGGATGGGCTCTCTAGCCTTTTGGCAACCATCCTAAGAGAAGGAAAACTGTAATTTTAAACCCGGGCAGATGGTGCTCATCTAACCCTGTAAGGTCAACCATCTAGAGAAGGAAACTCTAAGCAAACCTACGACCTGAGGACCTCACTGCCACCGTCCCAGCTTGCTAGGCCCCGGCAGATGAACCTTTGGTTTAAAGGATGAGGCCAGTTCTGTGCACGCTGCGCTCCACCAGAAAAATCCATTGCAAAGGCTCGAAGGACACATCCAACCTCCTTAGTCATCAACGCGCTTGTCGAAAGCGTGGGATGAGTCCTTCCTAAGTATCTTCATTTGCTAAGTAATGCCAGAGTTTTTTTTATAATAACATTTTTAAAATTTAAAAAATCATGATGCAAGTCTCTTTTAAGAATAATATTTTTTTATCCCCATTGCTTGTGCGGTTCATAATAGTGTGTTTAATGTTTCTTTTCTCTTTATTTACAGTGAGTTGAAAAAGAAATACAACATCACGGCTATTCCTAAACTTGTGATTGTTAAACAAACTGGAGAAGTCATTACTGATAAAGGAAGAAAACAGATCCGCGAAAGAGGGCTCAATTGTTTCCGAAACTGGCTTGAAGGGGCCAATGTCTTTCAGAATTTCTCTAGCTGAACTGGGATGAAACTTGCAGAAATCATAGCTTTGCTATACCTTTCATACATTCATAGATCCTATTGTTACAACTACCTCAAACAGAGGAAATTACATTATTCTTGGTTTAGGTTTGTTTTGCTTTAATTTCAAATTGGTTTTGATTGGAGTAGTTCAATGATGCACTTGTCTTTCTGTTCCATATTATTGTTACTCCTATTTATATTCCATAGAAAATAAGCAAAGCAGTTCAAACATTACTGAACAATTTGATAAAGATCAGCTTTGCCTCACAGGGGTTATAAAGACTGCCCTCTCAAGTCTATGCAAGCATTTTTTCCCAAAGCAAAACATATGACAGGGAAAACTTTATACTTCTTGACAACACAATGTTGGTCTATAATTTTCTTATATATATATATGAGAGAGTACTTGCTTTATTAAACCTGTTTGTAGTTTACCTGCATGTTCCTGTCTTCTTTCATGATATACAACAACTGAACATGGAAATATGCAGCTCTACTGAATTCCCCTCTCTCCAATGAGGCAAAAAAGCAGCAGAAGGATGGAAAAACAATCTCAAGAAGGGTTTGGTTGCCCCAAAGATGTGCCATAGAGAACAAACTCCTGGTTCCGCTGGCACTGGGTGCATAAGTACACCTTTATATTTTGGGCTCATGCCTTAAGAGAAATACTTGTGGCTATTCATACATTTTTATTTTCCTGATTTATTTGCTCTTGTCAAGGTCTGGTGTTCTGTTATATACAGATGTTCAACAAAAAGGGCTCAAACTATATTCAAGTATGTAATAGATACACCCAATCTGTGCCAAGAAGATACATAATACCATGTGTGTTTATAAATTTACGTTGTGCTTCGGGTGAGTCAGAAACCCTACGAAATAACTTTTCTCTTTTACACATTAAAATGTCCGTAGCTAGATTTTTTACTCATTAATATTTGATTTTTTGAGAAATCCTAATATTAAAAATCCAAATATTTCCAAATATAATTCCTTTTACCACTCAAAACCAAAATCACATTTGTCAGTTTGTAGCATCTACTCCAAAAATTTCTATGAAACGTGTTCAGAATAATGCTGAAAACTCAAACAGCTTTATCTGCAATTAACTATCAAAAGGAGTAGAACGAAGTGCCTTTCTGGAAACATATGAAACACGTATTTGAAAAAGGCACATAGATCAAACATAATTAATTCCCTCTACTCCATCAACCGTATTCAAAATAAAAGTCCAAGATAGATCTTGGCATAATTTCAAAACTAAAACTTGTCTGGCAGGAGTAGAACAGAAATATCAGCTCCTCCAGTGAGTGATAGCTGTGGAAAAATGAGATATTAACATTACTTCCAGTTGTGTGGTTTCAATTTTTTTTTTGTGCTCAAAGTCCTAATCCATCCACCAATACTCATTAAGTACAGACACAAAGGAAGACCTTGCAATTGGAAAAAACTTCTTATATAAAGTACAACATGGGAGAACAGAATCGGTAATTCTAAATCCCAGAACTATTTGTTCTAGTTCATTCATAAGGTTTTCCCATTGAGAAAATTTCCCTAACACTGTGCTCTCTGAAATTACAGAAACTACAATTCCCATCCTCAAAGCCATAGAGGATTGGTACTATTCATGGAAAGCTGCTTTGGGTTACTGCTCTAATCCTTAAAACTGGCATTACTGTATTTTGTGGGGCTTCTGAAAATTGAATTTCAAAATATCCAATGAGCCAAAGCCCACTTACTCTACCCTAGAAGACATGCCAACCAGAAATGAGAAGAGTAACTATTGCCTCTCTTAAATATGAACAGAACAGTAGAAGAAAAAGCTGGAGAAGGAAGGAGAAAACTTGGACATGTGTCAACAGGAATGAAGGAATAAAGGAATTATACTGTTTGTATGGCTATGAAAAGTAAACTAAAATAATTCTTGTGTTTTTATTTGTTTTTATTTCATTTCCCCCGTTTTTTCAAGAGACAAACATCTGTATGTTCAGCTCCCCAAAAAGTCAGTTCCTAATAAACCCAGGATTCTTCCTTTCATTGCCCACAACATTTAACCATCTGGATCAGTGGTTCTCAACCTGTGGGTCCCCAGGTGTTTTGGCCTACAACTCCCAGAATTCCGAGCCAGTTTACCAGCTGTTAGGGTTTCTGGGAGTTGGAGGCCAAAACATCTGGGGACCCACAGGTTGAGAACCACTGATCTGGATGCTCTGATAAATTCTATATTCAATAAAACTTTATATATCAAACACTGACAGAAATTAAAAATATCAGGGTACCATAAAGGAAAGTGCATTTGACACAAAGTTTTTGCTAGTACTTTCCTCATAGCTTTCCTTTTTTAGAAAAAAGAGTAGGGCAAATAATTAGCATGTAGCATTCTGCCCCCTCCTTTATTGGTTATATATTTGGAATTATTTTTCTATCCATTTTCAAGGGATTTGATCCTCATATTGCAACCTCCACCCCCATGAAAGAAATGAAACTAAGTATATATTTTATCTTTCTGACACCTGAGTACAAAATGTTTAATAAAGAGCTAAGGGAGGGGAGAGGGTCACATCCACACCCATTATGGCCACCGATTATTGGATGGGTCCAAAAATTCTGCTTCCTAAGGCATAGGAAAAGGTGGTGTCCTATTCTACCTCCAGAAGATGAGGCTGATGAGTGAATGTTCACAGAGCAGCCCCATTATTGTGAGAAAGGCATGGTAGCAGTGATGATCCTTTATCCTTCCTTCACCTCCTGGAATGCTATATGAATGTTGACGATACAGGCCCATCTTCAGGAGGTGGACATGTTGGCATCAGTGATGACTTGTCTTCCTACCCACCTGAAAATTGGTTCCTGTACGAATGTTCACATCGCCCGTTTTTAGGATGGTGACTGTCACCATGGAGCCTGACAGCCAGGGGTGCCTTCATGCTCACTGCAAACTAGGATGCCCTGGCTCCATTGAACAGTATTTACAGGTTTCCTACTTTTGTGTGGTTCCTTCACCCTTAATTTCTGGGAATGTGGAGAGCGGACTGTAAAAGGAAATAGTTGTTTTGAAGGCAAAGTTACTTTCTAAAAACTGAAGCTGTAGTGGTGACTAACTCTTCTTGGAACTGTATGTACTTATCATTTAAAGCAATGATTCCCAACTTTTGGTCCTTCAGTTGTTTTGGACTTCAGATCCCAGAATTCCTAACAACTGGTAAGCTGGCTGGAGTTTCTGGGAGTTGAAGTCCAAAACATCTGGAGGACCAAAGGTTGGGAACCACTGTTTTAAAGTAACTATCTTAAGAGTGAAGTTCATTGCCTAGCTAATTGGTCCATTTCTACAAAGGGGTAAGAAATATGAAATCAAGGTTTATTTCTGCAGCAGGACTAGCTAAATAAAAAAACAAAGTGAGACTAGGGCCTCATCTACATGGATCATTTAACGCAGCTCAAAGCTGTGGCAGCCTGACAACAAACTCCCACAAAAATACTCAAATTAAAGCCTTTAATGTGCCTCAGTGTTCTATGGTTTGTGGCATCACCTCAAACTGGTTCCAGGACGTCTTATAAAATAATCTGCACAGCAAGACCATTTTCTTCAACACTGGTTTGAAGCTGCATTAAATGATTAGTATAGATGGCTCCCAAAGAGTCATCGTAAAGTGTGTGTGTGTATTCCCCACATAAGCATTCAGAAAAATATTAATGGCTACTTCACAGCAATATCCTCTATGTATGTACTCTGCAAACATTTCCAAACTGTTCTGGAGATGGTTCTTTTGTTCTGAACTGTTTATTATAGCAGATAATATCATTGCAGGTGTGAAAAATTAATCAGTCAGAACTTCAGGTTGTTTACTTCAGACGATCTGTCACTTTAAACAAGGAATGCAATTAACAGTTGTAAATCAAGCAGGAAACTCCTTTTCTCATCTGTGTGTTAAATCATAAAATGGAATCAAGCAGTTGTGATGGGGATGTGTGAGAGATTTGTTGCCTATGCAACCATCTCACTTCCTAGGATGGCAATTTGGATCTTTGACTTCAGTATGAGAAAAGGTAATTTCCAAAATAAAATGGCCCTTTCTCTTTTTAGCCACATAACTTTTCCAAATCTTTGAAATAGAGCATCTGCATTTAAGTGCACTTTGTGGTTTGTCTGATTTTCAGCTGTGGTTCTTAATCCAGGGAGAAATACACACACCTAGAATCCTAGAGTGCATCTACTACTACACTGTAGAATTAATGCAATTTTATGCCACTTTAACTGCCAGGGATCAATGCAATGGGATCCTGGGATTTGTAGTTGGGTGAGGCACCAGCACTCTAACAGAGAATGCTAAAGGCTTTGTGAAACTACAGCTCCCATAATTCTATAGGATTAAACCATGACTTACTGGTACATTATTTAAACTGTTATGTTAATTCATATCATGATCTGATCACCATGCTCATTATATCCCACATTAATGGGGTTATTGGGATAACAATACAAAAGGTTTGCTAGGGTAGACCCTCTTCCACCCAGTCTCAGCCCCCCGAACCAAACTCAGCCCCCCGAATCAAAATCCTGGCTACGGCCCTGCTTACATGTTGGTGCCTAATTAGCATCTCATAGCTAAAAGGATGAAGTAATCTTTATTATGCTGGAATCTTAGATTGCTAGAAACTCTCTTAGGACTTCTGAGCATATCATTTCAGGAGACAAAACACAGGACTAAGAAAGATTGGTTGTCTTAGAAAAATTGTAAAAAAAGTGATTTTATTGAAGAAGCATCTGTCATTAAATGCATTCAGTCTTTACGTTCATGTGGACAGAAATCTTAACCAATTGAGCTTCTTTTCTATAGAAGTCAGAGCCAGCTGATATATTCCTTGTCAAAGGAGCAGTCATTCTACTCCAGGTTTCAGTTTGAACTTTAAAAGTACTATCCAAGGCGCTAAACGCTATACTCAAAATTATAAATGACTGCTTGTTCACTGATGAATCTATGGACCGTAATAAATATTGTTGTTGCTATCCTCAAAATAGCTTCAATACCTTGGATAGCTTCTTTGAAGTTTGGATTAAACCCCAAACTGGATTCCACTAACAAGGAAGCTGTCAGCTGCCACTGCAAAGTACAGCATCCAACAAATCCAACATTTCCCTCTGCTGTCTTTCTTCAGGGGAATCTTCATGCATGTAACTAAGTGAGGAACAATCTTCATCTCTTTATTGTCAAACCTCCAAGGAGTAATTCACATTTACAGTCTACAAGCTGTGCATCTGGTAAAGAAAAGGCCCTTACAAGCATTCTCTCCCTCTCGATCTGCGTGTGAGAGACACACACACAAACATATACACACTGTCTCACAGATACCAATCTCCGGAGCTTTAATTGATGTGGATGCAGCCTCTGGTTAGCAGCAGCCATCTGTGCTTTGGGAACAAAAGGCTCATATTTCTCCTGTTAAAGCGCATACCTGATATTGTTGATCAGAGGCATTGCAATCAGATATGCAGTGTTACCAAATAAAATACCCACCTGTATGAAAACAAGAGGTTATTTATGCTACAAATCTGAATAAAAACTGAATCAATAAAACAAATGATCATAAACAATCATCAAGTAACAGAAGATTTAAGGTATAGAAGGAAGAGGGGTTGCTGTGAGTTTTCCAGGCTGTATGGTCATGTTCCAGAAGGATTCTCTCCTGATGTTTCGCCCACATTTATGGCAGGCATTCTCAGAGGTTGTGAGGTCTGTTGGAAACTAGGCAAGTGAGGTGTATCTGTGGAATGTACAGGGTGGGAATTCTGCCTGACTGGTTACTATCTGTGGCTGACATCCAAATGGAAAAAGCATGCCCAAATGTAGTGAAACTTTTGCACTTTTTTATTTGAAAGCTGACCTTCCCAAACAGCCTTTGAATTTCCCATCATTTGAAAGCTATTATTATTATTATTATTATTATGCTTTTTTTTCTTTCTTAAAATAGATGCAGCAGTCTGCTGTCCAGGTGTTGGCTACGTTGTCGTCTCCCCCCTCCCTCCCCTGGATCCACAGAACTACTTTTATTGTTGGAGCATCCTGGTTTAGGTAAAAATGATTTCCCCTTTAAAAATAATCCATCCATTGCCTTTTTTCAGTCTGTTGTCCCATAAGGCAAAAACATAATAACCGCTAAAGTTTTTTGGTTTACAGTTTTATTTTAAAACTGTTGCAAAAATATCTTAATAATGTAATCATGTAATAATGGCAAAAGAAAAGAACTTAGTCCAACTCAAGATAACCTAAAATTAGCATTCAGCCCATATACTCTCACTGCTATGGGGCCACTTCAGGCTTGTTTTGAATTCTTGGATGGGGAAATGGCAGCATTCAGAGCAATACTGAGAAATACAGATGATTTACCACCTCTGCAGAATAACTCTTGACTTATTCATTAGTCATATCAAAATCCATTATTTTGCTCCTAATACTTTCTATACTGTATGAAAAATCTAAAAAGCAAGCTTGGGTATTGCTATTTTCATACGGGACATCATTGTATACAATGGACCTTGAGCACTCACGTGAAGTCTTGGTTTTACCTTCTCCTAGTTTGCTTCAGTTCCCCCTGTTTATAGGCTTTCCCAACAGTGTAGACGTTCCTTTGTATTAGTTTCTGGGTGGAGCTTGAAACACTCCTCAGAGGCCTGTTTCAGTTGGTTTGTTCCATTTCCACACAGTGCTGTTTGCTGGACTTCTCTTTTCTACAGTAGAGCTATAGAGGCCTTGATATTGTCTGGAACCTTAGCCTAGCAATTCAAAATAGGAATTCTTAGCACTTTCTCCTGCTGCTGCATTTAGCAGTATTTTATACCAAAAGAAGCTTTTGGCCAGCCAAGCTTCACAGGAAAGAAGATTAAGGCAGTTCATAATGGTCACCTTGGCACCAGAGGCAAAAGAGACGTCCAAAGACCCCATAAAGATGCCTACAACCAGAAAGTTCTCCTTTTGTAATGTATTGTTTTAAGTTACCCTATGATAGTCCCGGGTGGCGTTAACACTTTATTCATCTTGTTTCAGTAAACTCATTTGGTTATCTTTTCACCTTGCCTAAAGTGCCTCTGTCTGCTAAGGGTCTTAATCTTAACAGAAGTAATCAGATAGCCCCCGAGTAAAGCCAGACAATATAGTTTTCCCCAAAGGCTCAGGCATGCCATCACAACTCACATTTTTTGATATCCATGAAGATCTTGGAACCAAACTCTAGTAGATACCAAAGGCCCACTAAACTGCTGCTCTTAACAAGTAAGGCTCATTCTGTTAAGTGCCTGGATAACAGGCATGACAGAGACCAGGTATACGCAGTACGATCAATATGGGAAGGATTGCTATCCAGGCAGACAGCTCTAAATCAAGTTCACCCTCTCTGTAATGTATAATCAATGTTTCCTTACTACCCCCAGCAGCTGCCTTGGCCAATGACACAAAGCAGGAGCTGGGAAATACAATGTGATGGTATCAGGCCAGATATATTTTACTAGACATCATACAAGAGAATAGGAGAATGCAACATGGGGCTCTTGCATCCAGTGGCAGCCCTGTATTTATCATATCGGGCTTTTTTTTTAAAAAAAAGAGTTATTTATTGGGCTTACAGTCTGCTTTTCTCCCAAATAGTGGCCCTCGGGGTGATTAAGAATGATTAAATCACATAAGGCAAATACAATGAAAACTTACAGACTTAAAACAGAATGAAACTCACTCTCTCATCTATCTATCTTCTGTCATGTATCTAATCTTTTTTATTTATTTAGAGTACTTATACTTTTATTGAGGATATTTATTTTTCACCTTCCAAGCATAAGGCTTGCCAGCCTGACTTCCAATAAGATAGTTTGACGTTTTCTTGCCCTGAGGCTTACAAACTAGACAAAAGAGAACACACAGAGACAAGGAGACAGAGGGATGAGATTTAAATCCAACCCTTGCTGGAACATGGAGGGAAAAGCCTCACCAGCTGCTGGAGCCCAGGCAGGAAGGAGCAGGGCCTGACTGCAACTCTCTCCTCTGGATGCCCTGAATAAAAGAGGAGTAAGAATTAGAAAATGCTCATCCAATTTAAAACACCGTCCACAGTAAATCCACTTAAGCTGATAAAGACTTGCTTGAATAAAAGGGAGTTTACTTAGTGATGGAGGGACAATGGGAAGGAGGCCAAACATCTTACAGTTAAGTGGGGATTTTCCATTGTGAAAGCAGCCAAGGAGAAGACCCTCTCTTACATCTTCAAGATAGACGATTCCAAGGATGACCACACCAAAAATGCATGTATTACCAAAATATTATCACTGCTACTAAAAGGGGTACCTGTGGTTGTTATGATTAAAACCAGTCATCATCCCCATCATTCTCATTTTGGCTGTATTATGCCTGTCTAGTATAAACGTACTTGGTTCAATAAATAAGATCACTTAAGGTAGTAAAGCTAGATTTAAGATAATCATGAAAGGCAATCTATACCACTACTGTTGTCAGAACTGATGAGATCTGCCATCATATATTTATAAGAAACACAACTGAAATAATAAGTAGGGATGTGCATTCGAGGAAAACCTTGTCCCGTTTCATGTCCCAGCTTTCGTTGGAGGGAGCGATCAAGTTTTTGTAAACCTCCCAAAATTGGGAGGATTTTTTCAGTTCTTTCATTTTGGAGCCTGAAAATTATGGGAGGCAGGTCTTCTTCTCACTGGCTCCCCTTCGCAGTGTGTGCTGGTCTTACTTGGCACCTGCTGTTTCTACTCTAGAATAAGAGGCGCTCGGCTGTAGGCACTGCCAGGTGCGTGCTTTCCGGTCCTGCCTGCACACCCCACCACACACACTTTCTCATTGGAAAGAGAGAGAGTGTGTGGCAGGGTGTGTAGGCAGGCGCAGAAAGTGTGTGTGCTTGAAGCGTGTGTCAGACTGTAAAGATATCAAACAAATGTTTGAGTTATGAGTATCTGTTTCTTTTGGTTTATGTGCTGTAGTAGTACTACTGTAGGTGTGTCTGAATAGGTGCAGCTGGGTTTGCCTGACTCCAGTAGGGTGTGGCAGCTGTGTTTGTATAAATCTCCTTTGTTACAGATTGGGTTAGGCTTTTGGCTTTTGCAGTTTCTTACTGTCTAGTGTCTATGCTGGCTATTGTGCTGGCTGAAGTTCCTGGCTGATATACTGCTGTGATGCTGTAATGCTGGAATGCTGTATACTGGAGAAATTCATTTAAATGCTGAAATGCTGTAATCTGGAGAAATTGATTCCTATACTGCTGTAATGCTGGAATGCTGTATACTGGAGAAATTCATTTAAATGCTGAAATGCTGTAATTTTGAGAAATGGATTCCTAAACTGCTGCAATGCTGAAATGGTAACAGGGATGCTGGGAGTTGCAATACTGTGTGAGTTAACACAGAAGCCTGTTACTGAAGAATGTGTGGACTGTTTATTGAAAGAGCATGTTGCTGTTTTTTTGTTTGTTTGAAGCTATATTAGTAAATTTTTTACATGAAGACAAACTTTGTTCTTTTTGCTTCTGTTTGCTCAAATACCCATCAACCACCTTCCTCTGTTTTCTCTGCAACTGTGGATATAGAGGATTACATGTCCCATTATCCCATCTCCAACCGACAGAGTGTGCCTCTTACTCTAGAGTAAGAGATGCTCAGCTCCAGACATACTCCAGAAATGCCTGCATGCCTCACCACATATGCCCCACCACGCTCTGCAGCCAAGCTCTGGCTCTGCCTGTCTGCACGCCCCGCCACACACACACTCTCTTTCCAAGGCAAGAAGGCAAGTTTAGATGCACACAAAAGCAGGAGGGAGGGCTTCCCGTTTCATGCTTCTAAATAAACTGAAGAAATGAAAGAAATGGTAGAAATGGTAGGAACAAATTTCACGCACATGTTTAATAATAAGCCACAACACATTGAAAAGAAGCATGACAGCACACCTGGCAGTGTCATAAAAGAGTTGGTCCTCTGTATCCACAGATTCTGCATCCATAAATTCAACCATCCACAGTTTGAAAATATTTTTTAAAATTCAAAAAGCATACTTTGATTTTTCCATTTTAAATAAGAAGACACCATTTTACTACACCATTGTATATAATGAGATGCATACCCATGGATGCATCTAGGAACGAACCCCCACTGGATACCAAGGCTTACTGTCTCCGAACAGTAAAAAATGTGTTCTTCATTTTTTTATTTAAAAAATCTAAATCTGAATTTGTGTTACAGTGTAACATACACTTTTCTTATATTGTTTACAGGATATTAGTTGAAAGCATTAGAAAGGGTTAATTCAGACAGATATTTGTAGCAAGCATAGGTTAAAGCTTTCCCCTCCTGCTGAACTGTGTGGGTGGCTACAGATTCTCTGCTGTCAACTGCTATAAAGACAAATAAACAGATGCCTACTCATAGAAAGATTTATTGCAGCCATCTTTCTCTTTGTTTTACTCTATAACCTATTTAATCCAAAGCTTTAGACATGAAACCATGTTTATGATTATTTTCTCTGGCTTTAAGAAATGAAGGATGCCTTTTTGAGAAGAAGGTAAAAGTCAGGGTGGAAAGGTTACCATGATAAATGGCCCTTCTCATCTAATTGAAGCACAGCAGGCTGTTCTTATGTCAGGTAAATATTAAATTATTCTGGAGAAATAGCTATGCTTGTTTGTTGAAGCAAAACCAACACAGACACTGACTCAAGAAACTAACCATTCTATTGTGGCTCATAGCACATTGAGGTTACAATCACACTAACCAATGCTACACCCACTAATAGAGGCAACTAATCAATTAATTTTTATAAATTAAATTAGCAATGTTCTAACAAAATGGGCAACTTAATTATCTTAATTGATTGACTTAAGTTAGAATGTTGGCATTAACCTGATCCCAGCATTAATTTAATAGGGAACTATTAATTAAATGAGAGAGCATGCTAGAGAGCCAATGCATTTCACATTTCTCAACTGATCCTTTACACAAAGTCCAGATTTTTTGACTGTGTCGGTAGATGGTTTCTTGTCTTTTGTTAACCCCTCATGGTCGGGTCTTCCTGTTTTGCATACAGCACATTGTTCCTGGAAACTAAATTGTGGGTTTCTTAAATCTGATTCTTTTTGTGGCAGGCCATATGAGAAACAATAAATTAAGAAGAAAAGTCAGGGAAGCAGATGCGAGGAAATAAAAAGCAAGAAAAAGGAAATTGGAGGGTAGGGGTGAGAAATAGGTTTTCCAAAAAAAAAAGAAAAGAAAAGAAAAGATGCTGTTGTTCCCTTATCTCCAAAGCATATGAGATGGACTGGGGGTGAGGGGCTGAGTCCTGAACTGAGTAAAAGGTGAAGTGATGATCATAGAATCAGAGTTTTGGAAGAGATCGCTTGGGCCATCCAGTCCAACCCCCTGCCAAGAAGCAGGAATATCGCATTCAAAGCACCCCCGACAGATGGCCATTCAGCCTTAGTTTAAATGCCTCCAAAGAAGGAGCCTCCACCACACTTCGGGGCAGAGAGTTCCACTGCTGAGCAGCTCTCACAGTCAGGAAGTTCTTTCTAATGTTCAGATGGAATCTCCGTTCCTGTATTTTGAAGCCATTGCTCTGCATCCTAATCCCCAGGGCAGCAGAAAATAGGTTTGCTCCCTCCTTCTTTTGACTCCCCCTCATATATTTATACATGGCCCTCATCATGTCTCCTCTCAACCTTCTCTTCTTCAGGCTAAACATGCCCAGCTCTTTAAGATGCTCCTCATAGGGCTTGTTCTCCAGACCCTTGATCATTTTAGTCACCCTCCTCTGGACACATTCCAGCTTGTCAACAACTCCCTTCAATTGCGGTGCCAAGAATTGGACACAGTATTCCAGGTGTGGTCTGACCAAGGCTGAATAGAGGGGTAGCATGACTTCCCTGGATCTTCTTCTTCTTCTTCTTGATGATGATGATGATGATGATGATGATAGAAGCATAGAATTGGAAGAGACCACAAGGACTATCTTGTCTGACCCAATGAAAATACAAATAATGATGATGAAGAAGAGAAGGATGATAATTGGTTGGAATTTTCTATGGCAGGTACAAATGTGTAGCCTGAAGTTGTACATTTGTGGCCCTTACATATTCACACATACAGAGTTTATGTCCAGGAATATGAAAGTCCCCTAATCCTAATTTAACATAGAAATAGAGATTGATAGGAGTGCTTATCCCATCTTTCCCTCTTTAATGTATGGTAAGCTATCAAAAAGATGAAAGAAAACAATTGGAAACTACTATTTCCACCTCTTGCAGAATCCCCCGGGCTTGAGGCAGGGTCATTGGAACAATGCAAGGTTCATCCAGAAACATCCTGAAAGATTTGCAGTTGAAAGGCATAGATCAAAGAGAAGGTTGCCTGCTTGATTTAGCATTTCTTGTTCACCTGAGAACACAGATGGTTGAAGTCTGTATACTTCAAAAACTACAAAGAATACTATCAGAGCAAATCACAGCTATATGGGGGCGGGGGGGCACCAACAGAGTGAAAGGCAACAAAGAATAACATGTAAGTTGTCAATTCCACAGAGTGAATGTAAAGTCTGAAGGCTATTTGTTCTTGTATGTCCGCTACTCAAGGAGGAAGGAGAGAAGGATAATGGAGGTGCTTATTTATCTGAGTTAATAGTTACTTATCTGAGGCAACCAGATTACTTTAATATTCAGGTGCTGGAGGTCAGATTTCAGAGGAAGGAACCAGCAAAACCACATCTGAGTATTCCTTTCCAAATAAGGTGACCTGAAGGCACAGGCACACACACACACACACACACACACACACACAGAGGCATGAACAGCAACTCCTTTTTTGCCACAGAGATCTTAACCATACCAACCATCACATATAATTTCACAAATACATTCTTTTTTTCTGATACTATTCCACTATCCAGGCAGAGGCCACCAGGGGGTGCTAGAGATAGAAGAAGAGTCCAATTTATTGAGGTGGAGGGTGGGTAAAGGAGGAAAACCATTACCCCCTGTTTTCCTGTTATTCGCCCCACCCATATTCCTGTCCTGGAAAACCAGCATAATTGGGGAAAATGGTTTTCCTCATTCAATCCCCCCCCAATTAATTGGAAAATCCTTCTTTCTCTTGCACCCCCCTGGTGCCCCCCACCCAGATAATGGAACAGTACCCCTTTTCTGATTTTATTTTTACAATAGAATAATAAAACAAGGGGAAGAGGAAGAGATAGTTTTCCCAACTCTATTTGTCATGTTACTATTCCCTTGTGGCTATGCAACCTTATGACAGACTGGATGGTGTAGCTATGGAGTGGGAAGAAGCTGATAAGAATATTAAAAGGAATATTGCCATAGAGAGAGTAATAAGAGAAAACTGACCATTAAGAGAAATCCACCAGTCCTCTACACCCCCGCCCCCATGAATTTGTCTTCCTTCCCCAAATTTCTGGCAATGCAATACCTTAAAATTTCAGTTGACTATTTAGAAAAACAGTTCTGACATCCAACCAAAGATACGAGACAGGGAAAGTTACTAAGGGAGTGGAAATAGAAGAGATACAGTAATTGCATTGACTCACCCTTAGCAATGCTACACATTTGTATTTGGTGTGGCAGAAAATTTCAGAATAATTTTGTAATTGGTGGATTCCATTAGGTTTCATCAAAAGACAATAAACCAAAAGAAAGAAGAAAAAAACACCTCCCAAAAGAGAGTGGGAGACAGCTATCACAGACAGGTTCAACAATCCATTCCAAGAGGGCCCATCAGGGGATGCAAATGAAAAAGTCTACACAGTTTATGAAGTTCAAAGTTGGAATCATTACATGTGTTCTTTGAACAATCAGAGTTCCAGATAACACAAATTATATCCTGATCTCCTGTGAACTAACCGAGACAAATGTTAGTGACTAATATTGCTGTGCACAATTTTCCAACCTGAGACTGTAACTGGATAAGTACATTGGTTACCTAGAAATATCAGTAATTAATACACAAAAATCCAAGACTACAGAGCAAAAGTGACCAAATGCAGATGCAATCATAGCTGTAACCCTTCTTACAATACCCCAGTTAACTGATGTCAAAATACAGGCTATCATGTATCTAGAACACATGCTGTTTTGTCTGCCTCCAAACTGCTGCCTCACTGTTTTAAATTTATTCTGTTTCTAGCAACATTTCTGTGACATTTACAATCTTCATACAAACTGACACACACTCACATTGACTGCTAATGGTCTAAATCCTATTGGTTAATCCCAGTCAGAGTAAATCCACTGAATCTACCACTAATAATGAATCAACATGTGGATAGATGGTGTTGATTTGGTGAGTGGGCTCTAGCTAGGATTAAGCAATAGGATTCAGGCCATTGTGGAGAAGAGAAGAAGAAGAAAACCAGCTACCCAAATTCTGAACATCTGCCTTCCATAAAAAATCTCTACTTAAATTTCATTGGTTTTGAAACTAGTACATGGGTCTATGCTGTAGGGAAATAAACCCCATAGCTTATCCCATCCATATCTCCCATCACATAAAATACTCACCCAATCTCACCCAATTTCCCCTGTTTTTATCCTTGCATTTGGCTCAGCCCACTTGTTTAACTTTTGTTTTAACTTTTTATCGTACCCATACCCAGTGTTTTATCCCATTGTGTGATTTTTTTTCTTTTGTTTGTTTTTTATTTGAGTTATTATTTGCTATATGTATTTTATTTTGTTTATTGTATTTGTTGGGCTTGGCCTCATGTTAGCCGCCCCAAGTCCCTGGGGGGAGATGGTGGCAGAGTATGAATAAAGTTTAATAACACTAATAATTTCTCTTCCTCAATAATTATTTTTGGCCGCCCCCAACCCAAACTATAAATGTTGCTCTTGCACAAACATGTTTGCAGGTTTGATCTTCTCAGGGCCCTTCCACACAGCCATGTAACCCAGACTATCAGGCCGAAAATCCCACAGTATCTGCTTTGAACTGGGTTATCGGACTCCACATTGCCATATATTCCAGTTCAAAGCAGAAAATGTGGGATTTTATTCAACTTTGTGGAAGGTGCCTTAGAAGAGGAAATTGTTGTGGTGTTTGTTTTTAAAACCCTTATTGGGAATATATTCCTAATAACCTTTATCCCAAATATCCTATATCTCATATCCCAACCTGTTGTCAGATGCATGTTGAAGAAAGTTTCTTATGTATGTGGGAAAAGACAGGATTCGTCTTTCATTTCAGGCAGTGAAATGTCTTCGGTCAGCCATATGTTTCCATCTTCATATATGCTGTTTACATATATTTGTAAGAAACTAGCAGCTGCAACTCATGGTTCTCCTCTGAATGTGATCTGGTCCTTCTGATAATTTCCACAGAGATTTAAGAACAGATGAAGCACACAATCTTCAATGTCAGAAAGAGAAAATCCTGATGGTGGTATGGTGCCCATTGCAACTAGGAAGTTGTCTACACTGGCTCATAGCCTGCGTTGGATCAGAAGTCAAACCTGGATGTCCAAGAATTTCTGGTATTTAATGTAGAACACAGTGGATTTACTCAGTTTCACTCTGCATTGTGAACGTCAACAATGCTCAAGACTTTGGATGAAACTCTGAAGCAGCCCCATACTTTATGATGAATACGGAGAGCATGGACAGCTTGAATATGAACTTGCACACTGTCCACATGGGCTGAGGCCACCATCACCTTTCCCCCAGACTCCACAGTGTAGGGAAAAGCGTATGGGCTGGGCCTTGTTGCACTCACATCACCATGGCACATGGCCATAAAACTTCTTTGACCCCAACTACATTGCCATATATTTCAGTTTAGAACTGCATTATATGGCCAGTGTAGACTCAATTAAATGCATTATATGAGTCCGCACCAGTAGTTCTCAAACTTGCTAATGCCTTGACCCCTTAATACAGTTCCATATGTTGTGGTAACCCCTAAACATAAAATTATTTTCGTTGCTACTTCACAACTGTAGTTTTGCTACAGTTACAAATCGTAAATATCTGATATGTGGAATGTATTCACTGGACCCAATATGCAAAATACTAAATATACCCAAATTTGAATGCTGGTAGAGCTGGGGGGGGTTGGTTTTGTCATTTGTGAGTTGTAGTTGCTGGGATTTATAGTTCACTTACAATCAAAAAAGCAGTCTACCAATGATGGAATTAAACCAAACTTGGCACACAGAACTCCCATGACCAACAGCAAATACTGGAAGGGTTTGGTGGGCATTGATCTTGAGTTATAGAGTTGTCATTCACCTACACCCAGAGAGCACTGTGGACTCAAACAATGATAGATCTGGATGAAACTGGAAACTCTATATGCCCAAATGTGAACACTGGTGGATTTTGGGGAAAATAGAACTTGACATTTGGGAGTTATAGTTGCTGGGATTTATAGTTCACCTACAATCAAAGAACATTCTGAACCCACCAATGATAGAATTGGGCCAAACGTCCCACACAGAATCCTCATGACCAACAGAAAATACTGTGTTTTCCGATGGTCTTTGGTGACCCCTCTGACACCCCCCTTGTGATTCCCCCCCAGGGGTCCTGACCCCCAGGTTGAGAAACACTGGACTACATTGATCATATAATGCAGTTCCAAACTGTATTCATTACATGGCAGTGCAGATGGGGTCCTTGCATGCATGGGGGTGTCTTTTCTGAACCAGCAAAGTTGCCAATGACAGCCAGAAGCTCTCCCAGAGATCTGTGGCTGTTCAACAGCACAGTGACAGTGACAGTCCAGTGTGGCTGAACCAGTTTCAGCCCTGCTGGAATGGTTCGGATTTGGCCCCACTTCCACTGTGGGATAGATATAAACAGTGTAGCTTATCCCAATGCATTGCTACTCCAGACTGGCCCTGGAGTTTATTGCAAGTGTAGATGGGCCCTAGCTCTCCCATTTCTAGATGATAGGGAAGTTTGACTATTTTCCATTTCCTGTGCTCCATCAAAGCAGCCACATTACTCTCCAGAAGCCAACTATGTTTACAAGCGAACATGTACCAGTCTGGCAATAAAGCAATGCTCCTTTTCAAACTCCATGCCAGACTTCTCATTATATGCTACAAAATCATTTCCATATGTTTCAAACTGGTTTTGTTGCTCGCATGTACCTCATCCAGTACATGTGTGTTTAATGGCTGGGGGAAAGAGCCTGAATTATATAGGAGGGAGTCATTCAATTTTAACTACGGTACATATGGTTGAAAGAAAGTGGAAAAACTGCTTGTGTCCTTGCCAGAATTTGGAAAAGTTACTTGTCTGTGATGGTTGAGTGTTGGGCCTTGGAATTTGAATCCAAATAGTTTATCAAACTAACCAAAATGAGCCTATACGAATTTTATTATTATTGTTTCCGGCATTTTACTCCGCTCTTCTCAACCCCTGAAGGGGGACTCAGAGCGGCTTACAAACAGGCACAATTCAATGCCCACAATTCGATGCCCACAATAAAACACAGTAAAACCCCAGAAACATTCAATATTAAAATACTGTACATTAAAATACAATTACATTAAACATCATACACATCCATTTGAATTAAAAACAGTGTTCCGTCCGTAAAAAGCATTGAGCCCTATTCATCAACTTTTCATTAAAATCCAATCTAAAATGCTGCTATGTGCTAGTGTGCAAACGCCTGGTCCCATAGCCAGGATTTTACTTTTTTCCTGAACTGTCTTCAAAGGCAGCCCCATGTAGAGTGTGTTGCAGTAATCTATTCGGGATGTGACCAGAGCGTGGACGACCATAGCCAGATCAGACTTCCCAAGGTACGGGCGCAGCTGGCGCACGAGTCTTAGCTGTGCAAAAGCTCCCCTGGCCACCACCGAGACCTGGGGTTCCAGGCTCAGCGATGAATCCAGGATCACTCCCAAGCTGCGAACCTGCGTCTTCAAGGGGAGTGTAACCCCATCCAACACAGGCTGTAACCCTATGCCCTGTTCGGCCTTTCGACTGACCAGGAGGACCTCTGTCTTGTCTGGATTAAGTTTCAATTTGCTAGCCCTCATCCAGTCCGACACAGCAGCCAAGCACCGGTTCAAAGTCTGGACAGCCTCCTTGGTGACAGGTGGGAAGGAGTGACAGATCTGGATGTCATCTGCGTACAGATAACACCTTACTCCGAAAATCCGAATGATCTCTCCCAGCGGTTTCATGTAGATGTTAAACAGCATCGGGGACAGTACTGAACCCTGAGGGACTCCACAAGACAAAGGTTGCAGAGTCGAACAGGTGTCACCCAGTAACACCTTCTGGGTACGACCTTCCAGAAAGGATTGGAGCTACTGCAGAGCAGTACCCCCAAGCCCCATCTCTGCAAGGTGACCCAGAAGGATACCATGGTCAACGGTATCGAAAGCCGCTGAGAGGTCCAGCAGAACAAACAGGGACACACTCCCCCTGTCGAGTTCCCGGCGTAGATCATCTACCAAGGCGACCAAGGCTGTTTCAGTACCATGTCCTGGCCTAAAGCTAGACTGTGCCGGATCTAGATAATCGGTGTATACCAGGAACCCCTAGAGTTGCGAAGCCACCACATGTTCCATGACTTTGCCCAAGTAGGGAAGATTGGAAACTGGCTGATAGTTGACGAATTGAGTGGGGTCCAGTGATGGTGCAAAGTCATGGAACGTGTGGTGGCTTCGCAACTCCAGGGGTTCTTGGTAGACACTGATTATCTTGATCTGGCACAGTCTTGCTTTAGGCCGGGACATGGTACTGAAACAGCCTTGGTCGCCTTGGTAGATGATCTACGCCGGAACTCGACAGGGGGAGTGTGTCCCTGTTGGTTCTGCTGGACCTCTCAGTGGCTTTCGATACCGTTGACCACGGTATCCTTCTGGGTCGCCTTGCAGAGATGGGGCTTGGGGGTACTGCTCTGCAGTAGTTCCAATCCTTTCTGGAAGGTCGTACCCAGAAGGTGTTACTGGGTGACACCTGTTCGACTCTGCAACCTTTGTCTTGTGGAGTCCCTCAGGGTCCAGACTGCTGTTAAAGTGGTATTGAAGTCGGAACGGATCAGCGTCACTTTGTCCGTGAAGGCCTGAGCAAACTCTTCACAGCGTACCACTGAGGAGATATGTATTATTTCAATGCCAAGACATTCCTATTCCAACAATCTTCTGGCTTTTATTTTGGATCATCTCATATCAGTGCCAATCTGTCTTCTTTTAGGAAGGTTTTATCTGTCACAGCCTCGTTGGATTAATAGTTATTTAATCTTTCTCAGATAGTAAATGAATCAGGGGCCGGTCACAAAAAATGTGCCAGTTTGTTGTATATTTCAGGAGAACTGCAGAACTAAAAGTGTTTGAGTCAAAACTTTTTATATTTTACTAGTCTGGATTGGTTGGCAGCATTTTTTGTGAGTTTTCTGGTCTGTATGGACATGTTCTGGAAGCATTCTCTCCTGATGTTTCACCTGCATCTATGGCAGGCATCCTCAAAGGTTGTGAGGTCTGTTGGAAACTAGGAAAATGGAGTTTCTTCTATATCTGTGGAAAGTCCAGGGTGGAGAAAGAACTCTTGTCTGTTGGAGATAGATGTGAATGTTTCAATTGGCCACCTTGATGAGCATTTAATGGCCTAGCAGTTTCCAGGTCTGGCTTTTTATTGCTTGGGGGAATCTTTTGTTGGGAGGTGATTAGCTCGCCCTGATTGTTTCTTGCTAATCAAATGCTAATCAAGGTGGCCAATGGAAACATTCACACCTACCTCAAACAGACAAAAGTTATTTCTCCTACCCTGGACATTCTACAGCTATATAAACCCAATTTTCCTAGTTTCCAGCATACCTCACAACCTCTAAGGATGCCTGCAATAGATGCAGGCGAAATGTCAGGAGAGAATGCTTCTGGTACATGGCCATAACCGCTCAGAAAGCTCATAGCAAACCAGTGATTCTGGCCATGAAAGCCTTCAACAATACATAGCTTTGAATTTGCTACTTAACTGTTTGTCCACAAGAGGGCAATGTTATGCTTAAATTTAAAAAATCTCAGAATTCCTTATTAAATTGCAACACCATATTTGTACAAAAAGACAAGAATTGTTAAATTTATTGTAATTTAAAAAATATTTTAAATAACATATGTGAAGGGTGTATTCTGTTCGGAGGTGTGAGTACAGTATACTATTTCTACAACCAAAACTATGTGACTTGCTGAAAGATTCATAAATAAACTGAATACAAACCCTAGTGGGAAACAATGACAACAATAGCATGGAGCAACTCATATGCACGCGTGCGTGCACACGCACACACGCACACACACACACACACAAATACTCAAACACACAACAGTCCTTTCTCCCCTTTCATTGTTGTCCTATTTCATAAATAATAGCCTGTTCTCATGATCTTGCCCCAGGATATCCTTTCATACATTTCTGACTTGATGTTTCTACTCATTTAAAATACTTGAGATAGTATTGAAGCACTTTAAGAAGAAGAAGAAGAAAACCCAACACTTTTGGTTTAGGTGTTTTCATTACGCAGTCATTCGGGGATGTAAAAAATATTGTTATTTGCCATCAAGTTGACCATAAATGGAACATTTCCAAAATGCAGTTTTGAGATTGATTAGTATAAGAGTCTTTGTTTGGAACTGTAATGGAGCAATATATAATTATTATAATAAGTTGTATTACTATTTGAATGTCCATCTATATACATTTATAGTTATTTATAATGTGTGGGTAATTCATAAATTACATAATTGTTTTTAAAACATTTTCTTGATGGTAATAGAAAGTATAGTCTACATTGTGTTTGGTATGACTCATTAGTTTATATTACATGTTGAATAAATAGTAAGAGATCAAATTTATTTTCAAAATAGTTTAAGATGGCTCAAGCTTTGCAAAAAAACCCCTTTTTTACTGGCTATTTTTAAGGAGCACTGAGGCTTTAATAATATGCTAAATACACCAGATACTATCTGAAAGCTAAGCAGAATCAATCCTGGTAAGTACTTGGACAGGAGACTACCAAGAGATACCAGATAGTGTAGACTATATAGTCTGTCCTTGACATTTGTGGGTTTAACTATTATGGATTTGAGTATTCATCAATTAATATGATCTCTGGGCCCTACATTCCAACTTTATGGTCAATTTCTGCCAGAGAATGACCACAGAATTATGCTAGAGCAGGGGTGCTCACACTTTTTCAGCATGCGAGCTACTCTTAAAGCAACCAAGTCCAAAAGATCTACCTGCCACCGCTGTCGTGCACTCCCGCGCGCTCCCGCCGCTGCGCGCTCTTGCCACCGTGTGTGCTCCTGCTGCTGTTTCCGCCCGCGCAGCGCTTCTTCCGCCTGCGGGGCATTGCAGGAAGGAGAAAGCACGAGGCAGGGCATCCAGAGGGAGCGCTCCGCCCTGCCTGTCTCGCCGGCAACGGAGGCTGCACAGCTGCTTCTGGATGAGAGAGAGGCAGGGCGCTCCCTCCAGAGGCCCCGCCTCGTGCTTCCTTCTTCCTGCAATGCCCCGCAGGCGAAAGAAGCACCGCGAGAGTGGAAGCCAGCAGCAGGAGCGCGCGTGCGCGCAGGGAGTGCGCGCACATAGCAGGAGTGCCCCATCCAGCTGGTGAGGCCCGAAGATCACCTGGAAGAGGGCCAAAGATCTACTAGTAGCTCCCGAGCTACCTAATGAGCACCCCTGTACTAGAGTACCTAGAGATTCTGGGAGATGTGTTTTCTCAGGTTGTTTAGTCGTTCAGTTGTGTCCTACTCTTCGTGACCTCATGGACCATCCCATGCCAGAGCTCCCTGTCAGCCATCACCAGCCACAACTCCTTCAGAGTCAAGCCAGTCACTTCAAGGATACCATCCATCCATCTTGCCCTTGGTCAGCCCCTCTTTCTTTTTTCTTCCATTTTCCCCAGCATCATTGTCTTCTCTAAGCTTTTCTGTCTTCTCATTATGTGGCCAAAGTACTTCATCTTTGCCTCTAATATCCTTCCCCAATGAGCAGTCGGGGTTTATTTCCTGAAGTATGGACTGGTTGGATCTTCTCATGGTCCAAGGCACTCTCAGAATTTTCCTCCAGCACCAGTTCAAAAGCGTCTATCTTCCTTCACTCAGTCTTCCCTGAGGTCCAGCTCTCACATCCATAGGTTACTATGGGGAATACCATTGCTTTGACTATGCAGATCTTTGTTGCCAGTGTGATGTCTCTACTCTTTACTATATTATCGAGAGTGGTCTTTGCTCTCATCCCAAGAAGTAAACGTCTTCTGATTTCCTGGCTGCAGTCTGCATCTGCAGTAAATCTTTGCACCTAGAAATACAAAGTCTGTCACAGCCTTCATGTTTTCTCCCTCTATTTTCTAGTTATCAATCAGTCTTGTTGCCATAATCTTGGTTTTTTTATGTTTAACTGCAACCCAGCTTTTGCACTTTCTTCTTTCACCTTGATTAGAAGGCTCCTCAGCTCCTCCTCGCTTTTGGCCATCATAGTGGTATCATCTGCATATCTGAGGATGTTAATGTTTCTTCCAGCAATTTCAACTCCAGCCTTGCATTCATCAAGCCCACACATCACATGATGTGTTCTGCATACAAGTTGAATAGGTTGGGTGAGAGTATACAACCCTGTCGTATGCTTTTCCCAATCTAGAACCAGTCTGTTGTTCCATGGTCAGATCTTACTGTTGCTACTTAGTCGTCATACAGATTCCTCAGGAGATAGACAAGGTGATTTGGTATCCCCATACCAATAAGAACTTGCCACAATTTACTATGATCTATACAGTCAAAGACTTTAGAATAGTCAATAAAACAGAAATAGATGTTTTTCTGAAACTCCCTACCTTTCTCCATTATCCAGTGGATATTGGCAATTTGGCCTCTCGTTCCTCTGCCTTTTCTAAACCCAGGTTGTACATCTGGCAACTCTCTCTCTCTCTCTCTCTCTCTCTCTCTCTCCCTCCATGTATTGCTGGAGTCTTCCTTGTGGGATACCTTACTGGCATGGGAAATAAATGCCATAGTACAAAAGTTTGAACATTCTTTAGCATTTCCCTTTTTTTTGGTATGGGGATATAAATTGTTGTCCATCCCCCCCAAGTCTGATGGCCATTCCTGTATTTGCCATATTTGCTGGCATATGGCATGCATCACCTTGACAGCATCATCCTTCAAAATTGTAAACAGTTCAGCTGGGATCTTATCATTTCCTGCTGCCGTGTTGTTAGCAACACTTCTTAAGGCCCATTCAACCTCACTAGTCCTTAGATTATCTGGTTCTAATTCACTCACCACACTATCAAAACTATCTGCAATATTATTATCCTTCCTATACAGACCTTCTGTATAGTCTCGCCACCTTCTCTTGATCTCTTCAGCTTCTATTAGGTCCCTGCCATCTTTGTTTTTCTTTTATCATACCCATTTTTGCCTGAAATTTACCTCCAATGTTTCTAATTTTCTGGAAGAGGTCTTTTGTCCTTCCTTTTCTGTTGTCTTCTTCCACTTCCATGCATTGCTTGTTTAAAAATAGTTCCTTATCTCTTCTGGCTAACCCCTGGAATTGTGCATTTGATTGGGCAAATCTCCCCCTATCACGGTTTCATTTATTTATTTATTTATTTATTTATTTATTTATTCATTTATTTATAGCTTTCCTCCTTTCTTGGGCTACTTCCAGTGTCTCAGCAGACAACCATTTTGCCTTCTTGGTTTCCTTTTTCTTTGGGACATACTTTGTTGCCGCCTCCTGAACAATGTTGCAGACTTCTGTCCATAGTTCTTCTGGGACACTATTTATTAAATCTAGTCCCTTAAATCTGTTCTTCACTTCCACTGCATATTTGCTTGGAATGTTAGTGAGATCATATCTAACTGGTCTGTGTGTTTTCCATCATCTCTTTAGTCTGATTCTAAATTGTGCAATAAGAAGTCCATTTTCTTAAGTAAAATAATAGTATTTTTATTTGCAGTTTCTCCATTTTTGCACAATTCCTGTACCCCCTAACCTCAGTGAATGTGGGGGTTTAGAGGAAAGAAGTGGCAAAACCATATCTGAGCATTCCTTTGACTAAGGAAACCTTATGGAAGTCATTGTGTTGGCATAAATCAACAGGCAACTTGAAGGCACATAAACACATAGATGGCTGATGTCCAGTTAGAAATCTGGCAGAGCATAAGCCACCATCAGGGTTCTTCTACTGATCATCCAAGGGGCAGAGGTGACTCCTTCTTCCCTGCTTTTTCCCCAGGTGTGAAAGAGAGGCCAGGGGCTATTCTGTGGATGTGCACATCTGGCTTCTGTCATAACTTTATGCAGCTCTCCTCATTTCTTGTTGGTGTTTTCATGACCACTTCAATCTCCCTCTCCTGGCTGGGATGTTGGCAGTCCTAATGCAGATTGGGAAAAGTTTCAGTAAGTGCAACTTCTTCTTACAGTGTATCCCAGACTGGCAAACTTTTTCTTACAACGTACCTCTCAGTTCCAAAATGAGCCACACTACATTAGTACTTGATTTCCCTGGTAAAGCAATCTATGGATGGATCTTGTTGAGTTTATGTTGAGTTTTTATGTATTTTCATATGTTGTTATAGTTGTTTTTAAATTTATAGCATTGAATTTTTGCTGTTATGCCGGTCTGAGTCCCTCGATAGAGGTGAGAAGGTCGGGGTACAAAAGTTTTAAATAAATAAATAAATAATCTTTCAAGTTGCATACCCAGGAGCTTTTAATTGGAAGAGATAGTCAGTGGAATCGGCAGCACATGGGTTTCCTGCAAATATCACCAAGCATTTGTTTGGAGCAATATTTTCAATAGTGGCTGGTTGCTTTGACCTCACTATTGTGGTGACTTGGCTCCATGTTAATCCAATAACAGTCCAGGGTTCTAAACCTATTTTAGGGACCAATTCCACACATTCAGTAGTTTTCTTAAAGTTTAATCAAAATCTTGGATCACATGCACCAGCAAGCTAATCATCACCTACCACTGGTTTACAAAATAATCTGTCCTTAATTTTATACATAGCGATTGACATTTAAAAATGGCTTAACTGCATAGCATTAATTGGGTATCATGACCATGCGTACAATAATGCAGGGTCCATCTACAATGAAAAATTAATGCAGGTTGGCACCACTTTAACTGCCATTGCTCAAGACTACGAGAGGTTTACAAGGTCATCAGCCTTCTCTGCCAAAGAGTGCTGATATCTCACCAAACTACAACTCACAGGAGTAAAGTCAATATGCACTAGTCTCAGACTGTAAAACTTGAATTAGTAATTTAATCCTGGGCCAAGTGACACCTTTACAGCCTCTGATTATTTCTTGACACTCCATTGTTCCTTCAGAACCTCTGTGATCTGTTGGATGGCATTTTAAAAATGTATTTAAAGTATTTCTGTATTTCTCCCCAGCCCACAAGCACTCCCAAGGTAACGAACAAACAAAAGCCAATTAAAACTATACATACACACATTAAAAAACTCTTTAAAACTTCTAAAAGAAGTTTAAAAAGAATTATAGACTCTAGTTTTAAACTAGTTAAAACAGCAGTCACTGAATGCCATGCACTGTTTTGGCTGCCTGCTGAAAGTTTACAAAGGATTACATTTTTAGGGTATTCTTTAGGGTATTTATTAGGCCTAATCAAAGAATTGGGCTAAAGGACATGCACTGATTTGGGGTTTTGGGAGGGATATTACATTTGGGATAGTTCTTGTGCTCCAGCATCTAACACACACACTGTAGTAATTTAGCAAAATTCTTTCAAAGAGCCATCACTCATTTCACAGAGAGATGTTGGCAACATTTGCAAGGATTGTGAGCAAGCACAAAAGGATGAGCTCATTGCGTATATCTGAGTATGAATGGGTCTAAACAGATCAGCTGCAACAAAGGTCATGGCATGGGTCTTTTCAGTTATGATGAGTTTAATTTTTTAAGGGAGCCAGAATGGCATAGTGGTTTGAGCATGGGAATGTGAGGCCCCATCTACACTGCCATATAAGTGCACTGCATACTAAGTGTTTAGCATAGCATATACTTTGACCCTAGAACTTGCAGCTTGTGGGACAGAACGCCATAACACACTATATACTTATAGCACTATGATTCCTCTGTAACTGTCGTAGCTGGAACCCATGGAATCCTGGGCTTTTCAGTTTGCTACAGAACTAAAGCATTTCAAAATGATCAGATATTCTTCTCTTTTCATTGTTATTTGTTGATGCTTATAGATAACTACTGGAGATATAATTGAAATAATCATGTACAGACATGATAATTTCATGGGAGGATATTTATTTATTTATTTACCACATTTATACCCCGTCACTTCTCAACCCCCAAAGGGGGACTCAGGACGGCTTACAATAAGCTCAATTAGAGGCTATAACACATTATACAGTAATAAAACCCGATAAACACATCATAGTTAAAAACAATACATAATTAAAACCATACAAAAGCCATCCTTAAAACAGTAAACTAATCTCGTTGATCCTATTGTCATTTCAGGTTGTCCCTTTAACGTGCTGCCTTACATCTGTCCAAACACCTCATCCCAGAACCATGCCTTTAGTTTCTTTCAGAAAGCCAGGAGGGAGGTAGCCGATCTTACCTTCGTCGGGAGCGTGTTCCATAGGATATCCAAACAATATATTTGTACATTTCTCTGTTTCCTCATGCTTTTCATCTGGTGACATTTGTACATGATATTTTTCTTCCTTTCCTTTGCCATCTCTTGCTTTTTTCATTTCTGCTTTATCTTGCCTAGAAGAACCATTACTTAATCTGATGACCTACAGAACACCTAGGAATTGATGGCACTTCAATCAAAAGCCTCCTCTCATCCTAAAAGTCTCTTTTCAACTGGATTTTGTATCCATGTGTAGCAGTTTGGGTGCTGGACTTAGTAAGGACTCCAGAAAACTAGGCTTCAAATCCGCGTTAAGACATGGAAGGCAATGGCGAACTCGTTCTAAAACAAATCTTACTAAGAAAGTTGGAAACTATCCAAAGTCATACCACAACAATAACAAGTAAATACCAGAGTACAAAATACAGTTCCTGTCCATTATGTATGAAAGGTATAACTTTTGCTCCATTTCGCATTTTATGTGAAAATGTCTAAGTGATGCTCTTCTTGGCTTTTCTTCATGAACGAAGATTCAGGAAGGACTCATCCCACGCTTTCTACAGGCGTGTTGTCCTTCGAGCCTGTGCAATGGATTTTTCTGGTGGAGTGCACCATGTACAGAACTGGCCTCACCCTTTAAACCAAAGGTTCGTCAGCCGGGGACTAGCAAGCTTGGCAGCGAGGTCCTCAGGTCGTAGGTTTGATTAGTCATCTTTTCTTAGATGGTTGACCTTACAGGGTTAGATGAGCACCATCTGCCCGGGTTTGAATTTAGAGTTTTCCTTCACTTAGGATGGTTGCCAAAAGGCTAGAGAGCCCATCTTGCCCAAGTGATGCTAGTAAACATGTAAATGGAATAAGAAGCATGTTTGACTTGCTCCAGTATTTTGACACATACTCCTTATTTCTGTCTCACCATTAAATGCAACCTAGATCTTACCACAATATCCCGGAGGACATGTTCACAAGCCCCATCGAAACTTGATCCCTGCCCTTCTTGGCTGGTTGTCCACGAAGGAGATGCAATTCAATCTCAAATACAACAAATTGTTAATGCATTCCTCGGGGAGGGGAATTTTCCATCCTGTGTAAAAGATTACTGCTGAAATAGCCTTTCCTGGATCCCCAGGACCTTAATAATTAAAGACCAGTTTCTAGTCTTTTTTGGGCAAAGTCATTGAGAAGGCAATTGCCTTCCAACTTAAGGCAATCTTGAATGACATATACTTCCTTGAACCATTTCAAACCGGCTTCAGAGCAGGATATGGAGTTGAGACTGCTATGGTCACCTTAGTGGATGATCTCCGTCTTAACATTGACAATGGGTTTGTGTACCTGTTGGTCCTTGTAGGCCTCTTAGCAGCTTTTGATACTACAACCATGGTATTCTTCTTGAGCACTAGGAGGGGCTGGGAATCTGAGTTACAGTGGTTCCAGTTGTACCTCTGAGGCAGGTTCCAAATGGTGGCATTTGGGGATAGCTGCTTCTCAAAACAAGGAGTTTTTAGGTGGCATCCAACAAGGTGCCATTCTATCCCTAATGCTTTTTAATATTTACATGAAACTACTGGGAGAGATCATCTGGAGGCATGGGATGAGGTGTTATTAGTATGCTGAAACATCCAAATACATTTCTCCATGCCTTCAAAAACAGCCTCAGCTAAGGATGGTGTGTCTCCTCTGAATGAATGCCTGGAGGAAGTAATAGGCTGGATGAGGAAAAACATTGAAACTGGATCCAGACAAAAAAGAGGTGCTTGCCAATCTGCAGATGGAGGTATGCCAACTGGTCCTGGTTGAGGTTACACTAGTCCTGAAAGACTATATATGCAGTTTGGGAGTGCTCCTGAATCCATCTCTACAAATGTAAAGCCAGGTAGATGTGATGGTCAGGAGGAGTGCTTATTATCAGCTTTGGCTAATATGCCAGCTATGCCCCTTCCTAGATTTAGAGGACCTGAAGAAGGTAGTACATGCATTGGTAACCTCAGGATTGGACTTCTACAATGCCCTTTACATTGGGCTACCATTAGTCAAAATTTGGAAACTCCAGTTGGTTCAAAACACGGCAGCTGGATTGGTTACAGGAATATCTAGGAGTGAACATATTAAACCTATAGTAAAGTCACTCCACTGGCTGCCAGTTAGTTTCCTGGCAAAGTATAAAGTGTTGGTTTTGTCTTTTAAAGCCCTACAGGGTTGGGTCCAGGTTACTTACAGGATCCCCTTCTCCCATACAATCCGCCCGAAAATTTAGTTCCTCTGGAGGGTGGCTACTCCAGCCTGCCAAAAGTTGATGGGCAAGAATCACTCAGTTGAGCTTTTCATTGGCTGCCCCAAGAGTGTGGAACAACCTGCTGGAAGAGCTCCAACAGCTAGATCAGCTGTCAGAATTTAAAACACATTTGAAGACCCATCTCTTCTGGCAGGCCTACCTAATTATGAATGTTAAACTTATGTTTAATGTTTAATCTTTGTTCTGTGTATTTTACTATATTTTGTAGAAATATGTTTTAATGTGTGCCTTTTACAGAATGTTTTTAGGAGATTATTTGTTTTTAGCAATGTTGTAACCCACCTCAAGCTGTGAGAAGAGGCACGTAAGAAATACTATTATTATTATTATTACACTGCATATAATCCAGTTCAAAGCAGATAATCTGGATTTTATAAAACAGTGTAGATGGGGCCTGAGGCCTCAACTTCCACTCTTACCATCCGGAAGTTCTTCCTAATGTTTAGATGAAATCCCCTTTCCTGTCATTTCATTTCATTTCTCTCTCTTGAACTGCAGAAAACAAGCTTCCTTCATCCTGACGAAGACATGCAGCATCATTTGTGGGACAAGGTGACCCTAAGCTAACCTGATGTATCCAACAGTCATTGAGAATTGGGTCTTGGAATCCCTTGGAGGAAAAGTGGCATCCAAAAGGAATTAATAAATCCAAAGAGCTTTATGTTTATTCAATTTCTTAGTGCTGTATAACATTTCTCACCACAAAATACACTGACACGGTAGATTTGTTGTAACATATACTGCAAATTAGCAAAATAATAATAATAATAACACTAGCACCAATACATTTTAGAATTAGTCTTAATACTCATAATTGAATCAGGGTGATGAAATGCCTAGAGCCTTTAACACTGTGTTAGTAAATTGGGTTATTTCAAAGTAAGTTAGAGGGAGATGGCTATTGATTAAGAATAAGAAATCTTTTGGCTTATTTAGAAGCCAATTCTAAAGAGTAAATGAGCACTGAAGAATGTATTTTTAACCCAGAAGCCTAAAAAATTGAATGAATATTGGATAAATATACACTAAAAGTGGCTTAACATAGGCAATGCATCTGTTTGCTATTAACTTTCCTGGAGATAAGTAAAGGCTGGGGGTTTTCCTGTGGTTTAATTGGAAAAGCAATTTGGATTTCCTGCCCTCAGCTGGAGACATAGTTGGTATGAGACCAAAAGAGCTCTCGGCTATTCAGTAAAGACTTATATTACTAGAGGAAAATATTTGCCCAAGTTTCTGCAGGCATTCTGAAGATTTACAAATGAATGGAGGAAAGTTTGAGGGAAAATAATTATTTCTCTATCCTTTGGAATTTTTCCTCCACTGGGAATTTAAATACTCTCAAGAATTAATGTATTTTTTCATGCTTTCGCCAAAGAATCTAATATGAAAGAAATAAAATTTTCTGTTCATATTGTATGTTTAGCTGTTTTATTTATTTAAGTGTTGAGAAATTTTCAGCAATTTCAGCATAGAAATGCTTTGAGGGCATTTCTAAGTAGAGCACTATTCCTCATACTAGTTGTGAAGAAGGCACAGTGAAGTTCTTCCATTTTTCCTTCCTGCTTAATAGATTTTCTACAATAAGAAAAAAAGATGAAAAAGTTGGAACTGAAATTTTTTAAAATCGCTTTCAAATTTTATTAAATTATCACAATAAACTAAAATATAAAATGTAAAATACCGTAACTGTATGTTTGACTGTTTTTGGTAAACTAATTACTGAGAGGGGATAGTTGCTTATAATGGTCGTACCAAGGGTCACAGTTTATTGTGCCAAAGCAAGCAAGATTTTGAAAGTCATCAACTTCTGGTTTAAAGCCTGCCTCCCCCCTGTTACTCTTCTTTTAGAAACATTAATCTTGGGGCCAGCTGCAATCAGCATAAGGAAAATGTCCAAAGCTTGCATTCAGCTCACTTAATGCAACAGGCTAGTTTAATGGAGAAAGTCGGTAACAAAGTTCATGTAGAACAGCCAGGAGGTTGACACCAATGTTTTCCCTATTACCTGCTGTGTATGGCAGTTACTCCCCTCTGTCTAATGGTAGGGTTGGCCTGGACTATAGGATATTTCAGAGATATGAATAATAATGGCTGGAATTCACTTGGGCTATGCAGTGACTCGAAACCCAACTTCCATTTCTTACCTACTGGGCAGCAGGGATCTATTTCCATTTATTGGGAAACCATTGATTGACATTTCTATCACTTCCAGTGAGTAATCTCCATTGCGACACGGTCCCTGTGACAACCCTGGACAGCTTGGACAGCTTCAAGGCAGGATTAGACAGATTCATGGATACCAAGGGAATCAGTAGTTACTGAAATGGACATCCAAGTGCCACCTCTGTGTTGATGGAGGCAGGCAGGATTTTCCCCGGGTACTGGTTGTGGGGGGTCGGGAGCAGGTGAGGGTTTTGCCCTCCTTTCTGCTAGAGATCCCTGTGTACAACTAGTGGGCCACAGAATGCTGGACTAGATGGGCTGAGGCCCGATTCAGCATGGCTCTTCTTATGTTCTTATGTTCTAACCCCCTCACACTGGAGATTGCTTGCATGGAGATAGTTGAGAACATTAATTACCTGCTTCCTAATCAATAGGGAAACAGATCCAATTGACCACATAGATGGGGATGGAGGGCTCTTGACAATTACTATGTATTTCCTGAACTAAGAATTGTTAATATGAAACTAATGAAAGTATAAATCTAGATTACACAACTTGGTGGATTCCAAACAACACAACAATTGATATCCTGTCCTTTTCCCACTCTTACAAATGTAGCTTACAAATGTTAAAATAGGTCCGACTAAACATGTTTTATTCCCAAATTGCTCAAAACCATTGCGAGATTCTGTGGTTTCACTCTCTGAGTTTCCCAGTGTCCCACACATCTTAAAAACATGCCAAAACCCCTTCAGAATTGGCAAAAATCAGCCAAAGTTGAAACAGGATGTGATGGTTTGCAGTGTTTTTGAAACCAGGGATGGGATGGGGGCAATCTGGGCAGACAGACTGAGAATTGCCTCCTCTGATTTAAGTTGATCACACTTGTTACATTCAAGTCCATGCCAACATTTCTGACTTCAGGCCTGGTTTGCTTCTCTGCTGGAATTCCTTAATATGAGCCTGACGGGAGTGGACTGCCTTATGTTCCCCTCAAGGAAAGTTCTGACTCTTCTAATGTCAGGAATCCAATGAACTGTCAAATAGAAAAGTAACAAAGTGATGCATCATTATGATTCCATAGTCACTGCCATTGTAAACAATAGTTGAAAGAAAATATAACATTCCCTTCCCCAAGCAATAGATTCCAAACCAAACATATCTCTGGATGCAGAATATCCATTCTTTCCTGCATTTTAATTTCCAAAGCCTCCTGTAGTTACACTTATTAAATCTTCCCAAACAGCATAAGAATAGCAGTTCAAGATTTTCGGACAGTTCTTTCTTCTTTTTCTTTTTTTAGCAGCACTGGCATTAGAAGAAAACATATCTACAATTTTTAAAAGGTTTACTATCATCCAAATATATTTGGAGTCATTGTGGGAAGCATCTAATGCTGTCAATAATTCATGAATGGCTAAAATAGCAGCAATTGATAGCATAATAGAAATAATGTGTGGGACAGGGATGGGGAAAGAGTGACTACTGAACCCCATTGTTGTGTTTTCCTAAAACCCTCCAGAGACCCCAAGCTTTGTAAATACCCCCAATATATTTTTTAAGTTTTCAGGATAGGTCATGTGAAATGGCCACCTTCTTGCCCAACCAAAGAACAAGAAAAAATTGCCCACCCATTCTCCAAAGGCCCAGAGCACCCCTAAATCCCTAAAAATGTCCGTCTGACTTAAAATTTTTTGATTAACTAGACTTGTGCACTGATTCAGAGTGGTCCATTTCTTTCGGCCAGTCCGCCTTGTTTGGCTTGGTCTGATGGCCGTAACATGCTTTTTCGTTCATTCCGGGACCACGTGGCAGCCGATCACGGCTCCTCCTCCCCTATTCGGCATCATGTGGTGCTCACTTGAGGTTTCCCCATGAGCCCTGCCTGTTGGGCCAATCAGAATAGAAGAGCACTGTGATGTCTCTTATGCAAGCTGTGTCTGCTTCTTTAACCCCGTTGCTGAAACCCGGGCTCCCTTGAAGGGAAAAAAGGAAAGGCTCCCAGGAAGGGTGCTTCCTTAACCCATTGCTCAAATGCAGGATGCCTTGAAAGAAAGGATCCCAGGAATGAAAAAGGGAGCCTTGTAAGTTCCCCATTGCCACCAATGGGCAGGATCTAGCAGCACTTTTCGGCTGTGGACCAAAAATGGCTATCCGGCCACTTGCCTGTTTTCGGGAGGCGCGTGAAAGCGAATACGGGATCTACCAGAATCTGACCAGCAGAAACGGATTGAGGTTCAGCCGAAATGCAGAAACGTATTAACTAGATATAATGCAGATGTTATACGTATATTATGGAAACTCTCTTTTTGTAAATAAATTCCTTTTATTTCCATATTTATGGAAATGCATAGTTTATATAGCAGTTGGATGTTGCATACAATAGGGGTTGTTTGGGGTTGTTGTTGTTTTTTTTGTTTTGCAAAAAACTATATATTTTGTGTAAATAAAGTGAGGGGAAAGCCCTCTTGGTTTTTAGATGATTGCTTGTAAAAAGTTGAACTTCCATCAGAAGCAAAGTATGGACTGGACATGTTTTTATTACAAATTTTATTGCATGTTATTATTTCAAGTTTGCTTCTACTGTCTGATTTATCACTGTCTTTTACTCCCCCTGAATATATATAAACTACACATGGTTGAAATTCATCACACTACCACAATATTTATAAACATTTGTTTTATATGCATTTAACAAAGTCCAGACATCTTTTTCTTAATAGCACTGGAAAGGGCTAAATGTGAGATTTTGAAATTACACAGAAAAACATTTAAAACTCTTATAGCACTTGTGAAATATGAGAAGATAAAGGGTTAAGTTTGCCTGTTCTTTCCTTTGTATATATCAGCATATCTGGAAACTGCAAGCTGCATGCTATTAAAACTGGGTGGCTTTGCTCCCCCACTATGTCACAAGATGATAAGAGACAGAAATACCTGAAAGAATTGATCTTAAAAGTTAGAGTGATGTACAAAATGTGCTTAGCCTTGCAATTCTGAGTTCATATGACATCACCCAAGGTTCATCATCTACAGACAATTGCAGTATCCATAGAGACTTTGATCTGTGTAAAAGAAGGAATGGATTAGGTTTCCACTGAAGGGAAAACTTGAACTTGTTCAGCATATTTTGCTTGGCTACATTAGACTGATCAAACTGAAATGCTTTGGCCTCACTAAATTCCAGGATGTATTGGCCAGAACCAAGCAGCTATTATTCAAGTTGACATTTCAAACATGTTGTTCATCAGCAGGAGCCCCTGAAATAGACATGGTGACATTTTAATGAGTGCAAAATGAAACCCATGTCTCAGATTTGTGTAAACGCACTGGAGTAATTTACATGCATGCTCCAAAGAATAACAATATTTATAAGAGATTTAGATTTTTTTTAAAGTTCAGTAAGACATGAGTTTCATGAATAAAAGTATTACATGGTAGCCAAGGCATTTTAAAGCTAATAGCTGTGTGTCAAAAGAGACACTGAGTCCTAGCTTTTGAACACATGCCATTGGAGACAAATGAATACATACTTTATCATCAGTGAACTAAGAACACATTCAAACTACTGAAATGCTAACAAGGGGAAATACATCTGAGTTAAATTGAATACCATTAGTAGAATAAATAGGCACAACTTTACACAGTTATTCATAGGATTTATACAGTCATGTTTTATGGAAAAATGTTTCCACAAAATATCTGAGATATGCAATGTGAATTTGTCTCATGTTCACAGGCCAGGGCTTCATTCCTAAGGGTAGTGTCTAGGCTCAAAATTTAAAACTGCCATCTGCTCTGAGAACTCCACTACTTAATTTGATCCAAGATACTGTTTACTGTGAGCAAAGAAGGCCTGCCCTCAAAATAAATCAAGAGCAGAGATGAACCATTGGTGGAAGGATGACTTCTGAGACACATGATGGATTTAATCATCACCCCAAAAGAAATCTAGAAGTGTCTGTTAGGTCTCTTTCTGATTCCTTAGAACAGTGGTTCCCAACAAGTGGGCAGCGAGAACGAAAATCTGGTCCACAAATCTCATCTCATTTCATTTTTTCCTGCTTCTTTCCACAGAGCTGACCACTCAGTGACCAGCCCCACCCATTTTGGTACTAATGTTGGAGAGTGGTCCCTGGACAAAGTGGTCCCTGGTCAAGTAGGCCCTGGTCAAGTAGGCCTTGTTAAAAAAAAAGTTTGGGAACCACTGCCATAGAACAAGTCCAATAAAAAGGCAGGTTCGTTTTCACTGGAGTGGGTACAAAAAGTCCCCAAGGCTCCCCAAAATAAGTAATTCACAAGGCTTACAATGCCTTCTGCTGTCATAAAGGGTCAAGCAGGAATTTATTATTGGTGACTCAGCTGGATATCAAAGTACCCCAGGACTGAGACCTGGCATGAATTACATACATATTTGTCCTGAATATGGTACATGTGTGCAAGAGAGAGGAAGGGAAGGAAGGAATGCTAAAGGGATATTGATTTTCAATAGCTAAGCCTTTGCTTTTGTAAAAATATAGTTTTGCTATGGATAGAAAGGAGGTGAAAATGTAAGCATTGTTCTTTTACTATGGTGTACAACATACAAAAATGAATTAAGCCTGTGTTCCATTTGAAACCATGGGGGCAATGTACTGGAGAAGTACTGATATAGGTGAGACGGGGCATGGGGAACCAGGATTACCCCGCCGATTTGCCATGGAGTGTGGTGAATCAATGCAGGGGACCTCATCAATGTGATGAGGTTCTAAGAAAAACTGATGGTATGAAAATTACTTAACTAAAATCTTTACTAGTGTGTGTATGTATGTGTGTGTGTATATATTTATGGGTGGGTGCATGCATACATATATTGCTGAAGTCTTTGGTAATTACAGAAAAGCTTCAAGTAAAGAAGTAATTCAGCAGAGCTCTTCTTCAGAGCTGGTGCTCATTGCCTTGAGGAATGAAGGGGAGAAAGAAAAAAGAGTAGTCTCTCTATGTGGGCACAGAGACATCTACAAGCGTCTATGGTCACATTGTATGGTTGAATAGATACATGGACACATTTATGACCATGCATTACAAGTAGTGACTGGGCATATGGGGACAGTTTCAGAGACAAAATGTATAGGGCAAATACTCTTATCCTGCCTAAAGTCCTGTTGCTTGAATAGCAAATGGGAGAAGACTGTATAGAAAGAAGGCTTTGTTGAGCAGTATTTTCCAATATGTTGTGTGCCTTCAAGTAGTTTTCAACTTAAGTTGGACTCTGAGACACCCCTATCACAGGGTTTTCCTGGCAAGATTCAGGATTGCCATTGCCTTCCTCTGAGGCTGAAGGAATGTGATTTGTTAAAGGGTATCCAATGAGTTTCAAGCTCCAGCCATAATCCAACACTCAACAGGAGTCCATGAAGCACTTGCTTCTTTTTTCAAATGCTGCTTAATTTTTCAGATCATCTTTGATTTCAAAACTGGAATAAAATGAAAGAATAGTACAGTGTAGTATCAGGAGTGATTTCCTTGGTCTTGATATGCAGGGAACCAAAATATCACAGGACCCAAGGAGCCCCGGGTGGCGCAATGGGTTAGATCCTTGTGCTGGCAGGATTGAAGACTGATAGGTTGCAGGTTCAAATCTGGGGGGAGCACGGATGAGCTCCCTCTGTCAGCTCCGGCTTCCCATGCGGAGACATCAGAGAAGCCTCCCACAAGGATGGTAATCCATCAAAACATCTGGGCTTCCCCTGGGCAATGTCATTGCAGACGGCCAATTATCTCATACCAGAAACGACTTGCAGTTTCTCAAGTCGCTCCTGACATGAAAAAAGTGTCCAAAATCTGTTTTAAACTGCCCGGGACAAATTAATACATCAAATATATCACTTTAGAGAACTAAATAGAGATGACAGATTTTATTAAAGTTGGCACTCCTTGACAGCTTATTCTAAAAATAATTTAATAAACAATCTTCCAATACCTCACTCAAATTTTCATGGAAAGACTAGCTGCCTTAACCCCTTCCTTTTCTATTTATCTAGCTATCATCTATCTCTGTTCTCAAAATAATCAATATTGCCAGAATGTATTGTTTTAATATTTTTAAACAATGTTATTAAGCTTGTTAAGGGTACAAGGCTCATTAGTAAACTTCTCTAAGACCAGTCATGTTGTTATTTATTTTATAGCATTCACATTGTGGATTGCATATGTATTTTAAGAAATACATATAAAACATCTCTTTTTTAAAAAAATAATAGTTTTTTCATTGTTTGGTTACTTAAATTTCAGAATAGGTTATTGTTCTCCTGTTCATTTTTAAAAGTGCAGTATCAGGCATTTGACATCGTTTTGCATGATCTGTGGGTTTCTGCCCACTCCCTCCCTCCTTTCTCAGTAATAATTACAAGTAGCTGCACTATCAACTAAGGGAACTCTTTCTATCTCTCCCTCCTTACCCTATGTATATTTTAATAAATACCACATGGTCCTTATACTATGGTGCCTAATAGAGCTCCTCTAAACATTTGTTTTTCCTTTGTAAGAAGGAACAATTGTGTTCTCAATGAATTAGGGCAGCTTCAGGATTCCTGAGGCCCCAGACTGCATGCTGTTTCATTCAGCGGCCTTTGACAAGAGGAATGCAGCCAGTGGGACAACTTACTTGTTCTGCCCATTGTGTCCTCCCCAGTGGATGTGAAAGAGCTATGCTGAGCCTTGACTTCATTTGCCACTTCAGATCACTGCATTTGGCTTTTTTGCCAGAAGACATAAAAGGGGAGGAGAAAAAAATAAACTGTCCACTCCCACCCTTCCCCCAGTTGAAGATGTTCATCATGAATAGACAAAAGACTAATTCTCTATAGGACAAACAGCTGCCACTGGAGTGTGTTCAGGGTGAGAAATGGTTCTGTTTATTCAGCCTGAAGACAACCCTCTCCTACCTCTAAACTATTGTTCATTCCACCAACTAAAGCATTTAAGTCAACAGAAATTGCCTCCCCCACTAAGTACTCACGAATACTCACTCACGTTTATGGCCCCTGTGAAGGATCATTGCTGTCAAATGTTACAGCTTTACAGCTCTAAACATTTGACATTCAAACCATTGGTACATATAGTGTGCAATCAAATTGAAGCCAGTCACGAGTCTGACTTGGTTCAGACATTCATACTCATCACTTGATGACTCTAAACTTTCATGTCACAAATTGTACTACAGGAGTTCTCAGTTGTGTGTTTGGATGGGGTGGGGGTGCTAAGTGGGACTTCCCCCAATGATCATGTTAACCTTGAGGCGTTTTTTATGACAATGTGATGTCTCATATAGAACAGTGTTAAAAAAAACCCTAATATTACATGTTTTCAGCATCACCTCTGCAATGCTTTTTAGCCAGATTCAGCTATGCATTCCAATAACTAATTATCAAGTAAGTCATCTGTATCAGGGTGAATATGTTTTCAACTAAATCACAGATACCTGAACCCCCATATGCAACCAAACACTATTAAATTACTTGACTTTCTGTTTTTGTATATCATAGAGTTGTGCTGGAGGACCCAGATATTCATAGATAGAGATAATCCCTAGAAATTTGCTAGATCCTCCAGTACTACTCTACAAACTTCCACGGAAGCATATCATAGCATTGCCTGGAACATCCAGCTATTTCCTGGAGAGAACATTTTTCACTGGGCACAGGTAAGGCTGGATCTACACTTCTATGTAATGCAGTTTGAACCGCATTATATGGTCAGTGTAGACCCTTATAATGCAGTTCTAACTGCATTATATAGATTTATACCAATTGTTCCCAAACTTATGGTCGGTGGACCACCAGTGGTCTGCAAGAACTAAAATATGGTCTGTGGCCTCACCATTACTACACTGTTGCAACGAGAGTGACTGGTCCTTGCAAAACCTTATAGTGTGCCGAGGCTTATTAAATATGGTTTTCCGTGGGCAAGCAAATGGCAACTACTGGATGGCATATGTTCTGTATCAGAAACTAGAGCTGATGTGGTCTATCCAATGCACTTTTCTAAATAACAAAACCAAATCTAAAGTTGACCAATACCATTTTGGTACTAATCTTGGAGAATGGTCCCTGGTCAAAAACAGTTTGGGAACCACTTGTCTATACTGACCATATAATGTAGTTCAAACTTAGATCTAGTGTAAGTAAAACTGCAGATATGCAATTACAGGGGTCTTACTGTATAATAAAAGGAGTTTAGAAACAATTTTTTGGAAATTATGGTTAGGTCTACTTTTGATCAAAAAGCATTTTCAAAAGGATGGGCAGTCCTTTTGTCATCAGTAGGAGGTAACAATAGAAGGTCTCTGCATTTAAGTAAACTTGATATGGTAGATCTGCATAGTGGGGTAGGGAACAGAAGTACTTACTACTCAGCAAGGCACAATGTATTCAGCTGTATTGACTATGTATTAATGGATAGGACAGGGAAGGCCCAGGTAAAAAAAGCAGAGGTCAAGGCTATGTGGTTGTCCGATCATGCTCCCTTAGTAGTGACAATAAGAATGATGCAATGGAGGAACCCAAGGGTTTGGAAATATAATATGGCGATTGGGACTATGGAACAGGATAAAAGTAGGATACAAAAGGAAATAAAAGAGTATTATAGACTGAATAACACAAGGGAAATGTCTAAAGCAGTGGTTTGGGATTGCTGTAAAGCAGTCATAAGAGGTCACCTTATAAGTCTTGAGGTAGAGATGAATAGGAGATGGAGAAGAGGAAGGGAAAATAAGATTAAGGATATTGAAATGATACAGGATCAATTGAAGCGAACTAAGGGAAGAGAGTGGCATAGGTTGCTAAAACAGAAAAACAAGAATTGGAACAATATGACGAAAGGCATTGGAATAAGATGAGAATGGCAATGAGGCAAAAATCAGCTCTTGGGGGACAAAGTCAGTTAAACAATTGGCGAGATATCTGAAAAAGAAAAAGGAGAAGTCGTGTATAAGAGCATTAAAGGATACCAGTGGAGTGATACAGGAGGGTAAGGAGGAGATAGAGAAGATTATGAAATATTTTTACGAAAAACTGTACAAACAAGGAGAGGTTAGTAGGACACCAATAGAAGTTGGACAGAAAGTAAGTGAAGGGGACAAAATTTACTTAAATGCAGAAATCAGTCAGGGGAGGTGGAAAAGGTTATCAAGGGGTTAAAATGTCAAGGGCGCCAGGCCCCGACGGGTATTCGGGTGAATTTTATAAAACATATATGAATGAATTGTTACCATATTTGACGGAACTTTTTAATGAAGTATTGTTAAACCAGGTTATTCCACAGTCCTGGAAGATATCGGAGATTGTGACAATCCCAAAGGCTGGTCGAGACGAGACCTGCCCGGAGTCCTACCGCCCATAAGTTTAGCGAATCAAGATTACAAAATATTTGCAAAGGTATTGGCAAACAGGTTGGAGAAAATATTACCTAAAATTATTGGGGGATCAATATGGGTTTGTTAAAAAAGACGGATAAGTGAACCAATTAGGAATGTAATGAATGTGCTACAACACGCTACCGCAACCAAGAGGAAATTAGGAATATTAAAATTGGATGTGTATAAGGCATTTGATAAGGTGAATCATGCTTATTTGTATGAGGTGTGCAAAGAACTAAATTTGGGTAATAGCTTCTGTGAGGTGATTAGGAGTTTATATATAGGGAGTGAGGCGTATATAAGAGTTAATGGAAACAGGACGGAAAAGATTAGGATATTGAATGGAACTAAACAAGGTTGCCCATTATCTCCAATGTTATTTATATTGGCAATAGAAATATTAGTGAATAAGATAAGAAAAGATACAACGTGGAAAGGATATAGGATAGGGGGGATAGAGACGAAACTAAACTTATTTGCGGATGATGCAATTATATTAACCCAGTCCCTTTGGAGATGGTCAAGGCAATGAAGGGAACGCTGAGAGAGTTCGAGAGGCAGTCAGGGCTCAGGGTGAATATGGAAAAGTCGGAGGTAATGTTTATAAATACAGGCCCAAGGGACAGATTGAGGTAAGGAAAGAGACAGGGTTAAAATTAGGAATAAAAAGAATGAAATATCTGGGAGTGTGGATTTATAAGAATGTGGGGAAAATAGTAGATAGAAACTATGGACAGATTTGGAAAAAACTCCTGAAACAAATTAAAAGTTGGAAACACAAAAGCTTGAGGAGAATGGCAAAAATAAGAGCGCTGAAAATGATGATATTGCCTAAATTTCTGTATGTAGCCCAGGCTTTGCCAGGAGTTCTTTCAGGAGTCAAGATAAAAGAATGGGACAGAAAAGTGAACCAGTGGGTGGAAGGAGATAAGAAACCACGGATAAGGAAAAATGGTTGATAGCGAGTGAGAAGGAAGGAGGATGGGGAATCCCAAGCCTAGAGCTATATAGAGATGCGTTTCAGATAGAAAGACTGATAGAGCTACAGGTGGAAGACAAAAAATGGGCGAAAGTGGAGAGAGAAGTGAATGCAATTGGATCGGAGGAACTGATTTTTAGGAGATGGGGAAAAGGTGAGGTGGAGAAATTGATAGGGCCTATGAGAGCCACTTTGGAGGTGTGGAGAAGGTGGCAAGGGAGGATGGCACCGGGAGTTTCAAGGTAGCCTCGTTACAGGTAATGAACCCTAAAAAGGAGGAAAATTTAAGCAGAATAATAAGGGAATGAAAGGGAAGGGGTTACAAGATTGGAGCAATTAGTGGATGAAGGGGCAGAATTAGGAGAGATAAACTAGAGAATTGGTTGGGACAAAGGTGGTGGCTGCAAATTCGGGCAATATGTGAATTCCTTATGCAGAGGGAGGTTAGAGAGGCAATGCAAAGAGAGGACACTGCTTTTGAGAGGTTGGTAAGGGAATGGAAGGAAGGGAAAAGGACTCAGGTGGGAAAGATATACAAGTTGTTAGTAGGGTCAGGGGAAAGCCCTGTACAAGAATTAACCAAATTGTGGGAGAGGGAAGTACAAGTATCAGAATTAGAGATGGAAAGGATAATGGGAAATATCGCAAAAATTAAAAACACAAGAGTGAGGGAAATGAGAAGGAAACTCCTGCATAAGTGGTATCGGACTCCGGCCCAATTGGCATACTTCTCTCAAAATGTGAGTAGTCAGTGTTGGCACGGGTGCCAAGTGAAAGGGGTATACATGCACCTGATTTGGGAATGTGCAGTAGTGCAGAGATTTTGGAAAGAGGTACAAGGGGAAATTAATAAGGCACTGAACATAAATTGGGTAATTACAAAGGAAATGGCGATATTGGTGAGAAAGAGTGACTTGGGGGAATATGGAGGAATTAAGGAAGCTATGATTGAAAGCGCACAATCGGTTATAGTTCTGGGTTGGAAGGACTCCTCCAAATGGACAATTAAGAATTGGCTGCGGTACCTGGTAGAGCACATTCAATTTGAAATTATGGAGATTAGGGTTAATGAGATGGAGGAGAATAAACTGCAGGAACTGTTGGGGCGATGGGACCGGGTAAGACAATATATTATCTGGAAAACTCGAGATCAAGATACGAGGAATAAGTTGGATCTACTGTTTAATTTGTAACGTAAACTGTCCAAAGGCTTGGAAGTTTGAAGGGAAGAAGAATGGCGATGAAACCCTCAGAAGGGTGGAGGGGTGTGGATGTTAGTGAGGGTGGAAGGGGCACTTTCACAGTGCACTGTTCTGTTTTGTTATGTTTTGTTGTTTGGATGTGGTTTTTATTCTGTATGTAAATAAATCAATAAAAATATTCATTTAAAAAGGATGGGCAGTCAGAGAGAAAGTAAGAAGTTGATAGACTGCTGTATCACAAGACTGCTCAGTCCCATTAGCTAAGACAGAACTTAGATATTAGATATTCCTTCATGGTGGGATAAATATAAAGTGCGCCAGAGCAAATGATTGCAACCACTATGCCAAAGCAAAGCAGGATTGGGTCTGGCTAGCACCTGGGTGGAAGACAGACTTCCTAGAAAGCCCATGGACACACTGCCTTGCGGTCTGACATAGAAGAAAGGCATAATATACATGTAATGAAGAAATGTCAATTGGGAAAGTTTTACTGCAGGAAGATGAACTGAAAAATAACTCGGGGGGGCGGGGGGAGGAAAAATAATTCATTTCTTGTTCCCTCCATATCCTAGCAATCAAAACCATTCATATAGAGGACAATTTAAAACAGTAAATTGACTCCAAATTAAGGAGTGTGCATGCAACAGAAGGATCACAACAAATTGAATGTATTCCAGCCTTGACGGCAACAATGGTGTCCTTTCAACATTCATATTTACTCTGCAGCCACTCCCTTTAGATTATTGGAAGGATCTCCTGACCAGAACTGGCCACTTAAAACTCAAAGCCTGCCAGTAGATTTTGCAGGTTTGATTTTTTACTAAGCTGGAACCAGATAATGTAGGAACTGGATTGCATTGTGTATATTAGCTGTTGAAAATTTAGCACTATAATGGAGGCAAACAACTGGGCCCTTTCAGATATTGTTCGCTAGGACTATGTGTGTTGCAGCCCAACAATAACAACAATGGCTTAACATTTGGAGAATGTTAGGAACATGGTTGCTGAGAAGAGTAAATTGGAAGTGTTTCCAGTATCTAAATTTGGATTTAACCCAATGTAGAATTAGCTAAGGATAGATGATGAGCCCATCCAAACTGTGTTGTCCGCACTGACACACTGGTAATATAATGGCAGAGAGCTTCAGCTGGCTTTCAATGACCACATAAACAAGATTTAAGAACGAACAACTTTACATGATCTGATTGCCATTCAATCATAAACTAGAAGTGACTTGTAGTTGAAAGGAATGTCAGAGGATAAATTGAACTCATTTGCATTAGCTGTCACTATCCAAACACATTTTCTATAGCCACATGCCATAAATATGAATGTGTCAGTATAACTGTGGGTTTTTTTCATTGGAACTGATGCAGTGACACTAAGAACATAATCCAGGCAGAAACAAAAAAATCACAGCAATTTAACATGTTTTCTTAGCTTCCGCGGGGATGCTTCAGCTCTTTGTATTACATTTTATAGTCATACAAAAACTATTCATTTTCCAAGATAAATGTTCCTTTTATAATTCCTGGGGACTTTTCATATAAGCACAAAACTGGAAAAGACTAAAAGGTCATCTTGCTCAATATTATGATGCAAAGCAGAGTGAACCAATGATTCAGTGTTCACCCAATCTTACAGTCAGCCCTCTGTTTCGTGGGAATCATATGTGTATGACATCTACAAAATATCTCTAGGGCCTCCCAAATATATTTAATACACAAAAAATACCTGGAGTAGCTGGATGTTTGGGCCCAGATATGCACACATTCCTATAAGTACTCACTCACTCACCTACTCACTCAGGTGGGTGGGGATGAGATGGCAGAGAGTGGTCAGATAGTGCTGTGTCTCCATTCCAACTACCCTTGACTTCCTCCCATCAGTCTGACCCAGTTCTTTCCTGGTAAACAAGGATTAGTGAGGCCCCTTCTACACTGCCAGATAATCCAGGTTATCATAGCAGAAAATCCAGTTTATCTGATTTGAACTGGATTATTTTAGTATTCCCCATAGTAACCTACGGATGTGAGAGCTGGACTATAAGGAAGGCTGAGCAAAGGAAGATCGATGCTTTTGAACTGTGGTGTTGGAGGAAAATTCTGAGTGTGCCTTGGACTGCGAGAAGATCCAACCAGTCCATACTTCAGGAAATGAAGCCCGACTGCTCATTGGAGGGAAGGATAGTAGAGGCAAATATGAAGTACTTTGGTCACATCATGAGAAGACAGGAAAGCTTACAGAAGATAATGATGCTGGGGGAAATGGAAGGAAAAAAGAAAGCGGGGCCGACCAAGGGCAAGATGGATGGTAACCTTGAAGTGACTGGCTTGACTTTGAAGGAGCTGGGGATGGCGAAGGCCAACAGTGAGCTCTGGCATGGGCTAGTCCATGAGGTCATGAAGTTGGAAGCGACTGAACAAATAAACAACAACACATTTTAGTCTACACAGTTTAAAGCAGATAATATAGATTTTATATGGCAGTGTAGAAGGGGACTGAGAAAGCTTCAGGTGAGACACCTTTTCCCCATGATAACTCTCTCAGGAGTAATTTCCCTTCCTGGGTGTAGATTTCTCTCACTTCCTGATGTCTCACCCTCATTTTTTTTTTGCCGTGGTTGGGAACAGGTTTATTGGTCTATTAAGAACAGTGAGCAATCTTTATTGCCTGTAACTTATTTCTATCTTACTACAAATAAGATGTAGGATCTCACCCTCATTCTTAACTATAAGTTGTTTGTAAGTCAGATGTTTGTAACTTGGGGCCTGCCCATACCAGCAAAAAAGACAAACACAACTTCTGTCTTTTATATTCCCATATGCCAGGGTGGAAAATTCAGAGTAGTCCATTGGTTGCTATCTACTGTATACCAGCACTCTTTACTATATTTACTTGGAAATGATGCATATATACTAAATACTAATAAAAATGCAATTTCAACATATTTACCCATAATGTATACAGAACATGGACAAAATGTTAAGAGGATCAATTTGGGAAATGTAGACTTTAGCAGAAGACATTCTGTTGAATCTGGTGGGAAAACACAGTTGACGTCAAGGGAACTATGATCCCCAAACCCTTGTATATATTATGCATCAACCATGGTATTTATAACGACAGGGCTTTTTTTCCAGTTGCTTAAAGGATAAAGCCATCCTGAGTCATCTTGACACTTTCAGGAATGAGTAACTTTATTTATTCTCACAGTGTATTTATTTCCAATGTTTGCAAATAGAGTAACCATGTTTAAATGCATCTTCACGTGTACTTCAAAACAGCTTTAGCCTTGAATCAGTCTAGGGTGAAACTAGAATATGCATGTAGCCAGGCATGTAGCCAGGGGGGGGGGCTCAGGGGCTTCAGCCCCCCCCCCAAATTCTCAGGGTGGTCCGTGAAAAGGCCTTACTGGTACATTATTTAAACTGTTATGTCTATTCATATCATGATCTGATCACCATGTTCATTATATCCCACATTAATAGGGTTATTGGGATAACAATACAAAAGGTTTGCTAGGGTAGACCCTCTTCCACCCAGTCTCAGCTCCCCGAATCAAACTCAGCCCCGAATCAAAATCCTGGCTACGGCCCTGCATGTAGCTCTTCGGTATAGAATTTGCCTGACATATCATCAAACTCAATCAGAAGGAAAAAAGTTGGAGTGCTGCTTAGAAACCATTTCCATGTAGCTCTGCCTGTTGTAAAACTGTTCCATTTCCAGCTGTTTGTCATGTGAACTTATTGTATCACATGAAGAACCAGTGCCTTGAGCTTGTACTTCTCCACTTGTCCTTTTTCCCTCCTTGTATCACATCTTCTTTACAATGGTAAGTTTGTGGGCATGGGCTATCTTTCGTTTTAATTGACTTTGTGAAGGACTTTGCTAAAGCATGATTGAATACATTAGTAAAATTTCTCTTCAACTATTTAAACATCAATATTAAATGAAAGATTTAATTAGAACAGTGGTCCTTTTTCAACTTTTTATTAACCCCCCCTTTTTACCTTAAACTTCCCCTTTTTTCATGACCAGCCTTTCTTTCTCTCCACCTCACCACACAAAAAGAACACTACGTAATGTTTGTTCCCCTTCCCATTTAATGAAGGTTTTCATAAAACTCTATGGAACTTTTGATCTGCCAGAACCAAAATCAGTCTTGAGATACCCTGCTTTCTTACTAATCACCCAAGGAATAATAACTACAGTTGTGAAACTGTGCAGAAGTAACCATGTAGCCTCTTCTACAGAGAAGCCCTCTGTCAACCAGCAGACCATCTTCTGCATTGTAGATGGGTATGCTTGCATGTTCTTGGGCCACTATACCAGAGACTATGGAGACTCCTCTCTCAGCTTTGTTTCCATACTTCTGTCTGTCTGTCTGTCTGTCTGTCTGTCTATCTATCTATTATCTGTCTGTCTATCCATCTAACTGGGACTCGAGAAAGTTTACAATTGGAATAAAACAGGAGTTAAGCTTTTAAAACACTTCACAGGCTACAATATTAAAACATAATTGAATTAGAATTGGGTTTTTTAAAAAAAGACCCAGCCCTCGCCTATTCAAGGCCTTTTTCTTAGCAGCAAACCACCTAGGACACCATGTTTAAGGGTACTTTAAATAATTAAATACATTGCTCATGGGCAAATCCTACTTTGGATTTTTTTAAAAAGGTGCATTGAATAGGGGAGAGAAACTTTGTGCGTCCTACAGCTTCTGTCAACAGTCATTTGTTTCTCTTCCCTGATGTATTTTTGGCTGACCCCCATCATAAAAGAGAATCAGAAATTCTGCTACAGTATGTTTCCTGTCTTTTTTTAAAATAAACCAAACTAGACCCTCAGAGACTTTTTCTAGCTATTATAACTTCCAGGACATTGATTAGTAGGCTACTTGGACTCAAATGTCAAGTCTCCAAAGTCCAGTCATTAGATGGTCAGCCAAAATTAGTTGGATTAATCAGAGAATTTAATAGAAAACCAATTATCAGTGCCATATTGAATCTTCCCATAACAAGAACAGTTTGAGGTTACAACGATTACATAAATGAAATTAAGTTTAAGGCTTATTGATATCAATAGTCAGTTTCCTGGTGTATCACAATTCCCATATGTAGCATTATTTTACTGGGAAGTGGTCTAATTTTGCAATTTAAAACAGTCATTAGATCAAGATGTCAAAACTTTGAAACAAACTTAGACAGATGTCAAAGATGAACACATCCAGGAGCATCCTGTTAGTGGCACATGTACATTGGAGTGTGTATTAGTCATATGTCTCCCTTTGAACCATGAGAACTATATTTTTATTATTATTATTTCTCCTTGTGGCTCAAGGTGGGTTACAACATAGCTAAAACCACATAATCGTTATATAAAATACACATATTAAAATGTATTTCTACAATATAGATAATATATATTAGAACACATAGAACAATGATTAAAATATTCACCTTCATTCCCCATTTTAAAAATCCCTCCCAGAGACGTTAGATCTGAGCTCCAAGGGGAAGGGCTATATGACTGGTTTGGACTCCCAAGAGGAAAGAAAAGGAGAATGTCCTCAATTTTTGATCCCCTCACCCTGTGCTAATACTGGCTGCTTCTTCCTCATATGAACTGCTTCTCTCCTCTTATGGTAAACCCATCTGCAAATATGTATGTTCAACACAGAGATGATGAGTTGTGAATAAGCTTACTAGGTTCTGGGTTGTAGGTTTTTCGGGCTGTATGGCCATGCTCTAGAAGCAATACAGCCCGAAAAACCTACAACAACCCAGTGATTCCGACCATGAAAGCCTTCAACAATATGTACTAGGTTTCATAGTATGATGATATGTCCTAATTTAACCCCCAAAAAGTCATCTACGTATAATCATAGAGAGACCACAAGTGCCATCCAGTCTAACCCCCTGCCATGCAGGAACATACAATCAAGAAGAGCCGATCAGGTTGAGTCCAGTCCAAAACATAAAGAACAATAAGACAGAAGAGGCCTTGACTAGACTCCTAGTGACAGTCTTTTAAAAAGTTAAATGATTATGAATCATTGCTCAAAATATTATAAATTATTGCAATTGTTTTTAACTTTGCAGTTGCACATATGAATTAGGTAGAGGCCATAGAACTGTATGTTAATGCACGTATAAGCTTTTGTGCAAATGGGACCTCTAACAAGTGGAAGTTAGAAAAAATGGGGTGAGCAGTATTTATATTTTTCTATCCCGCCTTTCTCAAAACAAAAGATGACTCAAGGCGGCTATGGATGGTGATGTTTGGCTGATGTTAACACCAGCATTGGTAGTGGTGCAGGCTTAAATATTCTGAAGGCACCAGATCACATTTGGTCCTGGAAGCTAAGCAGTGCCAGGCTTGGTGAGTTCTTGAATAGGGAACAATCAAGGAATACCAGATCTTGTGGTATAATTCATCTAATAAGTCAGTGTGAAATTAATGAGGTGACTTTAAGGTACTTACACACACAAGTGATACCACAGGCGGTATGATAATGACCAAGGTAAAATGATCATTGGTACTGTAAATTAAAGCCTTCTCTATCAGAATGATCAGCTTGAATTATGGCAGTGCATATTTCTGCCCTGAGAAACACACATGTTACTGCCACCACCAGTTTACTGTCCTACATAATGCACTGCAGAGTACCATATTCTGGTAGGATGGACCATTATGTCAGCACAAGGATCCACCTGAACCTGTCATCGTCTTCTCCTTCTCCTTCTCCTTCTTTTTGATGATGCCTATTCACATTTTGGGCAATGTAAAAGTGGCTACTATAATGTGATCATAAGTGCAAATGCTTCAGAATGGCTTAGTCCACCACCCACCTTAAAACAATAACAGAAAATGTTAATGACAAAAGGATCACTTTCAAAGTATTAGTCTTAACTTTTAAGGGCTTATATGGTCTGGGGCCAGTGTACTTAAGGGATCGCCTGTCCCCATATAGTCCCTTGAGATCACTGCGATCAGAAGATCAGAATCTCTTAGATGTTCCTGCGTGAAGGCTTACCACCTGACGACAACCCGACGAAGGGCCTTCTCTATCATCGCCCCAGTTTTGTGGAATGAGACTCGGGTTTTGTGAAATTTGGTAACTTTTTGCAAAGCTTGTAAGACCTTCTTGTTTAGACAAGCCTTCGAGTCTTAATGATATTATAATGTGTATGGTTTTATTGTTTTATTGTTGTGCTGAAATTCTGTAAACCGCTCTGAACCTCTGGGAGTGGCGGTGTACAAATCCAATAAATAAATAAATAAATGACCTAGAATTATAGTAATGTGCTCATTGTGTTGTTCTTCTCACCATACATTTCAAAAATTGTTTTCTTCTAGTGGACCACTGAAACTTCCTATTTTTTAATAGCAAAAAAATGTAGGATTGAGAGTAAACATATCTGATGATGAAGTGTTAGCCTGATATCACTTCTTCTTATATTCCAGCTGTGGCTCTATTTTTAACTGTAGACACAGTGGTGGAAGGAATCCAAGTCAAGCAACGTGTAGATTTCCAAGAATGAATTTTACCCTGTTTAGATGTGTTTATCTACTGTCATCTCTCATAGACCATGAGAAATGCAGGATAAGTCAATAGCCATAAAACCCCTTTCACACAGACATTTTTGAAACAGAGCCTCAGATCTTTCTTCTGAAATTCAGACCCTCCATCAAAGCTTCAAAACTTCTACAGGTGGATGGTCAAATTTAGAAAAGTGCGGAATAATACAAAGCTCCATTATTTTCTCCCTGACCTGTGGTGTGAAGACCTTTTAAATGAGAATTTGAAAAGAAAACAGAGGGCCTTTGCTTGTGTGTGTGTGTGTTTTTTTTTAAGTAATTGGTTTTTTTTTTACTCAGACATGAAACAGGAGTGCTTTTATAGGCCAGGCTTCTTCAGTCTTGCCTGTTTTCTATTGCATTCTCATTATCCAAGTGTTCAGCTTTAGGCAGGAATATTACTCCTACATTGTCATTGCAGCCTGCCCAATAAAAGAGTGCAATTTGGTTTTTAAAAAAAAAATATCAGGGTTTTTCTTCTTCTTAAAAGTGATACATTAATTTTCCATGCTGGAATTTAAGCTTTTTGGACATATACTCAAAATTCTTGGGTTTCCAGGAATTCTTCAAAGTAGGTCTAAAATGAGATGGGTTCAACCTATGACCTAATTGTTATCCTTTTTGTTTGTTTGTTCCATTCTTGTTACTTTTACCACCTGGTCTGATGAAGTATTCTGGGATATTTGAAAACTTGCACATTCTTTTGTGACATTTTGGTGTCCTTCAATTGCAGGGCTGAATTGCTGTGTTTGTCTTTCCTTTGCCATTTACAATGCCAAATTTCCCTTTCCCCTGACAGTATCATATATTTTCACCATGACCTGAGCCTAATCACCTTCTTCTCTGCTTTGGTTACTTAACCTGTTTATCTGGATATATTCTTAACACCTAGAGGGGGAAGAGTGCCCTTATCTTTTATGATGTTTCCACTAACGACCTCATCAGATGGGCCACCAAAATCACCATGCATCATGGCAAATCTGGCGGTGTCCAATGCCCATTGGGAAGCATGGAGAGCCCATCTCCTTACACCCCGTACCACCCATCTCACCCAAGTCCCCATGCCACAGGTTACCCCCATTGACATCTATTCAACATGGGAAGCCTCCCATGTTGCTGTCCCCATGTCATATGCCAGTTCGCCTATAATTTTATGACAGAGCCCCATCAGAAGTTGCTCTACATCATGGGATGGGAGCCAACGGGCTCTGTCGTAAATGTATAAGTGAACCGGCACATGCCACCAACAAGGACCTCATGTGATGAGGTCATTAGCAACTACTGAGCCAGTCGGAAGGGGCGACTAAGAAATCCAAATAATAAATAAATAAACTGATTATTCAGACAGTGCAATTTAGCTAAATTTGGGAGCTGTCACAACTGAGTTTCATCTCCAATCTTGCCTTTTTACTAAGAGTTTGGGAAGTTATTTTTCTAGACTGTAGCTCTGAGAACTTTCCTAGCCAGCATCGTTACTAGATGTGATGGCTGGAAGATGCTGGGAGTTGTAACCCCAAAACTCTTTCCTCCCAGTGTTTTTTCCTGGAGCAAGAACTGCAGTGCTAAAGGTAGCCAGGAAGAGAGAAGAGACTGGTATGAGTTACTAGACTACCATTTGCATGCCTGTACTCACAATTTCTGTAGGAATTCAGACCATAGATATTAATTGTGGTACCTTGTTTTTCCCTCGTATTCCATCTCTTTGGGCAACATTCTAATCATCAGCCATTTTTCCTTCATTTTGTCTCCTTGATTATAGACACATATTGTAGCTAAAGATATTTTAAAAGTCCTACAAAAAGACTACATTTTTTCTCTTTTCTGCTAAACAGTAAGTGTGGAACTGTGGGTGTGGGACTGGTTACTAATCATTTTCTGCCTTGCCTATTTGATGCTTCCACTGCTTTTCATTACATTTCCAATGAAACCCAATGGAAAACCATAGTACTTGACTCAATTTGCTTCCTGGTAGTAAAGATGAACCATGTATTTCCAGAAATGCTTAGTTAAGGCAACCACAGCTTTCCCCAGATTATGAATCTTTTCACAATGCCATTGTTCTCCTCAATGAGTACATTAGCACAACTCACAAAAATGATATTTCTAGATTGTGTTCAGGCCTAAGTTTAAATTTCACTCTGAATGTGCATAACTTTGCCAGGCATCTTGTCTGAACATATAAAATTAGCTCTCTATTTTTTTTTTAAAAAAAGCAATTTCTTACCGTGATTAAATTTCCTTCTGCCCCCATCTGCTTTTTGTTAACAAGCTTGTAGCCTAAGGGCAATTACCTCACCCCAGCTGTGATAAAGTAAGTCAGCATATTTCTTGAAATAAAAGCACCAAGTGTATTAAATGTAAAATTCTCCCCCTGATATACAGAATATAAACAGTATAATGGATATTTTTAGTCCTATAACTAAAAGGTGCAATGCATCAGTAGTTTCCCAGCATCCTCAGAATAAGTATATATGTGTGGGAGTGTTAAAGGAGATCCATTTTGCTCTTAAATGATGTCCATTCATTTCAGCGAGACTATGGAGAAGAGGTACTTTGTACATCAGTAAACGAAAGCCCTGGAAATAAAAATAAGAAATATTTTTCTGTATCTGTTTAGTCAATTAATTGTAGTATTGGGTCAATCTGCTTAGAGCAGTGGTTCCCAAACATTTTTGACCAGAGACCATTTTGACCAGGGACCACTCTCCACATTAGTACCAAAAGGGTTACAGAACAGTTTTTGGTCAACTTTAGATATAGTTTGGTTATTTGGAGTGCTGGTTCAGAAAATTGCATTAGCAAGACCACATCAACTCTAGTTTCTGATACAGAACATATGCCATCCAGTAGTCGCCATCTGCTTGCCCACAGAAAGCCATGTTTAAAAATCTAGAGCTGATGTAGTCTATCCAATGCAATTTTCTGAATTAGCACTTCAAATAACCCCAGGAACAGGCCTAAAATGAAGACACCAAAGAGCCCCCACTTCCAGGTGCTACATGGAACGACTTTGTTCAAAGGGAGGGAGGAGGAGGAGAAGCAGCAGTCAGGAGGCTTGTTGTTGCGCTTCTCGACATTACTAGCTCATTTCACCCTGCATACATGGTCCAGGAGAGAAATACACTAAACTTAGTATTCTTTGTAAGGTATGTAGAAGTAGTTTTACTCACAACTACTTGTATATAACTAATGCAGGTTCAATGAAAGTAAGAAAACATTGTATCCGGAGTGTTACAGCATCTAACCAAGAGTTCACACTTGCTTCATGGAGGACAGTCAGGGAGAGGGGAGGGCAGAGATCAGATGAGACCCTAGAGAACAAAGGAAATACTACGTAATGCAGGAAGAGAGTGGGTGTAAACAAACACATCAAACAAATAGGAAGGTATATAAGCATAATGTCCGTAAACTCCTAGAGAGTGGCATGCAATCTAACTGTCATTGAGGCATACAAAATAACACCAAAACATATGTGCTTTTAACTGGCCACCCGTCTATAACCTTGCTCTATCTGCATCTTGTCAAAACCTGGGCAGTGTGGTGTATACTCTTTTCAGATGCCCCCTTCCTCACCCTCTCCCAGACTTTCACTTTTTGTTCTGCATAGTTCCTTCCCAGCAGTGCAGGCTGGCGCCCATTGCCTCATATTTTTAAAGTCAGTAGAGGTGACTTTCCCATGTACTGACTTATGCAGCCATATGATCAGTTGCTCAGTTAACTAAACATTTGAGAAAAACAAAAACAAGCCAAGTTCCTTCAGGCTTTGGCAGGGCCACCTAGCTGTCCCATGCCATGCCCATGTGACAGAGGCAATGCATGCTTTTGCAGTAGGCAAAGTTATGATTATGGTATTTTCTGGGTATATTTGAAGAAAACAAACCATTAAATATTTTGGCCCATTGCACATGTCACCACAACAATAATTACATGCATGGTAAAATTCTGAGCAATTATACTTGGTACATACCCAGTTCTTCCAGAACAGGGAGCCCATGGTTTTAAGGCAGAGTATAATTTTCTTCGCAAAGCAATGAAATGGATTCTCAGTGCTGGGGTACCTGTTTCCTTGTTTTCTTTCAGTTTTAAGGGAAACCCATCATGGTTGGCATGTGCCCTACCTTGAAGATATTAGCCTGCTCTTTGAAGGGTTGGCAGAACACAGTTCTCTTATCCGAAAGCGTCTAAAGATATGTGCAATAAAGTCTGTCTTATACATCAAAAACCTAAAAGGGAAGGACAGCAAAATTGAACAGTAAAACTCAGTTCTGAATATCTTTTACCACACAAACCATATGACAAGACAATCTAAAATGAAACAAGAGATTGTGACAGAAGATGAGACTCCCGGGTCATATGTCACTTAACAAGCTACTGAGACAGAGTAGAGGGCATCTAGGAGTAGTGCTGTGGCTCAAGATGCAACTGGACTGAAGCCAACAGAATGTTCAGATGTTGATGTGCCAAAAGGGAAAATTAATGCAAATCTGCACAATATATATTTTAGGAACATGGAATGTGAGAAGCATGAATCAGGAGAAGCTATGATAGTAAAACAAGAAAAGGAATGTATAAACTAAAATGAGCTAAAGTGGACAGGAGTGAGACATTTTGAGTCAAATGATTGAACAGTGTTTTACTCAATAAATGGTGGTGAGTCCATTCCTCCATATTGGTGCTACTGGAGACTCCCCAACAACTTTTGGGGGTGAGCTGAACGCAGACACTCTGGCGACAGGCCTACGGGACGGGCCGACCAATAGAAGACAATTAATGTCACATCACATGATTGTTGTTTATGGATCCTGCATAAAAGCTATGGTGCCCATGGATTTGTAGAATCCAACACCCTGATCAGACACACAACAGGTGAAATGGAGCCAACAAACCAATGAAGTGGACCCCACCATCAAGTAGGACAAAGGCTGAAGAAAAAGGAAGTTTTACTCAATAAGAGAAATATAGCAAAAGCTGTCAATGGATATAATACAGTCTGACTAATAATATCAATAAGACTTCAGGAAAACTCATCAATATAAACATAATCAAGACAAAAGAAAAATAAATTGAAAAGACTCCATGCTAGAGTCCAGGAAGAAATTGACCAAAACAGGACGTATTGTTAATCATACCTGATTGGAATGCAAAGGGTATATATGGCAAACATACGCTGGATGTTGAAATGCCACAAAGAATTTCAGAAGAAAATCAACCTGTTTTATATAGATTATAACAAAGTTTTCCATTGTGAAGATTGTGTATAACAACTAATCACTCTTAAAGAAGTGGGGGTACCACAACATTTGATTGTCCTGATGCATAACCATCCAGCAAGAATATGAAGAAGCAGAGTCGTTTATAATTGGCATGTTAGGATTGTCCTTGTCCAGGTCATTGTATGTATTTCTAATGTCTCTATATGACTGTGAAGATTAGAGAGTGAAGAAAGCTGAAAGAAAGCAAATCAAGATATTTGTAATGTGCTGAAGAATAATTCTACAAATACCACGGACTGCTCAAAAGACAAATAAATGGGTCCCAGACCAAAGGAAATCTGAATTCTTCTGAACATAGTTTCTCTAATTGAGCCAGCCACTGAAAATATAAACCCCCTTTTCCAAAGATGTTCTCATTCTTCCAAATCAATATTTCTACCTAAATTTTTGGCCCATGTGATCATAACAGTTTTTATTTGGTTGTCTACTAAGTTGTATTCTAAAATATATTTGTAGAGCCTGGGGATTAAGCCTTTGTTGCCCTTTTCAAAGATACTTTCAAACTCTGATTTATTAGAGGAAAATCCTACTTTTGCATCTTTCCTAAATCTGTCATGTAATTGGAAAAAGCTGAACCAATCTTTTAACCCAGGTTTTTCTTTACCTTTAAGTATCATTATTTTTGGACGCATGGAAAGACTGTTTTGTTTTGCAATCATGTCTATCTGTAAACATTCTGATTTGTTAGATATGAAGCTGATGTCAAAATGTAATGGCCATAATGATAAAATTGTCTTTAATAAGAACAAACTGACACCCGGTTAGTGAATTATGATAATGTAGGTTGGATTTACCCTATTATAACTCACTTTTATGACCATCACATAGATTGAAATCCTTTTCAGACCATGGAATGGCCAAAATTCATCATCCAATTCACCTTGTAAGTAATGCAGTCTCCCAAGGGCCTTTCTATGTTGTCAGAGAGGGAGGAATGAGGGGGATGCATCCATGTATTTTCTTGTGGCTAGATATGCTGCAAATACATCATCTGCAGAGCATTTGTAAACACCTCTGGAAATATCTATAGCTGCATGAAAATATCTGCATGTGTCTCACTCAGCTCATCCCCCTGCTCACTGACAGTATGGAAAAAACCTGTTGTTTACTCCTTACAAGGTGAAGGTTTTGTTTGGTGTGCAGGTGGGCTATATGGACAGAAATCTAGCTACAAGATACATATATGTGTCTCAATGTGGGGTCTCAATCTTTTTGCAATGATGGATTTCTCTCCAAATCCATGTGAAAATACAATTTGAGAATTGGTTATCATAAATGCTTGGGGCACAAAGTGCTTTGGATTTTGGATTTTTTTCAATATTGGAATACCTGCATTTGTATACTCGTACATATTAGAGATGGAACTCAAGTCAAAACATGAAAATCATTGATATTTTATATATCTTATACAATTAGCCTGAAGGTGATGTTATGCAATATTGTGTATGAAATAGGATTTGTGTACATTGAATCATCAGAAAGTGAAGGTGTCACTGTCATGACCTGACACTAGTTTTGGAGATTATTAATTAAAATAAAACTCCCGGTAGTACTGCCACCAACCTAATAATCAAATTAGGATTTTAGATTGATAATTAAGATGTTTACTTGGTAGTTCTTTTAACCGAGCCGCCCAAAACAACCTCACTGTGAGGAACTAAAAGATAGAGAGATGGAGGCTACTTAAAGTTAACAAATAAAAAAATTATTAATTAACAAACAGCTATCAATGAGGCACTGATCGTAATGGTTCAACAGAGAGGCAACAATAGCGTACGGTTACTGATAATAATTTGCTGGAGCGTGCGGTTACAGAAAATAGTTCACTAAGCTTAGATCTTAACAATACTCTAGTCAGTACTGAGTCTTGACTAAAATATAAACCTGTCACCCTATTGTCTGAAAATAGCAGTGAACAGCTGGTTCCTACTAGGGGCTTCTATCCACCAGAAGTCCCCCTGAGTCTTGCCTGACTGAGTTAGCTACTTGCTAACTCCCAGCCTCAGAACCCATCTTTCCCTCTATACACTGAGGAGACAAGGTGTTTAGTCTGACTCTACAAAGTCAGCCCTAATGGCTCTAACCTAACTATCAGTGTCACCCCAAACACCCTGGATGTGCCACTATAGTAACAGACTTGTCAGAATCTATGGCTGAGGCTTGGAGGATATTGTCACTCCAACCTCAAACCACGACAGCTAGAGCTGAGATGTCTCAATCAAAGCTCTGCCCAAGACTGAGGATCTTTCTGACAAGATCCCTCCTCTAGTCAGCTCTGCTCCTCCCCTCTGGCACTCAGCCAATCACAGGGCACTCCTATCTCTGAGCAGGATTGACTCTAAGGCCATGCCCCCTCTCTGGCTATGACCTCCCCCTGATGGCTGCTAGCTGCAAATCCCTTACCAAAATGGATGCCAGCTATCTTCCAACAAAAATACAAAACTTCCAAGCAGGCTTTCCACCCACTTAGGACAGGTGAGTCCTTACAGTCACTATCTCAGTCACCAATGTGGACAATTTTGGAGTATTTCAGATCTTGGAATTCCAGATAAGGGGTGTTCTTTTTGGACACAGAATGTGAATGGGAAATATTACTTCACTCTAATGTGCACAGTAGAACTTTCATATCTTCCCCTCAACGAATAAAACTGCATTGATATTAACCTGCCTTGTCATTTGGAAAAGAGGGGAAACTGCACAAATATTGCTATAATCATGTTTTGAGAATATTTCTTCATCACAGGAAATTGTGGCTCAGTGATAATACCACAGGTTAAATGCTTTGCCATTCCGATGCATACATGTTTCTGCAAACATTCAATGATTCAGCTGTTCCTAATTGGGCAGTGCATGGCCCTTCCCATAATCCTTTGACATTAGGTATAATTGCTAGTCATGATGAGAGTTGCATTCCAACATCTGGAGGGCCATCTGGAGTTCCCTATCACTGTATTAGCCATTATTGTATCAATGAAGTATCTGGGAAAGTGTAATTCATTTTGAGTCCAGCACATCTAGAAGTCTTCTCCGCATGATGAATTTAGGCACTATCTTTGTGAGAACTTCAGTGGGGAGTTAAAAATGAGAGACAATATGGTAAGAAAAGACAATGTGCAGGCACCTTAAAGGGGGGCGGACTAGCAACTGAATCTGGCCTGGGGGAGTAGCATTAACAGAGTTATGATCTGCCAGCAGTCTCTTTCTCTCCCTCTTCCTCCCTCCCCCTCCCCCCCTCTCTCACACACTGTTCCCCGAAAGTTAAGGAAGTAGATGTCTACTTTCACCCAAGCAAAGGGGGGAAAAATTCCCAAGGAACCCAGAGGAATAAATCTTGTGTTCTTGTACTTCACATGTGAGCAATATCTCTGTAGCTGCAGCCACACTGAAATGCAAACAGATGTGCAACAGACTTCCTCCTGAATCTTGATTTGTATTTGCACTTCTTCAGCACCATCATCTTTGAAAGGTTGCTGTTTTGGATTTTCATTAAAATCCAGCCAGTGATTATACGATTGACCGCCATGTGCATCAACTTTGGAAGATAAAACCTCTCTTTCTGTCCTCACCATTATGGGCATTACCAATGTGAAGAAAGGGTAGTTGAGCTCATTGGGCCCATCCACTTTATCATGGGAAAATAGAGTGGAATGTTCTTAGTGGATTGCATTGTTGTAATTATGTTGATGGTAGCAAGAGTGAAAGCATCCAAAGACAATGGCCATGAAGGTGGAAGACACTATAGAAGTTAGACAGAGCACATTGATTTTGTTTGCCTTATATTAGAGAGATGGAGTCTCTTCAGAAGGATATGTTATTGTGCTCTTAAGAAGATAAGGTCACTGATTATTTGGAAGTTGAACCTCAGAGAGCCCAAGTCATGAATCTTTTTTCTTTCTTACTGATCCTCCTCTTTTGCTTTTGCAAAACAAGAATGATATATAAAACACTCAGCAATCTAAGTACTAAGGACTAGTCATGGGCATCTTTGACTGTTTCTAGAGTTTGTGTAGATAAAAAAGTAATCAAGTATGAATCTCAAATTCACATGCCTTTTGCCCTTCAGGACAGCCTAAAATGACAGTTAAATAGATTGCATAAATAAACGATTAGGTAAAGAAGAAATAAATCAAAAATCTGAAACACATTCATGAAAAAGCATCAGCTAGTACTAAAGCGGAGGTTTCGAACAGTGAAAGGAACATCTGTTAGTAATATAGATTGTGTATATATAGGCTTGAATCAAGGGTAAAGGTCAAGAATGCTATACCTCCACTCATAAAAATGCATCCTCTGAAACATAAACCAACCAGTGCTTAAACACGCTGAGAACACCTCCCATAATAAAATACCCTGCAAAGGGAAGCAGAATCTGAGAGGTTTCCAGTAGCCCTGTAAAGAAATAAATCTTCCAGGCCTGTTTCCAGCTTTCCTGGTAGAGTAAATTAGTGTCAAAAGATGGCACTGCAGGCTACAAGCAGATTTTAATTTAATTAAGCAAATTTGATTAGTTGCTTTCAAAAACAAAGTAATCCTGAGATGCATACCCTAGGGAACTCCTAGCATCTATGCCAAGTTTCCGGGTGTCTACATTTCAATGTCTTGGAAATATGCTAGAAACACATTCTATTTTATGATTATATCTAGACATCACTGACTTAAATATGTGTATTGATTTTGCCTGTGATAAAAAAAATCCACTAGACTGTGGTTTACATCCCAAGACATGGTTTCAGGCCTCAGGATCATGACTTGAGAGAAATTATTAAGGACCTTTCCAGACAGGACTTTATCCCAGGAGCATTCACATTTTAAAAACGTGAATATTCCTGGAGCCCTGTCCACAGTTTGGTCCTGTCCAGGGGGTTGGTATTCCCACTAGGAATACTGCCTCGACTGCAGTATTCTACAGTCCAGACACTGGAAGTAGTGGGTTTATTCCGTGCCTTCCAACAAGTAGCAGAATAAAACCACTATCAAATTAGTTTGCCACAAACCAGGGTTTTTCTGGTTTGTGGCAGATTAATGCAGGCTTGTCCAGGATGTCATCTGGACAGCCCCCTTTTTATTGTGGGAGCTCCGCCCTAAGATGTCCAATAACAAATTAGGTCAAAAAGGTATTTGTTTGGGAGAAGCCCAATGGAGATGATGCACTAAATCCTAAACCTTACATTTTAGTGCCATAATAATAATAATAATAATTTCTTTATTTATATTCCGCTCTATCTCCCTGAAGGGACTCAGGGAGGATTCCAAACATAAAAGGCAAACATTCAATGCCCGAATACAACAACAATACACCCATACTAACAAAATTTAAACAATCCCAATATATAAACATGAATTATGACTTAACAACTAAAATTAAATAAAAAAACACCACCTGTTAGATAATATATTGGTGATTCTTGACTGAAATTTGGGTTTTTGTAGTATATAGATCAGGGGTGCTCATTAGGTAGATCGTGATCTACTAGTAGATCTCAAAGGGCGTCCTGGTAGATCTCGAAGGGCGTCCTGGTAGATCGCAGGCACAGTGTGTATGGCTCCCATGCCATTTGTGAGGAATGCTCAGGAGCTTATTATACTCACATTTAGTTGAATTCAGTCTTAAAATGTATTATATGGCTCTCACTCAAATAAATTTCCTAATATTTTGCTTTTATGGCTCTCTGAGTAGTGGATAGGTAGATCTTTGGGACTTGGTTGTTTTATAAGTAGCTCACATGCTGGAAAAGTGTGAGCACCCCTGATATAGATAAACAAATAAAAACTTGAAATGAGTGTAGATTTGAAAGTAATAAACATTTGAAAGTAATAAATATTAATTTATTTGAGTCCTTAAAAATGCTAGTTCACTGTATAATAATAAATACATTGATAAATGCATTGAGCAATTTCTGATTATTACAAGTGTTTCCATGAACATTATCTCAATAAGTGTCATCATTAAAATCTTTATCATGCTGATTACTATCAATATATAGGAAGGATAATCTCTCTTGTAGATAAATTATTTATGTACAACTCAAGTAAAAGGATACATTTCCAGAAATTTTGAAGTCTTTTTAGCAGGAAAAAAATCAGCATTCTTCATGGACTGAAAATTGTATGAAATTCTTGGGATTTCCATAACTCACCGGGTAACTTGAAGAAGCATGCACGTGCACATATTAAAAATATAGTTTAGACAAAAAATATTTTAAAACTTTTAATTTAAGAATTAAAATCATTTTTGTTATTTAAGGAGCTGCAAGGTCTTGAACTACATTATGAGGAATCTCGTTGGTTTTGCCACTTTATTCAGACCAGAAAACCTGCCCAGTAAGAATAGAAGAAACCATCAACAAAGAAAACAAAGAAAACAATTTCATCTCCTCTAGTCTTTTATATTCTCAAGCAGACATAAAGCATTAATTTCCCTAAAACAAGTTGTGATAAGGATACCAAGGTGAGGAACTGCAGTGGACAAATATTGTACAGGTAGCATTCGAGGCCTGAAAACCCCTATGACCACACAAGAGTCCAGGAATATAATCAAACAGTTTATTGTAAAACATATAAAAAGCTTATAAGAAGTAGGAATAAGAAAGGAAGATATATAAACCAAAAAGGTTTTGCCACAGGTGATAACCAAACAATAATCCAAATGTCTCATCAAGTTCCAGAGGTGACAAAGTCCAGGAACAGCCAGAAATCACAGGTACAGCATAAGTCCACAAGCAAGAAGGTATAACTAGTAAATCTTGAACAAGAGTACATGAACAGGAGCATAGAAAACTTCTAGGATATAAAATCCAAAACCAAGACTTGACTTGAACCAAGAACAACAGAACTCAGGCTTAGTTTTTCTGTCTAATGCAGCATTTCCTGAACTGCCCTTAAGGTAAACAACTTGTTTAATAGATACCCATGAAAGCATTACGTCTCACGTGAATTTTCTCTATAACTTCCCCACATAATCTCTTAGACCGACGTCAGGCATGTAGCCAGGGGGGGGCTAAGGGGGCTTCAGCCCCCCCCCCGAAATTCTCAGGGTGATCCGCGAGAAGGCCTTACTGGTACATTATTTAAACTGTTATGTGCACTTATATCATGATCTGATCACCATGCTCATTATATCCCACATAAATGGGGTTATTGGGATAACAATACAAAAGGTTTGCTAGGGTAGACCCTCTTCCACCCAGTCTCAGCCCCCAACCAAACTCAGCCCCGAATCAAAATCCTGGCTACGGCCCTGACCGACGTAATCTATTTTCGGCTCTGAATTGTAAACAAATACTTTTGTTGATCTCCGTAGCTACAGGTGGTTTCCCCTGGGAACCCTTCTTATCACTCAATTCCATATCTGCTATTGCTACTTCTGGCTCCTCTGACTGGCCTTGAGGCCCTACACTTTCCGAGCCAGTTTCAGAACTGTCATTTCCCAGATTTGAATTTTCCCAGACTTGAAAGCCCATCACTTTGTGCCATGGGAAAGTCCACAAACCCCTCTAAATTATCTGTTAAACCATTAGCCTCTGGCTGATCTACAACAGTTGCCCTGCTATTTTGATTTTACAAACAATGTTGGGGAAGTAAATATATGAATACCTTGTTTAACACATGTTGTTTATCATTCTAAAATAAAATATTCCAAAATACATTCTTTTTCAATTGCTATTTCCCCTCAAATTTTCTAACAAAAACATTTAGAGGGGAAAGTATTCTATAGTGTTTCTCAGTGTTTCCCAACCTTTTTTGAGCCGCGGCACACTTTTTACATTTGCAAAATCCTGGGGCACACCACCAACCAAAATGACACAAAATGACACTATAACACAGTAATACATATAGTTAATATGTTTTTTAATGTATTTATACACTCAGTGTGAAACCTGGGCCTGTTTCGATGAACACAACATAGATAGATATCTTGGCAGGAATGGCAGAAAGACACAAACTTCTCACACAGAACTTCCATAAACAGGAGAAAATGCTATAAGAGTTTGGTAGGCATTGACCTTGAGTTTTGGAGTTGTAGTTCACCTATATCCAGAGAGCACTGTGGACTCAAACAATGTTGGATCAGGACCAAACTTGGCATGAATACTCAATATGCCCAAATATGAACACAGATGGCGTTCAGGGGAAATAGACCTTGACATTTGGGAGTTGTAGTTGCTGGGATTTATAGTTCCCCTACAATCAAAGAGCATTCTGAACCCCACCAATGATAGAACTGGGCCAAACTTCCCACACAGAACCCCCAGGAGGCAAGAGGAGGTCTCTACTTGGGGTAAGGGAGGCGGGCCTTCCCAATGCATGGAGAGGGAGAGACCAAGTAGACAACGGGTATGTGTGTGTGTGGGGGGGGTGTTTGTAATTTTGTGCCTTTATCGAGGTAGGTTTCTTAGGGTTTTTATACTTCAACACACTAGACTCTCCCCTCCCCCCTTCCTGGAGGTTCAAATTTCCCACGGCACACCTGATGATCACTCATGGCACACTAGTGTGCCCCGGCACACTGGTTGGGAAACACTGGTCTAACTAACGGATCTCAAAGTGGTTTCCATTTTCATTTAGCCTCACTATAATCATGTGAGGTAGACTAGATTTAACTATCTACTCAAAACTGTTCAATACTCATGACTCAATATAATCTGAACAATAACCTCTTTAACACATATCCACTATTTTGCACCAACTATAATAAAATTGTAGGTGTTTATACATGTTGAAGATTTCTACACTTCCCTAAAATGATTGCTGTACTTTCCTGTTGGCACTACATTCACAAACATTATCCCAAGTCATCTAAAAACATCACATAAAGCAATATTTGTAGCTCAGCCTTTTAACATACCAGCTAAACATGGCAGAGTGAGTTCACAGAAAGGACAAATACCAAATATATAAGCTTTTTTGAAAAGTCGTCTGAAATAACTCCGACAATGTTTGCACGTTACATCTGGAGAAACCATATGTTATTAAGAAGTCATGCTAGACTAGATCCAGTTTACGAGGTGAAGGATAACATGTCCCTTACTTTGTCATGAATATAATTGGCAATAAATATGCAGCAAAACATTCCTGAGCTGATTTAAAACGTACCAGCAAAATAAACCCTAATAGGGTATGAGAAAAGGGCATTTCCAGCTGTTCTGTCCATGTAGTATCACAAACTGCTCTTTACCCGAGGACACTGCAGTTGCAGTCCAGAACAAGAAATGACCATAGCTTTGTGGGTAAGGACACTTCCCATAGAAAGCCAAATGGTGACCATGGAAAACCACTGCTGGAGTGGATTTATTGTCAGAGTAGGCAATAGTAGATAAAGGGGAGTGTGGAAGGGCCTTAAGGCCCTTCTACACAGCTGAGTAAAATCCAGATTATCTGGTTTGAACTGGATCATATGGCAGTGTAGGTTCAGATAATCCATGTGACAGCACGGCGGGCGCCACCTGCATAGAAAATTTTGAGTTCTTAAATGTTTGCATTGTTAATGTGCGTTTTTACAGCCTGCACAGTTTGCAAGAGGTTTAGTTGCATTGATTGGTCCTTAGCACCTGCCAACCATCATTTGAGTTTGTTCTGCCCCTTTTTCCAGGGATCTGGGGAACAAGCCATTTTTCATTCCAGAGACAACGAGGACCTCTCCTGAAAGGATGTGTTTAGAAGGTTTCCCAGACCATCTTTGGAAGATGGTCAGGCCATCTTTCAATACCAGTCTGATATCCTTGGAACTCAAGCAGAAGGCTCAACATATCAGAAGGCTGAGTAACTCTGGGGAGTTCCAAGTGCCTCCAAGCCAGTCAGAGGAAGACTTCGTGACTTCAAGTTCGGCCATCTGACTGGGGCTGCGAGTGTGCCTACCTCAAAGCCATTGAGAGAGAAAGAACTCTCAATGGCTTTGAGGTAGGCACACTCGCAGCCCCAGTCAGATGGCCGAACTTTTCAGCTACAGCTTCTTGGACCAATATAGCAAGGGAACTTTTAAAGCAAGAACTTTTCAACCTCATTTTGGAAACTACATCATCAGTTGTTATTTTGGGGAAACTAAGCAGAGTGCCTGAGTGAAGTTAACTCATGTAATGAACAATAAAGTGTTTGAGTTAACCAAAGTTTTCAGTTTGGTCCTTGGAGCCCTGAGCCTAAAGGGAGGCAAAAAAGCAATTCCCCAGGATAGATAGACCATGTCCTTGCCCTTTTCACAAGGCATTGATATCCCGGGTGCGACGGACTGACAGCACAATCGAGTTCAAAGCAGATAATGTGGATTATCTGACTCATATTCTGGATTATATGGCAGTGTAGATGGGTCCTAAGGCTGGCTCTACACTGTCCTATATCCCAGGATCTGATCAAAGATTATCCACTTTGACCTGGATTATATGAGTTTACACTTTCAAATATGGTCTGGAGATCAAAACCTTTTAGAGCAGGGGTGGGCAATTACCGGTCCTCTAGGGGTTTTAGACTTCAACTCCCAGAAATCCCAGCCAGTTTACCAGCTGTTAGGATTTCTGGGAGTTGAAGTCCAAAACACCTGGAGGGCCGGTAATTGCCCACCCCTGTTTTAGAGGTTCCTTTGGTCAAACGTACCACCTGTCCTCTACAAGGCAAAGAGCATTCTCTACTGTAGCTCCAACACTGTGGAACGCCCTGCCGGATAGCACCCGGGCTCTTACAGAAATATCTGTATTTAGAAGAGCCTGTAAAACAACGTTGTTCCGGCAGGCGTTTAACATCAATGGTCCTACTTGACTGTGTTGTGATAAATTGGGACAGTTGTTAGTAGTTTATAGTGTTTTCATGTATAGTGTTAAAGTTGTTTTATTGTTATTGCCTGTTTTATCTATATAAACCTCCCCGAGCCTAAGGGAATGGAGCGGTATATAAATACGAATAATAAATAAATAAATAATCTGAGATAAACAGATAATCTGGGGATATATGGGATATAGGGCAGCATAGAATGACAGAAGAAAAGAGAAACACTTGGGCCACTTCCACACAGCTGTATAAAATCCACATTGCACTGAATTATATGGCAGTGTGGACTCAAATAATCCAGTTCAAAGCAAATATTGTGGATTATCTGCCTTGATAATCTGGATTATATGGCTGTGTGGAAGGCTCTTGGACATTTTAAAAGAATCTGAGGGCCCTTACATACAGCCCTATATCCCAGGATATCAAGGCAGAAAATCCCACATTATCTGCTTTGAACTGGGCCATCTGAGTCCACACTCAGATAATGTGGGATTTTCTGCCTTGATATTTTGAGCTATAGGGCTGTGTGGAAGAGCACTAGAAAAAAAATGGGACAGGATACTATTAACTGGGACCATTCTTGCCAAAGCAGAACAGCTAGAGGGTAATGCATTGTAGCAATATGACACGTTTTAAATTCTGGAGTTATGATTTCTGTACTTTTTTGGGTGTCCTATTAAGACATCATGCAATATGGACTTTAGATTTTGTTTTAAGGTCAATTACCTCCAGGTTTTTCCACTCACTTTAAATGTTTTTATAGTAAAAGACAACATAGCTATATATTTTAGGCAAGAAGACAATCTTAGTACTATTGTACTCAGTCCTAACAACTTCATTTAAGCCAAATGCATGTTGAGCAGGATTGGAAATGACTGCAATGGATCCAAGAACATGGAAATCCAGCTAATTTTCTCCTACAATTGAATGTTACTCACATTAGCAGAACAGCTGCTTCAAGTAAAGCATGTTTGTGGAAAGCTCTCTTCCCATCTGGCTGCTTCATTTTCAGCCGAATCTCTTGGAGTTAAAACCAATGTAACCTCTGTGAAACATCAATCAGAGGGCAAGGATTCCTAGAATTAGAGGGGCCCTGGCAAATTACATTCCAACCTTTGACACACTGTGTAATAAAGCCTAGGATACTTTTACTCCAGCCTAAACTCAGTTGTTAATCCCAATAAAAACAGACCCGTTGGCTCAATAGGAGGTTGTTAAGTCAATATTTATATCTGCCCATTGATTAGAGGGATACATTCTAATTGGAACTATTTCATTTGGACTTCCATTGCTACGATAGAATGGTCCCTGCAACTGGCCTGTGCATCTGATGTGGATTGAAATCCATGTAAGGTCATGTTAAAATAAATCTGTTTTAAGGTTCTTGCTAGATTCCTTCAAACAAAAAGTGTTCCATGCTTTGCTTTTGTTTTTACATGTATATTGTATGCAATACACAGAGTGAGAAAATGTTATTGAAGTCAATAATTCATTAAGAGAATTTCAAAGTGTTATTACACATACATGGAGGTATATACAAATACAAAATACAGATAAATGGATAAGCCCGCTCAGGGCTCCTCAAGGCCAGAGTAGAAGGGCAACACAACTCAGTTCCATACCCAAATAGAGGTAAGGTCTAATTCATAGAGGCAATTACACACATCTGTTGGTCATCTGTAGATCTGTGTATGTGTAATGCCTCTATGGATTAGACCTTACCTCTATTTGGGTATGGAACTGAGTTGTGTTGCCCTTCTACTCTGGCCTTGATAAAGACCCCGCCTAGGGGGGGTCGAACGGGAGTTGGGACCATTGTACAGCGTCCCCGTCGACCCAACTACTCCTCGGTGACCCAGCTGCCATCTGCACATCTTTGCACTTTATGCGCCTCTTTCCTGGGCTCGGTCAGCAAACAACTCCGCACTACAACTGCTTCCTGGATTTTCATCACGGCTTGTTTGCCAACCCGCTCTTCGGCAGCGACACGAACCATTGGGCTTGTGCCTATCCTCCCCGCATTGTCTTTCCTGAAAATCCCATCTACTCTAGTGAACCCTTGAAATTTTGCCCTTAAACCTGAAATCTCCTGGACACTGAGCAACGCCATTGGGCGTATGAAGGTAGGAGCCCTGAGCTGGCTTATCCATTTATCTGTATTTTGTATTTGTATATACCTCCATGTATGTGTATTAACACTTTGAAATTCTCTTAATGAATTATTGACTTCAATAACATTTTCTCACTCTGTGTATTGCATGCTTTGTAGCAACTCCCCCCTCTGTGTTTTTACATGTATATTGCCTTGCTTCTTAGTTTTTAAATAAATATGTCACGAGACAATTCTGCATGTATTTACAGTATATAATGGGATTACAATATTGGTAGTTTTGGGTTGTACCCAACTTTGTTGTGCCTGACCTAACATAAACCCTGGGTGCATCTGCACTGTATAATTAATGCTGTTTAACACCACTTTAACGACAATGGCTCAATGCTATAGAATCCTGGGATATATGGTTTGATGGGGCACCAGGACTCTTTGGCCCCTTCTACATTGCCCTATCCCAGGATACGATCCCAGATTATTTCCTTGAAACTGGATTATGTGAGTCTACACTGCCAGATAACCTGGAATAAGAAGCTAATCTGGGATCAGATCCTGGGATATAGGGGCACTGTGGAAAGGGTCCTTTGGCAGAGTAGGCTAACCATCTTGTAAAAATTGATTCCATAGCACTGAGTGGTAGCAGTTAAAGTGATGTCAAATTGTATTCAAAATAAGTGGTTCTCAACCTGTGGGTCCCTACATGTTCTGGCCTTCAACTCCCAGAAATCCCAACAGCTGGTAAACTGGCTGGGATTTCTGGGAGTTGTAGGCCAAAACACCTGCGGACCCACAGGTTGAGAACCACTGAAAGATGCATCCTTAGTGCCCTTCCACATAGCCCTATATCCCAAAATATCAAGGCAGAAAATCCCACAGTAGCCGAGTGTGGATGCAGATAACCCAGTTGTGGGATTTTCTGCCTTGATATTTTGGGATATAGGGCTGTATGGAAGGGCCCTTAGTCTTCTTCTATTCTTCATTTGCAGCTCCGTCTACACCCCAAATCTCCCCTAGAGGCTTGAGAGTCTACTTAAATTGTGGGAACTGTGTTTATTAGATCTCAATGTGACGAAGTCTCACACAAGGCATATACAGAGGAAACCTAACTTTCAAGGGTCAACAGTATTGGATATTTTCTGTGTTTTTTGCCCTTTGAACTTTACAGCTGTCAGTGAATTACATAGGTGTAAATTATGCATCATGTGTGGAGAGGTTATTTTGACATTGTACAGCACCTGTATTTAAGTGATAGTGGCCAGGGGCGATCTAAGGTAATTTTAAATGGTAAGCGAACATTATTTTGGCGCCCCCTCCAAAACATTATTTTGGTGCCCCCCCCCAAAAAACATTATTTTGCCCCCCCCAAAAAACATTATTTTGGCACCCCCCATGTAAAACAAATATACAATTATAAAATCACAATACCATTAGTAGTATTATATTGTATCAATGTATATACAATATATTATACTATACTTATACTATATTATATCATAATTATATTATACTACATTACAATATAATTATATTATAATATATTGACATTATAATATAATATCAAAAAAACCAATATGCAATCCTATATTTCAAAAGTCACACTATTTTAGTTCGTTTTATCATGTGTATTTCACATTTATACATAAACACTATGCAGTCCTATCTATCAAATATAACAATCTTAGTTCATTTTGCAAAGTGTGTGACATTACTATACCATACACAAGATTGGATTAAAGGTCAAAGTAGCACATTAGTACATTGCTGTTAAGCATACATGAAACAGATACATTCAATATGTTGTCTGTTGTGTTTAAACATTTAATAGAGTACCAAATATTTATTGTTCTGTGATCTATGGCTGCTCATCCTCTATATGCGATTAGTATGGCTATATGAGATCTGAAAGGCACATTGATCGATGGGCTTTCAATAATCTGGCAATAAAACAGTGCTGACTCTTCCAGATACACTCATTTATATATATTACTAGCTGACCCGGCCACCGTGTTGCTGTGGCATTTTTGAAAAGCACAATCAAATGTCTTGCAACCCCTAAAAGCCGTTGAATTCTGCTGTGTTCTGAAGTATGAGTTGTTTCTTAGTGAGATGTTTGCAACTTGGGGACTGCCTGTGTGTGTATGTATGTATGTATATATATATATATGTATTTGTGTGTATGTGTACATGTGTGTATATATGTGTGTTTCTTTATGCATATGTGTATATGTACTGTATATGCGTGTATATGTGTACTTATGTATATGTTGTTTGTATATGTATATGCATGTATATGTATGTGTGTAAGTACAGATGTGTGTATGTATATGTGTACAGTATGTGTATATTTGTATATTTTTGTGCATGTGTATATGTGTGTGGGTATGTGTGTGTTTCCCCCTTCCTTCTGTCTTTCCTTTCCATCCTTCCTCCAATTCATTCCTTTTCTCAATCAGTCCTCCCCTTTATTTCCCTCTCTCTTTCTTTCCTTCCTTTTTTCCTCCCCTCACCAGGTTGTCCTTCCTTTATTATCTCTTCTTTCCTTTTTCTGTCCTGTGTACTTTCTCTTCTTTCTTCCTGTGGTACTTCCTTCTCTCCTTCCCTCCCTCCTTCTCTCCTCCATTCTCCCTTTTCCTCCCTCCCTCTTCGTTCCTTCCTTCCTCTTCCATTCTGTCATTCTCTCCTTCCTTTTCCTTCCCTTCCTTCTTTCCTCCATTCTCCCTCTTCCTTCCTTCCTTCCTTCCTTTCTCCCCCTTCACTCTTTCCTTCTCTCCTTCCCTTTCCCTACCTCTTCTTTCCTTCCTCTTCCTTCCTCTCCCTTTCTTTCTTTCTTTCTCTCTCTCTCTCTCTCTCTCTCTCTCTCTCGGAGGAAGAGCTGCCGGGGGCGGCGAGGAAGGGGGCCGGTCAGGGAGGAGGCGGCGGTGGCCATGCGGTGCTGCTGCTTCTTCCTCCTCCTCCTCCTCACCGCTCAGCTCAGTGGGCGGAGGGCGGAAGCCGAGCTGGGGGCGGGGCTTTGAAAGGACCAGGAAGCCATGGAGTGTTTGCCCCGTGCCTCTGCCCTGCCTCCTGACTGAAGCGAGAGAGAGAGAGAGAGAGATGGGAGAAAGGCAGGCAAGAGGAAGGCGAAGGGCCCGAGGATGCGTCGGCGGTGGGGAGGGGTGGGCTGGGGCCTCCCGATGCACCTGGCAGGCAGGAGAATTTGCCCCTTCCCAGCCCTTCCAAGATGGCGCTCTACGCGGGGGCATAGTTCGCGTATATGGTCGGACCGCCCCTGATAGCGGCAAAAATTGAAGTACATGCAAAACTTTTGCTCATTGTATACTGGGGACCATTCCTCAATATGTATTGTTGAGGAATGGTCCTATTGCTCCAGTTGCTATACAGCATGGGAGTTATAAAGCACCAGGGTCACATAACATCATTAGTGGATATTTATGTTACACTGTGACTATGTAGGATTATGCCCTGTGTGTATAGTGTTGATTTGCATATTGCATTTCTAGGTGTGAAAAGAGGTGGTACAACCAGACTTCTATGGGTACACGGAAAGCGGATATGTTCCTGATGTACTCCCTCTAGTGGGCCAGGTCCAAAGTAGTCTTCCACTAGCAGAGTTAATACAAAGTGAATATATGAAGCAATTTGAAGTGAAGTAATTTAACTAAGGACCTCTTCACATGGCCCTTTTGGATCAGGCTGTTGCACCACCAATCACCAACGAAAGGGAAGCCACTTGGGGGTAGCTCATGGTGCCTCACATGCCCTCCCTCCTTCCATACTCACATGTTGCCCCACCATGCCATTGTGCCAGCAATCTCCGACAAAAGGGAAAGCATGTGGGTGCGGCTTGTGGTGTCCCGCATGCCCTCCCTCCTTCCCTGATCACATGAATGTTGCCCTGCTGCCCTTTCTGCCATCAAAAATGCCCAGTTTGAAGAAATACTACGTAAAACATGTGGATGTGCAAATTCAGTTCAAATTTACATCTGAGCTTACTCATAGAACATTGTATGAAACCTGAATATTTACTTCCTCTATAAGTTGGCAACTACATTCTCAGCCCCCTTCTACACTGCCATATAATATTATATGGCAGTGTAGACTAATATAATCCAGTTCAAAGCAGATAGTGTGGATTATCTGTTTGGATAATTTGAATTACATGGCAGTGTAGAAGGGGCCTCAGAAAAATTGCCCAAAATTTGACTTCTAATTGACCCCTACTGGCTTTGAACCTGGGTAACTTGAAGACCACTTGCTTTTTACACTTGTATAGGTTTTCTTGATGCCTGAATTTCAGTTAAATGTTTTGGTGACCTGTAAGATCTACTGAGAGCAGGACTTTCTTGGCAAAAGTTCCAAATCTGTGAAACTCTTCCCACACTATTTCACTAGCTCTTAGACCTGGACATTATTAGGTGTTTGGTGAAGAGCTAGCCTTTGGGTTTTAGACTTTTTCCATAATTGTTCTATCATGAGTTTCTGCTATATATGTTGCTGCTTTGTGGGAGCATATTTTCCTTCTATAACAAGTTTGCTCTTAGTTTATTCTGTTGTGTATTTCCCCCTTTTTTGTTTGCTTTGTGTTGTGAACCATTTGGAGTGCATTGCTATAAAAAACTAAAATACGTGATGAACTGGCCAACAGTTCAGATTGCTTTGAATATTCATTTCATGTCCACCACAATGTTTTTATTGTTAATGTTTCATTTGCCAACTGATGCAGGCCATTTGCTATGGGTCACAATTTTATTTGCAACAGGATGTGGCATACATAGCTGATGTAGCTTTGATTTCCTGTGTGCTAGAATTGTTTTGTTTTCTCAGCATGCTAAACATAATACAAAACTGGAATACCTCCAATAAACTTTTCTTGTTCTTTGAAATGCTCTCACACTGGAAATGCATCTAACTCTTGGTGAGGAGTTGTTTTATGAACTGTTCTCCAGCATAAAATTATGTGCATTGAATTCCAAATTGTTCTACTGGAACCACTTCACAGAGTTCTTCGGGGAAAACATTTCAAATGGCATGAATATCAGGTGCCAAATACGATAAATGTCCCACTTTTATGTTAAGTGCTTTCAAGCTAACTCCAAGATATGGTGACCATATAGGATTTTCTTGCCAATATTTATCCCAGGAGGGATTGTCCTTGTCTTTCTCGAAGGATGTGAGATTATGATTTGCCCAAGAGTACCCAGTGGGTTTGCATGGCTGAAAACTGGTATCCCAGAGACATAATCTAGCACTCAATGCAGAGCTTCAAATATCACACCGTATTTGATGAATGTATTTGTGCCCTCGCTCCTGGGCTATCAATGTCTTGTGGAAAGACAAGGATGTGGTCTATCTATCCAGGGGGATTGCTTTTTTGCCTCCCTTTAAAGGCTCAGGGCTCCAAGGACCAAACTGAACATAAGAACATAAGAACATAGGAAAAGCCATGCTGAATCGGACCTCAGCCCATCTAGTCCAGCATTCTGTATCACACAGTGGCCCACCAGTTGTACACGGGGATCTCGAGCAGAAGGGAGGGCAAAACCCTAACCTGCTCCTGACCCCCCACAACCAGTACCCAGGAAAATCCTGCCTACCACAACCAACTCCGAGGTGGCACTTGAATGTCCTTTTCAGTAACTACCGATACACTTGGTATCCATGAATCTGTCTAATCCTGCCTTGAAGTTGTTCAGGCTGACAGCTGTCACAACCTCTTCTGGAAGTAAATTCCATAACCCAATGACCCTCTGGGTGAAGAAATATTTCCCTTTATTAGTCCTAATTTTCCTACCTTGGAGCTTCAGGGAATGCCCTCTAGTCCTAGTATTTTGTGACAAAGAAAATAATTTGTCTTTATTCACCTTTTCTATCCCATGCATGATTTTATACACTTTGATCAAGTCACCTCTTAAACGCCATCTTTCAAGGCTGAAAAGACCAAGGCGTTGCAACCTGATTTCATAAGGGAGCCGCTCCATCCCTTGGATCATTCTTGTTGCCCTTTTCTGTACGTTTTCCAGTTCCGTTATATCCTTCTTAAGGTGCGGAGACCAGAATTGTACACAGTACTCCAAATGTGGCCTTACCATAGATTTGTAGAGAGGTAATACAACATTTGCTGACCTATTTTCGATTCCCTTTCTGATCATGCCTAGCATAGAATTTGCTTTTTCACTGCTGCTGCGCACTGGGTTGACATCTTCATTGAGCTGTCCACCAAGACCCCAAGATCCCTTTCCTGGTTTGTCTCGGAAAGCTTTGACCCCATCAATTCGTAGGTGTAGTTGGGGTTCTTTGCCCCGATGTGCATGACTTTACACTTGTTTAGGTTAAAATGCATTTGCCACTTTGTTGCCCATTCACTCAATTTCGAGAGATCTTTCTGGAGCTCTTTACAATCAGTTTCATTTTTAACTACCCTGAACAATTTAGTGTCGTCTGCAAACTTTGCTACCTCAGAATTCACTCCTACATCCAGATCATTAATGAATAAATTAAAAGTAACGGACCCAAAACTGAACCTGGGGTACGCCATTTCTCACCTCTTTCCAACCAGAGAAATGTCCATTTATTACCACCCTTTGTTTCCTACAGTTTAGCCAGGTTCCAATCCAGGACAAGACCTGTCCTCTGATTCCATGGCTATTTAGGAGCCTTTGGTGAGGGACTTTGTCAAAAGCCTTTTGAAAGTCAAGGTAAACAATATCAATTGGGTCCCCTTTATCTATGTGTTTATTTACACCCTCAAAGAATTCTAACAAGTTAGTAAGACATGATTTGCCTTTGCAGAAACCATGTTGATTTTCTTTCAGCAATGCCTGTTCTTCTATGTGCTTAGTAATATTTTCTTTAATAATGGTTTCCATCACTTTGCCTGGAACTGAGGTTAAACTGACTGGTCTATAATTTCCTGGATCACCTCTGGATCCTTTCTTGAAGATCGGTGTTACATTTGCCTCCCTCCAGTCCTCGGGTACAGTGCCTGATCTTAGAGAAAGGTTATATATCTTAGCTAGAAGTTCAGCAATTTCACACTTGAGTTCCTTAAGAACTCTGTGGTGGATGCCGTCTGGACCTGTTGATTTGTTGACATTTAGTTTAGTAAGGCATGTGAGAACATCCTCCTTGTTTATCTCTATCTGTTTTAATTCTTTTAATTCCCTCCTTGAAAAAACTGACTCAGCTGCAGGCATATATATGTTGTCTGTCCTCCTATGTGAAAACGGAGGCAAAGAAGTCATTTAGCCGCTCAGCAATCTCCTTGTCTTCACTGATTTTCCCTTTCTGACCATTGTCGTCGAGTGGCCCAACTGCTTTTCTAGTTGGGTTCCTGCTTCTGATGTACTTAAAGAAGTTTTTTTTAATATTCTTTGCTATATGTGCCTCAAAATCTCTCTTGGCTTTCCTGACTGTTGCTTTGCATTTAGTTTGCCAGAGCTTGTGTTCCTTTCTGTTCTCCTCGGTAGGAAGAGCCTTCCATTTCTTAAATGAGTTTTTCTTCTTTCCAATCACATCTTTTACTTCATTTGTAAGCCATACTGGTGTCCTTTTGGACTTTCCATGCCTCTTTCTTTTTATTGGAATGCATTTTAGTTTGGCCTGTTTTAAGGTATTTTTAAACAGTTTCCAAGCATTTTGGAGGGATTTGATTTTTTTTACTGCTCCTTTTAATTTGTTCTTTACAATTTTTCTCATTTTGGTGAAATTCCCTTTGTGAAAGTTTAATGTCTCCGTGTTAGTTTTCACTGACAGTTTGCTATCCAAACTTAAGTTGAAGGTTATTGTGTTATGGTCACTGGTACCTATGGGCTCAGTTACAAGGACAACTTGAACGAGATCTTGTTCATTAGTTAGCACCAAGTCCAGGATCCCCTTTCCCCTGGTTGGTTCCATGACCATCTGCTCAAGGGAATAATCAGCTAGCATGTCGAGGAACCTTGTCTCTCTTTCATGTGTAGAACAAGAATTTGGCCAATCTATTTGGGGATAGTTGAAGTCCCCCATTATGACTAATGTATTTCTTTTTGAGGCCTGTTTAACTTCATTTTCCAGATGGCAGTCTGCCTCTGGAGTTTGGTTGGCAGGGCGATAGCAGATCCCTAGTGCTAGATTAGTTTTTTGTCCTGGGACTTTTATCCACAATGTTTCTGTAGGTGAGTTTGAAATTTCTTGAAGTTCTAATTCATGAGATTCTAGCTCTTCGTTTATGTACAGGGCCACACTGCCACCATTTTTCCCTCTCCTGTCTTTCCTGTACAGTTTATAACCTGGAATCTTTGTGTCCCATTTGTTTTCCTCCGTCCACCAGGTTTTTGTTATGCCAATAATATCAATATTTATTTCTTTTGCCAAATATTCCAACTCCCCTATTTTTGTTCGAAGGTTTCTAGCGTTTGCGTACAGACATTTATATTTATTTCTCTGGTGCACTTTCAACTTTGGCTGTTTGTGAGAATTTGTAGAAGGCCTACCATGTCCTACCTCTCGACTACTACTATCTATCTTTTCTGTTGACTCAGCCATTTGTGTGTAGATTTCGTCCTCCATACTTGGCATTTCACCCTCTCGAACCGGAAGCTGCCCAGCTCCTGTCTACTTTCCCAAAGGAATCAGTTTAAAACCTGCTCTGAAGACTATTTAATATTAATCGCCAGCAGTCTGGTTCCATTTTCGTTCAAGTGTAACCCGTCCCTTTTGTACAGGTCTGGCTTTCCTGAAAATGCTCCCCAGTTCCTAACAAATCTAAATCCTTCCTCTCGACACCACTGCCTCATCCACGCATCGAAACTCCTGAGCTCTGCCTGTCTGGCTGTCCCTGCGTGTGGAACAGGTAGCATTTCCGAGAATGCTACCTTTGAGGTCCTGGACCTTAATCTTCTACCTAGCAACCTAAATTTGGCTTCCAGGACCATCCGCTTAGCCTTCCCAATGTCATTGGTACCAACGTGTACCACGACCACTGGCTCCACCCCAGCACTATCTACCAGCCTATCTAGATGCCTCGTGATGTCCACGACCTTTGCTGGGGCAGGCAATTTACCATGCGGTCATCACGTCCATCACAAACCCAGCTTTCTATGTTCCGGATAATCGAATCACCCACTACAAGAAGCCCACCTCCTACCACCCGTCGAGAAGTATCTTCGGTGCACGAAGATATGGGCACAGCCTCTGAGGAAGGGGTCCCAACTAAGGGAGCCGGTCCCTCTTCCTCAGACTGATGTTCTCCCTGCCCAAGACCCCCATTTTCTAAGGCAGCTTGAGGGCTGCTCAGCACAGAGTGGGATGCTTCTATTGCATCTCTGGGGATCTTATCCTCCAGCCTCACTTCCTCTCTGTGCTTTTCCAGGTCTGCTACCTTAGCTTCAAGGGAAGAAACACGTTCACTGAGGGCCAGGAGCTCACTGCAGCGAACGCACACCCAAGACTTCTGCCCCGCAGGCAGATAGTCATACATGTGACACTCGATGCAAAACACTGGGAAACCCCCCCTCCCACTGCTAGCTGACTACCTCCATTTCTTATTAATATGTTTTTTGTAGATTAACTGTTTGTTTGTTGTGGTCTTAATTTACTTGATTTAATTTTTACAAGTCTTTGGATATTTCTTTTCCAAAGACTTGTTTGACAAGTTTATGCTGTGATCAGCGGGGAGCTGCTGGGGAATGTGCTGCTAACAAAGACCTACTAGCAGCTAAAACAATACTAGAATCTAAACAACAAATTTACCCCAGGAACTTACCAGTGCTCCTTTCTTTCTCCTTTATTTATTTTCTGTTTTATTCCTTATTTGAAAATAGTCTGCTTAATCTGCTTCTCACAAAGACAGTTTGCTGATTGATTTAAAAAACAGAAACTAGGCTAACTCCTCCCACCTGGCAGGATGTGAGTCAGCAGGGAGCTGCTGTAGCAAGCCCCACCCCTTCAAGGAATGTGCTTAAGGCAACTTGGAAGGGAAAAACAACCGCTTTTTGCAGCTGCTAACAAGGACCTACTAGCAGCTAAAACAATACTAGAATCTAAACAACAAATTTACCCCAGGAACTTACCAGTGCTCCTTCCTTTCTCCTTTATTTATTTTCTGTTTTATTCCTTATTTGAAAGTAGTCTGCTTAATCTGCTTCTCACAAAGACAGTTTGCTGACTGGTTAACTCAAACACTTTATTGTCCATTACATGAGTTAACTTCACTCAGGCACTTTGCTTAATTTCCCCAAAATAACAACTGGTGACATAGTCCCCAAAATGAGGTAGAAAAGTTCTTACTTTAAAGTTCCTTTTGCTGTTTTTGGTCCAAGAAGCTATAGCTGAAAAGGTCTGAGTCCTTTCTCTTCCAATGGCTTTGAGGTAGGAACACTCGCAGCCCCAATCAGATGGCCGAACTTGAAGTCACGAAGTCTTCCTCTTTAAGGTCAGATGATTGGTTTGGAGGCGCTTGGAACTCCCCAGAGTTACTCAGCCTTCCAATATGCTGAGCCTTTTGCTTGAATTCCAAGGAAATCAGATTGGTATTGAAGGATGGACTGACCAAGGGCCTGGTCTGGCAAACTCTCAGACACGTCCTTTCAGGAGGGGTCCTGGAGGTCTACAGAATGTGAAAGTAGCTTGTTTCCCAGATCCCTGGAAAGGGGGTGGGACAAACTCAATTGGGCTCTGTTAATGATGATTGGCAGCTGCCAAGGACCAATCAATGCAACTAAACCTTTTGCAAACTATGCAAGTTGCAAAAACACACTTTAACAATGCAAACCTTTAGGAACTCAAGATTTTTTATGCAGGTGGTGCTTACTACGCCATCACATTATTGCTTGGTTTCAAAGTATTCTACTTAACCAAAGTAGGGACCACATAAGGGGACTCGTCCACATTTATTTATTTATTTATTTATTATTTCGACTTATATACCACCCTTCCCAAAAAGGCTCAGGGTGGTTCACAGCAATGAACAACAAAACACAACATACTTGAAAACATAATAAAAACAGATTACGACCAGAGTAGGGGTTACAGCTTAGAGAGCATCTTGTTTTTACACACATTAAATTGGACCAAAATGAAGTTAGAAACAATAACAATTCAGGAATTTTAAAACCTAAATAGGCTAAAGTCACAAAGAAGTGACTTGACCCAATTCTTCTTGCTCCAACTGGAGCAAGTAGAGGTGTATCATTATGTATCTTGTGGGTTGCATGCTTTATAGCCATATGGGAGACTTTTAAAAAGTCGTTCCTAGTTATCTGAGGCCCCATCTATGCAGCTGGATAAAATCCAGATTATCTCCTTTGAACTGTCTTATATGGCTGTGTGGAATCAGATAATCCAGTTTAAAGCAGATAATGTGGATTATCTGCCTTGATATTCTGGATTATATATTTATATAACAGTGTATAAGGGCACAGAGAAATTTTCACCACTACTACATGATATGGGGAAAGTAGTTCACCTCTCCCTTCTCTAGCTGTGCTCTTCCCAATGTCCAGTTATGCTGCAGTTAAACTCAAAGGGCAGGGAAGCTCCAATTGTCACTTTGCCAGGCCCCTTCGGCACAGCTGAAAAAAAAATCCCACATTATCTGCTTTGAACTGGAATATATGGATGTGTGGACTCAGATAACCCAGTTCAAAGCAGATATTGCTGGATTTTCTGTCATGATATTCTGGGTTATATGGCTGTGTGGAAGGGCCCCAAGATAATGGTATGTATTATTATAGGACACAAAAAGAGAGATTTTTCAATAAGGACAGATAATACTAGACTAGTACTATAGACCTTGTTATTTATCTAACAAGAGTAAAATAATGCTAGATTAGATAAAGAAATATATTTAATCAAATGTGGTATTTGTTTGATTCTAAGGTCTGTGTATTGGCACTTTGTCCTTATCAAATGGGAGAAAGGGCAGCAATGTGCATAGCCCCGCTTCCCTTTTCCTCAACATATGGGGAAAAGGGGAGGAAAGGGTGGGTAATTCTGTTGAAGCTCCCCAATACAGCCTTTCCACCCCATAGTGGTGGAGGAAGCACCTTTCAGTGTTCCCCTCCACTTTTGGAGGCATGTTGGCAGGGCCTGCCATGAATCATGTGATGGCGCACAGCAGCTCCATCCTTGCAGCGAATAAAAGGAGCAAAACGGGACTGAAATGTCCCATGTGAAGAGGTCCCAAAACATGGCAAAATTGCCCCAAGCTTGTACAGGCATGGAGGGGGGTACTTTGGTGGGGACAAAAACTGAAATTTTGTCAACGGAGGAAGGTGTTTCTCTCATAGGCCACTGGGAAACCAATATGGCATCCTAACTTCTAACAATTGCCCACCCTTCTCTAATGGTACAGATGATGCATGTATAAATATGTGAGGGGAAGTCATAGGGAGAAGGGAGCAAGCTTTATTTTTGCCGCCCTGGAGACTAGGGCATGGGACAATGTCTTCAAACTACAGGAAAGGAGATTATGAGAGCTGTTCAGCAGTGGAAGTGTGGTGGGGGCGCCTTCTTTGGAGGCTTTTAAACAGAGGCTGGATGGCCATCTGCCAGGGGTGCTTTGAATGCAATTTCCCTGCTTCTTGGCAGGGGGATGGACTGGATGGCTCATGACGTCACTTCCAACTCAATGATTCTATGATTCTGTGATTCTATTTGTGTGGAACATGGCCTAAGGCACAGTCTAGAGATTACTTTTGTACCGTGTGTACTTTAGATGCAAAGGGTGGAACGGTTTAACCATACTGGCCTTTTCAAAACCAAAATTTCTGGATAGCCCGCTTCTGCGAATCAAGACAATAGCTCCCACAGTTCTTGACTGACTTTTATTGACCCAGAAAGAACACTCTAGCAAATCTGTAGAGCGTGGGCACAATTCATTGTTTTCTGGGGGCTTAGCAATGTGACTCATATTTTCTGAGTTGTGCGTATTATTCTTCCCTGCGCCATGCCAGGACCACAATAATTTATTGTTATAATATTAACATCTTCTACTAGATCTGCTGGTTCATTCTAAACCAGTGATTATCTTTGCAGAATAGAATCTGGTTGAAAGAATCTAGTTGAAAGGATGTGGAGAAATGCAATGAAGTCAACTGCTGAAGGAAATATATCACTGTTGCTATAACAGATAACATAATACTGAGCAGATAGAAGATATGTGTATGTTCATGTGTGCGTGTGAAAGAGAGAAATACATACTGTGGGATTGCTAGATGTATTCCATCATCAACCATAATGTATATGTCATTTTTTCAACAGCTGTTCCTCTTGCAAATCCTGAATCATCATGACTTACGAAGGAAATGAAGTGCTGAAACTCTGTTTATTTAAGAGAAAATAGATAAGAAGAAAACATTGTTTGTTACATCGATTCAGTGGGGTTTATTATGTGTTGATTCATCATTCAATATTTGATTCTAGCTGGGATTGACCAAAATGGTTTGAACTTATGGATCCTATAGAATCATATTGTACTAATTGACAGGACTGTGATGAGAAAACTTTTCAATATTGTAGCTACTTTTAAGGTATTATGGGGTCGATTGTGTCATACCGCACATAATCCTTCCACAAATTGCATTACTAATATCACTACTAATTTCATTTAGTTGCATATAACATAAAAACATCAAAGCACTTTGAGAAAAGAACTGTGAAGAAGCAAGTCTCAGATAATTTTTTATTCAGAACACCAAATTCCTATAAAACCAGTACACATTTTGAAAAAGTGTTTGTAACCCTCAATTTGTAGGTTTGTGATTGTCATTTGGCAACCTAGGACCCTTATACACTGCCATATAACCCAGAATATCAAGACAGATAATCCACATTATCTGCTTTGAACTGGACTATCTGAGTCTACACTGCCAGTTCGAAGCAAGAAATCTGGATTTTATTCAGATGTGTAGAAGGGGCTCTATAAATTTTAACGTACTTGCTGCTATTGAAATATGTTTTAAATGCAGGCAGCTGTCTAAGCTCTTTCAGCAGGTCCTTCCATAGTCTTTGGGCAGCTAAGTCATGGCTGACAGAATCAAACTTTTCCCAGAAGACTTCAGTGTATATGGGATTATATGGGAGGAGGCAATCCTGTAGGTAACATGGGCCCAAATCATGTGGGGCTTTAAAGTTAATAGACAATTCTTTGTACCATGTATGATGGCGTAAGGTTCATTCAGGTTCACTTAGCTGGCAGAAAGTCAGTCCACCCAACATGAAAGACATCTTCCTATTCCTAAACTTTGACAGCTAGTACATATTTGAGTTCGGATAGAATAAAGGTAATAAAAAAAAACTCAGAACACATGCATAATCCTGGTAAAACTGATAATTATTATTGGTAGCCCCATCTCCTAGGAACTCCTCCTAGAACAGTTTTCTCCAACCTAGATCCTCAAGATGTTTAGAGCTGGCTTCCTGATCAACTGCATACACAATATTCTCAAAGGGTAATTTCAAGCTATCTTCATGCTAGTGCTTGTTTGTGTGTGCTGGCCTAGGATTATTACAAATCATAAGAGAAAACAGCTTAATTTTGAGGCTGCTGATTTAATCTAAAGTACAAATAGAAAAAAGCATCAGAACCTGAAATGGCGTGCTGTATGTGTAAACACAAACTCATATATTATTTGCCCCATGGGAATCCTACCATGATAAGAAATGAATGCATACTTTATGTGGGACAATTCTTGTGCGAAATTTCCTTTCATGGAACTGCATTCTAAATTAAATTTCAGCTAGAAACAATTTGGAAAACACTGTGTCTGAACAGAAAGCCCATATGATCTTATGAAATAGATCATGCCATAGCCTAGGTCTTTAAAGGATGTAAGTCGCCCGGAGCACCAACGGTGGAGGGCGACTCACAAGAAATAAAGTTATTATTATTATTATTATTATTATTATTGTGGAGCTGAAAATGCATTGAAAACTGACACATGTGAAATGTGTTTCTGGAGAAGAGTTCTCCAGAAACCAAGAGGCTAAAAAGACAAATGAATTTATCTTAGAGCAAATCGAGTCTGAATTCTCCCTCAAACTGAAGATGAGGCTGTTATAGTTTGGACATGTCATGTTATGTCATGACTCATTGGAAAACACAGTAAGGAAAAGTCAACGAAAAGGCAGCAGAAAAAGAGGGAGAATGCACCACTGATGGATTGGTTCCGTCCAAATGATGGCCCTGAGTTTGCAGGACTTCAGCAAGGCAGTGGGTGATTGGGGATCTTGGTAGTCTATCATTCCTACGATATCAACATGGCACCAAATAGCAGCAAAGTACCAAATACAACCTTAGCCATAATACCCACATTATAACTCTCATCCACACAACACAACGGCATTACCTCGAACCCTGAAATTGAGCTTGGTCACTGCAATTAGCCTCAATATAGGCTTTTTTTCAACCCAAATCACAACAATCTATTTGGTGGCATGCAGGAGAGCATGACACATAGGAGAAGAGAAGGTTAACCTTTGTCTTCCTATTTTTGAAGACATCCACTCCTCATTGATGCCATGCTTCATTTAGCCTTTGGGAATCAATGGAAGGATTTTCATAAATCCAACTGCCGTGGCCCAAAAATGGATGACCACAGCCTTCCCACCTATGTTGGAAGAAAGAAGTAAATGGAAGAGGAAGAGGTAAACACACGTCTCAAGAAGGAAGTAAAGTGAGATGTTTACAATTTGCTCAGAGCAAGAGATGCTGGCATATCTGGGAGTATTTAAACTCACCACAGATCATTAGTGGTTGATGATATTCTTTGGACAGATGGATTATATAAGATATCAGCATTACCATTCACTGTGTTAGAGCACTTTGCTGTATTAAATATATCTGAAGAGTCAAATCACTTGCAGCTTTAGGCAAAAAAAATGTCTTGGTTCGAGGCTGGCTTCCCAGCAAAATGGTTTAGACTGAGCCTTTCTAGCATCAGCAAAAGCCAAGCTTCTAAGAGCAAGGATAGGTCACAAACAAAATTAATGGACTAAATCGCATGGGCTATCTATACTGTGGGAGTATCTTTGATGTGTAGTCAGGGAGAGGAGATGTAAAAGGATGCAGTGTTTACACAAATCCCAACTCGTCTTATTTTAAAATCAAACAGAAACATTTGGTTAAAGCTTTCAGTTCTCTTGCAGCATATTTATTCTACATTTAGCTTTAAACAGAGACTCAGAGGCCATTTCTGGAAGGCATCAGAGTCAATGTTTGGCATTGTCTCGTCTGCATTTGCGGCTCCTCCGAGAAAAGGGAAGCTGGGGGGTAGGGTCGGATAGAGACATAAATCTTGAGGAAGAAAGACATTTCACTGACCGTTGCAAGGGTGAATGCTGAATAAAATATTGGGTTATGCTTTTCCTTGGTTAGCCAAAGTTGAGAGATTTTGTAAAAAATATGTTCTTAGAAAACACAGTCACTGTGACACTAGAGTGATGGGGTAATATACAGAGAAGAAATCTAATGGCAAAAAGCCACAATTTTTATTCCTGATGGGTTGATGAATACATCCAGTAAGTGAGTTAAGTTCAGCATTTCTTATGAAATCTCTTTGGTATGATCTGTACAAAAAAGAAACATTTTGAAAAGGCAGGCAGAAAATCAGAAAGACCCTTATTTTTTTACTTTAACAGTTCTCTCCCTCTTGCTGACCTTATATATATATTGTGGAGATGCACCATTGCTAAGAAGTCAATGTCATTGGGGTAAATATATTAGCGGTTATGGTTCAGTAGTGAATACACTGTTTTTTCTAAGAATTTAAGGGGGGAGTAGCTGTGTTTTCCTCTGGGTACAGGCCCAACTGGATAGAGAACTGTATTTCTTACCCAGAGAGAAATTGAGAGCACTTCACTTTGTTAATCTAATACTCCCTTTCCTTGTGTTGGGAATTTCCAAAGTGGGACAGGGCTTAGGACTCAGTTCGATACACTTAATTATGGGAATTCTTGGACTACCTGATTGGATTCTTCATTAATTAGGTACCTGAGGTAGCATATATAAAGCACCTCCTTCAACCATTTCATCCAGTGGGGTACAAAAGGCCAAGAGAGAGGGATTTGGTCTACAGACACGGACTGAACTTCATAGGTCAAAAAGGATTGGAGCCTGGTTCATTATTTATTTAGTATATTTATATACCACCTTTCTCACCCCTGGATTCAAGGCGGTTTACAGCATATTAATGGCAAAAATTCAATGCCAACACACATATAATGAAATAAAATCACAATCATTATTTATTTATTTACAGTATTTATATACTGTTTTTCTCACCCCTAGGAGGACTCAAAGCAATTTACAAAAATAATGGCAACATTCAATGCCTTACATACATAAACCAAATAATAAATCAAACAATATATGACTAAGCATAAAATACAATAGGACAAATTCTCCATAAGATAATAGGACATTTCAACATGAAGTACAAAAATTAAAAACACCTAATAACTAAACACTGACACATAACTATAAATTAAAATAATTTAAACCATTTAACATAGGCATACACAACATATAAACACTAAGACAGAACATTTATCCAACTCTTTGTCAAAGCCTTTATTCAAAGGTGTGCAAAAGGCAGCTGAAGGAACAAATGTGGTTCCCAGGGTCATTTTGTGTCTTCCAAGGCCACCCAAAACAAAACAAAATGGGGCTTAGGGATATTTTTGTTATGGGGACGCCTTTTTTTAAAACCAGAAAGTGTCTAGGAAAAAGACCATGGTTATTTCCTTTTTAAGGCTTAAATGGACTAAGGAGCTGCAAAACATGATGGCAAAGCTCCCAGTGACCCCACAGGTCATTTGTGGCAAACTCAAAGGACTCCTCATACACTAATGTTGCCCCCTGGCCTCTGATCCTTGCCTAACTTGTTTCAAACAGAAGTGTAAATAGAAAACGCGAACACCAAACTGGTTTCAAGGTAAATAATTCAATGTTTCATCATTCGTATTCTCAATATTCAAAAACAAGTTGGTTCCATCGGAAACAGAATAACAGAAATCACACCCACAAATGCGGTATTTATAATCCTCAGTGGAGTCAAGGTTGCTGAGTTGCAGAAATAATAGATCTTTCATTTCAATAACAGTCCATGTGGTAAATCATATTAACAGCAACCCAGCTTGGTCGACGGTCTAGCCGTTTCGCCAATGTGGCTTCGTCGGGACCTTGCGACCAATGCTCTAAGATAGAAATGTTTCCAAATCGGTCCGGATTAAATCAATTAATTATACAAAATCATCATAGTGGTAAATACCATCATCATATATTCGTGCCGGACCAAGATAGAAATGTTTCCAAATTGGTCCGGATTAAATCAATTAATTATACAAAATCATCATAGTGGTAAATACCATCATCATATATTCGTGCCGGACCGCCCTCCAATAGTGCCTCTTCAAATTCTACAGCACTGCTAGCACAAGGCTGGCTTGGCCCTGCCCTCCTTAGGCCTGGAGAGGCTGCTGGGGGTGCCGAAGCTGGGGAGGGGGCGGGGCTTGGCGCAGCCTGGCCCCGCCTGGCTCCGCCCCCCTCTGAGAAGCACCCCATCCAGCTGGGATCGACCTCCTTTGGTCCCGGGATTGACTGGTCGATCGCGATCGACTTCCTGGGCAGCCCTGATCTACAACATATAATGTCATTTCAAATTGCATTATATGGCAATTTCAAACCCGGGCAGATGGTGCTCATCTAACCCTGTAAGGTCAACCATCTAGAGAAGGAAACTCAAACCAAACCTACGACCTGAGGACCTCGCTGCCACCGTCCAAGCTTTCTAGGCCCCGGCAGACAAACCTTTGGTTTAAAGGGTGAGGCCAGTTCTGTGCACACTGCACAGACAGTCCCCAAGTTACAAACAAGATGGGTTCTGTAAGATTTTTCTTAAATTGAATTAGTTTGTAAGTTGGAACAGGTACATTTGTTAAAAGTAACAAAACTCAATCTAGAACTGTAAATTGTTCCATACCAAGGCAAATATTGGAAAGGACTGGATTGGGGGTGGTGATGGGCCCTTCATCTTTAGCTGTTTGCACGAGACATTGCTTTTGTTAACATTTAGCAGTTCTAAAGATAAACTGTAATGAAATCTAAGCCCTATAAACACAACATTTTACTCTGTGATTCTAGAAACCCTGCAAAACTGACCTCCAGATCATGTCCTCTGGTTTTCTCAATGTATATCAAATGTAGCATGGAAATTGTTTTCTTCTGGTATTTTCATTTTTCCAGTGAAGAAACAGATGAAGCATTTCAGAATGCTGTTCATGCGGTGGGCCCCAGCAATGTGGTTTGAAATGGTTTAGTGCTGGGCTTTATTCAATTTCATGTTATGTTATGTAGAAATTCAGATGCTAAGCAGATGTGCTCATTAAAGAGAGCTGGGAGGGGGTGTTGTTCTCACAGATTTCCTATGAGACCAGCTTAGCTCCCACAGTAAAGATGGTCTTTTCCAAGAATTAATTGAAAGAGCTTTGCCGTGCTAAATTTGGCTTGTGTGTTTTATGAACATGTTGCCATATATTATCACCGATGTATGCCGATATCACAGAAATGCCGATAACAGAGCATTTTTGTTAGATGTAGCAAGATACAAATCATCTCAGAATTTTGTTAGAGGAGATGTGAGCACTTTTCACCTCTACTAGCAACTCACATGTTGATTGTTTTTATCATTATACCAGAATACAAATTGTGTGTTTTCTAGTTCGTACACATTATAGAATCCATGAGAAAAGAAGTCTGCAGGACTACATTATCATTTCTCTTTCTTTTTGGTCTCTGCATAGTTCCCACCAGCTGTTTTTAGGGAAAGGATGAGAAATAATACTTAATGTCATCAGTTCTTTCCTCTTCTCTTCATCTCTTCCACCCACAGATTCTCTGAAAAGGATGTAGAATACAAATAATGCCTATGATAATTATAATGTTTGATGCTTTTTTCCCTCTTACAAGAAAGAAGATTGCAATATTTAGACTTAAATCTTATTAATAGACACATTTCATCAGTAGCTGACCAGTGAGTCAGCACATAGAGTAAACCTATGGAGTCAACGGGATTTACTTAAGTGTATTCTATCTCGGGATTTTGAAGAAGCACAAATACAGGGTAAAAGAAAGAAACGTTTCAAGAGAAAGGCACATCAAGCAAACCTTTCTTGTGTCTGCCTTCCATCTGGAAATCTCTGTCATCAATGTGAAGGACCATGCGGATCCAGAATAGGTCATTTACGGACCCATCGCCAAGACTCTACCTTTGGAAGACAATCATACTGGGCCACGAGTAATCGCCCATGACTCTACGTAGGACTAATAACAGAATACAAGTCTTGGTTTATTTTTTCTTTATCCCTCATATTCTTTATTAAGATTCAGATTTAGCCATAGTTAGAATTTTAACTTAAAACTGTTAAATGAGTCGATTCATTGAAACCACTGCCATGAGTAATTTAAGATTAATCTGATTGGCCTACTCTGTATTTAACCAGATTTGAATCTGTTTCTGTAGCACTAGCACAGTGAGCATCCAAGATCACTTTATTGTACTCACTGTCACCACTAAAACTCTTACATACTGTCTTATTTTCTATGATAAATTCCAGAAATTCATTTAGACCCAGAAACCATTTCCTTTTCTGATTATGAAAGTTTCCTATATCTCACTAACTCTGGTTATGAAAGCTTCCTATAACCCACTTAAGTGCAATGTATTTTACACTTCCAACCACCATTTTGATATTCCGGTTGCTGTGTTTACTTTACTACAAAATTTAATTGCCATAGCAAAATCGTGTGAAACTCTAGGCTTTATGTTTTGGAGATGGACCAGGGCTCTGGTTCAGAATGTGTGTGTGTATGTACATAAGAACATAAGAACATAAGAAGAGCCATGCTGAATTGGACCTCAGCCCATCTAGTCCAGCATTCTGTGTCACACAGTGGCCCACCAGTTGTACACGGGGATCTCTAGCAGAAAGGAGGGCAAAACCCTCACCTGCTCCCGACCCCCCACAACCAGTACCCGGGGAAAATCCTGCCTGCCTCCATCAACACAGAGGTGGCACTTGGATGTCAATTTCAGTAACTACTGATTCCCTTGGTATCCATGAATCTGTCTAATCCTGCCTTGAAGCTGTCCAGGCTGACAGCTGTCACAACCTCCTCTGGAAGTGAGTTCCATAACCCAATGACCCTCTGGGTGAAGAAATATTTCCCTTTATTAGTCCTAACTTTCCTGCCTTGGAGCTTAAGGGAGTGCCCCCTAGTCCTAGTGTTGTGTGACAGAGAAAATATTTTTTCTTTATTCACCTTTTCTATCCCATGCATGATTTTATACACTTCGATCAAGTCACCTCTTAAACGCCGTCTTTCAAGGCTGAAAAGACCAAGGCGTTGCAACCTGATTTCATAAGGGAGCTGCTCCATCCCTTGGATCATTTTTGTTGCCCTTCTTTGTACCTTTTCCAGTTCCGTTATATCCTTCTTAAGGTGCAGAGACCAGAATTGTACACAGTACTCCAGATGTGGCCTCACCATAGATTTGTAGAGAGGCAATACAACATTTGCCGACCTATTTTCGATTCCCTTCCTGATCATGCCAAGCATAGAATTTGCTTTTTTCGCTGCTGCTGCGCACTGGGTTGACATCTTCATTGAGCTGTCCACCAAAACCCCAAGATCCCTTTCCTGGTTTGTCTCGGAAAGCTTTGATCCCATCAATTGGTAGGTGTAGTTGGGGTTCTTTGCCCCGATGTGCATGACTTTACACTTGTTTAGGTTAAACTGCATTTGCCACTTTGTTGCCCATTCACTCAATTTTGAGAGATCTTTCTGGAGCTCTTTACAGTCAGTTTCATTTTTAACTACCCTGAACAGTTTAGTGTCGTCTGCAAACTTTGCTACCTCACAATTTACTTCTACATCCAGATCATTAATGAATAAATTAAAAAGTAACGGTCCTAAAACTGAACCTTGGGGTACGCCACTTCTCACCTCTTTCCATCCAGAGAAGTGTCCATTTATTACCACCCTTTGTTTCCTACAGTTTAGCCAGGTTCCAATCCAGGACAAGACCTGTCCCCTGATTCCATGGCTGAAGAGCTTATTTAGGAGCCTTTGGTAAGGGACTTTGTCAAAAGCCTTTTGAAAGTCAAGGTAAACAATATCGACTGGGTCCCCTTTATCTATGTGTTTATTTACACCCTCAAAGAATTCTATCAAGTTAGTAAGACATGATTTGCCTTTGCAGAAACCATGTTGATTTTCCTCCAGCAATGCCTGTTCTTCTATGTGCTTAGTAATTTTTTCTTTAATAATGGTTTCCATCACTTTGCCTGGAACTGAGGTTAGACTAACTGGCCTACAATTTCCTGGATCACCCCTGGATCCTTTCTTGAAGATCGGAGTTACATTTGCCTCCCTCCAGTCCTCGGGTACAGTGCCTGATCTTAGAGAAAGGTTATATATTTTGGCTAGAATTTCAGCAATTTCACACTTGATTTCCCTAAGAACTCTGGGGTGGATGCCATCTGGCCCTGGTGATTTGTTGACATTTAGTTTAGTAAGGCATGTGAGAACATCTTCCTTGTTTATCTCTATCTGGTTTAATTCATTTAATTCCCTCCCTGAAAAAACTGACTCAGCTGCAGGCATATGTTGTCTGTCCTCCTGTGTGAAAACGGAGGCAAAGAAATCATTTAGCCGTTCAGCAATCTCCTTGTCTTCACTTATTGTCCCTTTCTTACCATTTTCGTCAAGTGGCCCAACTGCTTTTCTAGTTGGGTTTCTGCTTCTGATGTACTTAAAGAAGTTTTTGCTATTTTTTTTAATGTTCTCGGCTATATGTGTCTCAAAATCTCTCTTGGCTTTCCTGACTGTTGCTTTGCATTTAGTTTGCCAGTGCTTGTGTTCCTTTCTGTTCTCCTCAGTAGGAAGAGCCTTCCATTTCTTAAATGAGTTTTTCTTCTTTCCAATCACATCTTTTACTTCATTTGTAAGCCATACCGATATCCTCTTGGACTTTCCCGGCGTTTTTCTTATTTTAGGAATGCATTTTAGTTCGGCTTGTTTTAAAGTATTTTTAAACAGTTTCCAAGCATTTTGGAGGGATTTGATTTTTTTTACTGTTCCTTTTAGTTTGTTCTTTACTATTTTTCTCATTTTGGTGAAATTCCCTTTGTGAAAATTTAAGGTCTCTGTGTTAGTTTTCACTGACAGTTGAACTTTAATAGGTGACTTTCAAGTCACCTATTAACTTATGATGTCTCCATGAATTTCATTGGTTTTTCTGGTAAGAAATGCTCAGAGGTGGTTTTGTCAGTTCTCTCCTCTGAAATGTAACCTATAGCACCAGATATTCATTCGCACTCTCCCATCCAAATACTAACCAGTCCTGATTCTCCTTAGCTTCCAAGATCAAATGGGATAAATCCTTCTGCCCACTATTAAAGCCTTGATCTGAATTAGAATTTTTGCATCTGAATTCACTTGATTGCTAATTGTGTAAATTGCTCTGTCTAGTTTAGTCTTCTAACATCAAATTAAATCTCTATTGGTGGTTTATGCTACTTCCTTAATAGTTCGATAAGTTCAGCTAAAATATTTTTGTGTCTCCCCACATGGCAAGAGATCAAAAGCAACCAATAAAATGCAGAGGTATACATGTTGTTCTACTCCAAACCACTAGAACCACAAGCAAACTGTACCTTTTGAAGTGTATGATTTGTAGTGTATGATTTGTAAGCAGCTTTAAAGACAATGTACACTAGATTACAATATATGCTTGGTCATTTTCCTTTCACTAAATCACACCCTACTGTGTTCCTGCTCTGTACTTAAACCGAGAATTACAGTCTCCACTTGTGCTGTCTCACTGGCTGGTGCAGGGAGGGAGGGGCATGAGGCCGAAGCACTTCCATTATTCCACTTATTTTCTTTCTACAGTAAAGAACATGCCATTCATAGCAATTCAGCTCCCTAGAGAGATAAGTGATTCGAAACAACAATGGAAATATCAGACCAGCCTTCTCTTGATTTGATACCCTCCAGTTATGTAGACTAAAACTCCCATCACCCATAGCCAATGGGCATAGTATGTGATGATAGTAACATTTGGAGTTCATTGGGTCTAAAAGTGGGGAAGACTGTATTTTAAGTGATTTCACTCTGTAGCAGTGGTTCTCAACCTGTGGTCCCCAGATGTTTTGGCCTTCAACTCCCAGAAATCCTAACAGCTAGTAAACTGGCTGGGATTTCTGGAATTTATAGGCCAAAACACCCGTGGACCCACAGTTTGAGAACGATGGCTCAATAGCATAAAAGAGCAGGATCAGAAAAATAGGGTACTGTTATCTGAAAGTTCTGCACAAGTTTCTATGAACAGGGAAATATCTCATGTCAGAAGGAATGCAATATGCTAAAATGAAGAAATTAATCAGAGAGCAAGCACATTTATGCAACACCAAGAAATCAATAGATAGTGTATCCCCAAGACTGAAAATTCTTCACTGAAAATTCTTATTGCTGTTCTTTTCATTTCCTGGTGGTTCACATGACACTTTTAACTGAATTGCTAGTACTGAGCACAACAGCAGCTAATGTTCAGGCTGCTTGGAGCTATCCTCCTATCTACAGAACCAATCTACAGAACAAACAAAATAACAACTATTCTTTGCTCCAGGTTCCCTTTCACATACCCATAGCCCCATAACATAAATGTTTGCTTCTTTATAAAGAGATGACTAGCCGTGGTTTTTAAAAGATATTCTTGGTCTGCAATTTCCATTAGCTCCCTGCTGTCATAGCCAACACTTTGGGATGGTAACATTTGCTGTCCAGTAACAAATGGAAGGGGGCATCCTTGCCCATCTTTGATTTACAAAAGAGCTGTTACCTTTTCTGATGAAATAAAAATAGAGAGCAGGATGGTTATGTTCTATTATAAGGTACAAGAGAAAATATAATTTATGATATTCAACAAAATATTCCAACATGAACCAGAGATGTAAGTCCTTGACCATTTTATCCTCATATAGCAGGACAAATATTACTGTAGATCTCCCCACTGAGATAGAAACCCCAGTTTTGCACAGCATTATCCTAGTTATTCATAGTGTTCTGTGGGAGTCAGGTGGAGTTCTGTTTCCTGGGGGGGAAAACCCCACTTTTCCTTAGGGGAAAAAAGCTGTTCCAATGCATTTTGTGCGTATTATCTGTATAAAAAATGGCCATTATGTATTTTAAAAAAGGTTACATACAGAACAATTGTCCAGAACACTTTGGAACATTTGAATATTGAGAGAAAATGTGCAGAAGTCTTGTTGCCCTGTTATTTGTCTCAATCCACTTTGCTAACTGTTGGGAAGGCCATTTTTCAATTAGGAAATGAATTATAGAGAATATTCATTCCATGCCTTTTGTTCGGTTTACTGGAGCCAAACAGCAGTACTATCTTCTAGAACAGGGGTGCTCAGAATGGTGATCGGGATCACCAGGGTGATCTTTGGGCTTCATCCTGGTGATCTTGAGGGCCCTGACCAGGTTTTTTGCAGTTGGTCCTCTTCACGCGCCCCTGCTCACTGCAAAGAAGTCCTCCGTCGTTGCTCCTCCCCCCTCCCTGCTCGCGCGCCGCCTCCAAAAGCTCCAGAGTCCAAGAGGCAGAATGGGCCCCCTCTTTTGGATTCCTCCTCCTCCCTCCGTCCTTCTCCAGCCACGACTTCTCCAGTCGCAGGACTTCTCCAGTCGTAGGAGACCAAAGGGGGCGGGCCTGGATGATGCGATGCATGGCTGGCCCCGTGCGCATGCGCAGAAGCACACATTCTGCCTCTCGGACTTCTCGTGAGCTCTTGGAGGCGACATGCATCCTGGCGGTGTGGAAATAGAAGCAATGACGGAGGAGGAGGAGAAGGATGCTTTGGGGTCATTTCCTTACCGCATCTCAAAGGTCAGTCTTTTTACTTTGGGGTGGGTGCTTGATTGTTCTGTGGCATGTCTCTTTGTTTATTTTTAATGTTTAAAAATGGCCTTTTAGCTCCAAAGCCTCTCTGCTTGCTTTGTTCCTTGAGAAATATATGTTGGGGAATATGGAAATGTGGGAGAAATGGGGTGGTTGTATGTATTTTTGCATGTCCCTTTGTTTACCTTGCTGAGTATTAAATGGCCTTGCAGTTCAAAAGCCTCTCTTCTTACTTTCTGGCTGGTAATATGTGTGGTAATATGGCAGTGTGGGAGAAATGGGGTGGTTGGATGTATTTTTATGCTCTGTTTTATATTGTTATTAAATTGAAATGTTGCTGTTTTATAACTTAGTTTTATGTAAACAGCCCTGAGCCTGCTGGAAGGAGCGGTACATAAAAATGAATAATAAATATAAATAAATAAGAAAATAGTTATACGTTTTACATTTCTGGGTAGGTGATCTTTGGGACTTGGTTTTTTAATCAGTAGCTCCCATGCTGAAAAAGTGTGAGCACCCCTGTTCTAGAATATGCCATTCCTCTTCCTACCTGTTGCAATTGAGAATGCTTCCAGACAGTGCCAAAATCCACAGTTAAAATAGGGGTAAAAAATCCCAGAACCTGACTGCAGATCCTCACACAAACCTGTTAGTCCCAGGATCGGGTCCCCTGCCATCCTCATAGGCTCCCTCTGTATTGGAACAATGTGGAGGGCAGACAGAGGACATCCAGCAAAAGTACTTTTTAAAAAATCACTCCATTATGTGCTGGACAATTCCCTGCTTTTGGGAAGGATTAAAATACAAGGAAAAATTGCTGGCAGTTAGGAGAGGCATAATTCCTCTTCTTTTCTCTGAAGCCAGGGCATGAACATTTGGGATGGAGAGATGGCCTTTTATCTGCTTCTGGGGCCAGGCCTACTAAAGAAGTCTGTTCTCTCTATCCAAGGCTAGGGCAGTGGCAGGTGGAATAGAGATGGGGCCTTCATCCGTTTCCTGGCATAGGCACAATGAAGCACTGCCTATCTCTTCTTTCCCTCTGAAGCTAGGGCAGTGTCAGCTTGGATGGAGAGAGGGTCTTTCACCTGCTTCTGGGACTAAGGTTAAGGGATTTTGTTGGAAAAAAAATAGGGGAGGGGGAGAGTGAGCCAGATAGACATCACTGTCTCTAGAAGCCCCATTGGTCTTTGGAACAAGCTGGATTGCTTTGGCAATCTCTTTTTGTCAAGATCCCTCAAATCAACTGTTCTGGATTAGCTCTTGTTCCCATCTTCCCAGTGTTGAGCAACATCCTGCTGTGGTTTATTCTTTTCCCCCAAGGAAATGTTGTTCTATCAGCTCTAGGTCACTATGATATAAAGAAGATGATGACCCCACTTCCTGATGTTGCTCAGGGCATTGACTACTGGAGAAAAAAATCTCACTGTCCTACATTTCTATGAGGCGAGAGATGCTTCATATTATATTCCGAACAAGGAGGCTCCTCATATTAGAAGTGACTGGAGTGCAGATGAGGCAACAAGTGAACCAGCCTCCAGTTCCGCAATTAGGTCAGTTATTTTTGTCAGGGAGGCAGGGCAGCATTTCCCACGATGCCACCAACCATGGGTGTTCACTGCATTGGTCAGCAAATGAATCACATGTGAGGTAAACTCTCTCACAGATGCTGGATACTACATTCCAAGTGATGCTGACTTCCTGTGGTGATCCCTCTGCCTCATAGGGACTTTTTGCAGAAAACTCTGAGCTCTCCCATTAGTCTAAGAAAGAAACAATCTGTTAAAAGAGAGAGAGACTTCCACACTTCACATAAAGGGTTAGGGAAAACATCTGCAGAGCATTTCCTTTTCGTCAGCACAGTAAAGTCTGCAATTTTTCAATCACTGTTAAGTAACAGCAACAACGGAGCTCCAATTCTTTTGGGAAATCTCCGGCGGGCCATTTCCATTTGGATATTTTGAGGAACCACTGAGTCTTTCATTGACGAGGACTTTGCATTCCCACAGAGTGTTCCAACTCTATGGGAAACAAAGTTAATGACAGTAATATCTGGCACTAGTTTTCACTACTTTTATTGACTACCAGACAACATACAAAGAGGAAGAAGCTTCTATAAACACAGTATATTATGAATGAGAGTATAATGATAATAATAGCAGCAACCAGAACCTTGCTAAGGAACTAAATGATTTGTTTAAATTAATATGTAAACTTCCTTTTCTCATACTGTTGCTTTAAAGTAGCTTTAAAAAGCTACTTTTGGGATTTTGTCATTTTTTGATAACTGCCATCAAGTCAACTTTGACTTATGGCAACCCCATGAATGAGATGCCTCCAAAGCACCCTACTCTTCAGATCTTGGAAATTTAGGCTCATTGCTTCTTTGACTGAGGGTGCATCTATATTGTAAGATTAAGGCAATTTGACATCAATCTAACTGCCATGGCCCAATGCGGTGGAATCCTGGATTGGTAGTTTGATGAGGCACCAGCAGAGAAGACTAAAGATTTTGTAAACATACAGCTCCCATGATTCTATAGCATTGAGCTATAGCAGTTATAATGGTGTCAAACTGCATTAATTCTATAATGTAGGTGCAAACTGAGTCTATCTACCCAAATTGTTTGTAACCTTTTGGAGTACAGTCCTCGGATTCCCAATATGTAGTCATGTTCCTGGGGGATTCTGGAAGTTGCAGTGCAAGAAGTATTCCTCACCATCGCTGCTGTTTTAATTGCCCAGTCCCAAATCTGAGAAGATAGTAAAGTTTCACTTGGCATACTCTGCATAGCACCTCAAACTTTAAACCTCTCAACTTGAAAGGTTTAATTCCCTCAAAAGAGGAAAATATGACTATCTAATTCTGTCAAAAGGTTTTTTAAAATACATATATCACTTATTGCTCCTCACTGGTGAGCATTTCTTCATGCTCACCAGTGAGGAGACCACTGAAGCTTTGGGTTTCCAAAGTGATGCTCCACTTCTGTTAAGCAAAGCATGTCATGTTTGAAGAGCACTTAGAAAATATTTTAGGGCCATTGCACTCAGAATCACCAAGTGGTCCTGATGTTAACTGAACAAGGCATATTACAATACATGATACTTACAAAGTATGTGGTTGTTTAAAGTAGTTGTTATTCCTGAGCAGAGTAGACCCACTGAAATGAATGAATTTACTTATATGTTGATTCAACATTCAAAATTGATGTAATAGGATTACACACAGTTAGACTAATCTAACCAACTAGATTCAGGCCATTATCTCACAAACTGTTGTCTTAAAGATGAATAGCCATGTGAACTGCATTTATTTCTATCATATATCATTTTAAAGGAAGTGTAATAATTATCCCAAGGTTTGAATGGTACTTAATTTCTTGCTTTATGTAGAAATGGTATTCAGACTGTTGACCAAAGGGAGTAACTCATTGCTTTGATATGACACCTGACCTTAATGAAAAGAGTGTAAAAATTCAGATGACATTCAAAGATGACATTTTCAATGGGGATGTTAAATGTCAAGTGCATCTTAGGCGGATCATATGGACTCAGTCAGTTTTGTTACAATCTTTAATCATAGCAGCAAGGATTCTTTCTCTTTTATCAATATATATGTCTGTCAAACTGTTTTGGGTGTGAATGTGCCACTTCTGCTTCTGTGTTTTATGAGAAATAAAATATACAAGCCATAGTAGAAATTGCTGAGCTAGATGGATTATGGTTTGATTTCGTATTCAACAGCTTCCTGTATTTTTATAGCTGGATTCCAGATAGCTGTGTAGGTCTTTAGAGTCATTCCAATAATGAATCTCATTCTAAGAACTGGATATACAGTTTGTGGTATTTGAAGGCTCTCTATGTTTGGCTGTGATTTGAGGTCTTCTCAAAGAATAACTTCTCACTCTCTCACTGCTCTCACAAGTACATCTGGGGAAAACATGGGAGAGGACCTCCTTAGTGGCTGCTCCCAGGCTCCAAAACTACCTTCCCAGAGAGGTTATACTTGTACTTCTCCTGCTCTCCTTTCATAGGAAGGTGAAGAACTTCAGTTACTTAAATGTATCCTTCTGTTTCTTAATTAACCACCTGCTCAGAAATGATGTGTATGCAATTGCCTCCAAGTTGCCTGTTGATTTATGATGACTTCATTAATTTCATAGGATTTTCTGTGGCAAAAATTCCTGAGATGCTGGGTTTTTTTTGTAAAGTTTCTTTCTCTGGAACATAGCCTACAGCACCTGGTATTCATTGCCAGTTACCCATCCAAGTACTTACTGTAACTGATCATATTTAGCTTCTAAGATCAGATGAGATCAGATGCCTTTAATAAGGGCATATGGCAGTACCGAGACAGCATGAATTAGCTAGTTTAACTGAACTATGATTATGGGTGTCAGAAAGCATGGATACACAAATGAAATACTGGAATAGCTTCAGTTCTGTGCAAAACCTTTTGGATATGCACTATTCAAAATTACTAGAGCTAGTTCATTACAGAAATAATTGGCTTCAGCTTGAAACATTGGTACTATCCTTCAGTGTAGGGTTTTAAACAGAAGTTAGATAGCTATCTATTGGGAAATCTGTAAGTGTGGGTTCCTGCACTTCAGAACAGGTTAGAATAACTGACCCTTGAAATCCTTTCCAATTCCATCATTCTAATTGTATCCTAAGTTGTATGAGACCAGTTCAGAAGGCAAAAAGGTCTGTGTTAATTTCCGTATTTGCCTGCGTATGTATGTATATATGTATATATGTATATGTGTGTGTGTATACACACACACACACACGTACACACACATATATACACTTGACCATCCATTCTGAGGCTGAGCTTTATTTAAAAAGTCCAAATACCAGCTAGATTGTAGATGGCTTGCCATTTGGCATTCTGAATTAAAATGTTGTTCCTCAAGTCCTTGTGCATCTTGTAGAAAGAAATAATTTCAACATATTATACCATTAACATTTTAAACACAACAATTGCCCTTCCCAAGCTAATAAAAAGAATACATTTGCATGTTGGTCTGCATTCCACATTTATACCATCTAAGTGCATAATTAAGTACTATTTGATTGGGGCACTTGTACTTTGCCTTGTAACTTGATCCAGAAAAATAGTTAGAATCTTTCCACTAATTAGTATTCAACCAGTTTAATTGATGAAAGCACTTGGAAATGTTTCAGGAATCCAAGGCTCCCTTATGCCCAGATAATTCAAATGATACACAAAGACATTAACAGTTTATTCCCTGCAAATACTTTCTAAAGATAAAGCAATGTGCTGTTTCTTTGAACATTGACTCTTTACCCAGATAATTAGTAGATGAATCACAATTTCCGTCAGTTTTATTACCAACAGACAATCTTGTCCCACTTGTTAGAACTGCTTGTCGGAAAAGACTTGCTAATGGTAGAATATATCATGCCATTCTTTGCCTAATGATGGGAATCAAGAGGTGGCTGTTTTGTTGCAGAAGCTCTTCTGTGGGTGTTTATATTTTCTTAACATGTCATTCCTTCCTTTCCTCCTATGAAACAAATCTACAAATATAGCACAACCTTTACAAAAAAATGTGACACATATCATCATTCACTCAGAGTTTGTCTGTGTTCCCATGACAACTATAAAAAATGTAATTGCAGGAAATCTAGAAACATGGGGGCGTGGATACTCCTTACAAACCCAAAGTATGAATGAAAGTCAAAAGCGGGACTCCATTGCTGAAGAAGCCGAATTTAGACCCATCGGTCCCTTCCAACTACCACCCAGTATCGAACTTGTCGTTCCTGGGCAAGGTGGTTGAGAGGGCAGCAATGGAGAAGTTGCAGTCCTACCTAGATGATGCAACTTGGCTAGACTCCTTCCAGTCCGGCTTCCGCTCAGGGCATGGGACGGAGACTGTGTTGGTCGCCATCACAGACAAGCTGCGTTGCCAACTTGATCGAGGCGGATCGGCGCTGCTTGTGTTATTGGACCTCACGGCAGCGTTTGATACTGTCAATTACGATCTTTTCACACACCACCTTGCCAGGGCTGGAGTGAGGGGGACAGTTCTTAATTGGTTGTCCTCCTTCCTCTGGAACCGTTCACAGCGAGTGAGAAGGGGTGAGATTGTCTCAAGGGGCACCCCACTTCTTTGTGGGGTGCCTCAGGGGGCAATCCTCTCCCCTTTAATGTTTAACATCTACGTCCGACCACTCGCTCAGTTGGTACGCAGCTTTGGGCTGGAGTGTCATCAATATGTGGATGAAACCTAGCTTATTCTGGGGATGGAGGGCCAACCTGACTCCGTACCCGATAATTTCCATCGCTGCCTTGAAGCCATTACTGGATGGCTGCGAGCCAGTAGGTTGAAGGTGAATTGGGCTAAGACGGAGATCCTGTGGCTGGGCCATCCGGGTACGGGTGGGATCCACCTTCCAACCCTGGACGGCACGACACTTTGTCCGTCGTCATCCGTTAAAAGTCTTGGAGTTACTCTAGACTCTCAACTGACGATGGAGAAACACATCTCCATCGTCAGCGGAGTGGCTTTTTACCATCTTCGGCAGGCGAGGAAGCTGGCTCCCTACCTGTCCCGCTATGACCTATCCACAGTGGTCCAAGCCATGGTCATCTCAAGATTGGACTACTGTAATGCTCTCTACATTGGCCTTCCCTTGTCAGTGATCTGGAAGCTGAAGCTGGTGCAGAACGCTGCAGCTCGGCTACTGGCAGGTTTACCATCTTCCTGCCACGTGACGCCTGTCCTGCGCGAACTGCACTGGCTTCCGATTGAGCACCGGATCACCTTCAAGGTGCTGGTTTTAACCTTTAAGGCCTTGAATGGTCTAGGGCCAGTGTACTTAAGGGACCGCCTCTCCCTATATTGTCTCGCAAGACCACTGTGTTCAGAGTCCCTTAATTTTCTTGTGGTTCCGAGCGTCAAAACTCTCCATCTGACCTCGACACGGAGGAGAGCCTTTAGTGTAATAGCTCCAACTCTTTGGAATGCTCTTCCTCCCGAGGTCCATGCACTCACTAACCTGCTGGCCTTCAGGAAGTCCTGCAAAACTTTCCTATTTGGACAGGCATTCGGTTAACAATGCTAGCCTTAGGCCCGGGAGTATCTACTGGGTGCTATGTCCCATTGTATGTTTTAACTTTGGTGTAAATTCTGATGTTTTTTAAAACTGTTTTAACTGTTTTTATTGTGTTGTATTTTACTGTGTTTTTACCATATGTAAGTCGCCCCGAGCCAGATGGGAATGGTGACGAACAAATTGAAATAAATAAATAAAAGGGAAGGGGACAATACACTAACATATCAGATTATGGGACCAGATGTCTGGGGCTATATCTCCTGGGCAGCTTTGGTCAATGGTCAGGTATAATTGAAACAGTAATCCAAGATATCTGGAAGGTGCCAAGTTTGGAAAATCTGCCTTGGAATGATATTATGGAATGGTCACAGATGTGCTGACTGACAAGGCCTTTGAAAGAAATTTTGCAAGGTGAAACAAGACTGCTTTCTGGCTCTTGGATGTGGAGGTGGGGGGTGGGTGTCCTCTGAAAACTGAGGATTTAAGGTCCAAATGAGTATAAAGGGGTGGCCCTCTTTCTTGCAATGTCAAACTGTACTATGATCAACTACCAGAACCACTCTGTTATGCACCGGACGGTATATAAAAAGGTAAAGGTTTCCCCTTGACATTAAGTCTAGTCATGTCTGACTCTGGGGGGTGGTGCTCATCTCCATTTCTAAGCCAAAGAGCCAGCGTTGTCCGTAGATGCTGCCAAGGCCAGTCATGTGGCTGGCATGACTGCATAGAGCACTGTTACCTTCCTACCAAAGTGGTTTCTATTGATGTCACATTTGTATGTTTTATGCAGAAGCTGGGACTAAATATAAGCAGATTCGCAAGTGCACATATGAGGTTCAGCACTTAACTGAGTGATTTAAAAAAACTTCTGCTGGATCTCTTCCCCCAATTGTCAATTCAACCTCCGTTTAAGATTATAAAGTTAGGTTAGGGAGATATCTGCACTGATGCAATTGTTATATGATGTACAGTGTTCCTTCACTTATTGCGGGTGTTACGTTCCAGGACCACCTGCAATAAGTGAAAATCTGTGAAGTAGGGATGTTCTGCCCACTCCTCTCTCCCTCAGTTCAAGTGGCGCCAAAGTGCCTCCATTCTACAGAGTAGATGCGACCCAAGCAGCACGGCAGGAGGGGGGAGGAAAACGGAGGTTTTCTGAGCATGCACAGAGTGCTTCCCCATTGTGTGCCCAGTCATCTTCCTTCTCGGGGTGGAAGGTGGCCCCACCGGAGTCCCTCTTTCCTTCCCTTCCTGGCCCTCACCTGGAGCCGGAGGCCGTGATGGCCTCGATGGAGAAGATGTGGAGCCGGTTGGTCATGTCCTTGAGTGCCTGCAGTGCTTGCTGGTCAGGCTTGTGGTAATCCTCCATGGCGAGGAGGAAGCATCAGTAGCTAAGAGGCTGGGTCCAGGGAGGGAGGGATTGTGATGACAATGCAAATGATCCTGTACAGATATTCCTTTAAAAAAAGAAAAAGAAAAAAGGGGGGGGGGAGTAAAAGGAATAGAGACAGGTATCCGCTTAGACTTTTCTCCTCTTCCTCTTCCCCTTTTCGCAGGTTGCCTATGTATCCTTAAAAAAGATTATAAAGTTTAAAATAAAGAGTTTCCGTGAGTTCTAATTGCTTTTCACACGTGCTTCCCTTGAGCCACCCGTATCTCCGTTTGACAACCCAAGCAGTGGATCAGCTGTTTCAGGCTTTTAAAAAGTGCATGTCCTCTGGAGCAATCTACATAACAGGGAGGGAAGGGAAACATATTTTTCGAAGTGCAGGAATATATAGTGATGCAAATATGCACATTTTCCGGATGGAATTGGAATATAAGTGGACCTTTTTAACACATATTTTTGTCCATTGCTGCGAATCAGCACAAATTTACCGCTAGTGTCATTTAGCCACCTCCACTTTAAACCTGGTAACTTACACATTTTAGAGTGTAGAAGGGCCCTAAGAGTCCCCTTGCATATGTCAAAGATATATGATTCCATTAGTTCAGCTAGACCTTCCCCCAATGCAGAAAGCAATTATTTTACAGTATCATTGTATCCACAGAAGCAATCCCCCCCTCAAAAAAACCCATCATGCTCTCCTTCCAGGTATGCAAGAAGCCATATTCACTCCAATGCATGGAGGAGAACTCAGATACAGTCCTCTTCAGTGACAAAACAATAGGGGTTATTGACTGTGAATGCAGATTACCGTGTCTTCCCAAATTTGATGGAAAATATGAAGCAACTAAAAGGCAGTTTCTTTCTCTCATTATTTCACCATATGTTAGGACTGAATGCTAGTTTCACTGTGCTCATTTTTGGATTCCCAAAGCCCCAGAAACCACAGCAATTAGCATACATTGGTTTTAAATGATTTTGTACAGATATATTCTGGCTTGTTTGTATGTTTGGGGCATTTGTAAAACATTGCTTCTACAAATGTCAACTTTTTCCAAATCATCCCCAATGATAACTTTCCCTTGTAGTGAAACCTAGTGAAAACATTCTCAAAATTATTCAGATGTTTATCGAACATGGTAAGCCTATAACCTGGCATGCGCCATCGCAGAAATTAAGATGCTCTGAGGACGCCCTGCTCTTTGTCCCGCCACTGTCACAGGTGAGAATGGTGGGGACGAGAGAGAGGGCCTTCTCCGTGATTGCCCCTCGGCTATGGAACTCCCTTCCCGGTGATATTAGATCAGACGCCTCCCTCCTGTCCTTCAGAAGGATGGTAAAAACTTGGCTGTAGGACCAATCTTTTGGGACAGTGCAAGAAGGCAGCAATAGGAAATCTTACCATGCCAACCAGATTCTATGCAGACGATTGAGATGATTTTAAACAATGGATTTTAATGTTGAGATAAATTATTTTGTTTATGTATGTGTATAATCTATTTATGTCCTGGCAATGAACATTTGCCGTTTGTATGTTGTGCTCCACCCCGAGCCCCCTGCAGGGTGAGAAGGGCAGAATATAAATGTTTAAAATAAATAAATAAATAATTGCTCATTTGATTCTGGAGTGTGAAAATTGTTGATGATGCTGCAAAATCTAAGATAACTATTCATGACTAGAACATTGCATGAGGGTGAAACAAATAGATTTGCCATACAGAAGCATTTATCATATCCTTGTGGAGATTGCTATACTGGGCTTTAAGCCATTTCTACACTGGTTCCCAAGGACTGTAATAAATGGGAACCACATCACTTGAATGTTTTTTTGGATAATATCTGTAACAGATGGCCCATCATAATTTATGCTTGAACAAGTATAACTGTTGATTTCAAGATGCAGCTGAAAACCCATTGCCTTTGGGTTACCAAGTAAATTTATCATGCTTTGTGTTATTTATAGCTTGAGAAATACACCCTGCATGCTAAACAACTGCCTCCAGAAACTGAACTTTTCTACATGATGTGAAGGCAAAGACCTTGAAAAGGCACGAGGATGATGCTAAAACAAGCCCTTTCTTTTTGTTTATAGAGTGCTTTGAACTCTTTTGGTTGCAATAGCCATTCCTTTGAGCTGCATCACATAGGCATCAGAAAGAATAATGTTTCCTAGTAAAATATGAGGGGCAAGGAACATAAACAGATGTTAAATAAACCCATAAGGATCCTTGGGAAAAGGAAGAGGATTGCAAATGTTAATTTAGAACAGGACACTAAAGAAAATGTGAAGTTGTTTAAGGAAATAAGAACTTTGGCACAAGTACATCTAATCTATCATCCCACCTAGATTTATCTAGTTCATATTGTTTAGCTAGGGACATTTGGGATTTAGACTTTGGCGTACACAAGATATTTTGCTGCCTTGGAAAATGAAAAGACTAAACAAACACACATATATACTACCGTGTATTCTCTGTATAGAATCTGACTAGGCTGGCAAATGAACATTACTTTTTCATTAGCAATAGAATAGGGTGCTTCACAACACCTGGAGGCAGCGCACCAGGTTGCAGGTATGCTTTTGTGGCACATAAATCTCCATGAAAGGGAATAGTCTGGAAGACTCATGTTCATCCTGCACCCACTGCCTTATCGCCTCTGCCACCCAATTGCTTCTCTCTTCCTTATCATTGAGCCCTCTATGATCTGGTAGGCTTCCTCCTTATTTTCTAGTCTTTAGCTCAACCCCTATGTTTACCATGTGAAACTGTTCAAGAGAGGTCTGCATGTTTGTCTCCTTTACAAGTATCAATTTTACAGGACAAAAGGGCACTAGACAGCAAAAAGTTTAATATAACACACCTTAAGCAATTGCTTGTACTGGCTTAAAATTTTTAATTTTTAACTATTAATAGTTTTAATTATTGAATTCTGCTTTAATTACAAATTTGTTTCATTATGTATTTTAGTTATCTTTCTTTGACGTATTGTCCGATTCTGTTATCATTTGATCTTTGCTGTTTAATATGTTCTCACCTGTTTACAATTGTTTGTTGTTTTCCTATACTTTACAGTATTGAATGAGAGGGGGTGGAATAGAAAAAAGTTTTATGATTATTATAGTTTTTATATATTAATTAAGGCTGTGCAATGCTGTGACAAGGGCAGGATGGGGTCAAATGTATGGCTGCATTGGCTGCAGCTCAGATGATGCTGGTGTTGTAGCCCATAGCAGTGTCCCAATCTACAAGCTATCCATGGGATTGTGCCATAGGAAGCCTTGGGCCACCCTTCTTCTTTAGCAACCCCCCCAAACCCAAGAAAAATTCATCATAGCATCATTGAAAATGCTTGGATAAGTTGGGCGGAAGATTAGAGATAAACTCAATAATTCTATTTCTTGGAGATTCTCCCAAATTTTCTTTCGTAGCATTAAATTTGGGAGGTTAAGAGTTCAGTAATTCAGGTTAAATCACTGAGCTGCTGAACTTGCTGACAAAAGGTCAGCGGTTTGAATCCAGGGAGCAGAGGGACCTCTCGCTGTTAGCCCCAGCTTCTGCCAACCAGCAGTTTGAAAACATGCAAATGTGAGTAGATCAATAGGTACTTCTTCAGCGGGAAGGTAACGGTGCTCCATGCAGTCATACCAGACACATAACCTTGAAGGCATCTACGCTAGCTCTTTGGCTTAGAAATGGAGATGTGCACACACACACACACACACCCGAGTTGGACATGACTAGACTTAATGTCAAGAGGAAACCTTTACCTTTACTAATTCAAGTAATCTGCACCAATCTGCACCACAGTTTCTCTCTGTTATATATGTTTGAACTGCAAACCAAAAGATGCCTAAATCTTAGGGCTTTCATTATTCCCATTCTTCAAAATGCACCACACACAAAGGAAAATAATATGTTGTCATTTTTAGTAGATAACGACAGCAATTAAATATCTGGTCCACAGAGCTTGGAAAAGCTAACTTTTGGAGCACGGTTCCCAATAAAGTGATATATTTTGGACCATTGTTTCTCATTTAATACATGATGTGTTAAATAAAGTGATATAGTTTGGACCATTGTTTCTCATTTAATGCAAGAAAAGTTTAAATTCTGGGCTAAAAGATATCATTAGGCAGGATTATCAATGGTGCAGCTGACACAAATGTTCTAGGGACTTCCATACTTTGGAGGCACATGGAGCTGCAGATCCCACACATAACACAAATGTACACTGTGATGCTGTCAAGAGAAAAATACTCCTGAGATACCTATTGATCCCTGAATTAAATACAGCCTGCATTTATCCCCATGTTGGCCTAATATCTCCTTGGGGAAATGAGTGAAAAGGTAGGTGGCATATTGGGCTCATCCCTCTGAGGTTCTGCCCTTGGCCACAGCATCTCAGACTCAGCAGGGGAATACCTAGAGCCACCTTCTCACTGAGATGTGAAAGGGGAATAGACACAAGGGCACAAAGGGGTTCCTGTTTTGGGAATGGTTCCAGGAACCTAGCTATTTCAACTGAAGCTTGAGTTTCACAGTGGGGATTTTTAGAAGGTATTATGTATTGATTTTGTTACTTCATGCAAATCATATACTAGTTGTGTTAGCCAGCTGCAGCTTGTCCTTTCTTGAGTGGGGCTTTGAATATCAGCTCCAGACTCCAACTCAGATAGCCGTACTGAATTTAAGTTCTTTACGGAGTGCAGTGGCTTAGGAGCTTGATGATTTTCTAACCATAACTAGCAGGGTTGCAAGGATTCAGGGAGAACATTCCTTGAGCTGGAAGTGACTTTTCAATAAACCCCAGCAGCAAGATAGTGCTTGGAAACAATCTAGATACATCATAAGGCTGGATGTTCATCTGTCAGACATGTCTTGATTATATATTGACTAGATGGGTCTTGTGGTCTTTTGCAATTCATGATTCTATTATTCTGTGCGTGCTGTAGTGTAGATAATGTCACACAGGTAAGCCCTAACAGGAAATGTGACAACTGCAGCAGTTATAAAGCACACTGTGCCACCTGCTGAATCACTGAAAGAGTTAAACCTTTGTGCCAGCTGAACTACTGATCTGAAGGTTAGCAGTTTGAATCCATGAGATGGGGTGAGCTCTCATCTGTCAGCTCCAGCTTCCCATGTGGGGATATAAGAGAAGCCTCCCATAGGATGGTAACACATCTGGGCGTCCCCTGGACAACATCCTTGCAGATGGCCAATTCCTTCACACCAGAAGCGACTTGCAATTTCTCAAGTCGCTTCTGAAAGATTATTTTTGTCACAATCCACTTCTGTCTGTAGGTTGCCATATTATCTCCAAGCTGGGTTTTACCTCATTTCTGGGCTAATTTAACCAGATTCTCCTCCTTCCCATTTCTAAAACCAAGTTACCCAGAAGCAGTTCCTCCCACCTTCTAATTCTTGCCTGTCCCTTCCCTGTGACACCACAAAGATCACATTTATGACATCATCCTGAAGACCTTGACACCACAAGGACCTACTCCATTGTTTGGGGCATGACATTTCAGGAATGGGATATAGCTGACCTGGCAACACCACACTGGCAGAGCTTGCAAAAGCTACTTTGTGGACTACGATTTCCATAATCTCTGCCAGCAAAGTCACTGGTTATGCAGGTGGAAACTGCCACATTGTTGGATTTGGAGGCCTATGTCTTTTTAGGACCCAGAAATAGGGGGTGTTTCTTTTTTGGACTACAGCTCCTCAAAATTGCAGTAGCACAGCACTGGACATGATGACTGGGGGGCTTGGGAAGCTGTAATACAAAGAAGTCACATTAAGAGCTCTGGTAATGGGATGATAAACTGTGAGCTGCTTTCAGAGATAAACCTACTGCTCTGAAAATAGATATAACATATCAGATTGATAGTCTTCAGTCTCCCAATGCTTAACAACAATTGAGGATGCAAATTATCACACAAACACATGAATGACAGCAAAATGTTAAAGCCCAAATCTGCACTATTTCTCTTCATGCTATGTTGTTGGGCTGATAAGAGGAAGTATACAAATCAGTCTACTGTGTTTTCTGAAAGCATAATATAACTGCCACAAAGTTTATGGAACTCTTGGGTTCCCTGTTTGTGACAGGAAATAGTATATTTCCCATGCATGTTGCAGAATTGCTCTCTGCTGCATTTTAATCCCGCCTGTCTTGCTATCTTTATATCCTTCCTCTGACATTTATGTATTTCTATTACTGGTTATGTATGAGCTAAAGAACTCACTGGGGTCGATAGTCGAAAGAGTTGTTTCTCACAGTGATTTAATGATCTGGTCACAAATACACCTCCCACTGATATGTAAATTTTGAACTAAATATAGTACAATAAGCCAGGTACATTTACAGCCAGCCCATTAATCCTGTTACTTCCTTGGACAAACTTATGTCAACAATCAATACACCTACTCTCTCCCAGCTGAAAGTAAAACCAGACTCCAGTCATTTCAGAATCAGAGAGTTCCTATGGAATGCATCAAAAATGTACTAGATTTTGGTGAAATATTTTCCAACCAGTGATTATTTTTAAAGAATTATACTCCAAAAACATGAAAGTATGCCAAAGAGAGTAGAATGGCACTCTCGTCATCAAAATCAGAGCTTGATAAAAATTACTTTTTGAAGTACAACTCCCAGAATCTCATTAACCATAGAAATGGGTTGTTTGTGCCCTTTTGATGGCTCAAAGATTGATACTTCATTGCTGGAAATATATTTTCTTTTAATCAGTGATCCAATAGACAGAAGCTCTAACAATATTTACAACATTTTAAAGAATATTCTATGAACAAATTGAAATTATCATTGATCTATTTCCAAAGGGACTTCTACTATTTTGATATTTGGTTAACCTTTATAGAAACTTAAGGCTAATGTGGCTATTTTTCCTCTTTTGCAATAAAGCAAATCTTGCCAAAAAGTCCAGTGACAGGTTTATCTTAGGTTCGCCATTAGTCAGAAATGACTTGAAGGCACACAAGAAGCCAAAATCAAAGAAAGTACTAAATTAAATTAGCTAGTATTAAAGTTGTACTGGATTTCTCTTTTGCTGCTTATTTCCTTTTCAGCCTGCCCTAGGCTAGCATGGAAATCTCTTTGAAAATAGTATTAACATCGGCCCAAGGAGAAATCTGGCCTCATTATCTTTCAGTACCGGTCATCTCTGTTGCTGGCATGACAGTCGCTAGTAGGTTTCCTGAATGGCATTCTGATCCTGAGGCCAAACTAAATTCCCCATCCTTGCTTTAAAAGTATCTGCATCCTTTACAGTAATTTGGTCGGGATTACAACACATTTTTTTTAAATCTTGGATTGTGCCTTAAAACACACAAAGTTTGTATACTCCAGTGGTTCTCAACCTGTGGGTCCCTAGATGTTTTGGCCTTCAACTCCTGGAAATCCTAACAGCTGGTAAACTAGCTGGGATTTCTGGGAGTTGTAGGCCAAAACACATGGGAACCCACAAGTTAAGAACCACTGGTATACTCAGTCTAGTGTCTCCCTCATATTTTTTTTATAACAGGACTTAAGAATCAGCATATTTCATTATCTACAGGGATCCTGGAACGAAACCCTAGAAGGTAACAAGGCTCCACTAGAAGTAAGTTTCTCAAACGTAGTTCAGCTCTATGATTTCATGCAGGAAAGGGAAATTATGCAGTCCTTCGTCATTCCAGATGAATCTATTGGACCCCTACTATAGGCTCTGGTGCCTGCATGCACATGCATACCTACATTTTTGTTGGCTGCAAAGGGAAAGGAAAAATAAACTTTGAAGGACAATAATAATGTTTTGTGGATGAACATAATTCACCTTGAAATAGCCAAAGTTTTCATAAAAGGGCTGAAAATCAACCAGAAGAATGGTACTCACGGAGAAGATCCCCATTTGTGACCACATAGCTCGAGGTGGAAACAACACTGTATAATTAACACATTTTGATACCACTTGATGACACAATTCAATGCTATGGAATTATGAGAGTTGCAGTTTTACAAGATCTCTAGCCTTTTCTCACTAGGGACCTCATCATACCGATGCTCCCCTTTCGTCCCTTTTTGCTAGCAATCACTGGCGAAATAGAAGTTGTGTGTGGAACCTCGTCGTTGCCTCCGTCAAATGTGAGGAAACCCTAAAAACCATTGGAGCTACCCAAGAGATGGAACATTCATCATGGTTGGTGAGGAAGCATTTTGCAATACTTCCTCACCACTTTAGCCATCGATGGGGTTGGGCCATGGCCCAAGTCATATGATGTCATTCATCAGGCTCTGTGGCCAAAGAGCAATAGGGAGCCAACCCCCGGTGTGATGAGATGGAAAGAGTGCTGGTGCCGCATCCTGAGATAGGATGCACTTAAAGAGCTATGATTAGCTGACTTGAAGAAAAAACGATGGGCTTTTAGAGCTGGGCTCAAAGATGAGTGGCCATTTGGCTACCTTAACATTTGTAATAGTGGAAGTCCTTCTAAGAAAGCACTTCACCCAAGGTCTAAAAAACAAATTCACCCAGTTTCTTCTATCTTTTCTTGGGAAAAGGAAGCAAAACAGAAATCCTAGAAAAACATGATTCATGTTTAAGAATACTGCATGATCTAATAAAAATCAAAGATGCATGAATATTTTACAGGCTACTAAGTAGAGTCCTATTAAGAAATTAATGCAGCCTTCTAACTCTTCCTTTCTCCCGTAATTCCTTTCTGCCTACAGGCAACTGCGTGACACACAGGGGAAATATAAATTTCCACAGATTGGAAACAGCAGATATATCAGGGGCATACTGAAATGTTAATTTTTATAAGCTGTAAAATTGGTTATGTTTTCTTTTATGGACATAAAGTATTAAAGGTTCCCCAAGTTCTTGAAAATAATCTAGTAAACTAAATTTTAAAAAACGTATTGCATTGAAAAAGGAATCCCATTGCTGTATGAAAAGCATGGATCTTTTTTTTCAGAAGGACAAGATTGGAGGATCATCACCCTTTCAATCACCAGCCAGGAATTTTATGTTAAATAGAGAAAAGGGCCCATCATCTGTACATTGAATAAAAGTATACCAGGTCAGTATGTATTCCTTGGTTATATCCAGATTTGGTGCCTGCCTTCTCAATTTGTTTCTGCATAAATACAGTAATTGATTCTTCAGAGCAGATGGAAAGGAGATTTCAGTTAAAGGCTAGAAGAGATAGTGTTGGGGGTGATTACTAGATATTAACTTAAAACATGTGATTTTGAGTGGATATTCAGTCCCATTTTTATCGTAGGCTTTATGATCAAAATCCATGTGAATAAATGAAATAGGCCAAAGACATTTTTCTATCTTCTAATGTGTCAAAACAGATAAGAGATCATGGAGAGAGAGTGCCATGCAAAGCCTAGATATAGTGAGTTAAAATTAATATAGATACCTGTAATAACTGTAAGCCCTATACGCTTCGGGTCCAACTTATCTTTGAGACTGCATCTCTTTCTATGAACTGGCACAGGCTCTGAAATCGCCAGGGGAGACTCTTCTCTTGGTCCCATCAAGTGTGGTTGGTGGAGATGAGAGAGAGGCTTTTCTCTGTGGTGCCCCCCCCCCCCTTTCCGGCTCTGGAATACCCTCCCAAAAGAGATTAGGTTAGTTCCCACCCTTCAGTCCTTCAGTTCGAACCTGAAAACATGGATGTTCAGAGAGAGCTTTGATCTTGAGTAGGCTGAATGGGCCCATTCAAAGTGGACACTTGGTACCTTGTGAATTGACGGCAGTTAGTTCTATCTACTGTTGTTTTAAAATTGTATTATTTTGATTTTATGCTACATGGTTGTCAGAGGTTGTTGTTATGATTTTATGTTAATTGTTTTATACTTGTGTACCATTTTACCTGTTGTATGTTATATATGCACCCTGGAGTGTCTTGTAAGCTGCCCAGAGTCCCTTCGGGGAGCTAGTGACGAGATAAATTATTATTTATTATTATTACTTTTTCAAATGTGGACATGGTAAAATTACATTTTAAAACTAACACCTTCTTGGTGTAACATTTTTATAATTGGTTTGGGGGGGGGGTTAGAACATTGTATGGGAGGATATTTTGTAGGAGGTGGGGAACTCTGCGTCATTCTAGAAATTCTTTCAAACCCTCAAACAGACAGACATCACATTTGAGTTCTCCCAGACTTTATGACTTGAGGCTTGAATATCACTCAATACATAATACTGTCTAAAAATTCTTCAGAGTGGGTTTATAACCACAAAAGCTCATGCTGAAATAGAAGAAGTTTAGAACTGCTCTAAATCAGTAAGCCACTGAAACCTTTCTAGAGTACTCTGCGTATTCTGGGCCTGTATAGCTTGGTGTCTCTTTTGTAACTAGACGAACTTTGAACCTACCCAACTGACCACAGCTGTTTTCAGTGAGTACATTCCTCTCTGGCGAATTGGCACTGTGGACTCAAAGCATTCAAAACCAAACACGTCCTGTTGTCATTCTCAATGTTTACACAGAGATCACCCTGTAGGGCATCTATTCATTAAAGATTTTATCCTGCTGATCTATTCCTCAGAGACAATTCTTCATCTAAAACCCGTATTGCCTTTAAAATGCCTTTTCCGCACCCAACTCCCACACAGATTTCTTACTTTGGACTGTACATGGCTTTCAATAAACACACATTTGCCTGTTGGTTCTGTAGCAATGTAGGGTGATTACTTTTTCCTGTCAAAATAAGAGATTAAAGGGGATGTGGAGAGAAACCTGATGATGGCACTACTTTATATTGCTATGCTGAGTTTGTTTCAGCTCTCCCCCCCCCCCCCAAACTCATCCAATTTTATCCTAAAATTCAAGTTTGACTCAACCCTTATCCACAGGCCAAAATTTATTTATTCATTTATTTATTAACTTTATTTCTACCCCACACCCATCTCCCAAAGGGGACTCGGGGTGGCTTACATGAGGCCAAGCCCGATAACACATAATAACAAAACAATAGCAATTACAATTTTTTTAAAATCCATAGTTTCATTTATCCATGTGATTGTAGGCCTCTTTAGGTTCTCTGGTGCTATACCATGACATGCTTCTGGCCCAAGTATAGATAAAATATAGGATTCACTTTTATTTGTAGTATCTATTGAAGGTCTTGGAACATCTCCCCAGCAGATTCGGGGGTTATATACAGAATTGCTGTGTTCATATTCCCTTTCCTGCCTCTGTTATTTCTTTTCGAAATGCTCAAGTGACATTTTAGGTTATTGCAATACTCGAATTTATGGGGTCAAAGGAACATTTCATGGGGAGGGATTCTTATTTGAGTATTCCCACGATAGCTACATCATGAGCGATATTAAGTGCATTACATTTGGGAACCCTATTCTATTTGGGTTTAACTCTCAAACAGTGCTATAGACTGTTCACTAGTACTTGAAATAATAATGGCTACTATCCAAAGAATCTCTTTATTATTCTCAATATCTTGACCTTAAAAAATCGAGCATTTCTGGTAAATGGAGACTGGGAAGGTTAGGCTTGTAGTCAATGTGTAACTACAATGGTTACATAATTTGCAACTCCCCTGTCTCTCCTTCCTTCAATTCTTACTACCACTAGTATAGCGTGTGATCCAGCACGCTATAGTAATTTGGACTAGATTATGGGAACCTAAGATTTGAATCCCCACTTGATCATGGAAACCCTTCAGAAACCATACTTTTCCTCCTTAGAGTCCCCCCTGGGGAGATAGGGTGGGTTGCAACTATATTATTATTATTATTATTATTATTATTATTGGAATACAATGACTGGCAACTCAGTTTTGCCAAGAAAAAACTGTACTATAGTCAACATACTGTAGGTCAGAGGCATTTTGGAGGCACAAATAACAAATTGTACTGGGTTGCTGTGAGTTTTCCGGGCTGTATAACCATGTTCCAGAAGCATTCTCTCCTGACATTTCACCCACATCTATGGCAGATATCCTCAGACGTTGTGAGGTATGTTGGAAACTAAGCAACATCAGGAGAGAATGCTTCTGGAACATGGCCATACAGCCCAAAAAACTCACAGCAACCCAGGGATTCTGGCCATGAAAGCCTTTGACAACACAACAAATTGTACTGTTTAGGAGCTTCATGTTTAGACCAATCCAGAATAGCTCCAGACTGTTTCCAGAAGTGGCCACAAACATCATCCTGGACCTCTGACTGCACTGGATCAAAGTCCTGCAGGATGAAATGAAGGTGCAACAGGCTGGCTTCCTGCATCACACTTCAGATTTTGATTCTAGCTGGAGTTGAATGAGATCCGTATCAATCCAAAGCAGACAAGTACATAATCTGAATTGTCAGATTAGACCATGAATTGGCTCGGGGTCCTGCATACAGTCCTAGCTATAACAGCCATCCAAAATTCCTAAAACAAAGCCTTAAAGAAAGAGTCATTTGCTCTCAAGGCACATTAATGAAGCAAAAGAGATCTTCACAAAAAAGAGACAGTGGCGTATTCAAGCCAAATTTTCCCAGTTTCTTTTGTGTTGCAAGTGGCTGTGAGCATAGCAAACAGCAGATGCGGCTACTAATTACTGTTAATTGCTGCTGTCTAGACAGACACCATGCAAAGGCTAAAGTATAGTCTTTGTTTACAAGGTTTAAATTACCTAAAGTTGCAACGGACAATTGTAGGGCATACCATTTGGTATCCTTCATTGCTCTGCAATGGTTTAAAGCACATACGTGAATCAAGTTGGTAGCAAATCAACCAAATTTAGAATTAGTTGATTGGTAAACTCATAAAATAAATTGAATAGAAACCATGGAAAGCACAGCTAAGGACATAGAAAGCCTGAAACAAAGCCTCAAGAGATCTGTTAATTGCATTTGGGTCAGACGCTGCATTCCTGTAAGCTTCTTGCAGTGTATTAAGGAAATAATTAACACTCCAGTCCTGTTGCCTGTTTTCTTAGAAACATGATTTGCTTTGCTCAGTGGGATGCAGTCAGTTACAAGTTATAGTATAAGCAATCTCAAGTACATTAGAGAGAATCACACCCTTGCTTACTTATTTGCGGCTATAAATTATCCACTCCCAAAACAACAACAGAAAAAGCATCAGAAAATGGGTGGTGTACAGCTAAATTTAAATAAAGCAAACTAAATGTATTTATGATAGTATTTATGTGAAATTAGTTTTTAAATGCTTATAAACATCCAAAACATTCAGCATGCATTTTTAATATTTCCTCCTATGCAGCAGAGTAATTGGAAGAAACAAATGCTTCATTTATTTAACGGATGAGATAGCCCGGCTGTTTTTTGTGAGAGAATGCTGTGTGGAGTCTTTACCACAGCTTGTAAACCTTACTCTTTGAGGCCTCAAGAGCTAGAATTCTCAGCCACCAAGGCCAGTGGCTTGTCTGAAATTCTAGTATTTTAACAAAGACACGAAACATACCATTCTTTACTCCTTTTACAGCCACTATTTACTACGGTTGGATAGGTTCATTCGGAAGAGCCTGAAAGTCAGAAAAAACTTACAAATTTGGACTTCTAATGCAGTTTTGAACCATGCAGGAAAGGTAGGGGGAGGGAGGAAATCCAAATTTGACCCACTCCCCCCCCCCCCAATATTATACCGTATAATGTTCAGATGTCTCCCAAGGTTATTTTAAAGCCTCAAAACTTTTAAAATCTCATGCTTTCTGCCAGCAATGCAAGGAGGGATGAGGTGGGCATGGCTAATCACAGCCATCTTTAAATGTAGTTTGTGAAGGCCAGGCCCTCAATGGTAGAGATTGTAAAAGTCCCTGCTGGTAAACTAAATTTCCCACACTGCCTGGCTGCTTATTAGCCAAAATGGCTGAAGGATCCGAAATAGCTGTCTGTAGCAGTCTTTGTTTAAATATAAAATAAACTGATTGAATCTACAAAGATGTCTAAAAGAAGGCAGCAAAACAATAAGCAACTTTTACAAAGCCAAGAGAGCATAAACTGCTTAAAAACCAATCATTTCACTTTATAGAATAGTAATAATAATAATTATTATTATTATTATTCTTTATTTATACTCCTCCACCATCTCCCCAAGGGGACTCGGGGTGGCTTACATGAGGCCAAACCCAACGACACATAATTAACAACACAACAGCAAATAATAAAATAATACAATCAATATAACTTATACATAAGCAATAACAAACAATTTAAAACCATTCTGGCCGGGCCAAATGTGAAATATTATTTTTTTTAAATAATAAACACTGGATGCGAACAGAGGTAGGATGTGTGTCGCAGGAAGGTTTTAAAGGATAATGTGGGGCAGACAACCTAACAGGTAATTTAAGTGCTTCTGAGGACATTTTGCAAAGAATTAATCACAACAGGGCATTATTTACTTTATTCAGGGAAGGCACATTGGAACAGCCACGCTTTCAGGCTCCTCCTAAAAACTGCCAATGGGGGGACTTGTCTGATATCCTTGGGGAGTGAGTTCCAGAGTTGGGGGGCCAATGCAGAGAAGGCCCTCTCCCTTGTCCCCACCAATCGCTCCTGTGAAGGGGGAAGAAGTGAGAGTAGGGCCTCTCCAGATGATCGGAGAGATCACCTGGGTCCGTAGACAGAAATGCGGTCACGCAGGTAGAGGGGTCCCAAACCATTCAGGGCTTTGTAGGTAAGAAACTGCACCTTGAATTGGCCTGATTTCCATGAACAAGGCACTGGGGTAGCCAGCCAGAGCCAGTAATGATGAAATAAAATGATTGATTGCATCTGCAAAAAGGAATAAACAAGTGGATGTGTCTTGAGGGTCCCCTCCAACACAGTAGAGGAAGCAAATGGATGTCAGGAGAGTTTGGATGGTGTCTTTCTGCTCAGAAGAAGGGGGTCAGTCTAGATGTCCCTTGTTGGGGTCTGTACTATGATTTCTGTTCCCCACCAATTTAACACAGTTTGTGCCACACAAACAATGTTTCTGGAGTAGAACAACTACTTTCAAAGTAAAGACCACCCAATGAAACAGGAAATAATACTTTTAAACCAGGAACAGATTTTCTTTATTATTAAAAATGTTTTTATTAAAAACTTTGAAAATTCACCAAAAAAATCCATGGAGAAGTCAAAGGTTGTAGCACCCCAGTTCTCTTTCGTGCCTGGGGGGCAGGGGGCAGCACCCGGGGGTCCCACTTGCATTGGAGCCAGCTGATTCTGAGGAGGATTTGGAGGGACTGGAAGAAGGGGATTTTGAGGTAGCTGGGCCTTCTTCCCCCACAGAAAGCCTGGCCTGGGATGACGGCTGGCCTGATCCTTACGAGATGCAGGAAGGCCAGACAGATTTCGAAAGCAGTGATAGTGAAGATTATGAACGGCCGGGGGGGTGGAGGTTCGCAGGAAAGAATGTGGGAAACAACGGAGGGAGAGGCCCGGGAAGCAGATGGGGAGTTCGGCTCTCACGAAGATAGGGAACCAGGTGCTGGGATGCAAGGTCGAACCTTTGATAGGAGACGGAGCATTGAGGCTAGCAGGAGGGGCTGGTTCCACAGCCTAGACAGGCCGAGGTCCCGCAGCACAGATTGGAGGAGGAGAAGCCTAGAGCGTCGGGGGCCTCGCCAAGGGGATTAAGTATAGGATCCGTGGGAATGGATCCTCAGTACCTCGGCCACGTCTATCCTATGCAGACGTGTGGCGAGCCAAGACCACGTAGCTAAGTTTGGGCTAGTGGCCTGCCAAGGAGTGCCTTGGATCTTGCAACTTTGCTTTGTTCCCTGATCCGCTTTTGTTGAGCGGAGCCCTACCAAGTCTTTGGAAACTTCCATGCCAAGTTTTGCTGTTGGACATTACCTTTTACCTTTTGGATTACTTTTGATATTTTTATGGACAATTACCTTTTCAACTGTTTCTTATTCTTCAATAAAGTAGTTAGCTGATTACCGTCTCTGTGTGTGTGATTAAGGGGTCGGCTGAGTCCTTGCATCGTGACAAAGGTTATGAAATTTGGTGAGCTAATTGTGGTGCATGTGTTATGCCACTGTAGCAAGTTTAATCAGTATTCTGCCTGAAAAAAAAGGGTTTAGCTTGTCACTGGAAGGACAGCAGGGAGGGGCCATTCTGGTTTCCAGAATCGAGGGGCTGCCACTGAGAAAGAAGGGCCCACTCTCTCATTCTCACTTACCATGCTTGAAATGGAGGTGGGCCTGAGAGAAAGGCCTCGCCTGAAGATCCCAGGGTCCCAGCAGTTTCGTACAAGGGGATGCAGTCAGCCAAATAGCCTGATCCATCTAGGCTTTTAAAGGTCATAACCAGCACTTTGAATTGATCCTGGCAACAGACTGGTAGCTAATGGAGCTGTTAAAACAGGGGGCTTGTCTGCTCCCTGAGTCAGCCCCAGTGAGCAAGCTGAATGCAGGATACACAAACAAAGCACTCTTTACAAGCGGATATATAGTAGATCAACCTCATCAAATGGGGTTTACATCTATGGCATATGCCGGTTCAGCAATAGTTTACCCAAAGAGTTAACTTCTGGCATGGCTCCATTGGTAAACTATCGTGGAACCTCCATATGCCACCACCGCGGCAACACAAGGAGGCTTCCCATGTTGCACCAGCAACAATGAGAGGAAACTGGGTGGTCAATGCTTCCCCCATAGGATGGGGACTCAGGTAAGTTGGGCAATGTGGGGTGTGGGGTGACAGATTCCTTACACCTCCATATGAGCACCGACGGATTCGCCATGATGCGTAGCAATTCTGGTGGCCCATCTGATGAGGTCAACAGTTTAAAACCTCCAAAGATGGAGACTCCACTGTACATCAAGGCAGTCTATTCCACTGTCGAACAGCTCTTACCATCAGAAAGTTCTTCCTAATATTTTGGTGGAGTTTCTTTTCCTTTAGTTTGAAATTCATTATACTAGGTCCTAACTTCTGGAGCAGCAGAAAATGAACAGGTGGTTATCATGTCACCTTTTCACATTCCCTTTTCCAGGTGAAACATCCCAAACTCAAAAAGCCACTCTTCATAGGGCATGGTTTTCAGATCTTTTACCATTTTGACCACTTGTCTCTGGACATATTCCTGCATGACAGTATCCTTAACTCCAGGTGGGGTCTGTCACTTCCACATCCCTTTGTTCCTTGTAGGATTTTTTCCCTGATCTTTTTTAAGGAAATGCGGGGAAGACACAGCCTCTGTTGCAATGGAGGGGTTCTCCAGAGGAAAGTGGGAAAAGAGCATCTATTTGGAGGGGTGGAACCTCCTTATTAAAATGGATGAGGAAATGAATTTTCAATAGTTGGCACAGCCTCTTTATTACACTGGGGAAACAAAGTCTCTTTTGCAAAGAAAGGAAGGTCTCCAGAGAAAAGGAACGGAAACAGAATGCCTTGGGATTTGTTGTTGCAATAGATCTCAGAATATGCTTTTAAAAATTGCCTTCTGGGAAGGAATAATAGGTTGCAGCTGGTGTTGGGAATCAACAGCAAATAGTCAAGACTTTCAGCTGCAAAAAATAATATTACTCCAGTAACATTTGCCCCACTTGGAGGAGTCTCCTGTCTGTCATAATTTTTATTCCGCAATCTTAATGTAATGTCAACAGGAAATCTGCCAAAAAGAAAGTACAACGGGCATTTCCGATTGTCTCAAATCCAAAAAAGCATCACACACCAAACATATGGGCATTGTATAGCAGTATCTCCAACTGATGAGCAACATGTACTTTTAGTATGACATAATTACTGGATTCCTTCCATGTATATTTTCCAGAGGTATAAATGTCTGTAATAAGCATATTTGCATATAAATATTAGAAAGTTTATTTTTCTCAATGTCTTTTTCTTTTAAGTATTGGAAGCAAAAAATTCTGTATGAATTCCTTCAAGGCCTTGCAGGGTTGAGTATCTCTTCAGAAACTGGGATGAAGCCATAAAAGTGAAACATGAATAGACAGCACACAAATCATTTGGGCATTTTATTATCTTTGTCATCTCAGCTATAATATGATGTTCAGCTTGTGGAACTGCACTGAATCATGTTGACTTGGGTTCTCCTTTTTTCTTGCCTTTAAATTCAGCTACATTTTAGGCACAATGGCTCAATTGTCATTTTCTCAATAATATTTGAAAATATGGCTTCTCGTGGTCCTTGAAAAAGAGAAAGAAATGGAAAAGGAGAGGAAGAGATCTTAGCTGACTATTGCTATAAACATCACAGAATTGAAAGGAGACAGGCAGACATTCTGCCAACATGACTGGCACAGCGTGACGTGGCCTAAGGCATTGTTGGGTTGAAACCCCCCCCCCCCCCCCAAGAATTAAAATCTAATATTTTATTAGATCTAAACCAGATCTTGGAAAAATACCTTTTAAAAACTATGTCTCCCACTTAACATGTCCATTGGCATCCCATCACTCCTTTAATAGATTTTTTCCCTTTTGGCCAAATATTAAAAAGACATAATTCTAGGTTTGAATGAAACTTAGATGTGGTTTCTGCTTTTCCAGAGAGAGGAACCCAAACAAATGAAAGGGGAGCAGGGGGACGGAGGTTGGATGGCGATTTCTCAGGAGTGTTTTAACTGTGTTCCTGCTTGGAGGTGATGGGACTACATGACCCTTGGAATTCTTTCCAATTCTATAATTTTATGCAAAAAGGCTTCCTACAAATTATCTGCATTAATATCTCCTTTTTGTCCACAAGACATATCAAACTGACAGTAAACATTGGCAGTAAAAATAATTTCTCTTACTATAAATGTAAATACGATGTTAGGTATATAACTTGTATATACCTAACATCCATCCAGTAAAATTTAGGGTAAAGTCCTATACTCATTCACTCAGTGGACTAGAGAAGAATGAGAAGGTACATTGATATTCAAAACATTTCCCATTTAGAATTTCTTCATAAATTGAAATCTACTCCGTTGTTCCCAGAATAGTCCTCCTAATAATAATATATTTTCTTTAGAAATGTCATTTTAACAGAAATGGTTCAGGATTTTTATTTTAGTTTATAGACTTCATTTCTGTGTACATTTTTTACATAAAGTTCTGGATAGTAGTAAAAGGTTTGACTATGAATGACTAGGGACACAGTATTCTATTCTAAGATTGTGCATGAATGTTTGTAGCCAATTTATTTTCATTATATTGTAATATAGAGATCTATGATAACTAGAAATATTTTAAAAACACTAGTCACTTTCTTTTAGGAACAGTCCCTCCTTTGTATGACAAAGGCCCTAGATTTAATCAATAGCATCTTTAGTTTAAGACTGGGAAAGACCAGAAATGGAGTAAATAACATTTGTATACTGCAATTACTAGTAATCTCCAGACATGTGTAGGAGTCATTCTAGTTGGGGGATTCTGGGAGTTATAAATCCAAAAGTGTAACTTTTCCAATCTCTGAAAATGACCCCTTTCTGAAATGTTGCTGCCAATAAACAGATATGGGAAATGTAGATCTCCAAATATTGTTGGCCCACGTGCAATTCCCAGCAACCATAGCAAGCATAAGCAATGAGGAGGACTGCTGGGAAATGTGTTCCAAAGCCATCATGAGAGCCATACTTTGTACACTCCTGTAACAGATTATAATGAGCTACATTGACAAACAGTCTGACTTGGGATAAACCAACCACCTCAATGTCAAAAACTGTGTGTTGGTTGGTTGGTGTAACTCAGTACTGAATCATAACTTTTATTATAGATCTTGAAGATTTCTGACTTGTATTTAAACTATTTCACTGCCATAGCTATAACAAAATGTGATATAGATACCAATCTGCTCTCAGCAACTACATAGTCGCTGGGATTTTTCCCATTTGTGGCTGAGGCACAATGGGACTTCTGGCTTGGCAGCTCAAGCTGATCTCTGTCCCAGTCCCACTGTTCAAAGCACGTATAATTCTGTTATTCACTTGTCATACTATTTTTACATGCCCACTCCATTCTCTTTGCAGTTGCTGCTCTGATGTCCTGAAAACATCCTACCGGAGCATTGTTTACTTCAAGAACGCATGTATTTCCCCTTATCTGAAGTCTCTAGTCCTGGGGATCTCATCAGCTGATGTTCAAGATCCTGTTCTCCTACATACTCAAAAGAAAGCAAGGATGTTCAGGAAATCCATGCCAGGAGAAGTTTTAAGCAGACTTTTCCCAATCGGCACTGCACAGACTGAAAGTCAACTGGACAGAGCTTGCAACACAGAATGTATTTGTTTACTGGATGGTTGTGGGTTAGGGCTTCCAGATTTCTGGGCCTGGTCTGTAGTCTCAGGTTCTAGCTCCTGTTCTCCAGACTTCAGAGGAAAGGGCTTGTTAGACTTGGCATTTATTTTTAATTTCAGTGTATATGCAACTGTGTTTGATGCTTAAAGTGTCATATTCAATGACATCACCAAGGCTTCCCTTTTGGAACATCACTAGGTGACATCATAGTTTATTTTTGTTTGCTTTTCTGAAAAAATATTTTAAAATTTCAATTTATATAACAACAAAAAGAAGGCGAAAACAGTAGGATGGGGGAGAGAGAGAGAGAGAGGTGGAGGAGGTGGAGTTAGTAGATTAAAGTGTGACAAATATTACATATGTTGCAAGGAAGGGGTTAAATTTAAAAAGGAAAGACAATTATCAATGTAAAAAGTTTTTAATGTTCTTTTTACATCTATTTCTTTATATCAATTACAAGGATGATATAAAATACCAAATTTTTCCATTTATCTTCTATAGTAATGGGAAGAGTGATGTTGTCACCAAACAATTTTCACTACCTTATCTTCTTTTGGTATTATCTCACAATCTTCCGTTCTCTTCTTGACACCTTTAGGTCTCAGTTTTCAGCCATGAATTATTAGGGCCTGAAATAGTTCTGACTTGACAAAATTATTGTGACTATATCTGCTAACACATATACAATTTAAAACATGCACATGTCTACATGCATACATGTATATGTACATGCACAAAAGAGAGGGGAATGGCTCCAAGCCATGCTACAACTTGGGAAATGAACACAAAATACTGCACAACTTCAACCAAAAGGAAGCACAAAGAAGGGACACATTCCAGTTCATAAAATGCACACATAAGGGATGCATAATTGGAAGCAAAGATGAATGAGATATGGAGGTGGGGAAAGTTCACAGACACAAATTTAATAGGTGTGTGTGTGTATGTGTGTTGATAGTCACCATGAATTTCATATGGCTTTCTTAGGTAAGGAATATTCAGAGGTAGGTTTGCCAGTTTCTTCCTCTGAGTCTATAGTACCTGGTATTCATTGGCAGTATTCCACCCAAGTACTAATCTGAATTGAGATTCCAAGCTTAGTTTCCAAGACTAGGCAGGACCTGGTAGTACCGGAGTTATTTAGATTGAACATCCCTTAAATCCAGCATGAATGAACTGTGCACAGTGGGTTGCATTTGCTTTCGCGCCAAGGCTCAAGACTCCAAAAATCCCACAAATTGTTTTATATTACATGCTATAATGACATAATATAAAGCTACATTTGGGTCACATCTTGTTATAAATAAGGGTTGCCTGGGCATAAATGATCCAGAAGAGAAAAACGCTCTCCATACTGTGTAGAAGATATTTGTGGGCTTTTCTTGTTACTGATAGGGAGGTTGCAGACTTCCACCCTTCCTGGTTTCCAACTGCTGCTTCCACTGCCAAAAAAACAAGAAACCAGTATTTATTCAGAAATGTTTGTAGTAAAACTATGATTTCCTTCATACAGATTCAGTCAGTTTTGTAGTCCTGGCAAGATTAAGTGGGAAAATAGTAATAGCTGCATATATAAAACTAGTAGCATTTACCACAAGGAGATACAGTATGTGTCTCGTTTTAAAAAATTAGTTCTTCCTCATTTGCTGAACATTTGCTAGACAGCACCTAGTTTCATCTTCACTATTCTGTATGATCAGTGCAAGCAAGAGTTTTCACTTTCATGAGATCACCAGGAATGCCCCAAAATAAGACTTTTGGTCTGTTTACCCCAGGTGCCACAGAAAATAAGGAGAGATGCTACAGTACTGTAATAATACTTCCATGAGGTATCTCTTAAGCCCCATCTACTCTGCCATTCCATCAGCATTACCTCTGAAAAATCCTGCAAATCTCTTGGGAAGACAGGCAGACAAATGTCAGCATGTTGAAAGAAGCAAAGACTACCAGCACTGCAGCAATGATACTCCGCTATCAACTTCGCTGGACTGGCCATATTGTCCGAATGCTCAATTACCATCTTCCAAAGCAGTTACTATACTCCCAACTCAAGAATGGAAAATGAAATGTTGGTGGACAGCAAAAGAGATTTATAGATGGGCTTAAAACCAACCTTAAAAACTGTGGCATAGACACAAAGAACTGTAAGCCCTGGCCCTTGAGCTTTCTAAATGGAGGTTAGCTGTTACCAACAGTACTGTGGACTTCAACGAGGCATGAATGGAGGGCAAAAGGGAGAAATGTGCCAAGAGGAAGGCACGTCAAGCCAACCCTGACCATGACCACCTTCCACCTAGAAATTGATGTCCTCACTGTGGAAGAGCATTGCAGATCGAAAATAGGTCTCTACATTAACCCACGGATCCACCGCCAAGCCACTATGCTTGGAAGACAACATACTCGGACACAAGTGATCATCAATGAATGAATCGTGCAGTTTCAAATGGCATTATGTGGCAGTTCAATTCCATTAAATTATATTATATGAATCTGCACTAACCATATAATGCAGTTTCAAACTGCATTATATGGCAGTCTAAATGGGGCCTCAGGTCTAGAAGAGAATCTGGGTCTATTACATTCTTGCTATTTATTATTTATTTTATTTGCAATACTTTTATCCCGCCCTTCTCACCCCCGAAGGAGGATTCTAATATCATATGAGGTGCTATTGAGAGATACAATGATGAGTGGCACAAACAATACATTGTCATTTTTGCTCTCTCCTACCTAACATAACAACAAATCTATCACTCAGCCTATTTAAACATGTGGCCATGTATTTAAGGCTGAAATGAACCAAAAGTTTACACAATGCATTTTGAGAAGGGGAATTTTGTTGTTTTTTAAAGCACGGCACTATTGAATTTGCTTGATGAGACTCCTGGGCTCTGTTATACTAGTGTAGTTCATATATATTATTACCACCACTCTTTTATCTTTCAGCACTAAGGATGTACACATTGTGGCAGTTCACACTAGTAATAACCCAGGTTTTGTCACAATAAATCCATAGGAAAAGAATTCCTTTTCATCAAATAGGAGATGGATATGGAGCAACACAGACACCATGGCTGCTCCTTTCTGTAGAAAGACGTTGTGTGTTCCTGGTATCCCAAACTATGCTTCCTGGCCATCCTGCTGACCCTCAGTATGGTTGTGTGTGTGTGTGTGGGTGTGGGTGTGGAGCTACTTGAAAAACTGCAAGTCGCTTCTGGTGTGAGAGAACTGGCCATCTGCAAGGATATTGCCTAGAGGACACCTGGATGTTTTTGATGTTTTACCATTCTTGTGGGAGGCTTCTCTCATGTCTTCACATGAAGAGCTGGAGCTGACAGAGGAAACTCATCTGCACTCTCTCCAAATTTGAACCTCCAACCTGTCAGTCTTCAGTCCTGCTGGCACAAGGGTTTAACCTATTATGCCACTAGGGGCTCACTCAGTATGGTGGCAGATGCTTTGTTATAACTATTGTCAAAATAAGTTTTAACTCCCTTTGCTGGAATACCATCTTGAGCTTTGTCTTGTGTTGATTTTGACTGTAATTATCATTCCACACTGCTTATGGTTGTGGAATATTTCCAGTTCCTCCAACAGTCTGAAGCACAAAGTCATCTCTGATGTGTGGGTAGTAGAAGTTGCCTCAATCACTTCCTTTCCTCCAGGAACAAGCCCCTCTCCTGGGAGAGTAATGTGTAGGAAGGGGCCAAGGAGAATCTCATACTTCCCACAGCATGCATTCCTACTATCTCTGCCCCAGCCAGATCTTGATAAGTTACTGTTAAGAAGAATGTCTATAACATCATATGGAAACCATACAGAATTGTGGACAACTGGTAGATAGGAGGATGAACTGAGATCCAGAGTTTCCTTCTGCCACTGCTCAATTATGGATTATATTCACACTTCATTAAAGTACCCTTCCACACTCAGTGATTTTCGAGAAATGTGATGCTCTAAATAGCAAAATGTTTTCCCACCTCTCATTAAGCTTTGTTGCATTTCTGCCTTCCACTTATGCCTTGAATTGTCAGTTTCAAACCCAATGTAACAAAAGAATGGACAGTCATCTGCACACCTCTCCATTTCTTCCTCAGTCCCTCTCAGTTTCTATAGTATCTAGAACCCTGGTCAGTTACAGCAGATTGAAAAGGAAAGAGGACGAGAAGACCAGAGAAGGGACAACAGAGAGAAGCATCTGCCTTGGTTTGGTCCAAGAGACAAATAGCACAATAGTGCAGAAACACATACATGTCTCTACTCCTATAGAAACCAGCAGCACTTGTCACTGAAAGGCTATTCAATACTTTTGCTGGGAATGAGTGTTCTCTCACATGAGATCACTAAGCTAATTAAGAGAATGCTAAACGAGCTGTTGGGTGCACACCATCCTTCAACAGAAGCTGAACATGAGATCTCAGAAGGAATAGCTGGGATGTTTTCTACCAATAAACATATCCACCACCGTCCCAATTTGAGGTGATTGCCTCATTCTGTCTAGAGCAGTTGTTCCCAACCTTTTTTTGACCAGGGACCACTCTCCAACATGAGTACCAAAAAAGTTGCAAATCAGTTTTTGGTCAACTTTAGATTTGGTTTGGTTATTTGGGGTGCTGATTCAAAAAATTACATTGGATAGATCACAACAGCTCTGGTTTCTGAGAAAAGAACATGTGCCATCCAGTAGTCGCCATCTGCTTGCCCACAGAAAACCATATTTAATAATCTAGAGCTGATGTGGTAGTAGTAATCTTTCGTGGGTAGTCAGCCTTTCGCCTCCTGACATTGCCATTGCCTTGGTACTATAAGAGGGTTTCACAAGACCAGTCGCTCTCATTGCCACGTGGTTTTGCAGCAATGGTGTAGTAATGGTGAGGCTGCGGACCATATTTTCATTCTTGCGGATTACCGGTGGTCCATGGACCACAGGTTGGGAACCACTGGTCTAGAGATATGGCCAACCCTGGTTACTTGCCTTCTCTCATACAGTGACCAGATTCTCAAACAATTCATAGAAGCAGACTGACATTATTAAAATTGAGACTTTTCATTATGCACTGCTATAGCAGTATGATTCCACTTTAACTGCCATAATTACATCTTGTGGAATTCCACGGCAGTTAAAGTGGGAATGTAAGGGCCACTATTGCTATATATTATTCTGTAAAAATGAGAAGTCCGTGGCATTGGAAAATTTCCCCTCATTTCCCGTGTTTCTTATAAACATCAAGAAAATGAAAGGGAACAACAACGTGGAAGCAACAAAGAGTCAAAGTAAAAGCTCAGATGATTTAATGACTGGTCCAGACAGGATGTGGTAAATATCTATCAGCCTCATATTTTTAGAGAAACATACTTTAGGAACTTTTTAAGGAAGAAAAAACTTTGCACATTAACCACAGAATTAACCTCTTTGCTCCATGGTAGGAAATTGCTAGCAACACCCCAATTGGTTCCAAATAATTTAAACAAACAAATATTCAGAATGAGAAGTGGCACTCTCTTGTTCTTCCTTTCCTCCTCCCATATACATCCATTTATTTATATATACACACATAACATTTTGCAAAAATATATTGTGTTCAGTGCAGTTCATAGGAAAGAAAAAAATATTTAAACCATGCAAAGCACTAAATAAAATTGCGATAAAGGGACTTTCAGACAAAATACTTAAGAGCCTGGTCAAATTCACTCTGTGAATGACAACTTTACAAACAAAACTGCTACCCAAAGAGGAAAAAATAATTTTAAAATGCTGTTTATCAAACATTGTATATGATACAAAAATAAAATTACTCATTAAACTTTTCTTTTTCATTTTCCCACTTACATTCACATTTTCTTTCTGTTTTGATCCTCACGCATGCCCAGTAAGTAAACACATACAGCTATAGCAAGACCAGGTAAAGCTTTATTGCATTGTTTGCCACAGACATGCTACTGCAACCCAACACTGAACGTATCTTTCTCCAACCCTCTCTCCCCATTTTCCAAAAGCCAGAAAGTGTTTGAGAGCTGGATAGAAGACAATAAAAGTGGAGAGGATGATCTGGGTTGGGCTTGCCTCCCTTGAACACACTATCTGAAGAAGGAGCTTTTTGTCTGAGTCTTTGTTAACTGAGATAAATAAACAGTGAAAGATTACCTTTCAATGGTTATTTATCCATGTACAGATATGGATAAATAGCCATTAAAAGGTTATCTTTCTTGAAGAATTTAATTAAATATTTCTTGCCTTTCTCCAATGTTTCATTGTTGCATGTCATTTTAAAATTGTAATATAATCTTAGAAGGATGCAAACATTCCAGATTTGTGATAATGAAATAAAAATATCCATTCCTCAATAAACCTGTCTGCTTTAATTTCTTGCCTCAGAAGGTGTTTCACAAACTAGGAGGGAAATGGATCCTACCCCTGCATAGTTGCTCACTTTCCTTCTATATAAAAAGGACATAAGCTTAGAAAACTTGCTTTTGGACTACAATTCTTGGGATTCCCCATCTAAAAAATAACTTTCTCATGTTCCGATTTCAGTCTGGCCAAAGAACCATAAAAAGTAGAACTTGTACCAGGACAGGAAACTGAACAGGAATACAGATTATCTGGTCATTGATTCCTAGGCAGAGATGAGACTTATTTCTCTTTAAATCAGTTTTCTACATTTGCATCCATTACATACAGTAAATGATATACAAGTGTGTAAATCTGCACTATTTCTTGGCTCTCTTTCTGGATGGCCCATTTCATGTTTTTGACACAATGAATATTTGGCCATAGTATATCCAACTTGAGTACCACACATCTCTGGGGAATTGGAGCAAGTTTAGAGAAGGATGATTAGAGGTATGGAGAGCAAAATATGTGAGGGAAGGTTAAAGGAGCTTGGTGAATATAGAACTGAGGGTTGACATAACGGCATTCTTTAAATGCCTTAAAGACCCTCATGGAGAAAAGGGGATAGACCTGGAACTGCTTGTGCAAATGGAAGGACCAGGTCTAATGTTTGAAACTACAGGAGAATAGATTTTGATTGAATGCTAATCCTGCATTGAGGAGCAGGTTGGACTTAATAGTCCATAAATTCTTCTCCAACTCTGTGATTTGAAGACAATTTTGAACACTTGCTCCATCTTGAAGACACTTTGCCTTTTGGGTTGTTGTTAGGTTTTTCTGGCTATAAGGCCATGTTAAATATAAACCAAATCCTTTATTAAATTGAATGAATCAACATTTACAACACATACACTCAAAATCTAATGGGAAAGCATCTCTCTCCTCTCGCCCCTCCCCGTTTTTAAAAATACTGCTTTGTATCCCTTTCAAGGCTATCCACTCTCAGGCCCCTTCCACACAGCTGGATAAAAATCCCACATTTTCTGCTTTGAGCTGGAATATATGGCAGTGTGGACACAGATAATCCAGTTGAAAGAGGATATTGAGGAATTTTCTGCTTTGATATTCTGGGTTATATTGCTGTGCGGAAGGGCCCGCTGCAAACAAATGAAAGTAATGTTTCATGATTGATATAAATAAAGTGTTCTTAGCAAATAATTTCAGCCACCCGTTAAATATTTTATTTATTTATTTATTTATTTATTTATTATTTCGGCTTGATATCCAAAGCTCAGGGCGGTTTACAGCACATAAAACATACCAAATTAAAACACATAGAAATGTGACATCATAAAACCGTTAAAAAATCCCCACCCCCTACAATAAAACACAATGGATCAAGCACATAACACTAGTGGCAGCGACGCGGCAGGGTGGCAAGTTATAACAGGTACCAGTCAGGGGCCAAATGCCTGCCTGAACAGCCAGGTCTTACAGGATCTGTGGAAGGTCATTAGGTCCCGCAGAGCTCGCGTCAGAAGAAATGGACTCAGGAAGTGCCTGTGATTTTTCAAAACTAATTACAACAGATACAACAGAGCATTTCAGGGGAAAACCATAAAGAGCACATAAAACTATATCAGGAACATTTTGTAACCTTTCTATTGTTTAGTGTAAAACCAAAAGTAGGCTAAAAGATAAAATGCAACACATTGCAATACTCCTGGCATTGGTCATTGCTTTTTGTAACTTTACAGTATTTAGGGAGAAAAACGTAATGAGTGATATGGAAATAACACAAAACTTGGAAAGTTAATGTCCTAGTGCTTTTGAAAATACTCTGAAAAGTAACTGGAATAGCTTTACTAGTACTACCAATAAACTATCTTGTTTTAACATTTACATTATGCACCCTCCCTCTAAAAGTAACTAATTACAGGCAATTGTGTTACTTGTAACTAATGACTTCCAGATGTATTGTGTGCATTCTTTTTTGTGACCAGAGAAAGAGAAAGAAAGAGAAATTAAGAGAGAGGGAGGCAAGATAGAGAGAAGTAGACGGATGGAGAGATGGATGCATAGATGGATCAGTGGGGAAATGATAACGGGTCGGCTACATAAGACTTGGATAACAGAATAAGTTAACTTCTGTAATATATTGGTAGAAATATATTGGATAAGCCTTCTTGTCACAGTCTAATGCAGTGGTTCTTAACCTGTGGGCCGTGGACCACCAGTGGGTCATAGGAATGAAAATCTGGTCCACAAGCCTCCTTCCTCTTTATTTATTTATTTATTTTCTGCTCCTTTCACACCACCTGCCACTTCTTCCCTGTCGCAGACCATGGCATATGTTCTGTATCAGAAACTAGAGCTGATGTGGTCTATCCAGTGCAGTTTTCTAAATCACCACCCCAAATCGAATCTAAAGTTGACCAAAAACTGATTTGTAACCCTTTTGGTACTAATGTTGGAGAGTGGTCCCTGGTCAAAGTGGTTCCTGGTCAAAAAAAGGTTGGGAACCACAGGTCTAGAATAATAGAATCATAGAGTTGGAAGAGACCTCATGGGCCATCCAGTCCAACCCCCTGCCAAGAAGCAGGAAAATTGCATTCAAAGCACCCCCGACAGATGGGCAGCCAGCCTCTGTTTAAAAGCCTCCAAAGAAGGAGCCTCCACCATACTCCAGGGCAGAGAATTCCACTGCTGAACAGTTCTCACAGACTCATAATGGTTGTATGAGTTTAAGAATGGAAAATGTTCCAATATATTTGTATACTTGTCTTTAAAATTACAAAGAGAATCCTGTGCAGACATGAATCTTTGGGACATCTTCTACACACAAAAAACACGTGTGGACCCTGACCACCTCCATGAAAAATAATATCTTCTGTGCAGAATTCAAGCTTCCTGTTTGGAAATTTGTTTTCTGCGGAGACAATCTTGTTTTCTGCCCCAAACACCAAATGCATGAGGAGGAGAAAAATAAACGTCCCAAACTGTGAGTAGTCCTTGAAATTTGTCCCACAGAAGAGGGACAAATTTGTAAAATGATATTTTCTTGCGAACATGTGACATGTAGAAGAATAGATTTTTAGGTTGTTGTTTCTTAGCAGGAGCAAGTAAGACAATGATCTTTTAAAAAAGGTTCTGAGAACAGGAAAGAGAAAACAAAATCCAGTCCCTGACATTTGCCGCCCAAAACCTCCTGCAAACTTTGTTATTCAAGTAGCTCTTTTCTAGAGTTTGCTTTTCTCTTTCTTTACTGCATCGGTGCCTTGTATTTCTTCCAGAGAGTTCAGGATGAGGTTCACATGATTGTCAAAACAGTCCTGTGAGACAGGCTAACCTGAGAATAAGTATTGAATATCAGAAGGTCACCCAATGAGCTGCATAACCAAATAAGGATTTAAATTTAGCTTACTATTCAGGTTAGCTTTGGTCAGTGGACATGCTAATTAAAGCTAAGCAATCCACAAATAATTCCAGTACTCCTGAAGCTATTATATGTGCAAAAAATAAATTCCAGATGCTGAGAAATGGGGATGAGCATTCTTATTTTGGAACTGGGGCTATGGAAAAGCCATCCAAACAGAGCTGTGGAGAAAGGTAATGAAGGTCCTCCTTCACCCAAATGGGGATACTAAATGATTTTATAGTCAGATTTAGAAAGAAATAAATGCGATTGGTCCGCATAGTTAAAGCAATGGTTTCCCCCATAGTAACCTATGGATGTGAGAGCTGGGCCATAAGGAAGGCTGAGCGAAGGAAGATAGTTGCTTTTGAACTGTGGCATTGGAAGAAAATTCTGAGAGTGCCTTAGACCGCAACATCAAACCAGTCCATACTCTGGGAAATAATGCCCAACTGCTCACTGGAAAGAAGGGTATTAAAGGCAAAGATGAAGTACTATGGCCACATAACGAGAGGACAGGAAAGTTTGGAGAAAATAATGATGCTGGGGAAAATGGAAGGCAAAAGGAAGAGGGGCCAACCAAGGGCAATATGGATGGAGGTTATCCTTGAAATGACTGGCTTGCTCTTGAAGGAGCTGAGGGTGGCAATGGTCGACAGGGAGCTCTGGCGTAGGCTGGTCCATGAGGTCACAAAGATTTGGAAACCGCTGAACGAATAAACAACAACAAAAAAATGTGATTCATATGTCCCAGGCAGACTGAAACAGTCACTTGCAAATTCTGAAATGCATAACTAAGCAGAAGAAATAATGTAATGCAACTCCATTACAGTTCTTAAGTCTACTCCATAAAAGTACAAGAAAACAGTTAAAAATGTCAAAGAAAGTGTCAAACATTAAGATGCACACTCACAGTGAATCTACACTAACACATTATTGTATTTTGTGCCTATTTTAATGGACATGGCTCCATCCTAAGGGAACCTGGGTTTCCTTCCATGGGGAAGTCCTGAGACTTCTCTGCTAGAGATTTCTAGTGATGTAGTTCAATAGGCTGTAGTGCTGTAGTACTAAGAACCTCTGTAAACTAGCAATGGCAATATTCTGTAGAATCTGTAGAATGAAGTCATAACAGATAAAATGATAGAAAACTGCTGTAAGGATGTAAGAACATAAGAACATAAGAAGAGCCATGCTGAATCGGACCTCAGCCCATCTAGTCCAGCATTCTGTATCACACAGTGGCCCACCAGTTGTACACGGGGATCTCGAGCAGAAGGGAGGGCAAAACCCTGACCTGCTCCCGACCCCCCCACAACCAGTACCCGGGGGAAATCCTGCCTACCTCAACCAACTCCGAGGTAGCACTTGAATGTCCTTTTCAGTAACTACCGATACACTTGGTATCCATGAATCTGTCTAATCCTGCCTTGAAGTTGTCCAGGCTGACAGCTGTCACAACCTCTTCTGGAAGTGAGTTCCATAACCCAATGACCCTCTGGGTGAAGAAATATTTCCCTTTGTTAGTCCTAATTTTCCTACCTTGGAGCTTCAGGGAGTGCCCTCTAGTCCTAGTGTTTTGTGACAAAGAAAACAGTTTTTCTTTATTTACCTTTTCTATCCCATGCATGATTTTATACACTTCGATCAAGTCACCTCTTAAACGCCGTCTTTCAAGGCTGACAAGACCAAGGCGTTGCAACCTGGTTTCATAAGGGAGCCGGTCCATCCCTTGGATCATTCTTGTTGCCCTTTTCTGTACCTTTTCCAGTTCCATTATATCCTTCTTAAGGTGCGGAGACCAGAATTGTACACAGTACTCCAAATGTGGCCTTACCATAGATTTGTAGAGAGGTAATACAACATTTGCTGACCTATTTTCGATTCCCTTTCTGATCATGCCTAGCATAGAATTTGCTTTTTTCACTGCTGCTGCGCACTGGGTTGACATCTTCATTGAGCTGTCCACCAAGACCCCAAGATCCCTTTCCTGGTTTGTCTCGGAAAGCTTTGACCCCATCAATTTGTAGGTGTAGTTGGGGTTCTTTGCCCCGATGTGCATGACTTTACACTTGTTTAGGTTAAAATGCATTTGCCACTTTGTTGCCCATTCACTCAATTTCGAGAGATCTTTCTGGAGCTCTTTACAATAAGTTTCATTTTTAACTACCCTGAACAATTTAGTGTCGTCTGCAAACTTTGCTACCTCAGAATTTACTCCTACATCCAGATCATTAATGAATAAATTAAAAAGTAACGGACCCAAAACTGAACCTTGGGGTACGCCACTTCTCACCTCTTTCCACCCAGAGAAATGTCCGTTTATTACCACCCTTTGTTTCCTACAGTTTAGCCAGGTTCCAATCCAGGACAAGACCTGTCCCCTGATTCCATGGCTGAAGAGCTTATTTAGGAGCCTTTGGTGAGGGACTTTGTCAAAAGCCTTTTGAAAGTCAAGGTAAACAATATCAATTGGGTCCCCTTTATCTATGTGTTTATTTACACCCTCAAAGTGTAAATACCTGTAATAACTGATGCTCTCACTAACTCACCTCCTGCAACTGCCATTATGATCTCCTGTAAAAAAAAATCACATGCTGTATTTCCATAGTGTTTGAAGGAGGGGAAACTAGATGAAACAAGTTTTTGCTTTAAAAAATATGCTGAAGTCTCAAAACATATGAAATTGATTACGTGAAGCCTGATGCTCTCCCTGCCTCCCCAGGCCATCCCAGGAAATATGAAGCTCTTATGGTGAGTTCCTGCAGTCCGGCATTCATCTCCAATCTTCTCAGGCTCATTTATTTCAGAACAGCTGCTAAAAGGATCTACCTGGAATGATGCCACGTTAAACAGCAGCTCTTAAGATGCTGCATCATTTCCTTTTCTTTTGGACTGTCAAATCTTTCTTCTTTCCAACCCACAAACATTCCCATTTGAATGCTGTGAAGAAGTTATTCTGAAGAATGCTTATTTTAAGACACACCAAATGAGCATCAATGTAGAATTTGAACTGATATGACAGGTTCAAAAGTTCAATTCAACAGTCATGAAAGAAGCTTACTTTGTTTATGTTGGTCATGTAGGATTCTTGGGCTAGGGCCTTAAGAACATAATACGTTTCTGCAGCAATTTATCATGCAACCATTCGATTTCCCTGGGGGCATTTGCCATCTGCCCTGACAAAGAGATGGCTTCCACTTTCTTCTGGGAAGATTGGCTTTTGTTTGCTTGCTTGTTTGTTTTTAGTTTCAATGACTTGTGCTTAAAAGTCAATGTGAAGTTCTTAGATGTCTTTCTTGATGGAGTAATAAGCCTGATAAGAGCTTATATCACAAATTTGGGATGTTAGGCTAAATGTGCTATTAGACTGCATTAGGAAAAGATGTTTGCCAGATCAATTAGTTCACCAAGAAATCATTGTGTTGTCCAGTACTAGCAGTGCTTCCAATTTCCCTCTTACTGAAATTCAATGGATGAAAATATGAGAACCTATTTGCTCAGTTTTATAACTAAGATTATTTGCTGTTGTTATGCGCCCTCATGTAATTTCCAATGTATGGCAACCCTGACATAAGGTTTTCTTGCCATGATTTATTCAGAGTGGTTTACTATTGCCTTCCTTTGAGACTAAGACAGTCATTTTCCCATAGTCACCCAGTGGATTTCATGGCCAGTGGATTTGAATCCTACTTTCCAGAGTCATAGTCCCATTCTCAAACCAATACACCAGGGGTTCTCAAAGTGTGCTCCATGGAGCCCTTGGGGCCCGTTGAAACATACTGAGAGGCTCCACAGTTCCCTTCTCTTCTTCCTCTAAGCTTTCCTTCCTCGTTCCTGCTCTTCCACCTTCCTCCTTGCTTCTAAAAGCCTTTTCCCCTTGCCTTCCTTCTTCCAAAACCCTATTGCCCTCCCACTGTTCAAGGGAGAAATGGACCCTTGAAAAATGGTATGAATATGTGTGGGAACAAGTACAATTGGAAATTATGGACATTATAAGGAATGAAAAACCATGGATAGAAAAGCAGAAGAAAATCAAAGAAATATGGTCATCCTTTGAAAACTGGATACAGGAAGCTAAACCAGAAGACGAACATTGGAAAAAAGAATTGGATAGAATGCAACGATGGCTCAAATAAATGAAGAAGGACTAACTTGTCAACAAAATGAAGAAGGACTAACTTGACTGCCAACAAAAGAAAAAGAAGGAAATAGAACATCATCCAAGCATACAACCATGACAATTCAACATGACAAGAAATAAGATTTGTAGCTTCACAATGCCCTGGGGGTAAACAAAGAAGCTGTGATGACCCAGGACACTGACAGAAAACACTTGAAAAGGAAGATACACATTCTCTTGAGAATCACATTCACTTCAGAAATATTGCAAACCTTTAAAACAATAAAATAATTTCAGTCTCTTTGCTGTAAACCTTGAGCCAATTTTGGAATTTTAACTTACAGAGATGGAGATATTGTAAGTCATAAGAGGTCACTTGCAAGTATTAATAGCATGCAATGAGAGTTGATACGAGTCTATCATTGGTTTATTTGCTCTCTTGTTGGCCCTTTGTGTCTAAAGATTTTCCATGCACAGATTCAACCAATCCAAAAAAACAAAGCTTGGTTTTGACATTTTATTCAAGAGTCAAAATTAGATGCCAATTGATATAATGGGACTTGAATATGCACAAATGTTAGCATCCATGGGGGAATACAAATAGTCCACTATACTTGCATGCTGTGTAGCTAATTGTTGGTATGACAAACAAATTGAATTCTAAATTCCAATCAGCCTGGGTAAAATCAAACCGTGTCATTTTGTGTGATATCATCTGACGACTGGCAGTTAGTATTTATTTGTTTATTTATTTGTTTATTAATTGTTCAAATATTTCAATCCCATTTTATGTCTACAATTTGATATAGTCAGCTTGGCATAGAAATGAGGTTTAAATTCACAGTAATTGGCACAGGAGCAAAAGGCATTAGGAGTTTAAGTGTCATTTCTGGCATGTGGGAAGGGGGACAAACTCTGCAACTTACCTGTATGTGTTCTGGGAACAAAGGTGCATATACTTTCATAATCATATACAAACAAATTACTAGGGGATACTTGCATCATTGCATAATGGCAGTCAGGCTTTGAAGCTGCAAGGCTATTCAGTGCTAATCAAGCTCACCAATTGCATTATTCCCACTTGCCTCTGATAAGTGGGGGCCCATCAACAGTGTAGGGCTCCATCTACACTGCTACATACTCCAGCTTCTGAATCCCAAAGATCTGGGTACTTGCATCATTGCATAATGGTAGTAAAGCTTTGAAGCTGCAAGGCTATTCAACGCTAATCAAGGTTGCCAATTGCATTATTCCCTCTTGCCTCTGATAAGTGGGGGCCCCATCAACATTGTAGGGCCCCATCTATGCTGCCACATACTCCAGCTTCTGAATCCCAAACATCTTGATAATTGCATCATTGCATGATAGCAGTCAGAAATCTGCCCCCCTTCCCAGAGAATTGAGAAAAATCCATTTCCTCACCTCTTCCTGATGTGTTGAAAAAGACTGCTGCTATTGTGGTGAAATCCTGAGTGATTGAAACAATAGCTCTGAGGGGAATGCATCTGATTGGAGCCCCTGGTGGCACAGTGGGTTAAACTGCTGAGCTGCTGAACTTCCTGACCGAAAGGTCACTGGTTCAAATGTGGGGAGCAGCATGAGCTCCTGCTGTTAGCCCCAGCTTCTGCCAACCTAGCAGTTCGAAAACATGCAAATGTTAGTAGATCAATAGGTACTGCTCCAGTGGGAAGGTAACGAAGCTCTGTGCAGTCATGCCAGCCACATGACCTTTGAGGTGTCTATGGACAATGCTGGCTCTTCAGCTTAGAAATGGAGATGAGCACCAACACCCAGAGTCGACACAACCTGACTTAATGTCAGGGGATAACCTTTACCTTTACCTTTGGAATGCATGCATGTTAGAAGATTTGAAAATGAAATTAGCATAATGTAAGAACCGGTCCCAAGAACTCCAAGCAATGGAATCCAGCTGGACCTCCAATAATAGAGAAGTACTCCTGACTATGTATGTATCTGCTACTTCAGGAGAACGAGACCCCATCTAGGCAGATCACACTGCCTAGACCTGGGCTGTCTGGACCTGGGAGTCACCAACCTACAGAAACTCTGCTTTGTTACTTCAGTAAAATTTGCTCCTCAAGATAAAGAATAAGGGCAGTTGGTAACAATTTGAGTATAGAACAAACTGTTTTGTGGAAACCACAATAGCCACTCAGTTCAAACTGCTGTGAAACGAACACCACAAAACCACTTTGTTGAGAACCAGACAATTAGGAATGACCTCAACAATATTAATAGCTCTCCAGATTCTCGTGCCCATTTGCAGTTCTATCCCTTGGTCCTCTTCCCTGGTCTGGCCATTTGTCTTTTAATTTATTACCTTCTTCCTTTGATCATACAGCTTCTGACTTTAGAGTCCTGAGAAGTCCCATTTCCTAACCATGAACTGCTTTCAGGGTAACATGTTGTACTCATTCCATTTGACTGACGTTTTAAGAGATATTTTGTTTCCCAGCATAATGTTCCTGAAGAAACAGCTGGCTCTTCAAAGGAATAAGATGAGCATCGAATACACGGAAATGGGATGAGGGCATTGCAATATTTGTATGTGGCCCCATATGCTCCTGCCGTAGAAATAACACTCCTCTAGTAGACATCCTCAACTATTTGAGGGACTGCCTATTCCATCTTAAAGACAAATACATTCTTCATGCAGTCTTTATTTATTTTTACCACTTGCTGTGCAACAGAGGCTCTAAGAGACTGTTAGGCTTCCAGGCACATCTGCACATTTGGCACTGGGGCTGGCTAGAGCAATTTAAAAGTTAAATGAGAAATCCTGAAAACATGATATTAACACAGAGGTCATTATATATTCTCATTTCGATTGTCAACAATAATTCAAATCATAGCTATTGGGCTCTCAATGAGAACTTGGAAGAGGTACCAGATTGAGCTTCTTCAACTCTTATTCTTTAGTGAGTACATTACACTCCTCAGACTTATACAGGAACTAAAAAATAGTTTGGAGTCCATAGTTATTCCAATTTTACCAAAAGAACCAGTGTGGTATAGTGGTTTGAGCACTGGACTACAACTCTAAACATCATCATCATCATCATCACCATCATCAGGCATGTAGCCGGGGGAGGGGGGGGGTGAGGCTAAAGGGGCTCAGCCCTCCCCCCCTCAAAATTCTCAGGGTGGTCCACGAGAAGGCCTTACTGGTACATTATTTAAACCAGTGGTTCTCTACCTGTGGGTCCCCAGGTGTTTTGGCCTACAACTCCCAGAAATCCCAGCCATCTTACCAGCTATTAGGGTTTCTGGGAGTTGAAGGCCAAAACATCTGGGGACCCATAGGTTGAGAACCATTGATTAAAACTGTTATGTGTATTCATATCATGATCTGATTACTATGCTCAATATATCCCATATGCATGGGGGTATTGGGATAATGATACAAAAGGTTTGCTAGGGTAGATCCTCTCTCACTCAGACTCAACCCCCCCCGCATGCACGCGAATCAAAATCTTGGCTACGGCCCTGATCATCATCATTTATATCCCACCCTTTCTTCCCAAGGGGACTCAAGGCAGTTAATAGCAAATATCGGCAAATACTCTGTAAGAACTAGACTGAAACAAAATAATCCACCCCACCCTAACCCAAAAGAAACCACAGTGACATCAAAAGTAACCACAGATTAACAAGAATTAAACAATAACATAACTAATGTACAGTTTCAATTCCAGAGTTCAATTCCTCATTCAGCCATGGTAACTTCAGGCAAATTACATTCGCTCAGCTCCCAAAAGCCCTGTGATAGGTTTGCCTTATGGTCACCATAAGTTGGAAATTACTTGAAGACACACAAATCACAATCCTGAAAAAAGTGCATACCAGAATCAGAGAGATATGATTAAACATCAACAAAGATGTGAACTAGTATAGTTATATCTATGGAAAGATACAAGATGCATCTGTCCCAACAACAACCTAAAGTCCCATTTTTAGAGGAAAGGTGGAATATAAATATAATAGCTACTTACTACTTCATCACAGTAGAGAATGAATCCACTTTAAATCTGGTTTCTGCCTCCTGCAGAATTCTGGGGTTTGTAGTTTAATGAGGCTATTAAAGGCTCCTCCCTAAACTACAAACCCCAGAATTCTGTAGGAGAGAGCAACCGGATTTAAAGTGGATTTATTCTCTGGTGTGATGAGGTCCTTATAAATTGAGTCAACATCCCACCTTGGACAGCAGCACTTAGCAGCTTACATAGAACTGGCATGAACTGTGTTTAATAGGCATGCTAAAATTGAAACGGAAATCTAATTGATTCGTTAGAAATTCGTAATTAATGGGACTTTTGTTGTTTACGGCTCGCTGTCGTGAACCCGGAAGTAGACTTCCTTTACGGCACTTCGCGGCGCCATTTTTGTATCTGGGCCGTAAAGCATTCGTATGGCTTCGTTGCCCTTTTAAGCGTGTTTTGTCATTGGCTGAGGAGAAAGGCCCCCGCGCCTCTCTGCCTCTCTCTAGCCTCGATCCAGGCTAGAGAGAAGCAGAGGGAAGCGCGAGGTTTTTCAGCTAAAATATAAGCCACCCAGGCTTGGGTGGCTTATTTTAGCTGGAAAGGCGCACACCCCTCTACTTCTCTCTAGCCTGGATCCAGGCTAGAGAGAGGCGAGAGAGGCGGGGCGCCTTTCAGCAAAATATAAGCCCGACCCAGGCTTGGGTCGGCTTATATTTGGAAAGGCACTCAACACCCTCTGCTGCTTCTCTCTAGCCTGGATCGAGGCTAGAGAGAGGCGGAGAGGCACGATGGGCGCCTTTCAGCTAAAATATAAGCCGACCCAGGCTTGGGTCGGCTTATATTTAGCTGAAAGGAACCGCGCCCCTCTCTGCTTCTCTCTAGCCTGGATCGAGGCTAGAGAGAAGCAGAGGGGCACGTGCCCCTTTCAGCTAAAATATAAGCCGACCCAGGCTTGGGTCGGCTTATATTTTAGCTGGAAAGGCCCCTGCCTCTCTGCTAGCCTCGATCCATGGATCGAGGCTAGAGAGGCGAGGGGGTGAGCGAGGGCACCGAGGCGGGGAAGAGAGGCGAAGAAGAAAAGAAGGGATGGGAACCAAAGAGCAAAGGAAGGAATGAAAGAAGAGGGTAGAGAAGGAAGAAAGGAGGAAAGGGGAAATAATAAGGGCGGGGGAGAATCGTACTTCACTTTCACAATGTCCTGAGAGCTAGTAGCTAGTAGCTACTACCTCTTATATTTATGTTATACATTACAGCTCCACTTAATTGCACTGCAGAAGTGAAGGGAACCCCTTGATTTTTAACTGTTTCCCTGCTTTTCCTACTTTAGAACCACTTTAGAATTTCGTTAGTACTTAAGTTACATTTTAGCACTTTTTGGAAAAAAAATTTGTAAGTCTTTGATATACTAATAAAAAAAATCCCCCCCCCATTTGATTTTAGAATCCCGATTTTAGGATTCTAAACCAACCCTAGTTTAACTAAGTAGCTTCTCTTGGTCTCACAAACACCCCTCTCATTGCCACAATCATAATTCCAAACTCCCAACATGCTTTACTGGACAATAGCTACATGGGGAAAAAGAAGTCCATTCCTCCAGTGATTGGAAAATGAGTGAATTATGTTTCCACTCAATTTGAAAGGCCTGGCCAGGAGATGTACTGAGATTCCAGACTGATCAAAAATACCAGAAAGTTTCAAATTGTATTCCTGTTCAGTGGATTATTGTGAGTTTTCCGGGCTGTATGGCCATTAGGCTTGGTTGATAAAAAAAGGTTCAATCTAAAGTCATGTCCACTTTTTTTTAAAAAAAAGAATGAAAAATTTCAAAAACTTCTTAAACTTCTGAATCGATTTGTTAATAAGGACGTGCAGGGAAAACAGCACTGGCACTGGGGAAACTTCAGGGGATTCTCCTGCCCTCATTTTTAGACCAATTCTGATGAAACTGGCTACCGTGGTAGAACGCATAGACTGCTGTTAGCTCACCAAATTTCATAACATTTGACTTATCAATTGATTTTGGGTGAATAAACATGTTTATAATAATAAAGAAAATCTGTTCCTGGTTTAAAAGTGTTATTTCCTGTTTCATTTGGGTGAGCTTTACTATGAAAGTAGTTGTTCTACTCTAGAAACTTTGTTTGTGTGGCACAAACTGTGTTAAATTGGTGGAAAACAGAAATCATAGTACAGAACCCATCAAGGGACATCTAGACTGACCCCTTCTGGTCAGAAAGGCACCATCCAAACTCTCCTGACATCCATTTGCTTCCTCTACCGAGTTGGAGGGGACCCCCAAGACACATCCATCCTATTTGCATATGCAATCATTTTATTTTATCATTACTTACTGACTGTAAAGGGCTGGCTGACTGAGGCTGGCTATCCTTGTTCATGGCATACAGGCCAAAGTGAAAGGATTGTTTTTCAAGCAGTTTATGTTATCTTGGCTTTGCAAAAGTTGTTTATTGCTTGCTTTCTTTAGACTCCTTTGTAGATTCAATCAGTTTATTTTATATTTAGACGAAGACTGCTACAGACAGCTATTTTGGGGTCCTTCAGCCATCATTTGGCTAGCAGACGTGCATTGTGAGAAATGTAGTTTAACAGCAGACTTCAAATAATCCGCTTTGAAAAGTAGATCAGAAGACTGGTATATATGTTGCTCTCCCTTTTATCCTGAAAGTTCCAGTAAGGTAAGTAGTCCCATGCTTGATCCCAAAAGGAGATGGTGTGGCAAAAACCAGTCTTCCGATCTACTTTTCATAGCAGATTATTTGGAGTCTTCAATATACAACACTTGACTTCACCAGGAGAGACTCTACTAGCTATTCCACTCCTTTTGAGCCTTGACTGACTGTATGTTCCACAGGTTTGGAGCACATTGTTACATTGTTATATTGTTGTACCATTTCAAATGTAATATAATTAATTATATGTTGCTAATGAGAAGTATGGGTTATTGAACTCTTCATTACCACAAATGATTCACCTATTTTTCATATTATTCCCATATATAATTGGATTCCACTTCAATATATAGACAATTGACTTATGTATTTATATTATACAGTACTCTTTTGTATATTCTTTTTTATACCCTGATTCTGCTGTGCTGTTTTAGTCTTACTGGGTAGCTTTCCCTTTGTGTAGTGGCCTTTTGCAATCTCTACCATTGAGGGCCTGGCCTTCCCAAACTACAGTTAAGATGCCTGTGACTAGCCACACCCACCACATCCCTTCTGGCAGCGCTGGGCAAAACAATGAGATTTTTAAAGTTCCCCTGCTTTACTTTATGCTTTTTTGCCTTTACCAAAGCTGCTTAATGGTTGTGAAGATTAAAATAACCTTGGGAGACTTCCAAACATTACAGAATAATTTTAAAAATGGGTAAGTGGTTCAAATGCTGAAAATACCCCCCCCCCATCTTTCTTGCATGGTTCAAAACCTGCTTTGGATGTCCAAATTAATGGTTTGGTTTTTTTTTTTCAAATTTCAATCATTTCCGAGCGAACCTATCCAACCCTAATGGCCATGTTTCAGAAGCATTCTCTCCTGGCAGGCATCCTTGGAGGTTGTGAGGTTTATTCCTGTTCTTTTCAGTATTACTTTTTCTGTCAACTCTCAGTGCAATCATTTTTAAAAAATACTGCATCAATTTATTTTAACCCAGCATACAATTGGAAAGAATAGGAACACAATTTTGGATTTTTAATTTTAATCAGGCTGGATGCACCCTTATGGGTACTTAACTAAACAACTGATGTAGAAAACTGGCCAATAACAATAAAAATAGAAATGTACATTGAAATGATTATAATTTGTTGTGCGTTTTAGAGTTGGAAGTTAACATGGAAATGGAATGGAATGAATCTAACATTGGAAAATGGGGCAGATTTGAGAGTACTTTAAATGGACAGATTTATCTGTTGTTACTCTCAAAGTACGTCATTTTTCATGTGATGGAGTCTATGGAGCATATAAGCTTGTCTGCATATTCACATCCCATTTCAATAGAACTCAAAAGGATTTTGGAATCCTCTTGGGTTGAACCTATTGGCATATATGCAACATTTTAACAGTGCAACTCTATGTATGTCTACTCAAATGTAAATCCCACTGAGTTCAGTGAGGCTGATCCCAACTAATTGTGCCTAGGATTGTAGCCTTGGTCATAGAAATCTCCCAGAAGTGCTCTCCTATTAAAAACTCGTGGTTACCTTAAGTGCTGTGGTGGCCTCTTCAATCAAAGAACAATGTCCTTTTTGAAGGGAGAAAAACAGTCTGCCCATTTATCAAGGTTTTGATATAAAGAAAGTGTCTGAAAGCCCTGCAACATCGTATGTGCTTTACAATAGCCCAGCATGTCCAAGCACTGTCACTATTCTTTCCACTGGGGTTCCTTCTGACATACTCACACAGTTTTAAGCAACTGAAGCAGTGATGCATTCTGCCAGAACATTAAATTGTGTCTCTATTCAGACACAGTTGCCCCCACAATATTGTTAGTGTGCCTTTGTCATGTTCTCAAAATTCTCTGCTCTTATTTGGATTGGTTGACATGGTCAGCTTGGCTTTTGCCAAATGTCTAATGTAGAGCAAAGGTTAGAGACTCACAGTGCATTGCTTTCCTGTAAAGCGTCTGCTAGAAAACTATTTAAAAAGCAGCTTCACACATTGTGTTTGTGCTGCCCCTATTGGGCCCTTGGGACACTTCCATAAATAAAAAGAGGCAGAAAAATGCCAAGAACCGAATGCAGAAAAGAAGCATTTTTCAAAAGAAAAAGAAATCTATTATTTTAGAGTATTTTTTTACGTCAACATAGTTTAAGTTATTTAATAAATTATTCTTTTTTATTCTTATTCCTCAAAGATCTAATGTTTTCTTAAAGAAGTGAAGAAGATCAAAGATGTCCAATAAATTAGATTCTCATATAAGAGGTATAAGCAAGAAGAGAAGGTACCATCACCAGGGGCTTTGAGGGAAAGGGCAGTTTGCTTCCCTTGCTACCACTGGCTCAGCTCCTGGAGACTCATTACTTGCAGAACTGAGGCCCCGACTCTGTGAAGCGAGGTCAACAATCACTACCTGCATGCCCCAGAGGCTAGAGCAGTGGTTCCCAAAGTGGGCGGTACTACCCCCTGGTGGGCGGTGGTGCGATCTAGGGGGCCGCCGGAAGCCCCAGGAGAATTTGGGGGGCGCTGAACCCCTGTAAGGGGGCAGTGGGGGAGGTGGCATGAGCCAGGTGACAGGCTACCATCCATCTCTCTCTCTCTCTCTCTTCTTCCCTTCTCCTGCTCCCTCCTCCTCCTCTCGCCAAGCAAGGGATAATAATAATAATACCTTTGGGGTTCCCTTCCAACTGGTTGAGTACACTGAACCATCAGAAATCAAAGGCAATAATAATAATGGCCTTCAACATATTTAGTGGAACGTGGATTCAGTGCGGTAACCAATTTATTAACAAAAAAGAAACCGATTGCAAAATAGTCAATTGCGATGATTTGAAATTACTGCTGACGAAAATAACTTTCTGTTTAATTGTTATTTAAAAATTTAAAAAAATAATTTCTAGGGGGGCAGTGAGTAATTTTTTTTCTGGAAAGGGGGTGGTAGGCCAAAAAAGTTTGGGAACCATTGGGCTAGAGCATTAAAAGGACCATGCCTGTGGGGCCTCAGGCATAAGCAAGAAGTGGCAGTGTTTGTTTCCCTTGCTACCTCTGGCTCAGGTCCTGGGGACTCACTCCGGCTGCTTGGTTCTGCCAGATTCCATCTTGACCGGCTTCCATTTCATCATCCTGGGTAGGGTTGCCACTTTTTGATATAAGAAATAAGGGACATTTACGGGATTTGTCACAAAAATAAGGGACACTTCATTAAAAACTTGAAACTCAAATGCTAGGTATAGTTTTATTAACAGAATAAGATAATGATTGAAACTCACAAAAGAAACTGACTTACACCCTCTTAACAGTACATGGTATGTTTCTGCATGTTTTGTCATGCAGAAAAAACATGATTAGAACTACCTTATTTTCTCCATCTGTATTTAGTACTTGACTTTGCTGACTTTAAAAGTGCACTGTCTAAACATTAAAATAAAATAAAATTTATAAGACAGTACATCTTCATTATTATTATTATGTCAATAGTTAATGGTATAGTATAGTATGGGATACACAGCATTGTATAGTATTGGGATACACAGCTAGGCCTACTTTAAGAGTAACTCTCAAGCAACCAGAAACTATCTTTATCCAACATGATCTAACATTCCCCTTGGGTAACGGTTAATTGAAAAAGTCCTGTATCGCCTCTTCCTTCCAACAGGGACACAGGCAGACACACACTCGCAAGCACGCGACTGTCAGACTGCCCTGCGAGTTGGAATCCCCGGCAGGCATTGCTGTGGAAACCGCAGTGTGCACCTTCCTCTGGTCAACCTTGCCCAGTCCTGTCCTGTTCGTCAATAATAATTTTAGGGCCAATAATAATTTTAGGGCCAAAATAAGGAACGTCCATTAGAATAAGAGACGTCCCTTAGAATAAGGGACATATGGCAACCCTAATCCTGGGGTCAGCACAGAGATATCGACATTTGTTTCTTTCGGCCATGGACCTTGATTCACTTGGGCCCTCTCTTGAGCGAGTGCTGCCACTGCAACTCTGTTTTGTGTCTCATTCCTCCCAACAGAACATCTTCTCCATTAAAATTATGTTATAATCTGTTTTATTGCATTTATGTTTTAATTGTGTTTTTTTTAATTTGGTATGTTATATTTATTATTTTGCCATAATCTGTAAGCTGCTCTGAGTCCCTTTCGGGGTTGAGAAGAGCGGGCTATCAATATAGTAAAGAAAGAAAGAAAGAAAAGAAAAGAAAAGAGAGAGGAATGGGAAGACCACAAGGATATGGGAATAATGGGGAAAAATAACAATTGTTGTTTTTTCTTCTGCTAAATCATAACGTTTTGGGGAATTTGTTGAACTGTACCTCCCAGAAGCCTTAAGTACCAAGGTCCTTGGTGAAGATTACATGATTCCTATCCAATATAACACAACGGGCGTGGTTGCTGCAGATCCAAATCAGGAATCTGAACACAATGTTTTCAAGGTAATATCAAGGTGTATTATGTAACATCCACGACAACAAGATAGGCAAAGTAAACATATAACCCCCTATCGGGTGCCTAACCCCAACCATGGAACCAACCAAAATAAAGTTCGGATATAGTCCAATGAAGTACAGATGGTGGGCGGTTTAGCAGGTAAGGTGAGTTGTCGGAGTGTAGCCGCTGAAAAGATTTTGTATTCCAAACCCCGATGGGTATTTGTAATCCATTCAAGGAGAGTGAAAGCGAGGAGACTTGAGGCAAACCCGCCGGTAGCCAAACTCTACGGCTGAGTAGCTTCCCCAATAAGGGGGTAAGGTGGCCAGGCGTAGTCCGCATTTTCTCTGGCCGACGAGGACACCAATGTCAAGGAGTCCAACCTCGTTTCGACCCCCCCTATGGGTCTTTTTCAAGGCCAATATAAACAGAGGTCCTCACATCGCACATCAAAGGGCAGGCGGCAGGAATCTAATGTAAACATAAAGACGCTTGAAATGTATTATCTAACACACAGTGTAAGCGTTCAAATCAAGTAACCACCATATATTATACAACATAAATGAAATGGAAGCACAAAGGTACCACAAATTCGGCTTTTACCTTAGAGATTAATTCTCGTGTATAATCTACCTCCATGGGTAGGGCAAATGCGCAGACACACGTGACGAGGGAGTGTTTTGTAGGAAAGGGGAGTCTACAGGTGAGTTAATTACAAAAGTAAATTGCTGATGGGTATCTTTTCATTTAATCCCCACAATTGCTCAGTTTTTAAAAGAACCGTCCATTTGCTTTCTGCCCTCAATAAAACTTTTTGGGCGTCACTGTGTGCCAATGTTAAAACAATTCAATACATTTGTTATGAATTTTAAAACAATTCAATACATTTGTTATATCATCCATAACATCCAAGGCATCTCATAAATCTTTTTATATCTACTGTTACTTTCACACTTATACATATATTTCTATCTTTCACCAAGGTGCTCCCCTCCCCTTGAGCCACTTCTTTTAATAGTTTCTATCCAAACTTTCATTTCCTCTTGTGGAGGTAACTTTCCACCCTTTTTTAAAAAAAATCTTCTTTCAATAAATTTCCCCCAGACTTTATCAACATAATTTTTTCCATATCCTTCTTTTAAGTTTTCATTTACATATCAACTTATCATTGATTGCCAATTTCCATAATTCCTTGTACCACTCTTCAGTTTGTATATTTGTTTCCCTTTTCCAATTCCTTCCTATAAGCAGTCTTGCTATTGTTAGTAGGTTAGTTACTGCATCTCTTTCTTCTTTTTAAGCTGTTTATTATTATATAATGACAACAAAGCTATACTAGAATGCAGCACGCAAACATGAAAGGCACCTGAGAAGTCAGCCATAGCAGAGCACTTGAGGAACCAACCTGGACATAGCATATTATTTGAGAACACAGAAATGCTGGACCACTGCAACAACTACCATGTCAGGTTACACAGAGAAGCCATTGAAATCCATAAGCATGTGGGCAATTTCAACAGAAAGGAAGAAACCATGAAAATGAACAAAATCTGACTAGCAGTATTAAAAAAACACTACTGCTAAAAAGATAAATGAATGAGTACTTAAGGCAAATTACACCTAAACTCTTTACAAAAATGGGGATGACTAAACTGAAGCTGTTATATTTTGGACATATAATGAGACAATATGACTCACTGGGGGAAAATGATGCTGCTCCATAAAATGGAAGGTAGTAGAAAAAAGAGGAAGACCAGACTACAAGGAAGTCATGGCACGCAGTTTGGAAGACCTGAGCAGGGCTTTTGTCACCCAGTGCTTTTCAAGGTCCTTTGGTCAGAGAAGTGATTTTAACTCTTGCTATGTGTTGGGCCTGTGGCTTCTGTGGCTTCAGGAGCTGTGGGTTGTGGTAGTGTGCAGGTGTCTGTGTGATTTTCATTGCAGGGCCAAGGTGATGAAACTCTGGAAAAGCAGTTAAGGGAATTTAGTTTTTCTGAGAGTCCAGTGGGCGGGAATTGAGACACCTGGCTTGCTGATTCTAGCCGCAGCTGTTACTTTCCCAGGGAAAAGGGAGGGAAATGTTAGAATGTTGAGATCTTGTTATTAGCCCTGTAAAGGTTGAAATTCAGTTCCTGGTCAACTTTCGATTCTACTGCAAGCAGTTCCATGAACTCCTGATTTCATGATTTTTTGGTCATTCATGACAGAACTTTGAGCTTGCCTTTTTGGGGACTATCCTAGTTTTAAGTTCTGTTGCTTCTTAGTTGATTTATTTTCAGAGACATTACAATTTAATTAGCCTGAGGCTTTAGGAACATTTCCTGGGATTTTCTCAAATGCTTTTTGTCTTGGCTATTTTCATGTTTACTGTTATTTTTGGACATTGTTTACTTCAATAAATAGACTGTTATTTCCAGCTGTGGTTGTGTGAATATTTGAAGGGTCCTGGTTTTTGGCTGGTGTGTGACACTTTACTTAATATGTTTATCTTGTTTATTTCTGCTTCTAATCCAGATGTGTTTTAAATTGGATATATTGTCTGCTGCCTTGAGATCCTATGATAAAAGACAAAACAGAAGTGTTGTAATAAATTAAAGACAACCATTACATTATACTTTCAACCAACAAGCCACAGCCTTTGTTGGTCCCCTTAAGTCCATGCAGTAGACAAGGGCCCTTGGGAAGGCTTGGGTGGACAGAAGCATGCAGGTAAGGGTGTGCTGTCTACAAAACTGGTTTACTACATAAAATGGTGTTGTCCTTGGACTGTGGATGGATTGGTTAAAATACCCTTAGAAATACTTTAGTCCAGTAGTTCTCAACCTTTGGCCCTTCAGGAGTTATGGACTTTAGTTCCCACAATTCCTTAGATAAAAACATCTGAAGGACCAAAGCTTGGGAACCACTGCTCTAGCTTAATAGTTGGTCTTCTAGATGTTTGGAACTTCAACTCTAAAAGCTTTGGTCTTCCGGATATTTTGAGCTTTAGTTCCCACAATTCCTAAGTAAGCTGGTTGAGATTTCTGGGAGCTGAAGTCCAAAACATCCAAAGGACCAAAACTTGGGAACCACTGCTCTAGCCTAATGGTTGGTCTTCTAGATGTTTGGGACTTCAACTCTCAGAAGCCCCAGCCTGTTTAGCCAATTGTCAGGAATCCTGGGAACTGAAGTCCAAAACTCCTGGAGGATGAAAGCTTGGGAACCATTGCTCTATCCAATTTACCATTCTTATAAGACAAGGGTGGGAGGTATGGTTATTCTGTGCCTCCCCCCACAATTCGCTGCCTGCTGCAGTTGTCACTGCCATCACAAGAAGCATACCACCAAATATTGGCATCACCTCCCCTTCTTCCTTTCCAGAAAAGAAATGGAATCTGCAGAACATCGGAAAGGCACTTTGCCCCACCCCCACCCCCTTACAAAGGGAAGCTACCAAAATCACCACTCGCAAGCACTGGTACAAACACTGCATATTATTTTTACAGCTGGTCGGCCTATCCATAAAGAAAGGTACTCAAATGCACCCTTCCCCCCTCCCCATGGGAATTCACCCAGACCTGACTTTGTAAAGACATGGAAACTATTATTATACACACAGTTATTCCACTCCAAAGTAGAATCTGAACCTCTCTTGTTCTGTCTGTGTTACAGACATTGCTAACCTAGATGGAATGTAGGAGAGAAGTGCTTTAGGAAAGGACTGTCACTTAATGGCATTATGCAAACGTTGCCAACAGAAGGTCCCAGGTTTATTCCCAGACATCTCAAGATAAAAGGATCAGAAAAACAGATGAGGTGAAATGACCTTTCTGCCAGCAACACTGGGAAGGTGCAGTTGTGGGAGGGAGTTTAAATCCTTTTTAAGGCTTGTGAGTTTGCCTTTTAAAAATAGTGGCAGAGTTGGGGTTTTAAATACCCTCTCCGACCTGATGGTCCCAATTCAGAGTGGGCTGTCCCCTCTCTCCCATGAGTAAAAATGATCAAGTACTGTATCTCTCTTGGCATTACTTCGCGAACTAAGATTCTTAGGAAGGACTCATCCCACGCTTTTTACAAGCGCGTTGATGACTAAAAAGGCCAATCTGAGATAGGCAAGTTCGGCTGCAGAAAGCACAGCAGAAAGTCTCCTTGGGTGATGTTGTTTCCAAGTTGAGGTTCTTTCTGTGTTGTCGTTTCTCTTTAAGACCCAGATACTATGGTATGAATCCCTTTAATAGTCTGCCTAGAATAAGCCGACTGAATCAATTGTTCAGTGATGAGTCAATGATGTTGAATGATGATCTAAATCCCACTGACTTGATGAGTTTGCACTTTATAGTTTTATCTTCTGGGTGGATTGAATAAAGTTCTGGATGATTTGCACTAGGTTAGCAAGGATGTTTGATTCCTGTCTTGCCCCACCAGAAAAGGGAAGAAACGTAGAATTTACCTGATCTTGGAAATATCTCAGAATCTTCCAGACAGCATGACCACTGTTCAAAGAATTCTGGTGCCTGTAGCCTGAAAAAACTAACTCTTCCAAAAAAAAATAGACCATGAACTCCCCTCAAATCAGTTACCTAGAACAAATTCCTAGGCTCACCATGATTTAATTATGTGTGCCTTTTACATTACAGGAGCCCTTGGTGGCGCAGTGGATTAAACTGCTGAGTTGCTGAACTTGCTGGCCGAAAGGTTGCTGGTTTGAATCCGGGGAGCAGGGTGAGCGCCCGCTGTTTGCCCCAGCTTCTGCTAATCTAGCAATTCAAAAACATGCAAATGTGAGTAGATCAATAGGTACCACTCAGGTGGGAAGGTAACAGGGCTCCATGCAATCATGCTGGCCACATGAACTTGAAGGTGTCTATAGAAAATGCTGGCTCTTTGGCTTAGAAATAGTGATGACCACCAACTCCCTCCCTGGCGACATCAGATCAGCCCTCGCCCAGTTAGCTAGCCTTCAGGAGGAGAGTCAAAACCTAGCTCTGGGAGCAGGCTTTCAAAAAATAGGGCAGGGCAGTAATCTTAATGTGGAATTATGTGCAAGTGATCACGGAATGGCTTCAGACCTTGAACTCTAAATGGCGTGTTTCAACCTTGAATGTATTTTAATCATGTTTATTATGTTGTAATTTTCATCCAAACCCTTTTTAGGTGAATTTGTATGTTTTGAGGCATTGTGTAGGTGGCATTTGTAAGCCGCCTTGAGTCCCTGTCCCCTGGAGTAGACAAAGGTGGGGTATAAATAAGGCAAATAAATAAATAAATGAACCATTAGTTCCTCAGAAGTCAAAGCCACAAAGGAGGACGTACTGGAACCTGAGCTTTTGTCAGTCATAACCCACTTCCTCACAGATTTCAGACACTAAAATACCAGACATTCTCCTTCATCACACTAAAGAGAAAAAAATCAACTTAAAATCCGGTTTCTGCCACCTGCAGAATTCTGAGGTTTGTCGTTTAGTGAGGCTGTTAAAAGCTCCTCCCTAAACTACAAACCCCAGAATTGTGCAGGAGGCAGAAACCAGATTTAAAGTGGATTTTTTTTCTCTAGTGTGATGAGAACAATTGTCATCTTCATTGAAGCCCATTGTGCTGAAAGTTTCCTGAGCTGAAGCTATCTGTCCACTTTCCCTGCAAACCCTCCTTTGAAAAGGGGCATCTTTTAGGAGAGGAAGTCCTCTCCCTCCAGATTGGGAAAACTCCGAAAAGTTTTGGCTGCCTTTATCATACAATGAAATAAAAAAATCTGGAGTTATGAGTTGAAATGGGGAGAGTTTGGAGGAGCCAAAGGGGGAAGTGGCAGAAAGAGAGAGGGGAGTGAGATCCTGCGGTGGGAGGTGAATGAAAGGGTGGGTGGGGGGGAAAGACTGGGGGAGAAGGAATGCAGAAGAAGCCCAGAAGGGAGCAGGAGGGGGTCTGGTGGGAGGGAAGTCCAAAAAGGACGGGGAGGGGGCCGATTTCGGAGGGGAGGAGCTCCAGGAGCAGAAGCAGCAGCATCTCTTCCTCGCGTCTGGCTAGAACTCCTATTCCTGCTGCTGCTGCTGCTGCTTCTTGGAAAAGTTTGCCAAGCTTGGATGGGACGATTCTTGGGCTGTTTAAAAGCAGCAGGACTTTTTGCAAAGCATCAACCGGGAGGCAGGAAAGGAAGGAAGGAAGGCAAGGCATCGGAGGCGTCGGATCTTCTTCTGAGCCAAGATGAGGAGCGTCAGGAAAGGACCCCCGGAGAGACCCAGGTGAACTGAAGCTCAGAAAGAGGCGGGGGGAGGTATAGATCCTATATGGGGAGGTATAGGTCCTTGACTGCTCAATGGTCCCTCCAGATCTCTTTCTGAGAGAGGGGGGGGGGGACCTGAGGACCAGGGCACGTTGAAACTGCTCCCTTCTCCGATCCGAATTAAGCAGCAGGAGGGGCATGTACACTGTGAAATGAATGCAGTTTGCCATCACTTTTTAAACTGCCCTGGCTCAATGCTATTTGGGACTCTAGGGGTTTAGCTCCTAGGCGAGGACAAGGAACTCTTTGGCAGGGAAGGCTCAAGACTTTGGGGAAAGATAACTTCCAGCATTCCATCGCATCCAGCCGCGTCGGTTAAAGTGATGTCAAACTGCCTTCCTTCTACAGTGTAGATCAGTGCTTCCCAATGCCTTAATGCAGTTCCTCATGTTGTGGTGACCCTCCCAACCATAACATTATTTTCGTTGCTACTTCATAACTGTAATTTCGCTACTGCTATGAATCATAATGTAAATATCTGGTATGCAGGATCAGGCATGTAGCCAGGGGGGGCTTAGGGGGCTTCAGCCCCCCGAAATTCTCAGGGTGGTCCGCGAGAAGGCCTTACTGGTACATTATTTAAACTGTTATGTGCATTTATATCATGATCTGATCACCATGCTCATTATATCCCACATTCATGGGGTTATTGGGATAACAATACATAAGGTTTGCTAGGGTAGATCCTCTTCCACCCAGTCTCAGCCCCCCGAACCAAACTCTGCCCCCCCCCTGAATACTGATGGTGTTGGGAGGGTTTGATTTTGTCATTTGGGAGTTGTAGTTGCTGGGATTTATAGTTCACCTACAATCAAAGAGCATTCTGAACTCCAGCAATGATGGAATTGAACCAAACTTGTTGGACACAAAGAGAGGGTGCAAATAAGCAGCGTTTTAGTCCTGGAGGTGCCATCACGACAGTTATTCCTCTCTGCCACTTCCTTTTTTTCAGTTATTCCAATAGTTGAGTGAAAGGGCTGGAGAAAAGGGGATGACAGAGAGACTTGCTGCTTCTACACACCCTAACTATTTCTCAACTAAAAAAGGGACATTTTGCGGGGCGGGGGGAGGGGGAGAGAAATAGAGACCCTCTTCTCCACAACTTTCCCTTCCCGAACATTGTTCGACATGACATCATTTCAAAGGTGAGCTTTGGTAGGTTCAATGTTTGTAAAGGTTTCAGTTTGTGAAGGTTTCAGTCCATGATTGAGTCATGCTTAGAGCAGATCCCTTGAAAGCAATGAGACTTCAGCAAGCCTGGGCTACACTCTATATCAGCGGTTCCCTGCCTTTTTTTGACCAGGGACCACTTCGACCAGGGACCGCTTTAACCAGGGACAACTCTCCAAAATTAGTACCTAAAGGTTTACGGATCAGTTTTTGGTCAACTTTAGATTCACTTAGGTTATTTGGGGTGCTGATTCAGAAAATTGCATGGGATAGATCACATCCATTATAGTTTCTGATACAGATCAAATGCTATCCAGTAGTCAACATCTGCTCACTCACAGAAAATTATATTTAATAAGCTTTGGCACTATAACAGGTTTTCGCGAGACCAGTCACTCTCATTGCAATGGTGTCGTAACGGTGAGGCCACAGAGCAAATGTTAGTTCTTGAGGACCACTGGTGATCCAGAGACCACAAGTTGGGAACCGCTGAGTCTATATCAGTAGTTCTCAGCCTTTGGGCCTCCAGATGTTTTGGATTTCAGCTCCCACAGTTCCTTACAGCTTTTCAGCTGGCTAGGATTTCTGGGAGTTGAAATTTATATGCTATATATAAAGAGAAGGTGGGGGTATACTTGTAATTTTAATGTCGCTGCAGATCTATGTTTCTCTTGTAAATTTGTAATGAATTATCTTCATCTTTAAAAATGTGTAACCTAAATCACTAGGTAAAGGTGACATTAAGTCTAGCCATGTCCAATTCTGGGAGGTGGTGCTCATCTCCATTTCTCAGCTGAAGAGCTAGCGTTGTCCGTAGATGACTCCAAGGTCATGAAGGTGCTGAATGGAGCCCATCAGTCCAGCATTCTGTACACACATATGTTGTACACGGGGAACTCGAGGGACTGCCTGAACTAAGGAACACATTGGAATGGAGCACATTTCTTTGTGCAACAGTCAATGAGAGCTTCTCTGGGAGGGGGTCCAGCAGGGGCATTTATGGAATGAGGCATTGCTTCTCATACTGTCCCATGAGAACACTTAGATCCGAAGAGGGGAATCTTTTAACCGTGCCCAGTGTCAAGCAATACCGGCTCACCTCAAACCGGAGAAGGGCATTTTAAATCATTGCCCCAGTCCTCTGGAACGCGTTACCTCTGGAGGTTAGCGCCCTGCGCAATTTGTTGGCTTTCCGGAAGGCCTGCAAGGTGTTCCTATTCTGGCAGATCTTTGAGCTGTGATATGCTATCTTTTATTATTGTGTTTCTTTTAGGAACTGTTTTATTCTTTGTTTTAATGCTGTTGCTGATTGTAATTTTGTTGTGATGTTTCTTGTAAGCCGCCCTGAGCCACTGGGAGTGGCGGCTAATAAATCTAATAAATTAAATAAATTAAATAAATAAATAAAAATCTTCCCCACTAAGTGGAATTGTCCTTCAGTCCCCATTTTTCTAGCATTTAAGAAAGTGAGACATTCAAAAAAATATACACCAAGAACTCTTATATTGGTGGTAGAATCAGCCTTTCATACCTACAGATTCTGCACCCACAGAATCACTACCCAGCTTGAAAATAGTTTTGTTTTATTCTTTTTTTTAAAAAAAGCCAAACCTTGACTTTGCCATTTTATGTAAGAGAACAATATTAGCCACTATGCCATTATATATAATGGGACTTAGTTTTGGTATCCACAAGGGGTCCTGGAACCAAACCCCAGTAAATATGAAGTGCATACTATACTCAACTTTGCTGAAAGTGTATTTCTAAATATGCGACTGAAATGTTAATTTTTCAAAATTTGTGAGCTGAAGGAACATTTTATTGGAAGTAGGCAGGTATCTGTGGAAATCCCATGCACCCACCCACCCAATAGTTATATCTGCGGTACCTACCGCCCTGGTGCTCATACACCAGGAACCTTAATTAAAACTAAAAGCAAATAATAATTCTGAGCAACCTTTGGAGAAAGAAAAGCATCACGGGAGGAGGCCATCCTCCCCTCATTAATAATTACACTGTACAGATTGATCTAGGTGGGCACTTCAGAACATAGAGCTTCTTTGAAGAGCCCAAAGCCAAAGAAAAGAGCTACTTTTCCGGAGTTATTATGCACATATAAATGGGTTGAGCCAAGTGCATGAGAATGCTTCCGATCACTTTTTGCACATCCTGGTTAAATGATCATAAGAGATGGTCCTCTAAAGGATCATGATTATGGGAAGGATAATTCAGTTCCTGGGAAATCGCCAAGGTTTTGAAAGGGAACAGTAATCACAGTGCTGTGGTATTCAATAAGTAGAGTCTGATTTATCCAACTTTCACTCATCCAACGTTTTGTATTATCCAACGCAGTTTGCCTCCTGCCCAGACCCACAGCTGTTTCAATACACTGTGATGTTTTGGTGCTAAATTCGTAAATACATTAATTACTAATAATGTTACCATGTATTGAACTGCTTTTTCTGTCGATTCGTTGTAAAACGTAATGTTTTAGTGCTCCATTTTTAAAATCATAACATAATTTGACTTTTAGTAGGCTTATCCTTAATCCTTCCTTATTTGGCATTTTTGCTTATCCAATGTTCTGCTGGCCCATTTATGTTGGATACGCAAGAGTCTCCTGTATCCATAATGGTGTCAATATATAGAAATAAGGGGCATCCTTTATGTGTTTGGGGGAATGCAGTGTTTTGAAATATGAAGCAGGATTCTCTTAAAATAAGGAGTGTCCCAACAGTTAGTCTTCTATCTTATGCAAGCCATAGCATAGTTATCTACAAATATATTAAAGGAGCTGAAATCTCACCAATAACTACAAATGCTCCATTCCGCACAGCCCAAATATTGCTATGCGAACAGCTGGCCCTTGTGTTTATTGTACATCGTACTGTGTCTTTCTAATCAAGCAATGTGGCAGTTGACTCTATCCACTTCAGGTGATATGAGGCAGGAGTTTTTGAGGGACTAAGTAAAGGTCGGATATCTTCCACCCACCATCCCTCTCCAGGGACATACCTTAATGCCTAAGAGCCCAGAGGATGATGGGCATGCCAAGTAAACCTTTTATTTGGTCGTTGACTCAGGAGCCCTTGCAGACTTTGAGGCAATATAAAATATATTCAATAAATAAATAATAAAGACAGTCAAGGAGAAAGGAAGGTAAGGTCAAACAAGGTTGATGACAGCATCCTAAGCTCACAACAAAGGCTCAAATGGTGCTGCTTCATTTGTGCTCGTCATGCAAGCCAGTTTTTTCATCCCAGCGGTTACTGTGGGATGGTAGGAATGGAGTTGGCCCCAACTGGTCCTGGGACAATATACCATCTAACCTAGTGGTAGCTATACCAGTGCTGTTCCTTCCTTATTCCCAATTTGCTCAGGGCTCATTTTGGCTGGAGCTTACAATCTGCGAAGTTTAATGTCTGATTTAGATAGATTATCGCAAGAAATATTCACACCTGTGGCAAGTTCACATGGCACCTATCCATGGCCTCAAAACCCAACTGTGATCTGAAAGCTAAGTTCAAAGATGACATGAATATACTGTACATATTTTCTATGTTCCTAGCTGTTCATCCGCCTACATTTCAGCAGTACTGAGCCACAATCTATGAACTGTCTGATGGAGTTTTGATCTCTAGACTTAAACGTCATGCAATTTCACAGCTTTCTTGAACAGCCCTGTGGAGAAAAGAATCTAAGACTAAAATTACTTAGGATTTTATTTCTAGTCCACACATATTCAGTCTTTTTCATGCTCTCATTAGCATTACTCAGAGAGGTTAACTACTAAATGGTCATTGGGAATCTTCAGATACTGTCTAAATAAAAAGAGCTTTTTTATTGCATCCCTTAGATATCAGTGTGTCTGTCAGCTATTCCTCTAATCATTATATTAATGTAACCTCAAGGGTGCCTCCAGTGCAGAGAACTGGGTGGTCAATGTTTTCATCTCCAGGGAGAAGGCTTATATGTATGTACCTAAATATGCACTTGGGAATGCCTTCAGACTAACAATCCCTCATTGGCTGGGACCCTGTATAGCTAACATCTGCAACAGAATCTGAACTTGGGGCTACTTATTGCTTTCTTAGAAATTCCCTCATATAAGGTAATAATTACTAAATTTCAGAAGACAGCTGTCAGAGTTGGTTGATCTAGATCAGGGATGAGCAGATTTGGATAGATATTTGAAAACCCATTGGGGAGCTTTTCTTATGTGCAGGAGATTGGCACTGTTGCTTGCTACTGCATAGTTCCCTGCTTGTCAGTGTAAGAGCACAGCATTTCTTTCACATCTGGAAGAGAAGGAAAAAGAAGAACATGGCTTGACATTGCCAGAGGTGATTGGGAAACAGGACACAAACATGACCAGAGGACACATGCATCCTGTGATCCCCTTGCTGTCCACTCCTGATTTATTCCCTTTCAGGACTAAATTCAGCGTGATAGAGAGCATATCAACATGTGTCTACCTTATTCTCATTTACAGCAGAGGTGTGTCTCTTCGTATGGTAAAGGTTACACAGAGACAGTGGATAAGCTGTCTCCTTGAAGCAATATTCCTTGACTCCATCTTTGGTACTGGAAATGAATTGGGTTCAGCGAAGAAAAATGTGTTATGGAAGGAAGCCCAGTGAGACAAATTGGAGCAGGGAGGGCTCCGTTCTACTTACTCACATATTTCTTTTCATGTAAAGACCAGACAGCCACACTCACATGTTATGTGCTCACGTCGAAAGTGCAGGTGGACATCCTGTCACATCTAATTTGGCCCTTTTCTAGCTTTAGCCATTTTAACAGTTGTGGTTGCATCCAGTGCAATCATGGAGCTTGTAGTACAATGAGGCATTAGATAATTCTGAATACCTCTCCCTAAACTAGGTATGGGCAAACCCAGGCCCGGGGGCTGGATGAAGCCCTTGAGCTCTTTTCTCAGGCCATCCTCTGTCACACCATTCTATCCTTCTTTCCTTCTGTCTTGCTTTCTTCCTTCCCTTACCTCCCTCTTTCTCCTTCCTTCCTTCCATCCTTCCCTTCCACCCTTTTGACCTTTTTCCTTCCCTCTTTCCTCCTTCTTTCCATTTCCTTCCTTCCATCTTTCCCTTCCACACTTTCATCCTTCCTTCCCTCTTTTCTTCCTTTTTCCTTTCTTCCTTCCCTCTTTCCTCCATCCTTCCCTTCCTTCCTTCCTTCCTTCCTTCCATCCTTCCCTTGAAACCTTTCTTCCTTTCCACCCTTTTGTCCTTCCTTCCCTCTTTCATCCCTCCTTCCCTTCCTTCCTTCCTTTCATCCTTCCCTCCCTTCCTTTCGTCCTTCGCTTCCACCCTTTCATCCGCCCTCCCTCCCTCCCTCCCTCCTTCCCTCCCTCCCTCCTTCCCTTCCACTCCAGGACACAAGGTAGCAATGGTTTCAAATGGCATGGAAAGAAATTTGACTGAAAAGATTAGGAAGAACTTCCTGGAGAGTGGATAGGTTGCCTCGGAGTGTGGTGGGGTCTCCTTCTCTGGAGGCTTTTCCACAGAGGCTGTCTATTGGGAGTGCTTTGGTTGTGCCTTTGCATGGCTGAGGGTTGGAATGAATGGCCATTGGGGGTTGTCTTCCAATTCTAGGATTCTATATCAGGTGTAGGCAATACAGGGTTTAATTGATACACTTTTTCTCTCCCGTCCACCATCCCTCCTAACCAAGACCAACCCTTTTGGGGATCCAAACGTTTTCCCTCTTTCCTTCAGTTTCTGCCTCCAAAAGAGAAGAGGAACGGGAGGAAAGGGCAGGGAGGGGACTTGGGGAGAACACTCCTCCCAACCGCCCACCCTGTTCCAGCCCACCATGCGGCCCACAAGTTAGACAGTTTTCCCATGCCTGCCCTAAACTATAAATCTCAGGATTCCGTAGGATGGAGCTATGACAGTAAAAGTGGAATCATAGTGCTAGCATAGCATATGAAGCAATATTCAAGAGTATTATGAAATAGCTGCACTGGATTTTGTCTGTTGGATGTGTTATATTCTGACCAGGAGCAGTGTTGAAGCTGCTTGCTTGGCACACCTATATCTTCTGGGGAAATAGAGGGTTTGTGTACTTGTTGCAGCAGATTCCTGCTACTTGGAGGGATTAGCCCTGGCAACTGTTTCAAACCACTTCCTTGCCACAGGCTCTGAAGTTCATTGTTTTGGTTTACCATGGAAACCTACCTATTATCATCTTCAGGTGTGCCAAAAAAGTGTAGCTCACCCAAAAAAGATTACTATAGCTCCTAAAATGATGGTATGTGTTCGTGGCATTCATTCTTCTAGATTAGTTGTACGTACCAAAGATGTGAACACTAGTGATCCAGGATCACATCCATTATCCTGTTCAGCCTATGTGAGGGAATTCCCTTCCAGATTTTAGAAGACATAATATTTTAACACTCCAATAATTCAATTTCATTCTCAGTTTAAGGTGGTCTGTTCAGGGGTATTTATTTCAGCACACTTTTAAAAATAAAGTGATATTTTTATCATCAGTTCTTTACCCGTTATATTAGGTTAATTTCCCCCTGGTTTCATTCCTCACATTTTACAATGATTTGTCTCTTGCCATGAAAAATTTAAAAACAATTTACCAGAGAAATTGCGAATTTACTCTGTAAGCTGAAAATCTGACTTCACTTCATCATCTTCTCAGGACATCTAACATCTAACAGCCTGTTAGAAGGGATCCGACAGCTAAATGAGCTGTCCGAATTTAAAGTACATTTGAAGACCTATCTCTTCTAGCAGGCCTACCCAGCCAGTTTTAATGACGAATTTTAAAATTGTGTCTTACGCTTAATTTTCATTCTGCGTATTATAATATGTATTTTGTAGAAATATGTTTTACTATGTGCATTTTATAGAATTTTTTTAAATGATTGTGTGTTTTAGCAATGTTGTAAGCCATTGTCGTTGTTGTTGTTGATGATGATGATTATGCTGCAAGTCGCTGGACTATCAAGCAAAAAGTGGGTGCTAGAAATAATATCATACAAAAGCTGACTGGCACAACCTGGGGATCACAACCAGACACAGTGAAGACATCTGCCTTGCACTTTGCTACTCTGCTGCTGAATATGCATGCTCAGTGTGGAACACATCTCACCACATTAAAAACAGTTGATGTGGCTTAGAATAGCTTTCTAAGATCTACAGAGATACACGCAGGAACACTTCAGCAAGCAAGAGTCCAAAAGTGGCAGGCTAAAACCCAGAACCTCAAGCTATGGCTGATACCAAATGAGAGACTCCCTCCTGGGCACACAGAATACTGGGCGATTTGGAAGGCGCTGAACAGACTGCGTTCTGGCACCATGAGATGCACAGCCAACCTTAAGAAATGGAGCTACAAAATGGAGTCCACAACATGCAAATGTGGAAAAGAGCAAACCACAGACCACTTACTACAATGCAGTCTGAGCACTGCCACATGCACAATGGAGGACCTTCTTACAGCGACACCAGAGGCACTCCAAGTGGCCAACTTCTGGTCAAAGGATATTTAGTATAATGCCAAGTTTTAATTTTGTTTGTGTTTTTAAATACATTACAACTGTACCCTCAATTTACTTCTGACACGATAAATAAATAATAATAATTATTATTGTTATTGTTGTTATTAGCTAATTAATTTCAGTATGGTCCTAGAATTGGAAGACACTTGATGAACCATCTAATCTATCCCGTTGATATTATATTAATGTGAATAGTTAAAACACCCTAACTCCTCTTAAGGACTTCCAGTGAAAGAAAATCCACCGTCTTCTTTACTGCGGAAGAACTTTTGTTATCCCCAATGTTGTCAAAATTTTCTTTTTTGTAATATGAAACCCTTTGTTCCAGTCCTGCCCTTGAGAGCAGCAGAAAACAGGTTTGCTCCATCACAAAGGATCAAGGAAACTTTGTGGGTTTTTTATCATTAGAATTTGAAATTATTTTAAAGCTTTCCCATAGTTTGTTCTGAAAGACCATTTGAACCCTAGAGGAAATAAAGATCACAGCAGCCATGTACTCACACAAGCATATTGTGTGGTTTCAGTGAAGAAAGCGTAAAGGTGGTGAGAACGTTGCTCTTAAATATAGCTTTGTTAATTGTGGTTAAATCCCATTGCAATTATTTGATACCATTTGTCAGAGTTATACACAGGCTTTAAAAAAGAACACAACCACAGAAGCCAAGACAAATAGTGGCTTATTAAGAGTCTTTGCACTTTCCAGGAATTAGTGCTTGGGACATAGTGTTATCTAAAGTGTAGTCTTAGTAGACACAAACATTTTCAGAACTGAAGCATGAAAACATGTTTGTTTTGAAAGCCAATATTAGCCTAGATTTTAGTGCTGCTGATGGAGACTTGACAGATTATACACAATAGCTCATCAGAGATGAATCCCTATGTGGAGCAGTAGGGGCATGTGGTTTTCCCTACCCCCCGTCTGCTAATGTTTGCTTTTTTAACTTGAGATATGCTTGTTTTTCTCTGTTCTAAAAATGGTATTTTGTGGATATGGCTTCTATTTAAGGCCACCCACACAAGAAAGAAGGAAAGTTGAAATATGCTCACTATGTCTGTTGTTTGTTTGAGTTTTCATGTTGCTATGTGCAGTATAGAATCCAAGGGGTGTCAGGTATACTCCTTGCCTACTTTTCTTTAAAAAAAATTATATACCCTTTATGAATATCTCTGAAAAGGGAGAAATTTATCACATTTAGTATAACAGTCTATTCTGACGTTGGGCTGCATGTTAATATTCTGTGAGTAAAGAATTTTATTTTTAATCATATTTTTGTCTTACTATTCGTTCAGATCTCCCAAGGTAGTATACAAAGTTTTCTGTTGCCAATGTTATCTTTACAACTGTACTGTGAAATAGGCCAAGCCAAGCATCAATGAGTAAAACATGGTTGCTCCAAAGGCTTTGTAATAGAGTAGACAAATCCAGGCATTTTTCCTTATCCAATACACATTCAATGATGAGAATGAATTACTTTTTTTAAGTAATGTTCCAAACTCCAGTCACCCGCATCCATTAGAAGCCATTGCCAACTTTTCCACTCCACCCCCAATGTAGTAACTCATAAGATGGCAAATACTCTCCACAGAAAAATAATAGATAGCTTGCTGATATACCAGAAGTACAGTATAGAACAGTGTTTCTCAACCTGGGGGTCAGGACCCCTGTGGGGGTCCCGAGGGGGTGCCAGAGGGGTTACCAAAGACCATCAGAAAACACAGTATTTTCTATTGGTCATGGGGGTCCTATGTGGGAGGTTTGGCCCAATTCTATCATTGGTGGGGTTCAGAATGCTCTTTGATTGTAGCTGAACTATAAATCCAAGCAACTACAACTCCCAGATGTTAAGGTCCATTTTCCTCACATTCCACCAGTGTTCGCATTTAGGCATATTGAGTATTCATGCCAAGTTTGGTCCAGATCCATCATTGCTTGAGTCCACAGTGCTCTCTGGATGTAGATGAACTACATCTCCAAAACTCAAGGTCAATGCCCACCAAACCATTCCAGTATTTCCTGTTGGTCATAGTTCTGTGTGCCAAGATTGATTCACTTTCATCATTGGAGGAGTTCAGAATGCTCTTTGATTGCAGGTTAACTATAAATCCCAGCAACTTCAACTCCCAAATGACAAAAATCAACACCCCCCCCACCACCACCACCAACCCTACCAGTATTCAAATTTGGGCATATCGGATATTTGTGCCAAATTTGATCCACTGAATGAAAATACATCTTGCATATCAAATATTTACATTACAATTCATAACAGTAGCAAAATTACAGTTATGAAGTAGAAATGAAAATAATGTTATGGTTGGGTGTCACCACAACATGATGAACTGTATTAAGGGGTTGCAGCATTAGGAAGGTTGAGAACTACTGGTATAGAAGAACTGGGGCTTGCAGGATCAAGGTACTCAGGCTTTTTTAAAACCAGGACAACAATAAACAAGGACAACCATCCTCTCATTCTGCCCTATTCCCTCTGAATGTAGCTGCAACCCGCACAGTGGCAAGAAGGGCGAGATGCATTTTCCAAGCAACAATCTCTTGTTGTGAGCTGTCCCAACTGTAATATAAAGTATTTTGAAATATATTGATGTTGAATAGGGATTTACTACTAAGTATAGTAACCTTAATTTTTTTTAAAAAAAATTGTGGTAAATATAAAAACTACTGAAACTGGTTTGTTGACATGGATCAAGGCAGATGAGCAAATGCTCTTCAAAGTTTTGCATCGCTGGGCTATCCATTATCTTGGCTGGTACAATAAGAAATACTGATATCATCATATGTTTAAGTAGGATCCCTTCTATCTAATATAGCTATTGAGTGCCCATGATGGATGCTACTGCTTTCATATTCTACTGTGAAAAGGCATTATCTATGGCCTCATATTCCCTCAAAGGAAAAGTTTTGTGGGTCTATGCCTATCAGATGCAATGCCTACAAATAGATTATACCTATGGGAACTCTGAAATGCACAGAAGTATTTTCTGCTTACCATTATATCCCCCAAATGATGCACCATCTATCCATGTTGCCTTCATATTTCCAGATGGTACGTGTAAGTCAGGATGGGAAACAGTAGCAGTTCCAGGGGTTGATTTCAGTGGTGAAAAGTGGCCTTCAGTTTCCCCACTGAAGGCACGTAGACTGCCAAAACATACTAGAGAAAAAAACAAGGTGTAGAAGTGGCTGAAGTCCACTTTGCTTCTGAAAATAAAAAGGGGCTTTTTAATGTTAAAGAGTGAGACATCTATAGAATAGAGGAGTACAAGGTGCTACTCCTAAAAACTTCTGGCAGACGCAATCCATTGTTTGGTTTGGTTTGTTTGGAATGTCTGGAGAGACTGTGGGCCTCAAAAAGAAACAGGCATAGGAGACTATATGCAGCCCCAGACCTGCATTTTTATCACCCCAGCTATAAGTGAAAGGCAAATCTCCCTTTGGGGAACCCGGGCCCTGAAAACCTTGCAAACCAGATGCTCATTAGACAATCCAATGGACTTTCAGTAAATTTGAAGAGGGAACTGGGTAAGTCAACCAGTTAGCCATGTCCTAAAGCTCCACACTCTTGTGCACACAGATTGCAAATTGTTTCCAGGCATAGAATCAGAGTCAGAAGGAATCTTCCAGGCTGCATCTAGTCCAGCCTCTGCCCTGCAGGGGTACAGCTTTAGCACTTCAGAGAGATGTCCATCCAACCACTGTTTATAGACCACCAGAGAAGAAGAGCTTCCAAGCCAGTCTATTCCATCGTTGAACAGTTAGTGTTTTGAAATTTATCCTAATGTTATAGGTGGATTTTTTCTTCTGGTGCGAATCCATTCACTTGTATCCTTGTCTCTGGAGCAAAAAAAAAGCTTGCTAGCTGACACCCCTTCAGATATTTAAACAAACAAGTCACTCTTGAACTGTGGTGCCCAAAACTATACAATGTTCCAGGTGAAGTGAAGTCTGACCAAAGCTGAATAGAATGGCATTATTACTTCCTTCAGTCTGGATACTCTAGTCTTGTTGATTCTGCCTAGAATTGTATTAGCATTTTTGGCTACAGTATCACATTGTTGCCCTGCATTTAGTTTGTGGTCTACTAAGAACATTAGTTCTTTTTCACATGTATTATTGTCAAGCCAGGTGCCACCCACCCTATATTTGTGTGTTTCCTTTTTTCCTGCTTAAATGTAGTATTTGATCCTGTTGAGATATGGGCTGAAGTTCTGTATCAAACATGACACAATTGAGTAACCGGATGCAAACCATGTCTTGTTAGTTTTGGCCCAACTCTCAGAATGTTAAGGTCATGTTGAACCCTGAAACTGTCCCCTGGGGTATTAGCTATGCTTCCTAAATTTTGGTTCTACTGCAGATTTCATAAACATGTCCTCTCTTCCAACATCCAAGTTGTTTATAAGATGCTAAACTACATCAGGCCCAATATAGAACTCCACGGCACTGCACTTGACAGTTATATATGCATAGCTGTTTTCCTAAAGAAACCTCAATCATATGCAGAGAACCAGAAATGAATGTGTAGTATCTACAATGCATCCAAGGGGGACACAGAGGGATTTTGCTGGACAAGTTCTGTAAAAGGAGGAAGAGCTTAAAGGAAGGTATTTTGGGGAAATTCCTGTATTGGTCCACTTGAAAGGTATGTGGAAGCCTCCCACCAACATAAAATTAATTTTGTTACTTTCCTCCCTAATGCATTGTGTTTCCCTAGTCCTGTTGCAGACAATTTGTTGCTAATGGTGGGTGCTTAAATGTGGAAACGTGATGATATGTTGACATATTTAAGTGCCCTTACTTTTGGAAACAGTGGAAGAAGACTTGGTGGCCATTATCACTGGTAGCACCCTTTTCCTTGTGATGTCTAGATATGCTCTTTAGAACAAATGCTCTTGAGTGTCCACAAGATTGTTCTGTAATGCATTATGTCAGAAAACATGAGACTACAGCTGTTGTTTTAAAAGTACTCTAGATTCTCATGTAGAAGTCTAGACATTTTGTCAAAATCCACCCAACAAACTGGACCATCATATACACAGGGCAATGTGATTACCGTTCCTTAACTTTTATCAGAAAGGAAACCATCTTTTCTCTGAGTAGAATGATGAAGAGCAAGAGCTTAGACCATCTCAGGACAACCTAAAAGAAACATTTATCCCCTGTACTCTCTCTGCCATGGCACTTCTTCTTGCCCGTTTGCATGCCTGGGTGGGGAAATGGCATTCATTCAGAAAAGAACTGGTGTTGGTTCTTTCCCCTCTCCGTGAAATGACCCTCAACTTATCGACAGATCATATCAAAACCAAACCATTTATTCCCCAAACCTGCCTTCAACTTATATATGAGGTTGACTTGTACATGGGTATATACAGTACACTTAGGATGAAATCAAGGAATACAGGGCAACTGACTAATGCAGTCTCTTTTTGGCTGTTTCACAGGTCTTGCTATCTACTCAGAATGCTGGCATGCAGTGAGGAGAGGACTCCGAGCGGTTTTTAAAGGCGTCTTCCAAGGGATGTGACTTGGTCTCCCCCTTGTGGACATCAATAGGAATAAAACATTCTCAATTTGGAAAATGGCTGTGATCAGCACACCACATCAAGAATTCAAAGAAATGGACCCTGTGATACTTTCCCATTATAATTACACTGGAAAGCTTAAACGAGGGAAAGAAATAGGGCTGACAACCATTGCACTACTTATCATTTGCAGTTTCATTATCCTGGAGAATCTGATGGTGCTGATAGCCATCTGGAAGAACCACAAATTTCATAACCGCATGTACTTTTTCATTGGCAATCTAGCCCTCTGTGACTTACTGGCTGGGATCGTTTACAAGGTCAACATCTTGATGTCTGGAAATAAGACCCTGACACTATCTTTCCAGATCTGGTTTGTTCGGGAGGGCAGTATGTTTGTAGCTTTGGGGGCTTCTACCTTCAGCTTATTAGCTATTGCAATTGAGCGGCATTTAACAATGATAAAAATGAGGCCATATGATGCAAATAAGAAGTACAGGGTCTTCCTGCTTATTGGAACATGTTGGCTTATCTCAATTTCCCTGGGTGCGCTACCAATCCTTGGCTGGAACTGTATTGACAATTTAGAAGACTGTTCCACCATTTTGCCTCTCTACTCCAAGCACTATGTGGCCTTTTGCATCATCATCTTCATGGCCATCCTGTTGGCCATTGTAATTCTCTATGCTCGCATTTACATCTTGGTGAAGTCCAGTAGCCGTAATGTCACTAATCATAACAACTCTGAGAGATCTATGGCCCTTCTCAGGACAGTTGTGATTGTTGTTGGAGTTTTCATCGCCTGCTGGTCTCCATTGTTTATCCTACTGCTGATTGATGTTGCCTGCAAAGTCAAAGAGTGTGGCATTTTATACAAGGAAGATGGGTTCATTGCCTTGGCTGTCCTCAATTCGGCAATGAACCCCATCATCTATACCCTGGCAAGCAAAGAAATGCGCCGGGCATTCTTCCGTCTGGTTTGTGGCTGTCTGGTGAAGGCCAATGCCACAATGTCTTTGCCAATTCAGCCCACTCCAGATCAGAGTCGTAGCAAATCCAGCAGCAGCAACAACACACAGAAACCAAAGGAAGATTACCCACAGACTAAAGGCTCTCCATGTATCACTGAAAAAAATGAATCTACATTTCATAATGGAAACTTCTGCAAATGAAGTCCATGAGTTCTGCAAGCCAAGGATTCTTCTCTGTGAGTTTTTGGACTTTTTGAGCCAAATGGCAATCCTCTTAGTGGCATTTCATGCACTTAAGTTAGGACATGGGGTATTCTCTAATTTCTGAATTTCCAGTGCCTAGATCTTGAATATTATTTGCCCAAGAAAATCTTATGAAGTTCCTGGGTTTGCCGTGTGGACTGAGATACTTTAAATATGCGATACTTTAAATATGTAAATTGATGAATGGCTTGAAGGCACATAAACCCACACATATTTTGCACAAGCCATTTGGAACTAGAGTTCTACTAAGGAAACTCATAAATGCCACTTCAAGTCCTTGCAATGTGTGTGTAAATTAAAATGGCATATTTTGTCACGTCTTTTTCTGGATACTGTTTAACCTCAAATGTATATGCATGAGAGAAACAATGCAGAAGGAATGGCGAGTTATTTTATACTGATGTATAATATCCGCACCCATGTATGTGATACAAATCTGTGTGAGTTTCCTGTGCCCCATCTGCTTCCTGTCTGCTTGGCCCATCTACTGCCTCTCTTCCATTGCCTTCAAACTCCTTGATACCCCTGGTTTCTATATGCAACTCCAAGGACCCATTCATGACATCCTTTTGTTCCAAGCTCATCTTTCACTTCCATCTCAGAAGCTGGACAATTTGGAAACATTCTACGGCTCAGCAGCTCCTCCGCAGCAGCCACTATATTTATGAATATTCTGTAATATCACAATTGCACATATTAATGTGACACAGGGATTAATGCCCCTGAACAAATGGTAGACAATGTTTTGCATATTATGTATGCGTATACTGTATGTATGCATACAAATTTGAATTGCAGGAAATATTACTGTTCACACAAAAAGACAGGTACTAAGCAAAACAGCATAGTCCTTCCTGAAATTAATAGGGAGATAATTTCCATTATGCATTTCCCTTAATGTAGCTCATTGTTCACATATTGACACTATGAATATTAGTGTGAGATTTGTTCTTCCAGCAGATAAATTTCAAGTGTCATCCTCTTTATCTTTTTGTTTGTACATTTCTTTTAATATGCCAATTGTGTGGCAAGTGTTTACATTATCTGATGTTATAGCCTTGATATGCTGTGTACGGTAACCCTCTGTAACATAACAAGTACTGTGAGCGAGCATGCTTCTAATGAAGAAAGATTTCACAAAGTGTTGGAGAAGAGAAAGCACATGTTGTACCAAGCCAGTATTCTGTTCTGCAGTTATCAATGCAAATTCTCTGTGAGTGTAGCTAAATATGGCTGTTATGACTAGAAACCAATTCTATTTTATTCAGAATTTTTTAAATAGCTAGTACAGGTTGAGCATCCTTTACCTAAAAATTACAGAATACTCTGAAATCCAAAGATGTCCATATGGGTAGTTGTGACTGAGATAGTGATACTTTTGCTTTCTGATGATTCAGTGTACACAAACATTACTTCAATAACACAATTATTTAACAAAATTGTATAAAACTGTGCATAATGCATATATGAAGCATAAATTAATATGTTTGGATTTCAGTCCCATCTCCAAGGTATCTCATTACATACATATATGCAAATAGAAATGCTCCAAAATAAAAATTAAAAAATTCCGGTCCTACACAATTCAGATAAGGGATATTCAACCTGTAATTACTCCGTTCATGAATCTTTTTTTTGTATTATTGAATGTAGTTTAGGGTCCAATTTGGAATTTCATGTCTATATCATGTATATACTTAAAAATCAATACATATATTTTTGTTTTACTCCTTGAAAGAGATTTTTATAATATAGGACCAATCTATGTTTCTGAATTGGAAAAAGAAATCTGTCTAAGCAGTGGCACTGTCTTCCCCAACATACCAAGTGTACTTGTGTATAAGGTTGTCTTTTGTTTTTGTTTTTTAAATGGCACAATATCATCCCAAAAAAACATAGGGACCCAGCATGAAGGTAGTGACAAGAGACAGAGGTGAGAAGCTCCCACCTCACGGCCTCTTTTTTGCCCAAATTGGAGAAAGACAGGCAATCCTCCCTCCTTCTTTCATTCTTCACCTTTTTCTCAGCTTGAGCAGCATTTTGTGTAGATGTAGATCCTTTAAGATCAGCAATGCAATTTAACCCTCATTCCAACTGTAACTCCTCAAACAAGCATATCCTCTCCTCTTTAGCTCTTCCTAAGTGTGGCATAATGTAAAATAAAGCACGTGTAGTTCACGTTTGATCAGACCACACACTGCCTTGCCAGAGAAAGAAAATATGCCATGCAGATGAACAGTAAAGAACAAGTAGTTTACTTTTCGTAATTCAGAACAACATATTTACAATCATGTGATCAGTTACATCGACTCACATAATGTCCTTTTAGAGAGATTTAAAATGGTCTTTCTCTGTCCATGTGGATAAACCCCTTCAGCAGCCCATGAAGCAAGAGCACACTCTAAATACTGTCTCTCTCTGCTTCTCTCTGCTTCTCTGTAAGCACCTGCATAGCTCAAGCCTGAAAAATGTAACAGGATCCAAAAGTCCCAGGCTCAGCCAGCTCCCCGGGCATAGCTCAGCCAATCAGCTTCGTGCATCTTATTTTATTGTTGACACACACACTAACTAATTTCTTACATGCTCCAACATTAAGTAAGTTCCTTCTATGCATTTTAAAAGAAAAAAATTGTTTGTTATATGCTCCAAAGTTTTGTCCTAAATATATCAAAATCCTTAATTTTGGCCCTAAAACTTGACCTTGACTTATATACTTGGTCAACTTATACACAGATATACATATATAGTAGGCTTGGTTAATCCAAAAAAAATGGTTCTAAAATCAAATGGGGGGTGGGTATTAGTAATAGAAAGACTTACAAAAAATTTCCAAACAATTTCTGAAATGTAACGTAATTAATAACGAAATTAGTTATTAGTTCTTATTCCAGCGCATGCTTATTCCAGATGGTTTTGGCCTACAAATCCCAGAAATCCTAACAGCTGGTAAACTGGCTGGGATTTCTGGGAGTTGTTGGCTAAAACTGGAATAAACCACACTGAATTCTAGATGGGACTCCAAATAGGGAGGAGGAGGAGGCTGGTGCAATCACAATGTATCGGCAAGGTGTGAGGGGAAAGCAAGCAAGTCTTCAGGGGTGGTTTCCGCAAGAGTAGTAGTCTATCCACACAAAAGCAGCTTCACAATAATCAACACAATAGCAACTTCATAATAAACTCAGAGCAACTTTACAAAGCAACTTCACACAGAGGTCTTCATAGTGGCAACTTCACAATGATGGATATATCTGAGTCTTGTCATGCCATGTGGCAGTACTCACTGTACTGGTGAGCGTCGATAGAAATCCTGTGGGGAAGTGTCCTTGAATAAGGCACTTGTGAATCCTGGTGGAGAGAGAGGCAGCCAAGTGTGGTGATGCCGCGCTGGGCGCTTCCGTAGCTGAACACAAGTGGCAAGACAGGAAAACTTTTGCGATGGTTCGTCAAAGTTGCGGTTGTTAGCTAGCGCCATAAATCAGCTCTCTGGTCGCGTAGGAAAACTTTTGCAACACTTGCTATTTCGGCGGTTTTTTTCGAAAATAACAGGATTCATGCAGCTTCACAGGGACAGGAGGACAGGATGGTGAGGTGAAGGTGCTAGGTAGGCTGTAGCAATAAGATGAATGAAGGTGGGAGCTGAGGGCGAGCCAGGAGAAGACAGGGAGAAGGATCGATCCATTCCCTCTGCCATCCATTCCTCATGTCTGCGGCTTTGGCAATGCTTTAGCATGCTTCCCCCTGCTTCTCCCGACCAGACAGAAGGCAGGGACAGGACTCGCTGGTGTGTCATTACAATAATTAAGAATTAATTACAATAATTAAGAAAAATGGCGGCCCCCAGGTTCGATAAACAAAGTCCACTTCCGGGTTGGCGCTCGAGGCGTGGTAAACATCAAAATTAGCTTTTTATACAAATTTAATGCAATTTCAAATAATTTTTAAACCGCAGAGACCAAGCCTAATATATAGTACTTCCCATATCACTTGAATCTTAACATTCATTGACAACTGTACCAAGCTCCAATTTGAATTAAATAACTTAGTGAGAAATTGGCTGGTGGATACTGGGAGCTGTAGTCCAGTAAAATAACCTTTTATGCTTGCAGTATTTGGGATTTCAGTCTGGATTCTAAAATGTTTGTGAGTCACAATACAATGGGCCAGGAGCCAATTTAATAGTTCAGCTGAATGGTTTCCATCCACACTACTGCTTTCCCTTTCCCTGACTATCTTCTGTATACCTTTAAAGTCCACTCAGGAGCAGGTTTTGGGATGATTCAGAATGCAACATTGAGGAGAGATTTCTTTTACACCTGTATACATCTGTTAAGGTTAAACCAGATGGTTATTTGAGGGATACTTTCTTTAGCTGGGAGATTGTGAAATGTTTACAAGGTTTTGGAAAAAAAGGAGCTACTTTCAAGATGGGCAACTTTATTGGAAATCTATGCCTTAGGGCGCAAACTTCAGCCTACTTAGATGAAAATAAATGCCATTGAAAACAAGGGAAGTTCCTATGGGTTTTCTTGTCCCCCCAGCTACTTAATGTCTATCTTTTATAGTTGGTTTGTATAGTTTTTACCCTGAGTTTAGAATCTCTTAAAGAGCTCAGTACGTTGACTTCCGGATCTCTGGACAAAAAACAAGAGAATGTAGTGAAACTGTGAAAAGAAACCAGGCAGCAGAAACTGACATGCTGAATAAAAACTGCTTAAAGCAGCAAGGTCCTCATTCTTTCTCTCTCATTATAAATGCAACAATACAGCAACATATATCATGACAAGGATGCTGAAATCCTAGATATGAAATGGGCCATGGATGTATATGTTAGCTTTTTTAAGTTGTAATGCAGCTATGTATTGTGTTGCTTTACATGATGCACTACTTTCAACTTACAAATGAATGTTTTGCTATGTTTCCTGGTATATTGGCGGTCATTCTTCTCCGATGAGTAATTGCTCTTGACATTGCACTGAGGTAGAATATACACACTCTGAGAATGTATTACTTATTGTATTAAAGTATTGCAAACTGCAGATAGGACATAGCACATCTAAAGGAAATATAACCTAGTCCTGCCTATCTTTACTGAGAATTTAAACTTGGTTTCTATGCATGCATCAGAATGAAGACATAATGAGGCAGTACTTAGATGAGACAATATATTATACAAAGCTTTGAACATGAGATGTGAATGTTAATTCGGTAATGTTATACATCTGCACTGAGCTCCATCTCCACCAACCATTAAAAAACATACCCAGGGATAATTGGATATTACTTCTGTGTATGTCACTAATAATATTTCAAACATCATTGGTTCACTCTTCTTTAAAATTTCAGATCTGAATTCTGTTGTTAGTCCTACCTACAGTAGTTTCAATGGGATTTACCCATGTGATCACTTTCTATTCAATTTCAAAGGATTCCAGCCTTAGTCTCTAGACATGGGATTTACAAACACATAATTTACCTGAAACCATATAATGTCAATCCCTTTAAAATTAATATTTAGCAGCAAAGTTGTATATAATTAATCTGGCAAAACACAAATAATTGTGATGCAAGTGCTTTTTTTTCATGTCAGGGGTGACTTGAGAAACTGCAAGTTGCTTCTGGTGTGAGAGAATTGGCCATCTGCAAGGACATTGCCCAGGGGGTGCCCAGATGTTTTGATATTTTATCATCCTTGTGGGAGGCTTCTCTCATGTCCCCACATAGGGAGCTGTAGCTGACAGAGGGAGCTCATGGATTCGAATCTGCGACCTGTCAGTCTTCAGTCCTGCTGGTGCAAGGGTTTTTAAGCCATTGCACCACCGGGGGCTAAAGAACAAAAAAAAACACCCCTTGTCATCACAATGTATTTACAATATTTAATTGTATTAATTAAAATAAGCAGAAGTGGCAGTATATCAGCCTTTCAAAAGAATTTTACATTTTTTCCTATTCCAGGCAGATAATAGTGTGATGGCCCAACTGGCAGTCTGGGACTCTAAAAGTACCGATGGGGGCTTGCCAGTTTGCAGTTTTCCTCCAAGCATGTTTCTTGCTTCTCAGAGTCTCTCTGAGAAAGGCATAAAAGCTGGAAAGGAACTACAGCATGAAGTACTGTTCTGAAATTCATAATGTAAAAAAAGAAAAGTCAAGGCTGTCAGGAAATCTTTAAATAGAGACATAGTATTTGGAAGAGAGCAAGAAGAGAGCAAGAAACTATCTGGGTCTGGAGTTTGCTCAGACGTGGACTTGTCCACCCAACAATTTCTGCACAAGCCACAGTCTGCTGGAGGGAGGAACAGCTGCACCACAGGAAGGGACATGCAAGGAGGGGAATGGCTTTACATTATTTCTGCAAGCAAAGCAACACCACACATTGGAAGAGTAGAAAAGAAAAAACAAATTTCAGGGACCACAGACTACATAATGTCACTGTGTGTGAAAGTACATGCATGTAATCCCTTTCCAATTTTAAAAATGAATGTCAGCCAGACTCCAAAAATTGGTCTTTTACACGTTATCCAAACTCCTATGGTTATAACTTCTCCCATTGTTGGATTGTGGCTGTTTTTCAAATGTATCTTCATGATGTTTGCAGAAATGACAGCACAACTTCTTCCTCCCAGGATGCCCCTGGAATGATGCTACATCATGAAATGACATTACAGGAGGGAATAGGAGAAGGAATAGAAGCCATTCACTGGCAGTGGCAGCCATTCAATTTCCTTAGAAGCCCTCCTAGAGAGCAATTCATCACTAAGAAGCACTAGTCTGGGGGCATTTGGCTCTGACAGGTAGGAATTCTTACTGCTATGTACTAGGGTCCTGCTGTGGCTGTGACCACAATATAATTTGGAACTCCCCTCTTTGACTAACCACATTAGCCTTCAAATGATATGGTAAATTCAGAAGTGCCAGTTCAGTACTATTTGACCCATTAATTTGTATTATGCATCTACAGTAAGGCTAAGCACAAATGACACTGATACACTTTGAAGTCCACTTCAGATCTGAACCCAGTTCAGTTTAAACTGTTGTGAACTCAGTTCCACTCCAACCTGAGTCTCAAATTGTAATCAAGATTCAGAAATCCAGCTCACCTTTGACTTTAATTTCTGCATACAGTACTGTTTGCCCTATTGTCCAGCTGGTATAAATAAACTTTACACCATCTAGGTCAGTGGTTCTCAACTTTCCTAATACTGCAACCCCTTAAAACAGTTCCTGATGTTGTGGTGACCCCCAACCATAAAATTGTTTTTGTTGCTACTTCATAAATGTAATTTTGCTCCTGTTGTGAATCGTAATGTAAATATCTGATATATAGGATGTATTTCCATTTACTGGTCCAAATTTGGCACAAATACCTGATAGGACCAAATGTGTATACTGGTGGGGTTGAGGGGATTGATTTTGTCATTTGGGAGTTGTAGTTGCTGAGATGTATAGTTCCTCTACAATCAAAGAGCAGTCTGAACATCACCAACAATGGAATTAAACCGAATTTTGTACAAAGAACTCCCATGACCAACAAAAAATACTGGAAGGGTTTGGTGGGCATTGACCTTGAATTTTGGAGTTGTGGTTCCCCTACATCCAGAGAGCACCGTGGACTCAAGCAATGATTGATCTGGCCCAGACTTTGCACGAATACTCAATATGCCCAAAAGTGAAAACTGGTGGAGTTTGGGGATGATAGACCTTGATGTTTGGGAGATGTAGTTGCTGGGATTTATAGTTCACCTACAACCAAAGAGCAATCTGAATCCCACCAACAATAGAATTGGGCCAAATTTCCCACACAGAACCCCCATGCCTTGAAGGGACTCACTAGTGCAAGCCTCCCTCCAGTCTTGCATGCTCTCCTTTGCCTGCACATGTGTACCACACTGCCATGTGCCAAGCACTCCTGCTCTCCCCTCCCCATTTGAAGTCTCAGAAACAGCTCTTCTCTTGGCTGAGAGGCCAGCCAATCTCAATGGAGGAGGGCTTTTGGTGGAAGGATTTGCTATCTGCTTCCAAAAAGGAAGAGAAGGACAGGCGGAGAGACCTTCAGTCTTGTTTGCCAAAGGGGTTCCTAATACCATCTGAGAAATACGTGTTTTCTGATGGTGTTTGATGACCCCTCTGAAACCCCTTCGCACCCCCCCTCCCCAGGGTCCCAACCCCAGGTTGAGAAACACTGGTCTAGGTTGAGGATTCCTAAATTCTGCATCTGAACAAGTGGGCTAAATATCCTAAAAGCACCGGATCCCTTCTGATCTTGAATGCTAAGCTGGGTCAGCCTTGATTAGTACTTAGATGAGAGACTGTCTGCCAATGAATACAAAGTGCTATATGTTATATTTAAGAAGAAGGGACTGACAAACAATATCTGACCATTATTTGCCTAAGAAAACCATATGAAATGGTACTCAATTGGGAGTAAGTTGATTGGGTAGCCCTACACTGGGAAAACCCAGTTTTGGGGTGGGGACTTAAACCCTCTTCACAGCGGGTGCCTTAAACCTACTCCGAAGTGGGTTTAAGTGTAGTCTGGAAGCACCCTTAGTCTCTTGATCTTAAGGCTCCAGATTTCTTTTTCTTTGGTTTCTATTTTCTCTCTCTCTTATCAGCACATGTTTCGTGCTCTAAGTCTTAATCTGTTTCACACTATATCATTTGTAGCACTTTGATCCCACTTTAGTTATTGTAGATCCATGCTACAGATTCCCGGGGTTTATAGTTATGTGAGCTATTTAGAATTTTCTGCTCAAAACTACAATTCCAGGATTCTATACCATGCAACCAGCGGAAGTGGTATCAGAGGTGCAATTGCAAGTGTAAAATCTTTGCAAATTTTTTGAGCATTCTTTCTTCCTTATCAACATTCACAGGCAGTGCTGCCATACATTTCAGATCATACATTTCTGGATCTTAACATATGTTTTACATTCTTGTATTACATTTTCCTTTCTTAACCAGGATGTTTGCTTTTAGTAAAGTATCCACTGGTTGACAATAACTACTTAGGATTTTTATTGGGCAATCTTCCATTAGTACGACTTACTTCCATAAATGCTAGAGTGAAAATGATCATTGCACTGTTTGCTCGCAAAAAGGCATTCCTTGCAAACAAATCTGTGCTTGCTGAAGGGCCTGTGCTCTGCCACTTTGGCTGCAGTGCTTTTGAGAATTGAAAATTTCATAAGCATGGAAAGCACTTATGTCTAATTACACCCACAAAACATTTTCCTGTCTGAATATATATCTTTTGCCAGCTGGAACGTTTGCTTGTCAGAAATTACTGTACAATGCAATTAGTGTTATGAATGCTCACAGCTTAGCAGCACACTGCCTTGATTCGAGGAAAAAGAGAGAACATCATTCCATAGAGATAAGGCAAAACTATGAAGAAACCTGTTGAGGTTTCTGGTGTGTATTCTCTCCACTTTTTATGGGGCTTCTTTTGTTTCTATCATGCTTCCAGATTCTGATATCCAAATTTTGTTTGCAGCTTCCTTACTGAAAATAAGTAGGGAGAGTCCAATGATTCACAAGCCTCACATTCAGTTTTGATTAGAAACTCATAATACAGTTTCCGTATGCTCCACACGTGCGCAAAAAGACAAGGAGAAAGATGGGTCCCAACACCCATATTCATAAGCAGATGGCCCCATACTTCATGGAAGAGGAGGGCAACAACTACAGTAGGGTTGTAGTAATGGGGTGATAAATGAAGTCACTATCCTATCATAAGAATTCTGCCACTCAAAAATCAATTACTCCATCAATCCCCAAACCTCTAATGATTAATATAGCAAATCCATACAACTTCACTGAACATTTAGGACCAATAGAATGCACACAAAGTAAATGTAAGAGTTCCAAGTGTGAATTATTTTCCAAGTCTCATTCTCTGCAACGCTAGAAATCTGGGGGCTTAAAGAATATTTCATGTGGAGGAATTGGGGGAAGCAATATCTTATTTTTGTTTCCCTGTCAGCATGCCCCTGGGTAACAGTGAAATATGATACTATGTTATTTGGGTATCACATAGAGCATATAATGCATTTCCTACCCAAATCTTGGATTAAGGTGCTGCCACTCCAACATACTTACTAAGATGAGGAACAGCTATGCATTTTTAGGGTATCCAAAGCACTGCATAATAGTTAAACATTCACTTTCTGTAGGATTTGCCAGGAAAAATGAAATCAGACGGAGACAAGATGGAGATGCAGCATCTATCAGGGAACTGTTTTCTTGTTCCTTTATTGGCATGATCAGTGAGAAGAGCAACATATTCTGAAACATTTTACTGATTACATTATTAGCAAGACCTTGGTAATGAATGGCTCGCAGGCGCCTCGAGCTTGGCATGGTTTTGCTCTGCACAGAGTTTCTCACGTATGCATTTTCTGTTGCATAGAACTTTCTTTTGTTCCTTGCCATGGTTTGCCAGGATACCCAAGGATACTGCAAATCCCACTATTATGGTGTGCCAGTAATCAGTGGGATAACCCTACAACTTTCCATCAAAAGTTTGGGTGATTTTATCTATGCATGGTGGTGGTCTTAGCTTCTCTGTTATAGGAATACCAAAGAGCCTACTCTGTGAACTGAGGTGGTTCTTCCTTGCAGTCATTGTTTGGACACTAGTTTCTTTCGTTGGTTCTTTTGTGTTAACATCCCAGCTCACGTCTGATGTTCCAAAACAGATCTGAAACTACAATTTCAGATTTCAAAATTCACACAATTCAAACAGCAAATTTCATTTTAAAAATACTCAAATTTGCAGTCAGAGTCTAATTTAATTGAATTATTTAATGAACTCATTTTGCAACTTTGAGGTCAGTTGGTTCAAGTGTGTTTGTGTGTATAATGTACTAATGAGCACAGAAAAACATAAACCTAAATAGGATTAAAACTATATAAAGATTGCATTTTTAAAGTTCCTTGATATGAGCAGCTTGATGAGATGGATTCTGACATAGGTAGTTTGTAGACAGATTGCACATATTGGCCACAACCCAGCATTGCAGTTCTATCTAGCCACTGGGCTCATTATGCATGTTGGAGAAAAACATGCACTTTCTAAACATGGAAATCCACTAAGAATATAAATCAGGGTACACATGCTGCTCTTTGTCTCATGTTTGTATTTTTATATTCAATCAAAGCAGCAGTGGTATGTTTTTTGTTTGCTTGAAAAGGTAGGTATGCTCCTTTGGTTGTTTAGTGATAGGAGGAGGGTGTGGGCCTTTAAAGACTCTTCTAAATTAATGTGTTAATATAATTGTGTACTGTATGTGTATGTACAGGAAGACCCCAATTAACTGCACCTGGAGAAAAATGGAGTTGTGTCGGAAAACCTAGCAAAGTCTAGGATACCTTTAGATCCTCCAACACAACTTAATTGTATGCCAGAATGCTAAATCAGGTTATTTAATGGCTTATGTCATTTCAGGTAACCCCAGTTCATCCAGGAATGTATCCTTGCTGATACCAGTTTGTACATTTTTTGATGCTGATCATTTACCATAATAAATCTTGTATATATTGCAGATACCAGTGTACTCACAATTGCATTGGAAACATTAGTAAGTTCTGAAGTATTAAGCCTTGTTTGTATTGTACCTTGCTTTAAATGTGTTCTATATAAACTATGCATATATCCCCAATAGAATTCCAGTCTAAGCCTGGAATTGTTTTGAGTCTGAAAACTGTTTTAAAACATTGGTTTCTTTCCCTTGCAAGTGCTTATAAATATCTTACAAAGAGGGAACCCCTTTTCGTAAATTATCATTCCTGTTACTTATATGAAACTGAATGCACTCTTCTGCTCTTTTCTTGGGACCCTGTCTTCCATCACATACGCGAGAAGCAATCAAAGGAGCAGGAGAAGCTCTGATAAATAACTCCAGTTAAAAAGCAAACAAACCAAACATGTTATGGTAGTCTGGCTTCTCTACTACTCCAGAACTTCCCAACTACTCCAGATAGTGTCTTCCCAATTATAACAAATCACATACTACTGTAGCTCAACAAATTCTACTGTTTGGAAAGAAATGCTACAAGTAATGCCAAACAAATCAGGGCCCGCTAACATCTCCCAACAAAGGATTTCCCCAGGCAGGAAGCAGTCAGGCTTTGAAACTGCACGCCTATTCAATGCTAAGCAAGGTGGCCAATTGCAACATTCACACTTGCCTCCAGTAGATAAGAGTTCTTTCTCCCACCCAGGACATATATAAACCCCACTTTACTAGTTTCCAACAGAGCTCACAACCTCTGAGGATGCCTGCCATAGATGTGAGTGAAACTTCAGCAGGGAATGCTTCTGGAACATGGCTATACAGCCTGGAAAACTCACAGCAACCCAGGATTCTTATTCTCTGAGAAATGTAGCTTTTTCATCATCTGCTTTGATGCTAGTTTTGCTTGTATTGATTTTTCTAATTTTGTAACCTTTCTTTGAGCTGCTAAGCAAATCAGGTAATGATTATTTGTATGCAACTACCCCAACTGATTTCATCAACATGTAGCTTAAATATCTAGAAAAATGTAGCCTATCAAAAGAGGCACCACATATTTATTAGTGTATGGCTTGTTGAAGATATGGGCTAGGAAAGAACTTAGATTTTTCCATATTTTTCTCATCTTACTTTATTTAGCCCAACCAGCAGGTCTTCTGTTTCTTAGCAGCCACTCATCCACTTGAATGAAATTGGGATAGCTGTTATCAGGCACCCCTTGCATTGCATGATGTTCCTTTCTTTATCTCACATTACAAAAGTCTGTCAGACTTTTTCTGAATTAAGTTGCGAATAGGTCAGTGTTTATCCTGCTTGAAGAGAGAACATTCTGCAAGTTGGGCGTCTAGCAAAGAAGACTGTCTCATAGGCTTCTCCTTGTGTTAGCTTTTCAATAGAGATTGCTTTCCACCTGATGTGTTCACATTTGAGGTGTGGGTGCAAGGCTTTTCATTGTTTGCTGCCTGAAGCTGAGAAACTAATATAGATGTAACAGAAAATAATGTGTGAATATGTCAACAGCTTTCCCACTACTCAAGAGTATGCTCAATACTCCTGAATAACTGTTCGGGAAGTCATGATGCACCCATCTTGGTTCTTTTTCAGTCTTCAAGTGCAGGTCCTTATCAAGCCTCATGGAGCCCCCAGTGACGCAATGGGTTAAACCCTTATGCCGGCAGGACTGCTGACTGACAGGTCAGTGGTTTGAATCTTGGGAGAGTGGGTTGAGCTCCCTCAGTCAGCTCCAGCTCCCCATGCGAGGACATGAGAGAAGCCTCCCACAGGGATGGTAAAACATCAAACATCCCCTGGGCAACATCCTTGCAGATGGCCAATTCTCTCACACCAGAAGCGACTTGCAGTTTCTCAAGTCACTCCTGATATGAAAAAAAAATCACATCACATTGTTATGTCGGATTATATTGTCTGAAAATGGCTTTAGCTGTACTCTCAACTCCAGCTGGGTGATGACACCAACATACCCTTTACACATTTGTGCTGTAATTTGCTCTTTTTTTCATCTGCACTACAGCCATTATCATCACTCCATTTGCAATTATTTGTTCTTTGTGGCTGCTTTGCGTACAATCTGGTCATAGTAACACTATTGGGGCACAATATTATGGTATCCCCATCACTGCCCAAAATTATCATCAGAAGAAGTGGGACAAAAGAAAAATAGGCCACACCACATATTATCATTTTTATGTCTTTCTCCTGTGAAAACAAAAGTGATTATCACACTAGTCAGTTATTTCAGGTTGGCATTTTCAAAACTGATTCACTCAGGCTCATTATGCCATAATACAGCTATTACAGCTCAACATCACCACAGTACACCAATTCCTGTCCAGATTTCACATTGGTGAAAGGTGACACTGGAAGAGAAATGAACCAGACCATTCCCTGCCATTTTTGATATCTTTCTCCTCTGAAAAACAAAACTGATTGTGTTGCCAGTTAATTGTCTCCGATTCTCCTATTCAGATAACACTCCATTTGTACTAATTAAGCTGTCATAATTAGGGCATGATATCATAGCACTGTTACACTCTTATCTATGGTGTGTGGTATCACAGGAAAATGGAGAAATCTTTGGAAAATACCGCCATGCAATAAAAGTATCTGAAGAGTGCATTTTAATTGCATAACAGTCAGGATTGCAGTGCTATTGTTTAATAACAGCAAGCAATTTACAGAAAAATAGAAAAAATATTTAAAAGGTTTAAAGAGCTATAAGTCTTGCCCTGCCAAACCATGCACCAGAAGTATTCTGTTTCCTGCTGAAGACTTCCTTGGCAATATCCAAGATGAATTGCATATTGACTTACTGAAGCAAATTAAGGTCTCTCTTGATCAGCATTGTGTTTCTGCAACAGCCAGTCTAATGTATCAGAAAGCTCACAAGCTGGACAGAGAACCAAACATTATCCTTATTTTGTCCTTTCCATTCTTATAGATAGATAGATGATAGATGAGAGGGGGGTCATATGTAAAGGTAAAAAACCAAGGCAGAAGGGAGGGGGTAACATCACAGTGAAAGAAAAAATGGGGAAAGGTATCGAGGTAAGTATGGGAGCAGACTTGACTTCCAATCTTTCCCTCATCTGTTACTATAGTCCTTTTCTCTTTTTCATTTATTTCAAAATCTATCATTCCTAATAGGAAGTATACAAGTCTGAGTTGGAATTTAATGTCCAGTATTTTTTGAATTTTCCCTTGTATTCCACCCCCCTTCCACCCACCCCTCTCTCTATATATATCAGACTTACAGGTACACCAGATATGGAAGAAGGTTCCAGTCTGTTCTTTGCATTTCCAACATTTATCATTTAGGTTTGAATAGAATCGCAATTATTTTTGTGGTGTCAGATAACCATTTCCATTCAGATATATTAAACATCTGTACATGGATATTCTGTTACATTTATAGCTGTTTGCTAACCAGTTCTGTGCTGGATTATTTATTTATTAATTTATTATTTCGATTTGTACGCCGCCACTCCCTGAGGGCTCGGAGCGGCTCACAATCATAAAAACACAAACAGAAGCAAAGAACATCAATTAAAACTAGACATAATAAAAATTATCTATTTTCAGCAATCAAAAGCTAGCCAGAAAAGGTAGGCCTTGCAGGCCTTGCGAAAAGATGTTAAATCATGCAAGGCCCGCACTTCGCTTGGAAGAGTATTCCAAATAGAAGGCACTACAACAGAAAAGGCTCTGCGCTGGGTAGATGTTAGGTGGATGGATTTGAAGCTAGGCACTTCAAGGAGATTCAGTTGTTCGGAGCGGAGTGACCTCTGGGGTTGGTAGGGGATTAAACATGTGTTGTCTGCCATCATAACTTTTGGAGGCAAATTTCATAATTTAATTGTGCATAATGTAAAAAAGTACATGTACTATGCAATATGTATATACCCAAAAGTAAGTAACTGAAGACTCAGAACTGTAACAAAAAAAGGTGTTTTTCATGTCAGCAAAACATGTGATTAATTTTGCCATCCCATCCTGACTGGTTCACTCTCACTACTGGAATCAGCCAGATCATTTCCATACCCTATAGTTATAGTATTATCATCCCACTGTAACTATCATGGCAACATCCCATGGGATCCTGGAGCTTATAGTTTTGTGAGTCATTAAAGCAGTCTAGTGGAGAATTCAAAGTAGCCCTCCTTATATTGCAAATTGCAGGATTCCATAGAGTATTGTTATGGCGTAAAATAGAATAATAGTAATATAACTGTGGAGTTCTTGAACCCTCAAGGGGTATCTCTGTACATGTGAAGATTTTGATGTGTGCTGCCAATGAACTTGTCTAGATGCATAACCCCATACACATATTACAATGACCATCTAAGCCCTGGTGAACTTCTGGAAGCAACCTTTGATGAGGATTGATATGTATATCAGTGACTAAGAGATAACTACTTGTTTAACCGGAGAGATAGCACAGCAGTAGGAACAGCTGTGCTTGCAATCTGAAGGTTGCATGTTCGATTCCTGGGCTGGCCTGGACACCCAGCTGTGAGCCCTGTCCACTGTTCACCCAACAGTTTGGAAACAGCCCAGCTGTGAATAGATGAACTGGTAACCACCAAGTGGGGAAGCATTTTTTCAATAAGGACTTTTTAACACCTGAATAAAGAAAGAAAGATCAGCTGTCGGAAGGTGGAATGCGGAACAGAGGCTCTCCGTCATGAGGATGAAGCAACAGCACCCCCTTGTGACGTAATGACGCATCCTGTGACACAGCCAGAAGAAGAAAAATCCTTCAAAATTGTACTCGCTGTTGTATTGTAATTGTACATCTTCCGGCAGTGATTGTCTGCCGTATGTGTGATGTAATCCGTTCTGAGTCCCCTTCGGGGTAGAAGAGCAGAATATAAATAAAGTGTATTATTATGCATTATTAACTATTTCAAAGCCCTCTGCCCATGATCATCAACATAGATGAAACTCTCTGTCCCTTCTGGCAGTGGCTGATCATTTGTGTAAATGTTAAACACTGCTGAAGCAAACACACTCCCCTAAGGCTGTTCTTCTGTTTTTGCCATCTGCTTTTCTGGCTCTGGAACGCAACAAATGAGACATTATTCCAGGATGCATACGCCCCATGCCACTGGAGAAATTACACTATTTAGCTGGTATCACACCACCTGACATCTGCCAGGAAGTTGCAGCTAGCAATAAAAGGGCCAAGGCATTGACATCTTTGGCCCATCCTCTGTTCGGATATCAGCCAGCATGTCAATTCCTTAAATCAAGAAACAGCTTCCTAAGATCTATAGAGTTACTTGCAGGAACACCTCTGCAAGCGAGAGTCCAAAAGTGGCAGGCTAAAAGCCAGAATCTCAATCAGTGGTTGAGACCAGATGAGAAACTCCCTCCTGGGCACACAGAAGAGTAGATGAACTGGAAGGTGGTGAACAGGCTGCGTTTTGACACCACGAGATGAAGAGCTAACCTTAAGAAAGGGGGCTACAAAATGGAGTGCGAGTGCGGAGAAGAGCAAACCATAGACCACCTACTACAATGTAACCTGAGCCCTGCCACATGCACAATGGAGGACCTTTTCACAGCGACACCACAGACACCCCAAGTGGCTAGTTTCTGGTCAAATGACATTTAGCATAATGCCAAGTTTTTAAAACTTTGTGTTTTTTAAATGCATTCTAACTGTACCTTCAACTTGCTTCTAGCACAATAGATAGATAGATAGATAGATAGATAGATAGAAAGATAGATAGATAGATAGATAGATAGTTATTAAATGAGATTTGGTGCCTGTGATTACACCAACTACTGTACGGGCTTACATGCTTAAAAATCACACACATGTACAGTATGTATTTCCCACCCTACCCATTGGTGATTATAGATAATGATAATATTCCCCATTGGAAAAAGTCAATTAGATATAGGAGAATCTTAATACTGAACACGGTTTTAATAAATCAAAGTTTTATCATAAGGTATATTAGAAAAATCAAAGCATGTACCTCATACACAGAGAGATCACATCAAGTCAAAGCAAGTTACAAACAATTTGGAGTAGCATTATATAAGAATTTAAATGGGACATTTGAAAGAGGGGGAAAGTCACAATTTACTCAAGAGACAATTACTCATGTTTTCAAAAGTAGCTTCAGGCTAAAAAAATTCCTGTTGGAATACTACTAGCTCTTATATTTGTTCCCTATTCCCACATCTTCTTTTTAATAATTGCATTTTATTTGTTTTCTCTCTATTGTTGTGCTTATTATATCTAAAACTACTCTTAAAAATTTCCGTGTGGATTTTCTCCAGAACTTTGATATTTATATTTTCTTCTTCTCAATCCCACAAAACTGGTATCTTCTCCTCAGTTAAAATGCATGGAACAAGACATGTTTTGCTCCATGTCTTCAGCAGGTTGGCTTCAAAAAAATAGAAATATCTACTGTATTTATAAAGAATGTGCGTGTGTGTACACAGTCAGCATTCATAGTGAGGAATGAAAACACTTTAACTGAAGTAATGGAAAGAAACCCCCTCCCACCTGATATTTTTTACCAGGTTGTCTATCCATAGAGAATCAGAAAAATTACTTCTTTTGGTGTCACAAACAATGGGATTTTTTTAATCTACAGGAAGTGTTAACAGATTGAATGTTTCCCTCTTTGGACATAGACTTGCGGATCCTTTTGGGTTGTGGCTCATGAGAGACAAGAGTTGGACATCACAGGGTGGGTAGGTTATGCATGAGTGTAGAGAAGCAATCACTCTTTTTTCTCTGCTGGCTGATGGAGGCAGAGTTCACTCCCAGAAGAGACAATTGGCAAGTTCTTCTCAAGGTGGTAGTTGATAAGGTGGCTAATGCTGTCAAATATACGATCCTTCGTACGAACCTGGAAAGAATGATATCGAAGAAGAATGGTCATACATAGTCACAAGATAGGGCAATTTGGGCTTTAAAACTACAGGACAAACTAGGCACAACATGGCAACAAGTTGCTTATTATCTATTTTAATGGTCCCGTATAGCCTATAAAATGTGGACAGCTGGGCTGAGCTCCAAATAAATAAATAAATAAATAAAGTCCTATCTCCCCAAAGGGACTCAGAGCAGTGAACAACAAGGTCAGCAAATATTCAATGCCATACAAAAGAAAAATACATAAACAAATAACCATCCCACCCAGAATTCTTGCAGATCCATATTTAAACCAAAAATAAGACCCATTATAACATGTAATATTTACAATTCCATAGTAATCCATAAAAAATGTAGGAGTCAGACTTTAACTATAAAATTAACTACCACCAGTAGCCAGGGTGAGTAATCCATATAACATACTAAGGGCCTTTCCATACAGCCCTATGTCCCAGAATATCAAGGCAGAAAATCTCACACTATCTGTTTGTGAACTCAGATAACCCAGTTCAAAGCAGATATTGTGGGATTTTCTGCCTTGATATTCTGGGATATAGAGTTGTGTGGAAAGGCCCTAGGCCTCCTCATCTTTATATGCCTGATAGCATTAGGAAGTTTTTTGTAGTTTTTTTTAAAGGAGGTTAAAGGGGGAGTTGTTTTAATCTCTTTTGGGGGGGAGTTTCAGAGGTGGTGGGGGTATCACGGAGACCTCCCTCTCTCATTCCCACCAATGGTGAACAGAACCCCAGTTAGAAATCTGGCTGCCAATCTCTGAACCAGTTGCAGCTTCCAGACTATCTTCAAAGGCAGCCACACATAGAGAGTGTTGCAGTAGTCCAATCAGGATGTGACTAAGGCAAATGGAGAATAATTGACACTCCCTATCACTTTATTTATTTATTTATTTATTATTCATACTTATATACCGCTCCTTCCCGGAGGCTCGGGGCGGTTCATAACATAGCAGCAAATACAATAAAATCAATAAGAACAACAATTAAAACAGTAATAAAACCTCACAGATAAGTAGGAATAACCAGACACTCCAATTTGGGGGTGCAAGACACTGTAGCCTTTCAGATATCATTGGACTGCAACTCCCATAGCTCTAGTCTGTATAGCTAATAGTGAGAGATCATTGGAACCATAGGTTGACAATGATCCAACTACAGCTGCTCATTCTAGTCTAGCGAACCCTTGTTTAGGGTACTATAGTTACTACACTGAATGAGCACTATAGAAATAAAATTTTAATAAACTGTATTTAATTGATAGAATATCTTCAACTGAAGCATTGAAAAAACAAAAGCCTTAGGGTACTAAGAAAACACAAAGCAGTCAAACTTACTGGTATTTATGAATAAACAAAGATGTATATGCATAATGCAATGAAGTTGAACTTCAGTGTAAGTGCAGAAGTGGACTCTGAGAACACAATTTCCAAACCAAAAGAAATTGGAAAGCATAACTAACATGCACTGAGCTTTGTCTCAAATACCAGTAATGTCAAGCTTAAACAACAGCCTTTTTGGAAATCATTATGAATATAATATTTGACTGTCCTCTAGTGTTAACCATGTGAATTGCATCAATTGTTTCTCATTGTTTATTTATACCAGAGGCTCTGCAGTGTATGTGTGCATGCACACTTTTATATGTGCCTTCAAGTTACCTGTCAATATTACATAGGGTTTTCTTAGACAAGAAATAGTCAGCAGAGAAATCTGGGATGCTTAAAAGGCCTGCTGCATCTTCTTAAAACTTTCTTTGTACACTACCAGCTCTTCTATTTGTCATCTTGTTGAGGTTATAAAACAGAGTTTAACAATCAATCTGTTTTTCCTGAACTGACTGTGGCAGTAGTAGCTTACAGCTCCCAGGTCAGTGATGAACCCATTCTAGGTTTGTATCCAGACTTGAAAGAAGCTAGCCAAAGTGCTTAACCTTTTCCTAAAATATGTTCAACACCTTGGATAGCTCTTTTATTAAAACTTAGAAAGATGATTCCCTACTCATCAACAAGCCAATCGCCAACTGCCACTGGGGTTTTGCCACAAAAACCACAAATATATTCCTTTCTCCCAATTATGAGAGGAATTAATTTTAATCCAGACTTTCTGGGAACTGCTGACACACTTCACAGGGGCTGGGAGGATGAAGTGGAGAAGAGGGGAGTCACAGCTGACTGTACTGTCTAAGTCAGGGGTCAGGAACCTATGGCTTGGGAGCCAGATGTGGCTCTTTTCATGATTGCATCTAGCCCTGCAGAGCAGCCCGGGCCTCAGTTTCCCAGCATGCAGCAGAGAGGAGTGACGCATTCTCCATTCTCCCTCTTCTTTCCTTCCTCTTCCTTCCTTTCTTCCCCTTCACCCTTTCCTTCTCCTTCTCTCATTCCTTTTTCCTCCCTCTCCCCCCTTCCTTCTTTCCTCCAATCTCCCTCTCCCTTCCTTTCTTTCTCCCTCTTCACCCTTTCCTTCTCTCCTTCCTTTTCCCTCCCTCTCTCCCCTTCCTTCTTTCCTCCATTCTCCATTTTCCTTCCTCTTCCTTCCTTCCTTTCTCCCCCTTCACCCTTTCCTTCTCTCCTTCCTTTTCTCTCCCTCTCCCCTTCCTTCTTCCTTCCATTTTCTTCCTTCCTTCCTCTTCTATTCTTTTTGCCCAAGTCTTACTTTCCTTCTACTTCCTTTCTTTTCACTTCCCTCTCTCTCCGCTTCTTTCTTTTCTTCTTTTCCCTTCATTATTTTACTTTTTCCTCACTCCCTTTCCTTTCTTTTCCCCATCCTTTCCTTTCTTCCCTTCCCATGTCCTTCTTCCTTTTCCACTTCTTGTCTCTCTTCTGCTTTTCTTCCTTTTCCATAGTTCATTCTTCTTTTCTTTCTTCCTCTCCCACTTCCTCCCTTATTTCCTCTTTCTTTCATTCTTTCTTTCCCCCTTCCTTCCATCTTCTCTTCCCAGAGTCCTGAGCATGCCTTTTGCAGAGCCAGGTCTGAAGTGTCCCATCATTCTGCCGGGGGAATTCTTTTCTCATAGTATGTTTGTATATACTCACATTTAGTTAAATTCAATCTATCTATCTATCTATCTATATTTGGCTCTCACTGAAATAAATGTCCAAATATTTTGCTTTCATGGCTCTCTGAGTCAAAAAGGTTCCTGACCCCTGGTCTAAGTTGTGCCATAGATGCAGGCAAAATGTCAGGAGACAATGCTTCTGCAACATGAAATGTAAGGAGAGAATGCTTCTGGAACATATCCATACTGCCCAAAAAATTACAACAGCCCAGTAATTCCAGCCATTACAGCTTTCAAAAATACATTGTACTGGCTAAGTCTGATGGGAGATTCAGTCCACATTACTTGAAGGGTCCCACACTCCCCGACCATATATGCCATTATATATGTGTCTGCCTTTAAGCCATTACAAAATCCATTGCTGATTTTACATAGATTACCCTGAATATACTCTCACTAAAGCAAGGCAAATTGTGGACTAGAATTATAAGAGGTGCTTTGTTTGCTGCATTAACAGAATCAGAAGTAAAATAGCTCCTCCCTATCTTAAATACTTACAGTTCCTTCAGGGTCCACCAAGAGGAGATGCTTGGCCTGTCCGTTATGTAGCCCAGTCAGCACATAGGAACCCGGGTTGGAAGTACTTTTCCGAACCAAGAAATCTCCACATTTCTTTAAGAGCTGTTCTGCTTCTTTTCTAGTCATTTCTCCTTGATACCAGGGTTCTGTGCTCAGTTCTTCTGCTACTGCTGCACCAGCTGCTCTGGACAGAAGAGGACTGGTGCATTCAACTGAGGTAGCCTTGTTCAAAATGGGCCCAGGTGTTTGGCTCTTGAGAGCATCTTCAAATGGACCTAGTAGAAAGGGGAAATAACATATAGCAGTTACTGGCACATGCAGTAATTCACAATCCAGACTCTTCAATTACAGTACGATCAATAATAATAGTAACTTTATTTTTATACCCCACCTCCATCTCTCCAAAGGAACTCAGGGCGGCTTACATGGAGCCAAGCCCAATTACACAGAGTTAAAAACATAGCATATAAAATATAACAGTAATATAAAACAGCAATAAACAACATTATAACAATAATAAAACAGACATCATAAGCAACAACCAAGGGCATGCTTCAAGTCTTGTTGTGGGAGGGCGGGCTGGTGTGCAAACAGGTTAGAAAATAGGCTAATCAATAAGGTGCATAGATCATGTAGCAGCGTAAGGATAAGAGCAATTATAATAGGGACATTATGACTTTAAATAGTGCAGTAGTAAAGTGCACAGACATAATATTTTTAGGCCATAGATTAAGGCAAACTGTTAAGGAAATTGTTTAATCAAATGCACAACAGAACATCCACATCTTTAGTTCCTTATGAAATGTGGATAGGGAGGATGCTAGCCTGATCTTCCTGGGGAGGGAGTTTCAGAGATGGGGGGGGGGCACTACTGAGAAGCTCTGTCTCTTGTCCCCACCAACCACACCTGAGACGGGGGTGAGAAAGAGAGAAGTGCCTCCCCAGAAGATCATAGAGATTGCGTGGGTTTGTAGGGGAAGATGCGGCCACACAGATAGGCATGTCCCAAACCATTTAGAGCAGGGGTGCTCAGAATGGTGATCTCGATCACCAGGGTGATATTCGGGCCTCATCCTGGTGATCTTCAGGCCCCTGACCAGGTTTTTTGCTGTTGGTCCTCTTCACGTGCCACTGCACGCTGCAAAGAAGTCCTCCGTCGTTGCTCCTCCCTGCTCGCGCGCTGCCTCCAAAAGCTCCAGAGTCCAAGAGGCAGAATGGGCCCCCTCTTTTGGATTCCTCCTCCTCCCTCCGTCCTTCTCCAGCCACTCAGAGTCGTAGGAGACCAAAGGGGGCGGGCCTGGATGATGCGATGCATGGCTGGCCCCGCGCGCATGCGCAGAAGCGCCCATTCTGCCTCTTGGACTTCTCGTGAGCTCTTGGAGGCGACACACATGCTGGCGGCGTGGAAATAGGAGCAACGACGGAGGAGGAGAAGAAGGACGCTTTGGGGTCATTTCCTTACCGCATCTCAAAGGTCGGTCTTTTTACTTTGGGGTGCGTGCTTGATTGTTCTGTGGCATGTCTCTTTGTTTATTTTTAATGTTTAAAAATGGCCTTTTAGCTCCAAAGCCTCTCTGCTTGCTTTGTTCCTTGAGAAATATATGTTAGGGAATATGGAAATGTGGGAGAAATGGGGTGGTTGGATGTATTTTTCCATGCCCCTTTGTTTACCTTGCTGAGTATTAAATGGCCTTGCAGTTCAAAAACCTCTATTCTTACTTTCTGGCTGATGATATGTGTGGTAATATGGCAGTGTGGGAGAAATGGGGTGGTTGGATGTATTCTTATGCTCTGTTTTATATTGTTGTTATCAAATTGAAATGTTGTTCATTTTATGTAAACTGCCCCAAGCCTGCTGGAAGGAGCGGTACATAAAAATGAATAATAAATATAAATAAATAAATAATAAAAAATTATGAATAATAAATATAAATAAATAAATAAGAAAAAAAGTATACGTTTTACATTTCTGGGTAGGTGATCTTTGGTACTTGGTTTTTTAATCAGTAGCTCCCATGCTGAAAAAGTATGAGCACCCCTGATTTAGAGCTTTATAGGTGACTAGCTGTACCCGGCACGCGTTGCTGTGCCCTATTTAGGAGATGCGAGAAAGTCTGAGTATGTAAGGGTTGGAATTGTTGCTAGTTATGGTGTTGTTGGGGCCCTGGCTGTGTCGTTGTGGGTTGTTCTGGTGGGTGGGATGTTGAAGTCCTGGGGAGTTGTTGGTGTGTGGTGTTGCTGGCGTTCTGCATAGCTTGTGGATATACAATGTTTTTTTGTATTTCCGTCTGCTGTGTTGATGTAGAGGTTGATGCTTGGAAGTTAACTTTGGAAGTGAGTGGAGGTACTTGAAATCCCATTATCCATGGTGTGTCCTCCTCTGAACTGCAGTCGGATGGAGTGTGGGTCATGGGGGGCATTGTGTGCCAAGTTTGGTCGTTATCGGTCTTGGTTCTGGGCCACAGTGGTCTGTGGGAAATGATGGGTTTTGAAGTAGTACAAATCCCATTATCCATGGAGGTACTTCAAGTCCCATAATTCATGGTCCACCCTCCTCCAAACTGTAGTAGAATGTAGCGTGGGTCATAGGGGCTCTGTGTGCCAAGGTAGGTTACTGTAAATTCAGGCCATACACAATGTCCCATGAGCTGAGGCCTAGTCAGGAACAACAAGTTAATGAAGCCTTACTGTCAATTCAGGCCATACACAATGTCCAATGAGCTGAGGCGTAGTCGGGAGAATCAAGTTAATGAAGCCTTACTGTGAATTCAGAGCGTAAACAGCATTCCATTAAGTGAGGGCTAGTCAGGGAAATTAAGTTAATGAAGCCTTACTGTCTATTTTGGGCGTGGTCTGTGATTTTCTGTGGGAAGTGATTTGGGTGTTTGTATTTGTACCTCAGCCCTTTGCCTTATCCTCCTCTGACAGTTTATTAGGGGTTGGAATGTTCATGTTGGCTGGCCAGTACAGGAGTTATGCAAATCCGCCCTTATTGGCAGCCAATCATGTTCTCAGAATGTAGAGGCTGGGAGAGTCGTTGGCAGCCCTGGAGGATGCCGGGAAATGTAGGTTTTTTTTTACTCGTTGTTTTGGGGGCTTTCTAGGTTTTGGGGGGGAAAGTTTCTTTGCTACAAACGTACCTTGCTTGAGGCCTATTTCTGTTGGCAAGTTTTGTGTTTCTGCGTTGTAAGGTTTCTCTGTTTGGGATAGTCGTTCCATGACGGGAACCTCTTTATATAATAGATAACCTGCATCTTGAATTGGGACTGGAAACTTATTGGCAGCCAGTGGAGCTGCTTAAACAGGGGAGTTTCACTATAGAATTGCTATCCTATTTTTTGGGGGGGGGTTGGTTTTTTAGGAGGGGGGAACACTTGCCATTCAAACCAAAGCACCATGCTAATAAACCATCCCTCAATTTAACAAACTTTGGAAGAACCCTAATGCATGCCTAAGGTATCGCTAAAAATAATGCTCCCAAAGGAATAGGATGAGCAGAAACAGAAGCTTGCAAAACCTGGCAGAACCTAAATAGCAACACTGTGAGACCAGTATCTAATAAAGTACCCAATCCACATGGTTCTTGATACTTTCAAGGGATTCTAAAGGCTGACAGAGATAAGGCTTAACCCATGAGAACTTATTTTGATTCATCCTTCTATGTGCTTATTAACTTTATCTTTAGTAATACTTTCTACCAATTTCTACAGAACAGATATTAAACTAATGAGCTCGTGATATGTTGCACCTGCCCTGGATATCTTTCTAAGGACATTAAAAGTAAAGGTTTTCCTTTGACATTAAGCCTAGTCGTGTCGTATCTGACTCAGGGGGCGGGGAGTGCTCGTCTCCATTTCTAAGTCGAAGAGCCAGAGTTATCCATAGATGACTCTAAGGTCATGTGGCCGGTATGACTGCATGGCGTGCCATTATCTTCCTGCCGGAGTGGTACCTATTGATCTACTCACATTTACATGTTTTCGAATTGCTAGGTTGGCAGAAGCTGGGGCTAACAGTGGGAGCTCACCCCACTCTCCGGATTCAAACCACTGACCTTTAACTTGCTGTGCCACCAAGGGCTTTACATTATATCAATCCTTTTCAATTCCTCTGTTAACTGTTGAAAGTATATTCAATTATGAAAGATAAGAGAGATCCCAATTCAAAATGAGTTTTTAAAGAGGAACTTACTCATGTCAAAAAGATCTTTTGCTGGGCTTCTGTCTTTGGTACTTTCTGTTGTTCCACTAAGCAGATGTTCAGCTTCTGCCTGAAGAGCCTGCAGAGTTTCCATATTTATATGTTTTGTGTTCACATATGCTGGCATCTCTCCTGGTGAAGTCATATTAGATTTTCCTTCTGGCATGCTACATATATCCAAAGACCCTATGAAAAGCAACAGAACTCTTTTGTACCAATGAATAGCATAGTAATTCAAAAGATAGGATTTCTGGCACTTTACTCTCATGTTGCCATCATTTGTTTATTCATTTTTATGAAAAATCCCAAAATAGACCAATGCCAGTGAATCCACTTCACTCCAATGCTTTTGTGCTGTCCTCAATCCCCAAGACATGGTTTGTGGAAGTTCTAAAAATTTCCATAGGGCCATTTGGTGTCCTGAATTCTACTGATGACCCCAATAGTAGGCTTGGGGAAACTGACCAAAAATATATTTATTAATGTGCTGATTTAATTTTTTTCTTGTAATTGAGATGTTTTGAACTTTTAAATGTTATATAGATAGCATTGTAACTATATTGTAAAAATAACCTTTCAAATCTTTGTATCCGTATTTGTTTTACTTTTTGAAGATTTGCCTTGGGAATAAATGAATAGAGGAAGAGGAGATACTGAAATCATTGGGATTGTACCAATATCCACATTCAGTTTAGGTTAGTATTTTGATAAAAATTCTTTAACAAATACAAGGTGATATAAACTATATTTCAGATGAAGAAACGAGCAAAATCACTACTGTCTATTCTATGCTCTCCCAAAATCCTATGAAATTCATGGGGTCGCCATAATTTGACAGGCCAAACACAATTAATTAAGGAACTGGGATTAACCTATATACTCATGTATAAATCTAGACCAGGGCTGCCCAGGAAATCAATCGCGATCAACTGGTCGATCCCAGGACCGAAGGAGGTCGATCCTAGCCAGATGAGGCACTTCTAGAGGGGGCGGAGCCATGCCACGCCAAGCCACGCTCCTCCCCCGGCTTCAGCACTACCACAGCTTCTCCAGGCTTGAGGAGGGTAGTACCAAGCCAGTAGTGGCTAGTTATGCCACCACTGGCTTGGCACTACCCTCCTCTAGCCTGGAGAAGCTGTGGTAGCGCTAAAGCCAGAGGGGGAGGGGGCGGAGCCAGGCCGTACCATAGTGGGACTGCTTCTGAGCCAAGAATCTGAGGCTGCAACTGGGAACAACTGGCCTCTGGCAGCACTGGTGCTTTCTCTTTTAGATGGAATGACCTTTGACTTAACCACAGGTCATATCAAAATCCATAATTTTAGCTCCCAAAATTGTCATCGACTTATACATGAGGTCAACGCCTCTTGCCCTATGCCAGAACAGGATGTGAAATAGGGATTATTATTGAATTAATTCAAAGTATAATGAACAGGCAATTCATGAAATTGATCACTACTGTACTTTAACAGTATATTACAGTAATTAATCTACCATTACACCACCCTGATCATACTCACCATGTCTGGTTTGAGAAGCTAAGCATGGTTAGGCCTAATTAGTACTTGGATAAGAAACCACTAAGGAGTTTTCAAAGGTCTACAGGTTGGATGGGTTTTCTTAAAGCTTTTTAATCTGACAGAGAGCTTTTCTTGGCACAGCTCTCCAATTCTGGGTTACTACTATCATGCAGCAACCAGCAGGAAATACATTGTGGTGGTCGGCTGCAGTTGACGTACGCATGGAGGCCTTTGGTGATTATGATATTGTGTACCTTCAAGTCAATTCTCACTTATGGTAAGAACATTTGTTTGCCTTGCTCTGGGGCTGAGAGAGTTATGACTTTCTCAAGGTCACCCAGCAGGTTTTCAAGGACAAGCAGGGGTTTGATCCCTGGTTTTTAGAATCATGGTCTATCATTCAAATCACTGTATCATGATGGTTTGCATTTTTAAAAAGTCATTTCCAGCATATGGTGACCCTAAGATAAATACAATATATCAGTCCCCAAGGGATGTTAACCCTTCTTTATGCTATCCAAACTTTTGTGTGTGTGTGTGTGTGTGTGTGTGTGTGTGTGTGTGTGTGTGGTTGGAGTTACATTTTTAAAAGGACCTGTTTCAATTTGCATACAGATTTAACTTAAGAACAAACCTACATAACCAATCTTGTTCATAACTTGGGGACTGCCTGTATATGATAAAGGCTCTGAACACCATAGCCAGGGTAGAATGGCTATAAACATTCTACTTGGGTCATATCATGAATCACATGAAGTGCAACTTAGGTTGCCAAATATGTTTAGCTTGGAGAAGATAAGGTTGAAAGGTGACATGGAGCAATGGATTCAAGCTAGAGCAAAGAGAGGTTCCACCTAAAGATTCAGAATAACTTTTTGACAGTAAGAGCTATTCCTCCCAAAAGCGAACATGAACACAAAATGTCACTAGGCTGACATCTATACTTATGACAGATGCCCCATAAATAAATTGGAAATATTTTTTCTCCTGATCTAGAAAGGTTTCAACTGGAATAGTAGTTATGTCACAACTTGGAAAAAATGGTTATTCATGTCCCAACTCTCTGATATAAAATTCCATCATGTCATGGAGACAGTTAGGTCTTTCTTTGATCCAACACAGTCAGGAACAGCTTTTCCTTTGGTCCTTTTTCCTCTCTCTCTTTCTCTCTCATTCATTCTGTGGAGTCTTCACAGAGTGAAGGAGACGGTCCCACCCCATCTCAAGCATGGCTGGTGGGGAAGAGAGGGAGAGAGAGGGAGAGAGAGGGGGGAGGGAGGGAGAGATATTGAGAGAGGACCTTCTCCGTGATCACCTCCCACCTCTGGAACTCCCTCGCTAATGAAATAAAAACAGCCCCCTCCTTCCTTTCCTTCAAAAAATAATTAAAAGCTTATTTCTCTTCATTGGCATATGGAGAGGAGAGTGATTAGAAGTTGACATTCAATCAATATACCTGTTCCTAACTTGTGACCATACTCTAACTCTGTTGGTTTTGGCTTAGTTGATATGATTGACCTCACTGGCGTTATTGGCTGCATAATATGTTATTACCGTAGTTAATTTAAATGAATGTTACTGTTGTTTATATAATTTATATCTAATGCCTTCTATGTTAGATTGTGTTTTGGCAACATCGTTGTTTGTTTTATGTTTTTATTTATGAATTGGATCTGGCATTTAATGTTTGCCATCTTTTGTTGTGAACCCGCCCTAAGTCATACATTGTCTCTTTTAATGCTTGAGTCCTAATTTCAGTTACCAAACAAATACTAATGATGGGAGAAAGATGTTGCAGTTAATGAAACCTGGCTCATTTCAAGACCCAGTATGCGATGTGTCTTATACAATATACAAACCATGGTCAGAAAGGCTAGCGATCATGAGAGATGAATTGTCTCCTAATATTCTTTTTCTTCATAATGTTGTGTGAAGGGTGTTGTAGAAATTATCTCTGTGTTAATGTGCAATCGAAAGCAAGCGGAAAAATTTGTTTTAGGGTTTCTTCATAGGCAATATACAACTTTTCTGTTTTAGGACTTATCCACATGCAATATACAACTTTTCTGTTTTATTTATTTATTTACATTATTTAATCACTGTGCATATATTGCTTTATCTTCCTCCACATTTTATTTTATTGGTGAAAGAAATGCAGTAAAATAGGGCTTTGGGACTGAGGTGCATTCCACATTATTCTATCTGTAACTCTATAACTCAATTCTGCAGCTATTTCAGTATTTGGCTTACCTTGACGACTGGGTCCCTGTTGCCATTCGTCACCAAATAGGTCTCTTATGTGTTGACTCTGGTAGTAGGTTTGCTCTCTTCCCATTGCTGATGCAGACTAAGATGGTAGTAAAAATATTCTTCATGCAAACTCTACCTTTTAAAACTGTAATGCATTTTCAGTGGGTCTTTTAAATGATTGGTCCGGGTGCAATTCTACCCAAACCCAGTCTTCGTTCATTCATCATGTATGACACTATGACTGAGCATTCTTTTATGAATGAGTTTGCGTAGGAGGATGAGAGTAATGATGACCTTCAAGGAAACTGCACTCCTTTCCTGTTTTATTAACCCCTGTAATTCTAAATGACAAAGTAGGTATATTACATCTATAAAAAGGAACTCCTTCAGTTCAATCACCCTTTCCTGGAATAAATGTGTCAGCCTAATCATTCTAATAAAGCTTTTACCAGGTATAAAAAGAGAGAGAAAGAGAAAAAGATGTTGGGCCTCGCTTCCAAGGATTTTCACAGTGATTTTAAATTAAATAAAAGAACAGAAGCCAGATTTAGGGATCATTACTCATTTCTCTGTTGTGATAATGAAACCCTTCTTCTCAGTGCCATTAACTACAATCAAGGTTCTACCTAGGGATGTTAATATTCAACTATTGCATGTTTGGAAATGAGGATGAATAATTTCTCTATTTTTCTCCCCACAGAGATGAAAACAAGTATTTCTGCATGTTTCACACAATTCAGGGCATTATTCTGCAAAGAAATGAATGCATTTTTTCCACAAACTTTCTTTTGGGTGGAGGGAGGTAGCACAAAAAAACCACATATGTTTTTATACGTTCATTCCTATTTTCAACAACAACAATCCAGCGATCTTACCCTCCACCTTTTTTTGCACATTTTTTCATATAAGGTTTTTGTTACTTACTGTTGGGGTTTGCATAAAAACAGTAGCTTTGCACAAACACAAAACCCTTATATGGCCATCTGGAAAAAAATTTGTACAACAGCACACCATTTTCATGCAAAAAAGTATATTTCTGCACAAAATGATTTTCAAAGGCTGTATAAAATTCTCACCACTGTGTTATTTCTCCTAACCAGTTTTGCTGAGTGCGAATATTCATTCCATTCCCCCCCCCTCCCCAACTATGTACTTCTACCATAGGTTTAAACCACTATTGCCTATTCTTCAAAATAATAACCAATGGAACCAGCCATAGATAGATTTGCCTACCTGAGCAGAGTCTGAAACACAGGGGAGCTTGGCTTTGACCCTCGCATCAACTAGGCCACCAGTAGGAGGTATTTTGTTTGGAATACTGTTGTAATAAGGATTCTCTGCTGGTTCACCATCTTCTTCCATCCAAAGTTCATCCAAACTTTGCATCCTGTTGGAAGGAGCTCTGTTATTTTTATCTGGACAGCTTCAAGGCAGGATTAGACAGATTCATGGATACCAAGGGAATCAGTAGTTACTGAAATGGACATCCAAGTGCCACCTCTGTGTTGATGGAGGCAGGCAGGATTTTCCCCGGGTACTGGTTGTGGGGGGTCGGGAGCAGGTGAGGGTTTTGCCCTCCTTTCTGCTAGAGATCCCTGTGTACAACTAGTGGGCCACTGTGTGACACAGAATGCTGGACTAGATGGGCTGAGGCCCGATTCAGCATGGCTCTTCTTATGTTCTTATGTTCTTATCTTCCGCTATTCGTTAATTTATCATTTTAAAAGATAAAATGGGACAAATACATCTGTTTCCTTTTTAAAAACCTACATTTTATTCTTATCAACTACAGAACATTGTTTCTAGCTATAAACATGATGAAGTATTCAAACTGGGTCAACAGATTTCCAAATGAACAAGGCATTTTCAGAGTAAAAATATAAGTCAATTATAATGTTTTTCTCAATAATTATAACAATGTGCCATTTTTAAAGATTATCCAATGAGGGTTATCCTCTGAGGGTTGTAATTTGGCCTTCGATTTTATTTCCTATAGTATTTTGTTGCTGTGGCAGGCAAAAGCTTTCTGTAACTGACTAGATCTGTTGCCATTATTCTTAATATTTTAATGTGTTCTAATAATTGCCTTAAATCAGTGGTTCCCAATCTTTGGTCCTCCGGGTGTTTTGGACTTCAGCTCCCACAGTTCCTAACAGCTGGTAAAATGGCTGGGATTTCTGAGAGTTCAAGTTTGACCTGGAGGGCAAAAGTTTGGGAACCATTACCTAAAATGAATGATTTTTAAAATAATTATACTGGATTTCATTGTATTAGATACTTTAATTGGCAGTAAGACATCATGTTTTCCAACTTTGGGAGTGATGAGCAAATAAATAAATATATTTCCAATTTTGCTTACTGACCTCCTCTTCAGTTTGCATCTCATGTAATGCAACTACATTTAGCTGAACTTGAATGTAACTATAAAATTAATTGAAAACTGTTGGAACAGAAACACACACGTGTATATATAGCTTTGGATACCATAGGGAAGGGTTAACACCCCTGTCATGTTTGTTTTACTGTCTGTGACCCTGTTCTGAAGATTTCACCTCACTTTCTGCCACTGTGAGGATTGGTGATAAAGTTGAGACACCTTTTCCCCCTCTTTTGGGATCAAATTTCCCTTCTAAGGGCTAAATTCGTCTTACCTCCTCTATTCTTAACTATGTTTGTCGAAAGTTTGTAACTCTGGGACTGCCTATACTTGACTACAATGAAATGACACATGTAACAATACTATGTTCCTTGTTGCAGAAAAGTTGGAGATGACATGTGTGTCAGCTGCCCCTATTGTGCCACTATGGACAAAGTGCAGCAATGCAATGGTGGTGGGGGAAGGGGGCTGAAGTCCTGCAAGATCTCCTAGGGCTGCAGCCCTTATCCTCCCATAGCTGTCCATCTCTGATATAAAGCCTTTGCAGCATCACAAAAATCTTTTAAAAGTAATTTTAGCCAGCTCTTGCACAAATAAGCTCAACCTTATCTGACAATTTCTCAAGGAAAACAACACTTCTACTGATTAATAAAAAATACTCACCTATCATGAAGAGCAGGAATCTTGGAGGGACACTGCAAATATTGCTTAAATCGAAGTTCAAAAGCTTGCCCTATAGTGCTGATAATATCTTGGGCCAGGCCATCGCAGCATTCCAGGATATGGCATGCTAGTTATGATGAGAGAAATGCATTTAAGAGCATATCCTTGGAGAAGTCCAATCTAAAACTGTATTTATTTTTTTTCTTTATGTAGCTTATACAATAACAACAAAGAATTTTTAAAAACCAACACATTTTAAAATCACTGATCTGGCATAGTTAACTTGTTTTTTTAAATATATCAGATGGAGAAGAAAACTGCTGACTGACAAACATTCCGATCTAATGGCTCTAGATCTTCCCCAGCAATCTTGTTGATTTCTTGGTTGAGGATTCATATCATTTGACCTTCTAGATCAGTGGTTCTCAACCAGTGAGTCTCCAGATGTTTTGGCCTTCAACTTCCAGAAATCCTGACAGCTGGTAAACTGGCTGGGATTTCTGGGAGTTGTAGGCCAAAAGACCTGGGGACCCACAAGTTGAAAACTACTGCTCTAGATATTGTTGCTAGTTGTGATGGGAACAAAACATTTAAGAATATGTTCTTGGAAAAGTCAATTCTAGAACTGTATACCTTTTCCCCCCTGTAGCTCATATAATCAATTTCACATGAATGCTCACTACATAAAATTGAGGTTTGAATGGAATTTTTTATTTCAAAACAAGTTGCCCATGTAGCAGACTAATATGGATGCCCCTTGGGACATTTCTTCTTATTTATGTTGTTTCAAACATTAATGATATTTCTAATTAACCTAGAGCTATGGATTCCTTCCCAGAGGCCAGAGTAAGAGACACCAAGTTGCACACCCACTGAGTTAGAAAATAAGCCACAGCCAAGGTTCTTGATAGGCCAGAAACAGCCTAGTGTCTAATGCAGGGGTCCTCAAACTAAGGCCCGAGGGCCAGATATGGCCCTTCAAGGTCATTTACCCAGCCCTCGCTCAGGGTCAACCTAAATCTGAAACTACTTGAAAGCACACAACAACAACAACAACAACAACAACAATCCTATCTCATCAGCCAAAAGCAGGCCCACACTTTCCATTGAAATACTAATAAGTTTATATTTGTTAAAATTGTTCTTCATTGTATTGTTTTAAGTGTTTTTTGCACTACAAATAAGTTATGTGCAGTGTGCACATGAATTCATTCATGCTTTTTTCAAATTATAATCCAGCCCTCCAACAGTTTGTGGGACTGTGACTTGGCCCTCTGTTAAAAAAAGTTTGAGGACCCCTGGTCTAGTGTAAGGACAAGTCAACCTTTTATAATAGTACAGTTATTTGATTAGTTATAAAAATATCATTTGCAGATAATTTTGTACAGTAATTCTGTTCATTGAAAAAAAACTCCTAAGTATAAGTCTTAAAATATCCATAGCATTAATATTTTATACCTGCCATCACACTTTTTCCCAGTGTAAAAAAAGGTACCTGACCCAGTTAAGATTTAAAAATATGTATCTAGCAACAGAGATCTCTGAGTTAGGAGGCAGTGAATGTGTCACAAGATGTAAGAGGGTAATGTGTTCGGACAAAGCTTGGTAAGGAGAAGAAATTCAGGGGGAAGAGAGGGCTACCACTTTTCCTTGGGCTGTATATAGGACACTACAGTTTTACTCCTTTGCATGGTAGAACCTAGAATCATAAAGTTAGAAGAGACCCATAGGCAGGGGCGGACTAAGGTAATTTAAAATGGTAAGCGAACATTATTTTGGCGCCCCCTCGCTCTCCGGCCTCGTAGAGCGTGCGCATGCACGCCGGGCGCGCGTGCGCTGGGCCAGGTAGTTCTGCGCGTGCGGCATTGCTGAGGAGGGACTCCAGATGGACCGAGATACCAATCGCCCTAAGTGAGGCCGAAAAGGAGGAACTTTTTGCAGCCGGGACGGAGCCAGAGGTTTTTGGGCGATTGGCGTCTCAGTCCAGCTGGAGTCCCTTTGCAGCAATGGCACATGCGTGGAACCTGGCGGCCAGGTGCGCCCCTGACTACGTGGCACCCTAAGCGGGTGCTTACTTTGCTTAATGGTAAATCCGCCCCTGCCCATAGGCTATCTAGTCCAATCACCTGTCATGCAGGAAAAGCACATTCAAAGTGCCCTGACAGATGGCCATTCAGCCTCTGTTTAAAAGCCTTCAAAGAAGGAGCCTCCACTACACTCCGAAGCAGAGAGTTTCACTGCTGAAGAGCTCTTACAGTCAAAAAGTTCTTTCTAATGTTTAGGTAGAATTTCCTTTCCTGTAATTTGAACTGATTGCTTCAAGTCATAGTTTCCAGGGCAGCAGAAACTAAGCTTGCTCCTGCCTCCTTAAGACATTATTTCACATATTTATACAAGGCTATCATGTCTCCTCTCAACCTTCTCTTCTGCAGGCTAAACATACCTAGCTCTTTAAGCCACTCCTCACAGGGCATGGTCTCCAGACCTTTGACCATTTCAGTTGCCCTCCTCTAGACACCTTCCTTCTTGTCAATATCTCTTTTAAATTGTGGTGCCCTGATCCTGTCCTCTGGAGTATTAGATATCCCTCCTAATTTGGTGTCATCTGCAAACTTGATAAGCATGCCCTCTAAATCTTCATCTAAATCATTAATAAAGATGTTGGACAGTACTGAGCCCAGGAGCAAACCCTGTGGTACTCCATTGGTCACTTATTTCCAGGACAAAGAGGAACCATTTGGGTTCAGTTGCTTAACCAATTACAGATCCACCTAATAGTAGCATTGCCTATCCCACATTTGACTAGTTTGTTTGCAAGAAGATCATGTAGAACGGAAGGATTTACTAAAATCAAGGTATGCTACATACACAGTATTCCCTGCATCTACTAAGCTTGTAACTCTATATAAAAAAGATAAGATAATTCAAAAGGCCCTGCCTTAAACTACAGAATTCCTTCCCAGAATTCTGTTCAGCATCAATCAGGGCAGGGGAGGGATTTGCCCCTCCGTAGCAGCAGCCAACCAGAGTTCCAATAAATTGTTTAATCTGTACAGAGGAGGACTGACTAATACTTCTAGTAAGTAAATCTCTGTCCCTAAATGGAAGTTCTATTAGTTAACATGAGAGGCATTCAATGAGATAGCTGTTGTGGCTTTAAAAAAGGTTTTTGTCAAAAATTAAAAACATTCCCTAAAATCAGTAGATGTATGAATATTTCTGAAAGTTGGGGAGAATTATTCCCTGGTATCCTGTGCCATTGTATAGAAAATTCAAGGAGACAGATCTTGCAGGTTTTTTAAAGTTGTTTATGAATCCTTTAAAAGGTCACCAAAATCTGTGGATAAGTGAAACGTTCTGAAACTTGATGGGCTAAGAGTGGTAAATATGTACTACCATCGTAGCAGGTTGCACAGCTGTAAAAATGAGGGAGAAGGGAGCCCTTGAAGTTTCCCCACTTGCGCAATTGCTATAACGAAAAAGTAACACAATTTCATTACTCTCATTCTAGTTTTCACGAATGATACTTTAGAAACACTTTAAAAATGAAACGCCAGCACCCCCTAATTTTGTAACTTTTTTTCATCAATTGCACAGCCCTAGGAGTTAGAGATATAAACCTATCTAAATGTTTGCTTATTTATTTCACACGTAAGAACAAAGAAATTTAGGTTTTATTTATTTATTTATTTATTTATTTATTATTGAGGCTTCTATGCCGCCGACTCCCGGAGGCTCGCGGCGGCTCACAAGAGCCATAGGCATAAAACAAAGATTAAAAACATAAAACAAGTGAACAAATAAAACAGTAGCAGAACAATAGCAAAGCAGGCAGTAAAACAGCAAGCAGCAAACAGTTGCCACTACACAATACCCAGAGCTAAGATAATGAGAGTGTCACACCCCAGTGTTCCCCTGGCCCTCAGCAAGACCAACGCCATGCTAAATCCCAAGTATCAGAGGGGCCCAGCAAGCCTAAAAGCCAGAAGCTACAGAGGCCTACAGTTCATTCTACGTTCAAGGACAAAGCTAGCCGAGTAGCATCTCAAACCGATAAGCAGCCAGAGAAAGGCAGAGACGGGATGACTCCCATGCACCCAGGTGCCAGTGCTAATTGGGCTTGCATTCCGATCCCATGCGAGAGGCCTGAGAAAGACCAGATGGAGAACTGTTTTGGTAACTCGTTTTGACGCACGGTACGTTGTAACTTCAAAGCCTCTGGGACCTATAAGAGTTGGGGCTGAGAGATGTATAGTATCTCTCGCCAACTTTTGAAATCTTGCCTTCATGAACTTTGCCAGGGCTATTGAACCTTCCTGCTACTGAACTCTATTTGCCAAGCTTTGTGCCAAGAACTCCTTTGTGGATTAGCCCGCTGGGGCATCAAGACTTTAACCTTTGTTCCTGCTTGCTTTGGACTATTACCTTGCCATACCTGATGCTTGGAAGCATCAAAGGACTATATCTTTAATTTCTTTGCTCTATCCATTTATTCTAAATAAAGCATTTAAACGTGGCCGATCTCAAGTGGTTTACTGAGGGGTCCTTCAGGTCTATGGTGCAACAGAGAGTTTAGGACATGTTTCTTTTTTTTCTTTTATGTTTGAGATATGGAGAATTTTGTGCAGAATACAGGGGGTTTTTTTTGTGTAAAATACATTTCAAGGACCAAAACATTGCAAATTGTTAAAACTGATGGTCTTTTGTTGAAGAGCAAAACACTTTGTGACCATTGATAATTTTTTTCAACAGCACTCTTCAATATACTGAGGTATCTTTCATGGAGGTGAGGTTTTAAAACATTTTTTAATCCTCACCTCCAGCAAAATAGTGGACCCTGGTAATCCATTAGGAAACACTTGCTAAAATCTCCTAATTATAAGCACTGGGCCCATGATCAGAATCAATTTTCTGCATTTCCTATTGTCAAAAGCTTAAAGTACTGGGGCATCTGGTTTGGTGTGATCTCTTTGGAAGTAGGGTGGTATACAAATGGAACAAATAATGAAACAAAAAGCTCATTTTGCACACACCGAACAGATTCTGTATGAAGCCATTATTAATAGAAAATGAGAATCTGAAAAGCCTACGTTTTCAAAGGGGAAAAAAAGCAAACATTAAGTAGTACTTTACCTCTACGATTAACAGGGTCCTTTGCTACATATGCAACATAGTCTGTTGTATCCTGTTCGTAGGAGGATAGAAAAAAGAGAGAAGCATCTATCATAACTACGGGAGTGTTCTTTTTATGCAGTAACAAAGGTGTATTGCTTTTCATCTATTTCCCAGTAGTTGCCTGTGCTTGGGTACCATGGTTACAAGTGGGTTATAAATATCAACCAAATAGAGAAATGTGATTGTAGAGCAGATAAATTAAGTAGAGACACCAAAAACCTCTCCACAGACAGCCCTGCAAAATAATTGTGTTCATTCTAATCATGGAATGATTGATTCAAAGAAGAAGATGCCATTCAAATATGCTGTCATTGTAAATATTTATGGAGTATTTACAGTGTTCGAGGTATAATTAGAAGCACATTTTATTCTCACTTTAAGGTAATGCCCTTGTTTTCTGTTTTTATTTATATTCAGACATAAATCCCAAAATGCTCAACAGGGTTTACCTCCAACCAAAGATACATAAAATAACAACCTAAATCTCTGGAATTACAATGACAAAAGCCTTTGTTTCTGAGCTCTCAGACCACAGTGGCCCATTTGAGTCAATGGTTTTGTCTTTAAATAAGAGAATGAATAAGTGGCAATCTCAGATTCATTTGCTCCTCCCTCTGTTCTCACCTCATTTATGTATGAGAAGATATATAAAGTTCCACATTTTTAGCAAACAGCTAAATGCTTCATCTGAATAAAGAAAAAATGTAGTTTATACAAATCAAAGTCAACAAACCAAAGTATCCAATCAAGATCAAGCTATGTTTTCCCCCTGATTTGTTAAACAGGATATGAAGCAGAGCTTGAGCTGTAGTTGAGTTGTAGAGTTCAGGCATACTTCGTTGAACAAGAAAATTGTGGGGCCTATTTTCACGCAACATTTAATGTGTTAGTTCCAGCATAAAAGGGACTCGTTTTGGTTGTCATTAATTGCAGTACGGCTTGACAAGATCACAGTAAAGGAAGTAAGGATGAAATCGTATTTCCCTGTTTGATGGTTCTGATTTCAAATGATGCCACAGGCAACACATTTGGTGTCATCTATAGTTATCCCTGCAGTTTGTTTTAAACTGTATCCAAAAGCCTTACGCTTGGAAAGAGGAGGAACGTGAGTGAATGAACCCAAGATACAGTCTTGCCTCTTTTTGTACAAATCTTTTCTTTTGAACGAAGGCATGTTTTCTTACTGGGGGAAGTAGTAATACTTTACTCAGAAAGTTTGTTCAATGCTTTTTTAAAGCACTGTGTGGAATGTGTGAATGATATCTACTTCATCAGATATCTCTCAAAGCTCACAGAGTATAAGCTAAAAGCAATATATTGACCAACACCAGCTCTCTAGTGTTCATAAGTTGATTGCCTGTTTACATGGATGCTTCTTTTAGGATCCCCCGGTGGCGCAGTGGGTTAAAAGCGCTGAGGTGATGAACTTGCTGACCGAAAGGTCGCAGGTTCGAATCTGGGGAGCGGCGCGAGTTCCAGCTGTTAGCCCTAGCTTCTGCCAACCTAGCAGTTTGAAAACATGCAAATGTGAGTAGATCAATAGGTACCACTCCAGCAGGAAGGTAATGGCACTCCATGAAGTCATGCTGGCCACATCATCTTGGAAGTGTCTACGGACAAAGCTGGCTCTTTGGCTTAGAAATGGAGATGAGCACCAACCCGTAGAGTAGGACACAACTGGACTTAATGTCAGGGGAAAACCTTTACCTTTTACTATCTTTTAGGAACAAAATGAGGGTCAGTTAACACCCTTCATCCTTGCCCATAAAATGCTGAAAACGACTGGATGCTTATCCAGTCTTCTTATTTATAGTGAAGATTACCCAATGCCATGCCTTAATAATATTGGGAAAGTAACCACAGGAACTGTTTCAGGCTGGATCTACAGTGCTATATAATCCAATTAAAAGCAGATAATCTAGATTTTATATTGCAGTGTGGATGCGGCCTCAGGCTTGGTCATTTTCTGGTATTATGGAAGGAAGCAGAAGCCCAGGCTATTAGGAGTCCTGCAAATGAGTTTGTCTAGTATGTCTTGTAGCCAAGGACAGTCGTGAGTTGTCAGTTTCCAAATCAGAACTTGAGTATTCAGATTATCCAATCAATTCATTACATGTGTCATAATCAATATTGTTATTTCCTAAACTATTTTTGTACATCTCACTTAACTTGAAGCATAGACAGGGAGAGACAAGAGTAACAAGAGATGAGGGTGAACATGTTTCACACCTGCCAGAATAAGGCAGTTTTTCACATGATGATACAGTCAACAAGCAATAAACAAAGAGTTATAAATGAACCATCACTGACAAAGCACTAGAGAGGAAAATTGTGTATCATCTGATGTCAATTCACACAAAAAATTTCAGCTGAAAGTTGACAGGTGTCATCGTGGTGAAGGATGCCTATGTAAATTTAGCCCTATGGCTTGTAAGTTACAACAATTCCGACTACTCTGCTGCCTACTACTTGGTAACTTGTGATAATGAATTGCACTACGCTGCTGTATTTCAGAAACTGATGCTAGGTTGAAGAAAAGTACAAAAAAGAGAAAATGTAGAGGCTAAACAGCACCTCTGCTTCAAACAGAAATTATCTATTTGAAACATAGGACAGTATCAATTAATGTTTAGGTTGTTAAGAAAGCATCCATGAAGTTATATTTAGAAAACATTGGCTTAAACTCATTATTTTTGGGATTATGTTAAGGTAGGGTTTCCCAAACTAAGGCCCATGGGCTGGATGTGGCCCTCCAAGGTCATTTACCTGGGCCCCGCTCTAAACTTTATACTTGGGGTCACTCTAAGAGCACTCCTAGACAGGCAGTTATCCCAGGAGTTACTGCAATAAAGGGGCTTTCTAGATCTGTCCTTAGTCTGAAAGAACTTGAAGGCACACAACAACAACAACAATCATAATTATCTTGACTATCTCATCAGCCCAAAGCAAGCCCATATTTCCTATTGAAATAGTGGTAAGTTTATGTTGGTTAAAATTGTTCCTCATTTTAAATATTGTATTGTTCTTTTTGCATTACAAATATGATATGTACAATGTACATAGGAATTCATTCTTTTTTTTCCAAACTATAATCCAGCCCACCAATACTTTGGGAGGCCCCGACATTAAAGCATCACAGTGATGGCTAGTGATTTCTATGTCAAAACTATGTGAATCTATCCTGGGGTTTAGTAGTAACTGTAAAGTATTTATCCAAAATAATAACGGTATTATTTACATCTTCAATAGCTCCTTTAGTAACTGCACTGAAAGCTAGAACAGATTTACTGTGCTACTTACATTACACAAGAATGCTCAATTGCAACAGAGTTGTAATGCTTTGGATTCCCAGTGGCTTTGCGTAGCATTTAATGACAAAATATTAACTAGCAATATTTCCTGAATAACTTAAGGCTATCTTTTTATATCAATAACTGTTAGTATATTTTCAAAGAATACTTACCACATCTACTCCAGAGGCAAAGGAAATAGACTGCATATGATGATTTGCTATAATCTATAGATAATTTAGAAAAGATTAATATGAGGGTTGTGTGCAGACTATTCAGCTTTCTTTTCTTTCACTATTGATCCATGTAAATTATGTGGAGTAAGAGAAGAACCCAAAAATAGAAACAGCAGTAAAATCACCAACAAATATTATGTGTATTTTAATCTAGGGTGACAACATATCATAAAAAGCAACCCCAAAATCAATGAATATCAGAAAATAGTTTTATTAAGCAAATGCTGCAGAAAACATTTTTATGGCTTTGAAATGGCAAAATGGGAGGTGCTAAGTATAAGTGCCTATCTTGCAAATACCGTTAACCTCCAATGGTGGGAGCATGAGGAAAGAACTCAGTAGAATACTCATACATTTAGCTGCATTGACTTCAAGGAGACTCCTCAAACACACATTTTTATAAAATTATGAAATCACAAAGAACAGAAATAACTTGGCAGGTAGCAGGCAACAGATATCATGGAACATCAATCAGGACAAGCAGGAATAAAAGCATACTGACCTGTTTAGAATCAGGTGTCATCAGGTTTAAACTAGTGGTAGATATATTCAGAGTTATATTCATTCCTGCAAACTGAAGGTTGCACTTCCCCAGGATACTAGAGAGAACTTTACTTGGTGGCTGCCAAAGCAAAAATCACACCTATCAGTTTTCTGTTGACACCTGATGACACTTCATTCCATGCTGGAGAAATTGAAGCCTTTGGTTTTTATTACTTGGAGCTCTGACATTTAACCCAGAAATGTGCAGCTGCTTTCATCTAGCTAGCAAGAAACAAGTGTTGACTTAAGATGAAGAGAAAGGGCTACAAGGAAGAAAAATACAAAAATTTGGTTCTTTTTCACTGGCAGGGGGAAAAAACCCATCAAGTTGTAAGCTGATCCATACCAGGTAAAAATTCAAAATGACTTCTAATAACTATAATATGCCAACCAACACTAGCATTGGATTACGTATTTTCCTGTAAAATTTGATGCATTTCCATATGAACAGTAGAATGGCATGATTTCTGTTTCAATTTTAATGATAATTTGTAATGTTATTTTTACCTAGTTTATATTGCTTGCATAATTTCCTTTTTAATTATATGATTCATATTATCTGTAAAGGACATTTAAGAATTTAGCAGTAAAAGGGGACTATCACGTGTGTGGACAAATGGTCAATACTACCTCTGGAGGCTCATTTCTATGATTATTAAAAATTAGAGTTTCTTTAGTCTACCCCTGCAATAATAGCATTCTAAAATTCCTGGGAAATCCATAGTACTTCTTGCCTGGTCATCCTGCTGAGAAATAACTTTCCATTTGAAACATGAAGATGACCCAGGCAACTGACAAATGTTCTCTTTCAAATGCCTTCAACCTGGGTCAATATTCTGAGAAAATAAAAGCAATGAAGCAGTGGGATGGGGATGATGGAGATTCATGGTACGTGGAAGAAAGTCCACTCTGAAAATATCTGAGCTGTTTTATGATGGAATACAGGACTGACACAAAATGGCCTGCTATCATACTCATTTCTTGTTGTCACATCCCATCCCTACCCTGGCTAAAGAAGGTGACCTCCATCTTTAGAGTGAGGCCTTGAGACCACATGATAGTACCACACCACAAGGCTTAAAATGGGGGGGACGGGACGTCCAATGTGGAACAAAAGGTGTTACTTTAAGTTTCTAAAAAGATGTTCCACTGGAGTACATCACTCCTTCTTCCTTCCTTCCTTCCTTCCTTCCTTCCTTCATTTATTTATTTATTTACAGTATTTACTGTATATATCGCTTTTCTCACCCCTGGGGGGACTCAAAGCGATTTCCAAAAAAATAACGACAAAATTCAATGCCTTACATACATAAACCAAAACTCAATCAACAACATATAACTAGCATAAAATCAATAGGACAATTCACCATAAGATAAGATAAAAGGACATTTAAAACATGAAATATAAGACTTAAAACACCTAATAAAAGCATTAAAACCACATTATCCAATTCTTAGACTGGGCCATTCAAAATGTCGATTTCACATATTCCATATTTGCTTCTTGTACTGCATTACTAGTCAAAAGCCTGGTTCCATAACAATGTCTTTGTTCTTTTTCTAAAAGCCAACTTTTGCCCTTGCCCACCAGATTTCTGTGTGTTTTTATTTCAATTTTCTAGTCATTTCAACTCTTTAAGAAGGAGTGATCTACTCTGGGATGTGTTAGCTAACATCTGGTGAATCCTTTTTGTCCAGCTCTGGTCATTTCATTCATCTTTGCTGCCCACCATTTTTCATGCTCTACGTCTTGTTATCTCACGTCACATAACAAGCCAATTGGACCTGGTAGTCATCAAGGAATCACAAGACATGTGTAAGTAAATTTACTGGAGAGCTGCATTGGTCTGCAATGCTGCAGCCTGCAAGTAGTCAGCTGGACTTTCTAGAAAACCTGGCCACCATCTTCCTGATGCTTCCCTTTAAGGGGTCCTCAAAGCAAGGCATCAGGTAGATGAGTGACTGCTCAAGATGGGAGGCAACACTGTAGGAGAGAGAGAGAGTTGCCATTCCTTCCCATCCCCAATGTGAAGCAAAAAAAAGTCTCATCCCAAGTTAGAAGATGAACCAGTTCAACAAAATGACTATTAACAATGAAAGGCATATAAGATAACACATACAATAAATAACCTTCACTAAGACATTGAACACATAGACAAAACAATCATTGGAAATGGAATCTCACTACCATGTATAGCCAAATAAAAGAATGTTACTTTTTTCAGTGAACAAACATCATATAAGCCTTTACAAACACATTACTTGATAAACTCCAGTCCTCAACTTCTCATTGAGAATGTCATCCAAAAGAAATGTATATGTTCGAATGTGAAAGGCCGAAGATAAGAGTGTCCAGCTAAACTGAAATTATCTTTCATTGCTCATGGGAGCTGCAGGGACTAATATTAATGACCATGGAGGCTGCAGGGGCAAAGAGGTGTTTGTGAGGGAGTCTGGCAGTTGTGTTGTCAGTAGAACAATGTAATCTTCTCAGTCTGTGGATTGTGCTGTCGATAGAAGAATGCAACGACCAAAAAAGTGAATTGTGCAAAAATAAGTAGTATTTATACCTGTATAACTCACTAACAGGATGTCAGCCTACGTCTAAAATCCCTACATGATTTACACTTGCTTTTAGTAATCCACTTGGGTATCGAGGTAAGATATCTGAACTTGAACTCACTAAGCATATTAACAACTGATATTTCAGATTGGTAAATCTGAAACACAGCCCATTTGAACAAAGGAGCACCAGAGAATCAAAAAGATTACACACAGAGAATGCACTGAACTGATATTATGGTTCAGTTATGAAATAAGAACTAAACCATAGGCTGATCTTCACATCAAAAGATCACATGGGACTCTATCATTATCATGTGTGAAACTTGGTCTTGAGTACTTCCTGACCGGAGATGTAATATTTCTGTAAATGTTGAAGTCATGGAGAGAAAAATGTTTTTTCTTAGATTGGGTTTTTTTGTGTGAGAAAAACTGATTTTTGAGGGGGGGAGGCAACTTTATTTGTTACTTTATTATTTTATCCCATCACTCCCCAAGACAGCTATATTAACTCACCCTTTACAGATGTAAAGTTATTTTGTTACTCTAGGAACACAAAATATATTGTAAATAATTTAAAAATACAATTTATTTAGTATACATTAATCTATTGTTTTGCTAAAAATAGAGCTACTGAAAGAAATGCTTAAACTATAGCAGAAAAAACTTCAATAAAAAATTGGGGGGGGGGGGAGAAAATTATTTTGTCTCCACTAACTCTCCACAGCTTTAAACTATGTACATGTTCTTATAAAATTAACTGTGAAAGATACTGTACATGTAGGATGGCTATCTGAATGTGGTGTACTGATTTGAGTGTTGGACCATGACTCTGGAGATACATGAGGTCAACTTATATATGAGTATATATGGTATCAATTTCTGTATTAATTGCTGGAGAATGTGATATAGATGTCCTGCTTCCCATAAGCAATTATTTGGACACTGTTTGTAAATTAATAATAATAATAATAATAATTCTGGACTAGATTGGATTTATTCCACAATAGCTCCTTCTGTTATTAGGAAACAAGGCAAATACCTTTCTTTTTTTAAAGGCTCCTTTCGCTCCTGGCACAGCTTCACAAATAAGACCGATAGCTTCCCTGGAGAGACAGAAAATAATTTCTGTAGTAAATGGCTTTGTTTTTTCCTTCATTATTTCCATTTTTTTTAGGACTCATACTGGAGAAATCTGATTTAGTTTCTTGTGATATCAGATGAGACTCTCGTGGACAGGAGACAATTTGATTAGAATCGCATGGTATCTGAGTGGATCAAGTGTTAGGAATAAGAAAACCATGGCAACTAGGGTTATCATTTTTCTTAGGGAAATGTGAGCTTTATTATATACTTCTGGAATATGAGCCGCTCTCTATTGAAGTATGGATTTATTAGATAGTTATTGAAATTTCCTGGGAACAAGATTTACAAATTAGATTTAATGGTCACTTTTTTTTGCTGAAGGCTAATATAAAAATATTTAGCATGAAACAATCCAGCAAATGAATGGCTATGTGGCCCATGTGTTAACTCATTGTTTCCATTTTCTCATTTCTTCTTTAAAAGAAATGTGTGTGTGTGTGTGTGTGTGTGTGTGTGTGAGAGAGAGAGAGAGAGAGAGAGAGAGAGAGAGAGAGAGAGAGAGAGAGAGAGAGAGAGAGACTTGAGAAACTGCAAGTCGCTTCTGGTGTGACAGAATTGGCCATCAGCAAGAACATTGCCAAGGGGACATCTGGATGGCTATATAATTTCCACTTCTGTTGTTATTCTAGGTATAGAAGTAGTAAACCCTTCTAGCTTAATGGGTTCAAACTCATAGACATGGGAACTGACTGGTTTTGGGGGGTTTTTTTCATGTCAAGAGTGACTTGAGAAACTGCAAATCGCTTCTGGTGTGAGAGAATTGACCATCTGCAAGGACGTTGCCCAGGGGACACCCAGACATTTGATGTTTTTACCATCCTTGTGGGAGGCTTCTCTCATGTCCCCGCATTTATTTATTTATTTCTCGCATTTATATCCCGTCACTTCTCAACCCCCAAAGGGGGACTCAGGACGGCATTACAATTAAGCCCTATTAGAGGCTATCACAAAATTACAACACTAAAATTACATATCAAAACATCATGGGGAGCTGGAGCTGACAGTGGGAGCTCAACCCACTCTCCCTGGATTTGCTGACTTGTCGGCAAGTGGATTTGCTGACTTGCCGGCACATTGCACCACTGGGGGCTCCATCAGAATGCAGGCCACATCAATCCTCTCTGAATGTGCCTGCATGATAAGGTTATCACTCAAGTCTTTCATAATGTCTGGTCGATATGTGTAACCAATATTCAATGTTGTTAGATTTCATGGTTATCCAGGTACGAACACAGTCCTTACTGATCATGATGGCCAACATCCAGTGAGCAGACACTAAGCTAGCTGAATATATGTTGAATCTAAATACCTTTCAACCTAAGGATGTAGGGAAATATTTATGACTACTGTCACTCTTGAGATCTAACATGACCCAGGTCATGCCTTTGACCCGTCCTTTCTCCAAGTCTTCCCTCTCTGTTGCCAAAAAGTCTAAATAGAAAAAAATTGTCCAAGGACCCCCAGAAATCACTATATGTTATATTTCACTTTGTTGTCATGATTTCAAACACTTTTTATACAAAACTTAGCTTCAGGTTTATGGGAGATGCTGCTAGTTGAATAACAATTCTGAGTTTTAAATGCTTTCAAAATGCATTAAAAATGCCAACAGCACAAAACGTTGTATAATAAATTACACCGCCATTATGCCATAATATTAAAAGTAAAAAGGCACAGAATTATTTTTGTTAATAAATCTAATGTGACCATCTCAACATTACAAAAATGTTATCTGTCTATATATGTGCAAATTTATCTTACCACAAAAAATATACAACAAAAGACAGTGATTATTAACAAGTGCTAAAAAGCAAGTAGTGAACAATTACTGAAAACTTTGCACACAAGGAAGCAATCGGAAATATATTGTCTTACAAGGCTAAACAAAAACACCATGGATACATTTAACAGAAATTCATTTGCAAATATACTTTCATGCAGCATTTTTCTCAGGTGCAAGATGTAATGAATCTTTTTTGAGCCAGACAGCTGCTTGGCTTTTTAAACTACAATATTGTCTCTCTCTCTAACTAGTTTCCGATTTGCTTATCTAAAGTCAGCCGTGCTAATTTAAGATGGTAGACAGATACATCTCTAATCTACAGTACTAGAACAATTCTACATACAACATCAAACTACCAGTTCTAGTATACCAAAGGGGTATCAAACTGAAATAATTGTGTGGCGTAGATATACTCCAGCATTACTCAAACTGGCAACCTATGGACCAGAGCTGGCCCATAGCCATAAGCTATCAATCCCTGAAGTGTTTTCAGGAAAGGAAGAAAAATGGTTGTAGGCAATGGGCACAAATATGATACCTAGCCTGTTTAACAAGCCTTTCAAATGATAATTTCAATCAATGTTTGACTTTTTAAAAATCCGACAATATTATCTTTAGAAATGACCATAAATCTCATTCTCACTAAAACTTTAAAAGCAGAGCTACTGATATGATGAACTTGAATGATCCTAACAGTTCATCTTGGATTTATCTTCTACTTCAGTCTCAATAACAGGCTACTTAACCTACAGATGACTAAACCTCACAGATGCATAGGAGTGCCTTGGTCCTCATCCTATGAAGGGGGGGGGGAGCATCTTATTAGCGTGCCATTTATCCTGCTGCGTTAAAAAGCAATTTGTATCATTTATCACTATCACACTGTATTGTTTCTTCCTTTTCTCCCAAAATTAACTTTTTCCAGGTTTATCATACAAGGGAGTACAGTAGAGGCAGACCCCATTTCTCGCCAGGGCTCTTCTGCTCTCCCTCCCAATGCCCTTTGAGGAGAGAGGAGGCTTCCTTCTTAAAGCAGACCTAATTTATCCCCATTGGCTCTTCTGCTCTCCCTCTCAATGTTTTTTTTAATGAATTACATAATCTAGTTTTATTATGAATTGCTGAATCTAGTTTTATTGCCCAGCGGCAATAATTAAAATTTTGTGTTATGTTATTGTTTTAAATTGTTTTCATTGTCACTTTGTACCTTTTTGTAAGTCACCTTGAATCCCAGTCTGGAATAAAGATGGGATATCAATAAAGTGATGGTGATGGATATAATATAATGGCTGCACACATTATCCGGCCTGTTTGGTTGCCTTTGGATGACATGCTGTTCTTTTGGACAGAAGGTTTAAGAAAAAGCTGTGAAAATGTATTTCTAACCCATTTTCTTACCTTGTAATCTGTGTCCTTGTATTGAAATCAAGTGACCTCATGGAGCGCAAGACCTCTATACATCCCAAGTACTACAAAAAGGAGGGGGAAAATGAAATGTCCATGTAAATACAAATGAGAAAAGCTTTACAATGAATATTCTAAATTAAAAATACAATCTACCCCTCTCACATGAACACCGAAGCAAATGAACCTACAAAAGGATCTATTATTTTATCTTTATTGTCAGATAAGTACCACTTTGGAACAAAATAAAATTACTTAACAATAGTAGATAACAGTAAAATAAGAAATCATAGTTGCCAGAGTTTGTGGAGCCCACCAACTGTCTTCCCCATTGGAAGACCTTTGGCCACATCCCAAAGGGATATCTAGTGGCATCTATCTCTCTGGGTATCTTGTTCAGATTTCTTCTGCTGATGTTCTTGTGTGCCTTCAAGCTGTTTCTGAATTATGCCAATCAAATGCAAATCTATCACAGGATTTTATGAGGCTGAGAGTGTGTGACTTGCCCTCCTTCACCCAGTCAGTAAGGAGCCCCTTGTAATGCAATGGGTCAAACCCATGTGCCAACAGGACTGAAGACCGACAGATCGGAAGTTCAAATCTGAGGAGAGCATGGATGAGCTTCCTCTGTCAGCTCCAGCTCTCCATGCGGGGACATGAGAGAAGCCTCCCACAAGGATGGTAAAACATCAAAACATCTGGGTGTCCCCTGGGCAACGTCCTTGCAGAAAGCCAATTCTCTCACACCAGAAGTGACTTGCAGTTTCTTAAGTTGCTCCTGACGTAAAAATTGCAGTCAGTTTCTATGATTATGAGTTTCAACCCATTAAACTAGAAGGGTTTACTACTTCTAAAACTAGAATAACAACAGAAGTGGAAATCATATGGCCTTCCAGATGTTTTGGACTACAAGGCATCACAGCTTTTGCCAGAATTGGAACGAGCCTCGGGAAGGGCGGTTTATCAAATCGAAATAAATAATAATAATAAAGAATTATGGGATCTGCAATCCAACAAGGAATGAAGGGGCAGCTGATTCCAGTTTATTAACTTTAAGAGTGGCCTTTAAACCTCTCATAAGACTCTTGCCCACCTTCCCAGACTCTGAACTCTGAAATGGCACTCTACTGCTAAGTAAAAAAGTACAAAATATAGTTGACCGTCACTGTGATTTTAGAATGCTTTTAATACACACCGAAGCAATATACTAGAACTATAAAAATGTAAGAAGTTACTGGCCAGATATAAACGTTTTAATGACGCAAACTGCATCTTCAGATGCTATTTCTATGGTTGGCACAGAAATCCCTGAAAAAGCTGGTTGACCGCCAGCTATCTATCCACATTTCTAAAAATAACCTTGCAAAATTAGAAAATTCCTACTTAAGCACATTTGAATTCATGGCTGTCTGAAAAATACAATCTGTCTCACACTTGCATTATAATAGTTCTTGCTGGAGAAAAAAATTCAAGCCTCGTTTCAAAAATGTGCCAAGATTTATTCATGTTGAACTGATTACTTACTCAATAACGTGATACCATAAAAATTGCTTCATTTTAAAAAAGAAAAAACCCCTATGGTTCAAATTGCACATGCAGGAGGTATATAAATATGTGTTGTTTCAGATATTTCCATGTGTGAAATACCAGTTAATACACTACCTTCGTGTCTAAATGACATTCTAATGAATAAGATTAAACATAGAATCACTTTGACCAATCCTATATATTTAAGGCTTCCGCGCTGCAGCTTTAAATGCATAGGACTGGATATTAGCTCAAAACAACTGTGAACAGGAATCAGAGCAACAACAGAAGCCCCCGGTGGCACCATTGGTTAAACCTTTGTGCTAGCAGGACTGCTGACCAAAAGGTCAGTGGTTTGAATCCAGAGAGCGGGGTGAGCTCCTGTCTGTCAGCTCCAGCTTCTCATGCAGGAACATGAGAGAAGCCTCCAACAGAATGATAAAACATTTGGGCACCCCCTGGCCAACGTCCTTGTAGACAGCCAATTCTCTCATGCCAGAAGTGACTTGAGTCGTGCCTGACACGGGGAAAAAAAGAGCAACATTGCGTTTGAAGATACCACAAGGGCCCAGTCCAACCCCTACTTTGCAGGAACACACAATCAAAGCACCCCCAACAAATAGCCATCTGGCCACTGGTTTAATACCTGCAGAGAAGGAGACTTCACCACGCTTCGAGGCAGCATATTCCACTGTCAAACAGCTTTTACTACCATGTTTAGGTGGAATCTTTTTTCCTGCCATTTGAATCCATTGCTCCATGTCCCAGTATCCAGAGCAGCAAAAACAAGCTTGCATGCTCGTCAATATGATATATTTAAACATGGCTACCACGTCACCTCTCAGCCTTCTTTTCTCCAGGCTCCCTAATCCCTTCAATCTATACACTTATCTCTAAGACAGACAGACAGACAGAAACAAACAAACATTTTGGCATCCTCCGCAAAATGAGGTGAATTTGAAACCCCACAATGACTTGAGTAATAGAGTTATATGTACCAAGTTTGGTCCAGATTTCATCAAGCCATGTAGGAGACTTTGTGCTACAAACCTGCCAACCAACCAACCAACATACAGTACATATTTTGACTTTTTAATATAGAGATAGATCAGAGAACTTTCTTGAAGTTGCACAGGTTGATGTTAATCTCACATATGATCTGAAGGAATCTAAAGTTAGAGAGCTAGCACTTAATGTTCTTAGCATGAAAATATTTCAGGCATCAGTTAAACTGTAAACACCACAATCAAACTTGGTGTACAAATTTTTACTATAGAGCAGTAAATATATGTATGTGACGGAATTGAATGTAATAATTCAGAAGGTAGTTAATACTGAAGACAAATCAGATCCACAACGTTGGCATGTCTTTCATATTAGTCCTGTTAGATAATACATTATGTTTGGTGATGATGCTCAAACATGTGGATTTGTACAGCATTAATGACAAAGACACTTTAAAATTTTAAAAAACCAAATACTGTATAGTGTTTTTGGTACACTTTTCCCCTTGTGTCCTTATAGTCATCACGACCATCTTAAAACAATGCTACTGAATTACAACTTCGCTATTTTATAGGTGGATCTGTCACATAGCTTAAGCATATCCAATGAAGCAGAGCTGTAGCGATGTCTATAAATGTTAGCCAATGCTTTCTGAAAATAAAATAGTTAGCTGGCATCTATAGATGCTGACGGTAAATTTTGTACCAATCTGGTATCCCATGGAAAGTGATATAATGAATCAATACCTCTCTAATGGCCATTTCTCATTAGTGTGTGTAGGGATTAGACGTTCCATTTCAGACCCAAAATAACAAGCCAAAAACTAGTCGGAAAGAAATGGAACGGAAAATCTAAACAGAGTACAATGCAATCTCTAATTGAGGATTCATACATTCATAGCCAGTAAACTGATTTGTATATATTTGGTTACACAGGTTACACACAGGACTTGCATATCACTGTTGACATTTTTTTCTGAATCAGCAAGAATATTGTCCTTTAACTGTGAATTACTCCAAATGTTTACATCAAATAATGCATGATTACATTGCTTTCCATTTCAACTGCATTGCAATCATACCTCTAGTTCATTACTGTATAGCTATCAAATTCCATCAAAGTGTCAAAAGATTCCTCTGTTGTATGTAAGATCACTCACAATGATCTAGTCTCTAACACAGTACCACAGCATTAGTGTTTGTTGAGGGCTGAATTGTTAGCTCTTGTGCTGATGTGGTTGCATTTCTTGGCAGTACGTGATACACCAATTTCACAAGAAACTCCTGTGTCACACAGAAGAGGGAAAACATAGGCAGAAACATGTTTGCTTTTCTTGCGTAGTTTCAGAGACCACTGAAACATATATTGGCTTAAATGATCAGGAGCACCGATTTTATCTGGGAGCATAGCATCCCTCTTCTGTTGCTTTAGTGGTCACCACTGTGATCTCTAATACAGCTTGATATCACTAAGACTGGCAGGATTTTTGGTCAATTTAATAACCTTTCCTAGACATAGGGCATAATCCAATGCATGCTCTCTGTTGGATGAAGTACAGTGATGCCTTGAATTAAGAGTTTACTTTGTTCTGTGCCATGACCAAACTCTTAACTCAAATTACTTTTATCTCAAAGTGAATTTTCACATTGAAATTCTATTAATCTGTTTCTGTACCCCCAATACCCCCCAATTGTTTTTGTATTTTTAAATAAGAAAATGTACTTTATAAATAAGAAATAATGTATCAAAAAACTGCACATTCATATGGAATAATAAAAAAGAATAATCAACTTTTAAAATCGTAGAAACACAAAGCTGTAGCACAATGGTAGAAACACAAAGTTGTGGCAAGGAAGCACAAAACACAAAGTGAAAAGGCAGAAGCATAATTTCTTTCATACTGTACTCATTTCAGCCTCCCCCTTCTCTCTTTTCATGAAGTCAAGAGTGTCAGGAATAAAAAACCACACAAAATCAACTAACTCAATGTTCCTCAAAGCAGACAAGAGCAAAGCAGACAGCAAACTCCCAAAGTGGACAGGAGCATGAGGCAAGGAGGCATGAGGCATAGAGGCTGCTCCCTTGAAACCCTAAAGTCCTGTATGCTTGCTCTAGCGCTCCCTCTGGCACTAGCCTTTAAACTCAAGACACTGCTCATATGTCATAGTGATACCCAGGCTGAGTAACTCAAAATGCTTTTAAGTTGGGACACTGTTGCACTCCAGAACAGGAAAAGCCCCCTGAGTTAAAACAACCACACGTTGAGTGAAAAATCCAATCCTTTATTTGAAGTTTAATAAAAAGCCAGTAAAAACAGATGCTTGTAAGAAAGTAAAAGAAGTTCCAAAAAGTATAAAGTCAGTAAAAATGCAATAACACAAAGCAATGTTCACAAAAGATATAAAAGCATTCCAAAGCAGTACTAATCAAGACAGGAATCAACAGGATGCTAAGACAATCCAGGCAATGCTAGTCAACACCAAAAGCTAGAAATATCCACAGGAACAAGACTCCTTGAGCAAGATTACCATGGCACTTGAGCTTGATTTCTAAATGTTGCCTGATCTAACAGGTTTTCTCTTGAAGCAAACCTTATATCCCAAAAGCCCAGAAACTGCTTTCATTTCCCCCCACACTTGGCTCTTATCTGATGAAGTCTTTCAGAGCGGCATAACCCTTGAGCTTGCTGACGATTCTGGCTAACCTCCAGCCACCTATTTTTCAACTCCTTATCTGGCTGCTCATTAAAATTCCCAGGTGTCAGATTGTTGTCCAAACCCAAATCTTGAGAGCTCACAGAGAGAGGGAGTAAATCCTCATCTCTTGGTCCAGCAGGAATATTCTCATGAGAAACTGCCCCTTGCACTGAAGCCTCTCTGTCATTGTCTACATGACAATCATCATTGACCAAAGCATCTATATCTTGCACATCTGCCTTGGCACCCTTATCATTGCCCACATCAGAAGCATCATGATCCTGAAATACAAATACAGGCTGATTCACAAAAGACACTCGTACATCGAGGTTCCACTATATTTCCTCAGCAAAAATGAGAAGGGCATGATTTTCATTTTTAAAATCATGACTATCATGAACTTTTCATTTTAAAAAACTGCAATCACACATGTTCAAAAAACCTTTACAATTTCAATCAGCAAGGAAAAACATTTTGAAGTGTATTGTTATTTCATGCAGGAACAAAACAAACAAAGGTTTGCTTCCCTGGTAATATGATTCATCGCTGAGCCTGGAGTAGACTCACTGCTGAGCCTGGAGCCCCAGGTCTCAGCGGTGGCCAGGAGAGCTTTTGCACAGTTAAAGCTTGTGCGCCAGCTGCACCCGTACCTTGGGAAGTCTGACTTGGCCACGGTGGTCCACGCTCTGGTTACATCCCGAATAGACTACTGCAATGCTCTCTACGTGGGGTTGCCTCTGAAGACTGCTCGGAAGCTGCAATTAGTCCAACGTTCGGCAGCCAGGTTGCTAACAGGAGCGGGGCACAGGGAGCATACAACTCCCTTGCTGCGCCAGCTCCACTGACTGCCAATTAGCTTCCGAGCACAATTCAAAGTGCTGGTTTTAACCTACAAAACCCTATACGGTTCTGGCCCAGTTTACCTGTTCGAACGGATTCTCCCCTACAAACCATCAAGGACATTAAGATCCTCCGGAGAGGCCCTGCTCTCGGTCCCGCCAGCTTCGCAAGTGCGGCTGGTGGGGACGGGAGACAGGGCCTTCTCTGTGGTCGCCCCTCGGCTGTGGAACTCTCTCCCAAGTGATGCTAGATCTGCCCCCTCTCTGTTGTCCTTTAGGAGGATGGTGAAGACTTGGATATGTAACCAAGCCTTCCCAGAACAGGCTGAGATTGGCTATTGTCTGAATGTTTGACCACGTTTACAGATTGAGTGGAATTGTTTTAATGGCGATGCTGGGTTTTTATGTATTTTAATATGTTGTTCTAGTTGTTTTTAAATTGTATAGCATTGAATCTTTGCTGTTATGCCGTTCTGAGTCCCTCGATAGAGGTGAGAAGGTTGGGGTACAAAAATTTTAAATAAATAATAATAAATAAATAAATTCAATGATATGACCATGCCAATCTGTTCTGTTTGAATAGGAATCCTGTATTAATTTTAAGACTGAGAAAAAAATTCTGTATAAGGTTTTGTGAATTTGATGCATCTGATGAAGCAGACTAAGGTCCATAGAAACATGCTAGAAAAATACTTTTTTTCTCAGTCTCAAATATACCAAAAGATTTTTGTCTCTTTTTATTGCTAATAGTAGGTATTTTATTTATTGTAACAGAAGCAGACCAAGGGTACAGTTTTAATGTAATGTATTGAAAAAACACAAAATTTAAAAATTTGTCAATATATTAAATGTCCTTTGACCAGTAGCTGGCCACTTGGAGTGCCTCTGGTTTTGCTATAAGAAGATCCTGCATTGTGCACATGGCAGGGCTCAGACTGCATTGTAATAGATGGTCTGTGGTTTGCTCTTCTCCATACTCGTATGTCATGGACTCCACTTTGTGACCCCATTTTTTAAAGTTGGCTCTGCATCTTGTGGTGCCAGAGTGCAGCCTGTTTAGCGCCTTCCAAACTGCCAAGTCTTCTGTATGTCCAGAGGGGAGTCTCTCATTTGGTATCAGCCATAGCTTGAGGTTTTGGGTTTTAACCCACCACTTTTGGACTCTTGCTTGCTGAGGTGTTCCTGCGAGTATCTTTGTGGGTCTTCGAAAACTATTTCTTGATTTAAGGCATTGGCATGCTGGCTGATATCCGAACAGGGGATGAGCCAGAGATGTCACTATCTTGGTCCTTTCATTATTGACTGCTACTACCCAGTGGAGTAGGTGGCAGAAGGAGAACCAACATGGTGTAATGGTTTGAGCATTGGACTATGATTCTGGAGATCAGGGTTCCCTACTTGGCTACAAAATCCACAAAATCCTCTGGAAATGTCACAATCTGTCAGCCTCTGGGGAAGGCAATAGCTATCCTCTTCTAAACTAATCTTGCCAAGACAACCCTGTGATAAATTTGCCTGAGACTTGAAGGCACACAGCAATAAAGTAGATGGTGGACATTCTCTGGGTGACCCTGCACAGCTGGTCCAAGCAGACAATTTTGGACCTATGTAGGATTCCAACCATAGGTTGACCTAGAATTTCATTCCATATAAGAAAGCTCCATGTGTATACATGGAACAAGCCAGATTTTGGGGAGAAGAGTGTATTGTCTCAAATGATGCTACCTATAATTTGATCCCGAGAAATGCTCTTTACTGCTTTCCCCTTGTTCCTTAACAAGGGCATTTAGAGAAGACTCCAGTAGTAAAAACAGTTTGAGGAGATAAATGCTAATCTTTAATGGACGAGTTCAATCCCAGAAATTACTTTTAAAAAATCAATCCCCACAGTGCATGGATTTTGCTTGCCAACTTTCCTACTGCATTAGAGCTTTGCTTGGGCACTTTGTAAAGCTTGCGATCGGCCTTTTGCCTCTTTTGTTCTTGTAAACAACATTGCTTTTAACTAATTAGGTCATTGTTTCGATCACTGCTCCACTGAGCATGGTGTGGTGACCGAAACATAAAATCCAGAAGGCACCAAGTAAAATTTCCAGTCAGCCAAGGTTTTGAACCAGTTGGCCTATCTAAGATTATTGTAATGAGAAAGAACTCAAAAGAAAGTCTTGAAAACAATTTAGACTGGAAGATGTACCATGCAAATGAGGGTATAACAATAATAATCTTTAGAAAAACAGAAAGATTCCAGAAGCTCCTGATTTGGTTCCGAAGACCAAAATAAGAATTATTTCAACCAAACATTGCCTTGTTAACATTTTTAAAGATTTTAATTTAGGTTTAAATATTCTACTTCACCTATCACAGGAAAAACAAAATTAAATTTCAATTTATAGAATCATGAGGACATTTTATGTGTGCTGTTCACAGATACCTCAGAGACCAGGGTATATGTAAGAATCCCTCTGTGTGTCTGTGAACCAGCCCATTTTATTTAAAGCTCTTCTTTAAATAGCTCAAAACAGTTTGCAGCTAGTGTTCAGATCGATGTCTCGGGATGTAACATGGTGCTTTGCACTTCAAACAGTACCATTGTAAAATAATGCTAATTGAAGTAATAATCGTAACGTTTGAACAAAGCTTGATTATTATTATTATTTAAAAAGCACAAGACTGCCACTAAGAGTGAAGTCCTTAACATAACAATATGTACACGGAAATACCATATAGCTAGGTTGCCAGTTCAGGAATGACCAAAGGTCCTAAGGTTTCTGAGGCATAACCTGAAATCTATAAACAATCCCTCTTAATTTTCTATTTGGAAATTAGGACAGAAATCTTAGCTAAAGTGGCTGTTTCCAGATCAAAGTGAAATGAGAGGATTATTCTTGCTCACTTACTTAGGGGAGACAGGATAAGGAACAGTTTAATCTAGCCCATTTGCTTTATAACAGAAGGTTGGGTGCAGAGCAAAGCAGAGGGCAATTCCTGGTGCCACAATAACTGGGATCGGAAGATCAAAATATCTAAATAAATTGATACACACTGGAGTCTTTGCAAGTTGTCAAAAGAAATTAATTAAGCCTTGGGAATTTTAATTAGCTATGGCTCCAATAGTTGAGCTGGACATTTGCTCCCAACCTATTCTTGCTTTAAGACAAATCCACCAAAACTGGAGAATTTTGTTTGTTTACATTGCCTAGAGTTGATCCATGAAATCTCAAGGTGAGGGCCTGATATCTGGCAGTCCTTTGTACAGTGCACATAATTAATAGGGCACAGTGAGTTGTTGGTATCCACTGGGGTTTGGTTCCAGACCTCCTTGTGGATATCAAAATCCATGGTTGCTCAAGTCCCGTTATATACAATGGCAAAGAAAAAACAGCAGAGCTGAGATTTGTTTTTTTTAGAATAGTTCTAAAATATTTTTCAACCATGGATGATTGAATCTGTGGATACTGAGAACCAACTGTTCTTTGGCTTGGATCCTTATGTTAAAGAAATCCCAAACAGGATTGGCCAACATGATGTAGTGATTTCAGTATTGCACTCTGGAGACTAGAATTCAAACCACAAGTCAGCCATGAAACGTACTGGGTGAACAAAGACAAATCACACACTCTCAGCCCCAGAAAACTCTGTAATAGAGTTGCCTAAATCAGAAAATACTTCAAGGTACAACACAACAATAACAATAGCAGCAGCAGCAGCAACAACTGTGTGGATGATGCCCCATTCCTTTTTTGCATCTACCCAAGCCCCCAGAACATGTCCAAAGGCACTGGAACTACCTCCTCTCCCCCAACACATACACATATGCTTTTCCAAAAGAAATTCTGGTGCAAAATTGCCCAACAATTACCAACATTGTGGTTAAGTTGTACCAAGATGTGGCAATTTAACATTATCTGTCCTCTATGACCTTCCAAGTCTCTCAAATGGAGGAATCACTAAAAAATCAGTGGGAAGTAAACTAGTAGTGATGGAAATAAAGCTACATGGTATACACAAGTGGGTATTGGGATGAAAGTTGACCCCTCCACCATCACAATGGACACCACTCATCTGAAAGAGGCCACCTGAATTCTGATTAAAGAAGCCAATATTAAATGTACACTGTTCCCGTGAACCAAATACGATATGTATGTACATTGACATTTCTGAAATTTTTACAATCTCTGTTTAGTGCACTCATCCTGCACTTATCTATACAGCTACTCCATGACATCAAGTACTCTTAAATATGCATTTATAGCACCTGATTAATACCTTATGTAAGGGGGCTTTTATCAGTTCTTATCAGAAATAAAGATAATGAGAGATACTCAGCTTCACTCCAGCTTTAGGCTAGATGCGAGCATTCATCCATTACCTTAGCAAATCATTTTCTTTTTATCCAAAATGGGTTTTTAAACATTCCTTAAAACGTATCTTCTTCATTTTCATTTGCATTAAACATAACATGTTTCAGAAATGTTCTCCTGTCTTAAGAATGTAGCAGGCTTTTTGAAACGTTTTAGTGCAATCCTACTTGGATGTAATGAGTTCACTTAATTTCATGTAGGGGCACAGAAGATTTTTAATTCTTAGGAATTATACCTTCCAATCTGTTATCTACTGTATATTTAAAGACTGAGGTCTGTATATATCCATTTTATTTGTCAACTAATAAATTTGGCTTTATTCCACCTTCTTGATTTGTAAAACAAGCAACCTGATGGGATATGAACACCACAGAAATCAACAGGATATATGCTTTGAATATGATTTTCCTGCTTCTTGGCAGGGGGGTTGGACTGGATGGCCCACTAGATTGCTTCTAACTATGATTCTATGACACCCACCTGTGAGCGGGCTTGGAGACAAAAGGTTTTAAAATATCCCCAGCTTGATATGTTTCTTCCAAAAACCAATAATACATACAATGTAATAATGATGTAATTGAAATAAATATTTTGGCCCTTGGTAAGGGGCAGTTGCAGTCAAAGCTAATTGTTCTTCATATTGTCTTTGAAAAACAAATTGTTAGAGGGAATGAATACCTATGTCTGTGCAAGTGTGTGCACATGAATGTGCGGCACATGATTGCTGACATATTTGCCCTATGTTTATGTCTAGGGCTCTTTTAGATACATCTAATGTGTGTGTTATCACAATATAAGACCTTGATTTTGGCTGGCTTATACCAGTTGTTGGCACCATCTTGTTCTTGGACTTTTGGAAGCTGTTTGCCATGATTTTTTTGGATCTTCACTAAGACTAGTTTCAAATATTTTTAAATGGTATATGGTTTTTTCCCTTTGGTTTGAAGGGTGAAAAATAGCACTAGAGTAGACTCTCAGTAGACCAGAACTCATGGTAATTGGTAGGTGCTGGATAAATGCTTCCTTGGGAGTAGCTATTAAAAATAAGCCAAACTACAGCCCATACTATACCATACCATACACTCCATATTGAGTTGACATTAATACTGGAATAAAATAATTAAAAGCAAATAAAGACAAATAAAGACAAACTTTATATAACACAGCTTTACTGTTTTATTGTATTATAAAAACAGATGTTTTAATGTAATAATTATTTATTACATTTTTGTTGGTTGTTTGAACATTCTGGTTGCTTGAATTCTGGTTAACTGAGAGTCTACTGTATATTGCAAAGGTACCCTTTCTCTGCAGATGCACTGATATAGTGCTTCTTAGGTACTGGGGACCAGCAATTTCCCCCCTTTAGTGTGCCAGGGACCAGTACTATATTTCTATCAATTGCTTAACATTGTTTCTTTCCTACCAAAAACTCTCCAGATAACAGCAGGAGAGGGCTTGAGAAGCAACATCAGTCTGTAGACCACCACACTGCATGCTACTGCACTTTAACGCTATAGGAGAAGAAGGATACATTTTTGTTCTGATGCGTTTTGGAATTAAAAAGAAAATGTTGCAACAGAAAATTGCTTGATAAATAACCTGTACTTGGGATGAGAATAAAACACACAGAAACTGAATAGTTTCCAATAGAACTGAACATGCAGAAATGAAATAGTTTCCAATTGGCAACATGATCAGGCACGGCTGCATTTTACCTTTCTGTTTTACTTGTACGCCAAAAGTATCACACGTAAAGCAAGGTTTGATTCATAGAAAGGAGGTGTGCTATTGCAGAAAATTGCAAAGACTTGTGATGGTTATTGAAAAAAAATTAAGGGAAAAAGTGCAAAGGAGAACTACAGTTGAACATTAAGAAAACAAAAATAATGACCACTGATTATTTACTTGTATATAACTTTAAAGTAGATGGCGAAGACACTGAAATGGTTTGAGATTCTCCACACCTTGGCTGGATCATCAGAGTGCAGACTGCAGTCAAGAAATCAGAAGATTCAGAAGGGCACCTATGAACAAACTGGACAAGATCCCTAAGTTATGATTATCAAAGCCATTGTTTTCCTCATTTCTATGTATGGTTGCAAAAGCTCAACGGTGAAAAAGCTGATAGGAAGAAAATCAATATTTGAAATGTGTAGAAGAGTCCTATAGATACCACTGACTTGCTGGCTTTTCGGAAAGCATGTAAAACAGCCCTTTTCCATCAGGCATTTAACCTTTAACCACTTTGGTTGAGTACACACTGTTAATCTGTATTAATCGTTTATGGTTTTACTGTATACTGGATTGTTTTAAATTGTTATTGGTTGATATACTGTAAACCGTCCTGAGCCAATTTTGGAAGGACGGTATACAAATCGAAACAATAAATAAATAAATAAAATACAGAAGGCAGCTAAAAAGATAAACAAATGAGTCCTAGAATAAATCAGGCCTGAATTCTTCCTAGAAGTCAAGAAATTGAGGCTGTCCTACTTTAGCCATATCATGGGACGACTAGAAAATATGATAATGCTTAATAAGAAAATGTCACCATAATTGAGGAATCTCAATAGTTTTAATGGAATTCTCTTAACCGACGAACCGAAGTTAATGGAAGTGAGCACATTGCTTCCTATAATTAATATCAAGGAAACTGTTTATATCTTATCCTTAAAACAGGGAGAGAGAAAAGTAGGATAAAAGAAAGATAGCATTTCAGATGGATAGATTCAGAGACACCATGGCATTGGGTCTACAAGACCTGAGAAAGGCTGTGGATGACAAGGTGACTTGGAGGTCTCCCATTCATAGGATTGTCATAAGCCGAAGTCTACTTGAAGGCAACTAACAATAATACAATCGGGAACCATAAAAATGTTGTTTGGGCATTTTTAAAAATCAGAGAAGAACAGCCACAACTACTGCAACCCGCTAACACATTTCCTTGTCTGGAGAAGCCCCCATTCATAGTTGATTGAGCATGCATGTCCCCTGAAATCCTGGATGAAAGAGATGTACATGTGAATTCACTAAAAAGGCACATTAGCTCAGTTCAGTGTACCTGAACACACTCTCAGGATGTGGATGAAAATGCACATCCATATTGATATTGGCTAAATGAGAGGGATTTTTTTTCTATATTCATCATTGGAACTACGGTAGTATTTTTGCATTGCAAGAAGCATCCTAGCTACCTGAAATAAAAATACAGGAATAGGTCTTTCTTGGTTCCAGCTACTGTTGAACTTTTACGAATTCCAATTTAAAAAATTGCCCAAAATGTTTATTTGCTTCCAATTGGCCTTTGTTGGCTAAGATTAAAACTGATCAGTAGTAGGCAACTGAAAACTAGAAAGCTTCATTGCTTAAAAACATTTACTTTCGCTACTCTCATGAAATATATGCTGCTAAGATTGCTATCGAGGCCTAATCCTCTTTGTGTTCTGTAAAACACACACACAGTTGAATAGCGTTAGCAAGAAAACTTCACCATAACTGAGGAATCTCAATAGCCTTGATGGAATTCACTTAAGTGATGAACTGAAGTTAATGGAAGCGAGCACATTGCTTCCTACCATTAATATCAAGGAAACTGTTTATAATCTTATCCTTAAAAACAGGGAGCAAAAAAAGATTATCTTTATTTTTCTACTATTTCTCCCATTGTGTCCCATGAGGAATATTTTAATTGAATCGTAGAAGGGCCACAAGGGCCATCTAGTCCAACCCACTGCCATGCAGGAATATGCAACTAAAGCAATAATGAAAGATGCCCATTATGCTTAAAGACCTCCAGAGAAGATAAGTCCATACACACCAAGGTTGTCTATTCCACTATGGGAGAGTTCTGACGAGGAAATTCTTCCTAACGTGAAATCTCTTTACTTGTGATTTGGATTTGCATATGGTTTTGCAGAGGGTATATGATTCTCATGCATCACGCCTAAGTCCAAACAGTGCACCTCTGTACAGTTTAACAAATAAACTAGAAAATGCGGCTAAAATAGATCGTACCTTTCATATTTTTAAGGTACTGTGATTGCATCCATTTTCCATAGTAGATCAGGCTGGAGTGGGGAATCATAAAAGCATACTCCGCAATGACAAAGTATCAGATTGCATTCTTGTCCTTCCAGTCACTAGAAAAAAATTGACCATTTTCTGGGAAGAATTTTTCTTCATCTAAATAGTTATCTAAATATATTAAGAAATAGGCTACTTTATTATTTGTCGCTTGTAAAATTTCAACCACTTCAATGGCAACTAAGGCCCTGGCAAGATGAATACGCAGTAAGTCATAGGAGTCTAACATAGTCCAAAACCCTCTAAGGATCAATACTACTATAACATTTCTCACCCTTTTGGTGTATATTTCCTATGTATTGCTTTGACATTTCCACTGGACACCACCCTTAAAATATTAAAGAATTATTTTTTTAAAAGAGGGCTACACTTCTGGTCTTATGTGTGTAAATTTTATAGTTACTGCACGGAATGACAACATTCAGAAACATGGAAGTAAGTGAATGTTTGATTTCAGAAGGATTGTTTGATTAAGTGTTCATAATTAGCACAGAAATGGCTTAAACACCTTAGTCCACTGACTTCTTTGCACACCTGTAAGCCAGCCAATGCACAGTGCTCTGAGTACGTCTTTATGACACAGCTTAACAATTGATGAACTGTTTCTATAGCACTGGAATGTATGGTGGCATGTTTTTATACATCTTCTGTATTGTTAATGCCTGGGGGGGGGTCACATAATGATAATAACCCTATATTCCTGTTGCCTTCTTTATCTATAGCATTGCCCATTTTCAAGTACTCAAGAACGTAAGAGCTAAATGTCAGTATGCATTTTAGGAATCTAAAACAAACCATAGATAAAGGAGAGAGAGAGAGAATATTATCCCACCAATACACTATTTCCCCATTAGCAACAGCATTTGAATCATGAAGTCCAAATATTGCACACGTTTCTGGAGTCAGATGTTGTGAGCAAGCTTTTCTTGACCAGAAAATTAATAAGACAATGACATGGAGCAGCTACTCTAACACGAAATTACAACCTCTTTCATTTTCAAATATCACATAACTTGTTCTGAGAAAACATTGATGGAGATCTTATGTCATTTTGCAAACCATGCTCAGTTTAATACCTGAGGAGGGGAATCATAGCCCTCATTAAATATGGTTATTAACTAAACCACTTGTAACTACCATCATTAAATAATCACCATGTTCCCGACAGCTATTCAAATCACACAATTAAGGCTGATATTTAAGAACATGTTTAAAACGAAATTATAACCATGCAGTTTTAAGTAAGTGTAGATCAAAGTATGCACACTATAGCCAGTGCTTAGCATACTGTGAATTTTTCTCTCTTTTAAACCATCAAGACAATTTTTAGTATTTCATGTATAAACTACGTCAGTGCTGCCTAGTTAGGTGACTAAGAATGCATATCTTCCCAATATTAATTCTTCAGTTGATCAGCTTAGTACACATTGAAATCAATCATTGCATCAAAATAAGCTGTCAACCTCACCTTAAAGGCTTACATTTCACCTGCTCAGAATGTACCTTAAGAAAACTGATTCCCTCCCCCAGGGAACATCCCATTGTAATAACATTGTACACTGTTGATTTTTGTTATTTTGTTTTTGCTTTGCAACTAAACTATCAGTACTGACAGGGGAAAGGGCTGTTAAAGTGGCCAAGAGCCCGTTATGTAAAACAAGGCTGCATTTTGTGTGCACGGCTCCAAGAGGGGAAAAAGGAGTCATGTGTTCACAAAATAAGACAAATTCTGAAAGTTGGGGGTTTTCAAGAACCCCCAGTGTATGACCACATTCTCAAAATATAGAAATAAAACACTCACACACACACACATATATATATATATATATATATTAAGGCATACATGAAGCATATGTTCATACTTATCTTGTATACAACAGGGTTAATTAAACATACTAGAAAACCATTATGTACAATAGTATTGCACTGTTTAGAGAAAGGAGGAGAAACAAACCCCAAAGCCTTTTCTTTTAGAAATATCCCTTTCCACTGTTTTTAAATCCTGTTAACGGACGGCAAGTCAGCAGGCATGTTTCCTTAATTAAAACAAATTAACATGGATTTCTGACGTCTTTCTACACTTAACAGTCTTTCCAAGACTCCCAGAAAGGAAATGTCAAAGATAAATCTTTTCAGCCTATCTAGCTAGCTGATGAAAGAAGAAAGCACACACATACACACACATATATATTCCATTGATTAGAAGAAGAGTGTAGAAGGAAAGCAGACCAACCTTCACAATGTACGTCACTCCGGGTCCCAGGATCTTCTCATTTGAATGCAGCCACCCTTGGGAGGCTTTGCTGGTAATGCTGTTACCTTGATTCCAGTCTTCTCCTCCCAAGTGCATTTCTTCTGGCCATGTTTTTTTCCCTGTGCTCATCTTGGTCTTGTCTTGCTGAGAAGACGGAGTGGCAGAGGCAAGGTTACATGAGTTGTCTGAAGCCTCTGCTGCTGAGCTGCCCTGCAACTTGGAGCCAGCGAGCTCCTTCACTGCAGAGGAGAGGTTCTTGATGCCCAAAAGGCTTCCTGTATGGGAGAGTTTCAAGTGGGACACTTTATGCATAAGCGTGCAAAAGGTGGTGGGTCCATCTTGTTCCTTCTGGAGAATCCCAGGTGAGGCCAGGTATGGAGATGGCGTGGGAGCTGCATCAATTGCCGAGACCTTGCTGTTCATGGACAAATTATGGAAAAGATCATTCGCCGATGTCACCGAATCATTCCTGAAGCGGTTATACTTGGTGCGTTGAAGCATGCCCTTCTATCTGGAACCTTGCATATCTTCCAAACCACAGGATTCCTGGACTAACATAGCACACAATTCAGAATATCAAAGATCGACAGTAAACACTTATTTATGGGAAGCAGGGGGTTTTCCCAATAAAATGTAAAGGAATTGTGGTTAAGGTTCCATGATGAGGCTACGTGAAGCGATAGTTTTCTGTGCAAGAGAAAGACTCCATTCCTGTTCAGAGCAGCCAAGTCTCTCACAGCAAAAGCATGACTCACACAAATGAGAAGGACCCTTTTCAACAAAAGGCTCAGTGAACGCTGCAAATCACTTCCTGTAGGGAAAAAAATCCACCCACTTACAGCACACCACCACCAATCAATTCTCAAATTCCCCTTTCCTATCTCAAATAGGCATTCTATACTCAGCTTTTCTTCCTATTCCCCATACAACTTGTTCTGGATCCATAAGTGAGTGCCTGCAGTGGCTCTAAGTAACTGCGTGAACTTTTCTCTTTTTTTGCCATCCCAACTATTTTTATCCTATTCCAATCACTTTACAATTTGTGCCATGATTAGAAAAGAATCAATTAACAAACAGAAACACAGAAACACACCAGCATATAAATATCTGAAAAGGCTTCCAGACGAGCAAACTACTCAGTAGCATCACACATTCAACATCAAGTGAGAAAACTGAATAGTAAAGAATCCAGGTGTTTTCTTTCAGGAAAGCTAAGCATCCATTAAACCATGTTTTCCTTGCCTAGTTTTGGCTCATATAAACCCCATATCATAGTTTTAGGTTTTTAAAGAAGCCATTACAGCTCTGTGTTTCTCTCTTTTTTTTCCTCTGCCAAAGTTAGTTCATTAGAAATTCTCCATGACACTGGAAAATTATTTTTAAAAGACTTACATAGCAGTGGCTTGAGGTTTCTGAAACAAGATACCCTTGACTCCAACAATCCACAGCAAAATACATCTGAATTTTATTTCTCAATGCTAAGCTTAAATATAGAAACCTAATAATACCAGGAGAGTATTTAGAATCACTTAAAGCAATGTAGTCATTTCCCACTTTCAAAAATAAGAATAAATCCACTTCAATTCATAAAGATCGTAAAATACACCTAAAATTGCTGTTTGGAAGAGAGAATAACTAATACACCATCAATTAAAATATATTGCATCTATTTCTTATAAGCATGCAAAATTCAACATTAGCAAAGAAATCCACTAAATGAGTGAGGTCTATGTATACAGCAAATTCAGAAGCTGAAGAACTATACTAAACAGATTCCAAATGATGGCACCACAACTTTTTATTACAAAGCAAAGCAATTAAAACTGCAGCATACAATCCACACTTCTTTCCCTACTAAAGGCTGAAATACATAAAAGACAATCACACAATACTATCTTTCAATGCAGGTAACTATTGAGAAGAACTGATGAGACATAAACGAAAACAGCATCTCTGATCCCAGTGGTGATGAATGAAAATGTCCTACTCATTGTTTGGAGAGAAAAAAAGATTTCAAGTGATCTGCAAAGAATAGGCTTTCATCACCCTGCAAACCTGCTACAGCATCCACACTGCATTCGTTTCTCCCCCTTCCTTCTGCTACCCTAGCAACAGCAAATATACACAATCTATAGATCATTTCTGGTCTTGTGTTCAGCCACAAGCCGAATTCTCTGCCATTCAGAAATGATTCCCTTCACTGGAAGCAGAGGAGGGGAAAAATGGGGAAAATGTGAATGGAATTCTGTCTTGTCTGAATGAAAGAGCTGGCTAGCATACCAGCATTTCTGTGAATGAAGCAGGGCCTTGCAGCCACTGCCAGGCAATCCCTGGGATGCTAACTCTCTGGACCAATGAGATCCTGCCTGGATGACTCATTCAACAAAAGGCTTGCTCAATAGTGGCAGATTCCATTTCACGCACAGGGAAGATTTTTCAACACATATCACTACCAAAGAGAATATACATTATTTCCAACTCATGTATGCAAACCACAATTTTTCTACCTCTGGATGGAGGTCCAAATTCTTCTTTTTTGTCAAAATAAAGGAAAAGAAAAGAATGAGATTGAGCTGTTTGAGTGATAATCCAGAGTATTCCCCCCTACCCAATAGATTGAGTTGGTTCCTACATACTGAGGATGGAAAAAACGTGATCCTATGTACCTTGATGCCTATGAATCAACATTGCCGGGTACACTGGAAAAAAAGCTAAGATCTGCATGGAGCACCTCCTCTATGCGGAGGATGCTTTTGAGTGGGGGGGGTTGGGTGAGAACACAGAACTAGAGTTTACTACAATTATGAAGAAAAGTGTCCAGCTTCAACCAGGTTCAGAACCACATTTCTCACCTTCACCACACTGCTTGGCCTTGCTTGACTTTCACCTGCAATGATGCAACCTGTGCTAGCAACCTGAGTGACCCCTTTTTTGCTTTTTGTCTTTTCCTCTGTATGTTTATTTGTTGCCTTTCCTCAGACTTTGGACTCATTTTGAATTAAAGCAAAGTAAAACAAAGTAAAACAATCCCCAAGGATTATTATTAAAAATTCATTCAAGAACCACTTATATATCCTATAAGGTCTCATTTAAAGCATTTGAAATATAAAAATAAGAACAAAAGGACAGTAAACTCCTCCCCATTAAAAGACCCTTCTAGTTAATATCCACTAGCTTGTCTAAGGCCACATCTACATAGACCTGAACATCTGGAAGGAAGTGGGATAAAAGGGGTAGTTTCCAGAAAACAACCCCCATGGTGCACTGAAGCATGTGTTTAGCCCAATGGTTCTCAAAGTGGAGCCCTTGAGGCTCTGTGAAGCATACTGAGGGGCTCCAGGATTACCTCCTCCTCCCTATCCAAGCTTTCCCTCCTCTTTCCTGCTCTTTCCCCTTCCCCTCTTCCCACCTCCCTTGCTGCCAAAAGCTCTTTCTCCTTGCCTCCCTTGCCCCAAAAGCCCCTTTTCCTTCCATCTCCCTTGCTTCTCAGATCCATTTTCCTTGTCTTCCTTGCTTCCAAAACCCTATTTCCCTCCCACCACTCAAGGGTGCTTTGATTGTGTTTTTCCTGCATGACAGAAAGGAGTTGAACTGGATGGCATCTGGCGTTTATGTTGTTGTTGTTGTTATTATTATTACAAAGGCAGGGTGGCCATCCATTGGGGGTGCTTTGATTGTGCCTTTCCTGTATGGCAGACTGGGGTTGGATTGGACGGCCCTGGGGCTGCTCTTAATAATAATAATAATAATAATAATAATAATAATAATACCGCTTTGAGTCCCCCCAGGGGTGAGAAAGGCGGTATATAAATACTGTAAATAAATAAATAAATAAATAATTCTTATAGCAAAAACTAGGTGGCCATCTGTTGTGGGTGCTTTGATTGTGCATTTATTTGTTTGTTTGTTTGTTTGTTCGATTTTATATTCCGCTCCTCCCTGCAGGCTCGGGGCGGTTCACATAGCATACATAAAACAACAATGTACATAAAATATTAAAATTACATAAAATTATTTCATAATAAAACAATGATCGGCAGGCAATTTAAACTTCCGGTTTTCAATTAAAAGCAAGCCTAAAAAGAGTGGTCTGAAGGGGGTTGGCAGAATGGGGTTGGACTGAATGGCCTCTGGACCTGTTCCTATTACTATTGTAATTATTATAACAAAGGCTGGATTGCCATCTGTTGGGAGTGCTTTGCAGTCATGGGGAAGCCCCCCCCCCCCCAAGAATATCCAGATGCAAGAATTGGATATGGTGCTCTCAGGAATACAAACACCTTTTCTCTGAGAGGAGATCATTTTCCCTTTTTCTCAATCAATTGGCTGCTTTTGCTCAGCGCATTTCCAAAATGGTAAGAAAAAAATATGTCTTCATATTGGATCGATTCTGCATGAGAGGAGCTTTGTGGGTGCCGTGGCAGCTTCTTCTTAATTCCCCAGGATGCTTCTAGAAACTCAGGAGTGGAACTAAATGGCTTAAATTTACATACTAATCTGGATTAAGTGGTTGTGTAGAATCATCCACAAAGTGAATGCACAAAGTAGAATTAAAGCAGTTTGACACCATTTTACCGACCATTGCTCAATGCTATGGAATCACAGAAATTGTCATTTTACAAGGTCCTTAGCCTTCTCTGTCAAAGAGTGCTGGTGACTCACCAAACTACAACTCCTATGATCCCATTGCATTGAGACTGGCAATTAGAGTGCATTAATTCTAAATTACAAGTCTTGCTGATGCAGCACAGCAAAGAGAGGCAGGTTAGCCTTCTGTGGGAGAGAGTTTCACAACTGAGGAACAACCACCAAGAAGACCCCATAGTGTGTTCACAAGATGTGCCTGTGCTAAAGATGGAACAGAGGGTAGCTTCCCCAAATATTTTAAAACACAGGCAGGCTCATATAGGGAGAAATGGCCTTTCAGACAGCTTGGACATAAGCCATATAAGGGATTTATAGATCATAATAAGGATTTTGAATTATGCCTCAAAACAAACCAGTAGGAAGCTGTTGCAACAAGGCTGTTGCAACAAGGGTGTTATATGTTTATTTATTTATTTATTTATTACTTTGGACTTTTATGCCGCTAAACTCCGTGAGGCTCGCAGTGGCTTACAAGGCCAAGAGGCAACAAATAACATAGCAATAGATGACAGACAAAACAATACAACAATCGGAAGGGGGTGGGGAAAGGGAAAAGAGTCAGGGTTCGGGACATAGAAGATGATCCAGGGCCTAGGCTGGACCCACTAGACCATCAAAGGATGGAAGCCTGGGGGTCTTACGGCAAATCCCCTCCGCTGGCCATAGGAAAGAAGTATGGGCCAGCTTCCTCCGTCCCGCAGCCTGGCAGAGAGAGCCAGGCATAATAAAGAGGTGTTGTTTATTGGCTTCAGATGTGACCGGTGGCTACGCTCGAACCCTGGGCCCCAGAAGGTTCTAGGGCGAAAAGATCGCCTGGACCTGGGCTCAGGGGCGGGGGGCTTCATCCCTCCCAGGTGGCTAGCCAAGCGTGCGAGGAGTCCGGGGAGTCGATGGCCCCGACGCTGGAGGTCTCTGGAGGAGTCGGAGGGAGAGGGGCTGGTGCTCCCTGGCCTGCGACGACGCCTCTTCCGGCGGCGGTGCGGTTTCGGCTCAAGGCATCTGGTCGCTGTGCTGTCGTCTGGGTTGGCCGCCCTCAAAGATGTCCCTCTATAAACTGGGCCACCGGTCTTACCCTGGTCACCAGCCGGTGACGGGACAGAGGGTGGTCCAGACAGTTTTCGGGGCCGCCATCAACAAGCGGCAGGCCCGGCGGCGGGACCGGGCCGCAGGGACCCCTGCCAGCACCTGGGAGACGTTGAAGTCCTCCGGTGCCGCTGGCCGGGCGCCCAGCAGCGGTGGATGCTCCGGATCGGGGAGGGGCGGGGTCAGGGCACCCCGCATGGAGGAGGGGGACGGGGCAGGAGACGCCGAGCAGTTCGAGCCAGGCGCCATCTTGGTGGACTCGGCCACCGCCCACTCCTCCCGGCCAGGGGGGGTCCTGTGCCCCAGCGCCCTCCATGGGCTCCACCAAGGGTCCTGCATGGCTCCCACTGCAGTCTCAGCACCAGCTGGGGGCCTCTCTTCGGGGGGAGGGCCTCTCTCGGCGGGCCAGCCGGCGGGGTTCGGGGAGGGGGTGGGGGTGGTCCGCGCAGCAGCTCCAAAGGCACCGGAGTCGAGGGGGCCTGGCACGCTCGGGGACCGCTCATGCAGGGGAGCAGCTGCAGGCACCCCACTCACCCTCCTTCGCCCGTCTTCTCCTCGGCTGTCTTCACCGGGTTCCGCTGCTCCTCTCGCCACCATCCCACAGTCCCTGGAGCTGTGAAGGGGCGCCAGCATCGGCCTCAGCCTGTCCAATTCCCCCAACCAGGCGGACAACCGCTCGACCAGCCGGTCGAGGTGTAGGAGGAGGCTGGTGAGGTCTGGCAGTGCATCCCGGTTGGTCACGGGTTGCTCGCCAACACCCCCCTGGACGGCATTGGGAGGGGTGAGAGACCCGGCTTCCTCCAGGCCCGGCCAGGGGATGGGGGACCAAGCCAGGCACTCCCGAGGGGTCGTCGTGGCCACTGGGGTCCCGGAGGTTGCTGCGTCCTTCAGGCCTGCAAGGGCCCTGAGGACCGAGGCCGGCGCTCGAGCGACCCCCATGGCAGATTCGGCGTCGGCCTGCAGGACTTCGAGGAGGGGGAGGGAACACTTCGGAGGCTCCAACAGCGGCCGAAAGTCCCCCCCCCCCGAATCCAATGTTGCCTGTATCTATTGCCTGGTTTGACAACAGTCCATGTGAGAAAGATCTTAGAGTCTTCATGGACAACAAGTCGAACATGAGCCAAAAGTGTGATGTTGTTGTTGTTTATTCATTCAGTCGCTTCCGCCTCTTCGTGACCTCATGGACTAGCCCACGCCAGAGCACCCTGTCAGCCGTCACCTCTCTCAGCAACTTCAGAGTCAAGCCAGTCACTTCAAGGATACCATCCATCCATCTTGCCCTTGGTCGGCCCTCTTCCTTTTTCCTCCCATATTTCCCAGCATCCTTGTCTTCTCAAGCTTTCCTGTCTTCTCATGATGTGGCCAAAGTATTCCATCTTTGCCCCTAATATCCTTCCCTCCAATGAGCAGTCGGGCTTTATTTCCTGAAGTATGGACTGGTTGGATCTTCTCGCGGTCCTAGGCACTCTCAGAATTTTCCTCCAACACCACAGTTCAAAAGCATCTATCTTCCTTCGCTCCGTTTTCCTTATGGTCCAGCTCTCATATGCCTAGGTTACTATGGGGAATACCAATGCTTTAACTATGCGCATCTTCGTTGCCAGTGTGATGTCTCTACTCTTCACTATTTCATTGAGATTGATCATTGCTCTCCTCCCAAGAAGTAAACGTCTTCTGATGTCCAGATTTCCTGTGATGCAGCTGCTGGAAGGTGTCCAGAGGAAGAGGGCAACTAAAATGATCAAAGGCCTGGAGAATATGCCCTATGAGAAGCATCTTAAAGAACCGGGTCTGTTTAGCCTGCAGAAGAGAAGGTTGAGAGGAGACATGACAGCCATGCATAAATATGTGAGAGTGTCCTAAGGAAGAGGGAGCAGGCTTGTTTTCTGCTGCCCTTGTCACTAGGACTCAGAGCAGTGGGCACTTGAACATTAGGAAGAACTTCCTAACCGTACAAGCTGTTCAACAGGAGAACTCACTGCCTCTGAGTGTGGTGGAAGCGCCTTCCTTGGAAACTTTTAAATGGAGGCTGGATGGTCATCTGTCAGGGATACTTTGTGCTTTTCCTGCATGGCAAGAGGTTGGACTAGATGGCCCATGTGGTCCCTTCCAAATCTATTAATCTATGATTCTATGATTCCTGGTCAAAACTCTGACCACAGCATTTTGGAACTGCTGAAGTTTCCATGTATAGTGTTTTACAGTAATCTACATGGGATAGATTAAAGGTGAATGCTTTGGAAAGCTATGGGGCAAATTCTGCCCCCCCCCCCCCGCCGCCGCCCACACACAATAATACGGTAGCAGATATTTTACCATTGAAGGGGATATAGCTGATCTAAGAGAAATGAGGATTTCTCTTGTTTCAAACAAAAAAATATACATTTGAAAATCAGGATGTTTGTCAAACAAATCTTTGTCATTCAGCAGAACAACATGGCTCTAGGTTGGCCATATTTGGGTTTCTAGAATGTCTTGTTAAAATAATCGCAAGAGCAGAAATTCACTAGGTGATGTTTTCCCCTTCTCTGCCTCGCCGAATGATGAGTAAAATATAATTCATCTATCCATTTTGGTCAACTGTTAAAAGCACAGAAACCATGTCAGAATCGTTTCTTTATTTTATTGAAGGTGGGTGCATGCCATCCATCTAAGGGCCAAAGTACATTTCAACAAAAAACGAGAAACACAAAATGTAATAAAATAAATAGCAAGAAGATGATATAGGATATATTAATATAAGACATAAAAGCGGGAGCTGAGAAAAAATGTTCAGGAATTTTGTGGCCTTCAGCAAACATCACTTTCAACATTTCTTTTCAATCCTTAAATGTAGAAACGGTCATGGCCTGGCTCATAGGGTTGCTGTGAACAAAGTAAATTATCTAAACTGCTTTGCAAATTAATCCTTATTTACCAGATTTTTTAAAACTTGTGTTTCATAACTAGGGAGAATTGTGGGGTTTTGAAAGTTGCCAAAATAATAATAAACTTTATTTGTATCCCACCCTCCCTCCCCAAAGGGACTTGGGCGGCTAAAATATTAGGGTGAAGGCCAAGGTTAAGCACATTTATGCACTTCCTGACTCTACTGAGAATTATAATGCCTTCTCCAAACTGAGTCATTTTGCCTACAATTGGTGCCCCCCCTCTTATGAATTATGGTTTATTTTTAAGAAAGCACTTTTTAATTCCAATATATTATGCAAGCCTGAACATAATTGTTATTCCTTGGTACAATGAAAATTTGATAAAGAACATTTACTCAAGTTCCACTGGATCTATGAATATATTCAGATGGAAGAAACAATTGGACTTAAGCCATCTATTGTGATGAGAACAATTCACAATGGCAAGGGTGATGCTACATATTTCATGAGACTTTTTATTCTGTTTGTAAAACATGACAAGTAACTGAAACGTGGGCCACTGTTACAACACATTTGTGAAGTAAGGTTTCCACTTAACTCTTAATGACAACACAGCAGTTCTCCTGTGGCCATGGAGGACGGGGGGACGGGACTGAGTTTGATTTTGTGGGGTGAGCCGGCTGAGTCTGAGTGTGAGAGGATCTACCCTAGCAAACCTTTCGTATATGGGATATATTGATCATAGTGATCAGATCATGATATGAATACACATAACAGTTAAAATAATGTACCAGTAAGACCTTCTCGTGGACTACCCTGAGAATTTGGGGGGGGTGAGCAACAGACACACAAGTGGCTAAAGATTAAAGATTACTAACTGGGGCTAGCTATAGGGAGCATACCACACCCCTATTAAAGCAGCTCCACTGTCCCAGCTTTCCAAACCTTCCAGGCTAGTCTAACGACATTGCTATTTATGACCTAAGATTGATTTGGAGTAGTGTACTATGGTTGTATGTGATAACATCAACCATTGTTGCTTGGCACTTTAGTTCGTTATTAAAGAAGCCCAATTACCCACAGGTATGACAGTGCTTTATAAATTTTAAACTCTTAATTTTATCAATTGATGTTGTCCATTGTTTATATTCAGTTAATTTATGTATTGTGTTGTTGCTATGTAATTTTATCTTTATGTGTGACACCTTGAGTGCTTTTGTGAGCCTCCCCAAGTCCCTTCACGGAAATGAGGCGGTGTACAAATAAAGATGATGATGATGATGATGATTATTATTATTATTATTATTAAGGGAAGCATAATTGGAAAGCAATTAGAACTCTCTGTAACAGTTTTTTTTTCTTTTAATATTAAACAGAGCTTGAACTAACAGTTGGGTGATGAGACAGATAAGAAATCTTCTTGTGTGTGTACATAAGGATTTCCACGTGTGCACATTAGAAGTCCAGCACATCTCAGAGAGAATTTTTAAAAAACTTCCACCAGATGTTCCCCGTCCCCTCTCCATCTTGATCAGTTTCGAAGGAAGGCATGAGGATGGCAGGGGACCATTTCCCAAAACTGACAGGTCTGTGTGTGGACTTACTGTCAGGTCCCAGTATTGCTTACTCCACTTTTTAAACCCACATTTTGACACTGTCTGGAAGTGCCCCTACATAGGCTACTTAGTAATCTCAACTTATGTCTGCAAAATGAATGCCGTTTGACACCACTTCAACTGCTACAATCCAATGCTAAGGAATCATGGGAATTGTAGTTTTACAACGTATTTAGAGTGCTGGATGCACAACAAACTACCAATCCCAGGATTCCATAGTATTGAGCCATGGGTGTCAAAACTGCATTAATTTTACAGTATAGATGCACTCTTTGTTGACTGTGTTGCATGGTAGGGGGTTGGACTAGATAGCCTTTGTGGTCTCCACCAAGTCGATGATTCTATGAAAGGTAAATACAGGGATGCCACTAGGGGCGCTTCCACACAGCCATATAATCCAGAATATCACGGGAGAAAATTCCACAATATCTGCTTTGAACTGGGTTATCTGAGTTTACACTGCCATATATTCCAATTCAAAGCAGACATTATGGGATTTCCTGCCTTGATATTCTGTGTTATACGGGTGTGTGGAAGGGCCCTAGGTAAATGTAACAGTTTCTATTTGGATCTCAGAGATATACCAAAAATAAAATTGCCTTGGATATTCAGTGGGAATGCTGAACATTCAAAAATAAGTTTATTTCCTTCATCAGCCAAACAGTTTCTTTGTGCATATTGAGAGTGGGATGGGAACAGTATAACATTCATCTTTCAAACAGAGTTTAAATTGACCTGTGATGAATTCTGTTGGATACAAAGTAGGGTCAATCATAATTTTTAAACAGCTTTTTTTTTTACAACAAAAAGAGCAAACCTAGGATCTCAGTAACTTTAGGATGACTATTTCTTTCCTCCAAGGTATGGCCCGTTTTCTCTCGCACACATGCACAGCCCCATGAATTGCCAATGGGGCATTATGAGGCTGCAATTCAAAGAAACCAAAGCCCTTCTCAGTGAGAGAAGAAATAGCTTTCGCAGATGGATGTTCGGTTTCAAAGCGATCCAGAGAAAACAAATCCACGAGTGGGGTTCACAGCATTCAGAATGCCTCACTAGACTGCTAGCCTATTCTTGAAAGGGGAGAAGACTATGTACTTATGCTATCAATACAGACAGAAGCAATAACAGAATAAGAATACAATTTTGGTTATTCTTGTTCTGTAAATTGAGGCTTCAATAGTTCAATATATTTGGTGTGTGTGGTGGTGATTCGGGGGATCTTGCAACTTCTCCTTTATAGGCACTGTTTCCATGGCAATTGTGTTGCTAAGGATGGGCCCAATAAGCACATTACAGCCTTATCTGCATTTGGAAGTCATTCCTGTAAAAGGACAGATTGGCAATAACAGCACTGGCAGAATAAAGTGTTAAGACTCGCAAATCTGGCTCTGTGAGCAGCAGCCTGGTGTGCAAGACGTCTTGCTGAGGTTAATGTGCTGGCTGGGAGACGAGCCCACATCCCATAATAATACTTTCTGCTTGAGAATAGCTCTGGGAGTTATGTGGATTTTCAAAAAAATGAAGCACAGTCAATGGCCCTTCCTTTTGCTATGCTTTTTAGTTTGTACTCATCATCGGGATAGCATACACTTGGTACCCAACAAACAGATTATATTGTCCCTCCCTGGATGCATCTATACAGTGTTCCCTCACTTATCGCAGGTGTTATATTCCAGGACCACTCACGATAAGTAAAAATCCGCAAAGTAGGGATTATAAATTGATAGTGTGTGTGTGTGTGTATATATATACACACACACACACACACACACACACAATTTCAAGCTTGAGGCCTCTCTCGCCTTTCTTTCCCTGGACGTTGGTCCCCCTCCTCCCTCCTGACCCCCGCGCTCTCTCTCTCCTTCACTCATGGCCTTCCAGGTCAGGCGAGGCAGGGCGCAGGGGCAGTAGCAGCAGACGGGTCACCAGGACAGGACCATGGCTCCCTCGCCCTGCTCCTTGTTCAAGGCCAGCACTGCTATGACAGTGGCAGCAACAGGGAAGCCTGCTTGACCCGGACGCAGAAACCCAGACCTGGGGCGACACATGGGAGCTTGGCAGGAAAGCCTCCTCCTGCTCCTCCTCCTCTTCTCTGAGGTGCTCTAGGGAAATTGGGACGAGCAAGGCCTTGTCAGGGGAGGAGGAGAAGGAAGAGAAGGAGGCAACAGCATCTACACTGGAGAAACAGCGGGTATACAGTGTTTCTTTGCTATTTGTGTATTTTAAATTCTTTTTAATTAAAAAAATGCAAAACAGCGAGTTTGCAGAAAGTGAACCACGAAGTAGCAAGGGGTCCTCAAATTAAGGCCCATTATTCAGTTCCCATTATTCTATACTTAGCATTGAGCCATGGCACTTAAAGTGATGTCAAACTGCAATAATTCTACAATGGCACTTAAAGTGATGTCAAACTGCAATAATTCTACAATGGCACTTAAAGTGATGTCAAACTGCAATAATTCTACAATGGCACTTAAAGTGATGTCAAACTGCATTAATTCTACAATGTAGATGAATTTCTGTGGGATGCACCCAAGGAAATGAGGTATCTTGCCATCTGCTTTCTATGGCAAACTACTGCTCTTGAGGTTCAACAAAACAAATGTTTAAAGGAGTTAATTCTCCAAGACAGAGGAAAAACTGAGGGCTCCTTAAGAAATTGGGGTGTGGGCCCAAATAAATTCATATGGTGTACTAATATCAGACTGATCCACTCTAGAAAATCAAGATCTGTTCCAATTGCTGAAAGGTGGCCAAACCACTGTTAATATTTCTGCAAATATTATTTTAAACATGATTTTCTAGAGTGGTTTCTGGATGGTAGATAGCATAGCAGTTGCTGTAGGTTCAAATAGGACCAGAAACCTGATTACATTGTTCTTCACAAGTAGTCATGATGGCAATAATTGTTTTGCATACAAACTTCTGATAATACATCATTTATGTATTATCCCTCCCAACTTAGCTTCAACCCACACAATAATAGTTTTTTAGAAAAGAAAATGTGGCAGCACCTTTAATACTAACTGGTTTTTATTTCTGCATGAGCTTTTGTAAATAGAAATCCACTTATTTGGATTCAGTACCATATTCTAAATCAGCATTTCTCAACCTGGGGGTCAAGACTCCTGGGGGGGGGGGGGAGTGGCAAGGGGGGTGTCAGAGAGGTTGCCAAAGACCATCAGAAAACACAGTATTTTCTGTTGGTCATGGTGGTTCTGGGTGGGAAGTTTGGCCCAATTCTATTGTTGGTGGAGCTCAGAATACTCTTTGGTTGTAGGTGAACAATAAATCCCAATAACTATAACTCCCAAATGTCAAGATCTATTTTTCCCCAAACTCCACCAGTACTAACATTTGGGCATATTGAGTATTCAGGCCAAATTTGGTTCAGATCTATAATTGTTTGAGTCCACAATGCTCTCTGAATGTAGGTGAACTATGACTCCAAAATTCAGGATCAATGCCCACCAAACGCTTCCAGTATTTTCTGTTGGTCATGGAAGTTCTGTGTGCCAAGTTTGGTTCAATTTCATTGTTGGTGGAGTTCAGAATGCTCTTTGATTGCAGGTGAACTGTAAATCTCAGCAATTACAACTCCCAGATGGCAAAATCAATTCCCTCCCCAACCCCACCAGTATTCAAATTTGGGTGTATCGGGTATTTGTGCCAAATGAAAATATATCCTGCATATCAGATATTTACATTACGATTCATAACAGTAGCAAAATTACAGTTGTGAAGTAGCAACAAAAATAATTTTATTGTTTGGGGTCACCACAACCTGAGGAACTATATTAAGGGGCCATGGTATTAAGAAGGTTGAGAACCACTGTTGTAGGTGCTGAGGGACTACGGTTCCCAGTCTTATTCATAACTGGCTATGCTGCTATGGATGCCGAGATCGCTAAACCTAAATGCTGCTTCCTAAACCACAGATCCCAGGATTCCATTTAAAACATGCAACATTTTGATTCCATGAACTACATTAAACCTGTTTGGCATAAAAATACATCTCAGTACTTGGAGGGTTAATCTGGGGAGTCGTGACTACTTGTAAACTGTCAACTTCTCTCCGAGGATAAATAATTAAAGCTTCAGGAAGAACAAGCACACAGGAAGCCGTGGAGATTGGATATACGTAGGTGTGGAAGGCATTCATTTTTATCCAATCACTGAATAAAGAGCACATTATTCATGCAATCTGGTTCATTCACTGCTACGTGACCTGAACCACAATAGGAGACTGCCGCAGCCAGTCTTCCTGAACCGAACTGCATAAGAAGGCAAGAAGGGAAAGGACTCTTTAGCTGTAACCGCACAGTGTTTCACGTAGAACAAAACGCGCCACTGTAGACATATGCAGGTCCTGCAGTGACGATTATGCTGAGATCTGCTATTGAGAACATAACATGGTTTGCGCATGACTTTCCTCCTCCCCTTACAGTATAAGAAGCCAGGGAGTCTACCATGATATGAGACTTCACTTTCTTTCTCTCATCCACAGTTTGAACTTTGCCTTGCATTATTTATTTTCCTCCAAGAGCCAGAGTGCTATAGAGCAGAGCTTTCCAAACTGTATGTTGTGACATGTTAGTGTGTTGACTGTACTGTGTAGGTGTCTATGTTATTATCTTACAAATCATATATTTTCAAAAATACAAATGAAAAGTTTTCATGAGATATGTTGTGTCCCCATACATGTTGTTATTACAATTTAGGAATGTGTATTTATTTCTATAAGGGCTTGGCTTAACTTCAAGTTTGCTAGTAAGACTGAATTATTGTGTTGCAAAATGATTCATGTCTAAAAAGTGTGTCACCAACATGAAATGTTTGGAAAGCTCTGCTTTAGAGGCTTGAGTGTTAGACTAAGGTTTTGTTCTTACTCGGGATGCATTTGGGGGCCACGGTGACGCTATGGGTTAAACCCTTGTGCTGCTAAATTGCTGATCTGAAGGTTAGCAGTTCGAATCTGCAAATGGGGTGTGCTCCCGTCTGTCAGCCCTAGTTCCTGTCAACCTAGCAGTTTGAAAACATGCAAAATGTGAGTAGATAAACAGGTACCACTTTGGCGGGAAAAGACAGAGACGCGCCAAACAATCTTGCCAACCAGATGACCAGGAGCTGACAACCTCCCCAGAGCCAGAGATGAGCACTGCCTCCAGAAACCGGAAATGAAAGGAGAAGCCTCTGCCCTTGTGTCTCATTGTATATGACTGTAAAGACATTGAATGTTTGCCTATGTGTGTAAATGCTGTAATCTGCTCTGAGTCCTTTAGGGGAGAAGTGCAGAATATAAATAAAGTGTACTACTATTGAGGGCGAACAACCAGGGGCCCCCTGCATTCAAGTTTATCTGACCTGCAGCAGGGAGTTCCGCAGTTCATGGTTGTCCCAATTGGGCCAAGCATCGCTGGAAGTGTGGCTACAGCAGCAGCTTCAACCAACAGTATTTCTTTTCTTTGCTTTCTTCCCCTGACCCTAACATTGTAACAAATCCCCTAATAAAAGATCATTAGATTGCAACTTTTTCCTCTCCATAGTGATACATTGTGTCCTTTACTGTTTCCAACTCTCTTCAAGCATGAACCTTTCCTTTCCTGAGCCATAGATCACTGCCGACTCGCCCAGGATGCTCTTACAGCGTCCCGGGGAGGCCACAACTGCGTTCCTCTGAACCTCGGATACGGAAACCCACCGGGGCCCCGTATCTGTGGATCAACTGATCACTTCCATTTTGGTGCCATATTTTTCCTAGATTAATTATAATACTAACTGCTATCTCGCTTTTGCTCTTTGGGCCCTCTGGAGGGTGGTGCTCATTTCCATTTTTAAGCTGAAGAGCTGGCATTGTCCATAGACGCCTCCAAGGTCATGTGGCCAGCATGACTGCATGGAGTGCTGTTACCTTCCAGCCAAAGTGGTACTCATATTTGCATGTTTTTAAACTGCTAGGTTGGCAGAATCCGGGGCTAAGACCGGGAGCTCACCCTATGCACCAGATTTGAACCACCAACCTTTCAGTCAGCAAGTTCAGCAGCTCAGCGCTTTAACCCGCTGTGCCACTGAGGGTGCATAACTCTTAATGTAATTATATAACTCTTAATGTAATCCAAAAGAAAATGGGGGGGGGGGTTGATTGTATGATACCATTGAATAAATTGGGTTGGCCTTAAAAATTTTATTTTATCTGATTTTTAATTTATTTTTTGAAAACATTGAAAAATGTACTGTTTGAAGCATTTCATCACAAAAAAATCCCTCTTACCCACACCTTGCGGTCCAAGGATAGGCAATTGCCTTTGGTGTAATGGAGAAATTTTTATGCCTGTCCTTCTCCCCACTACTTGGAAGACCATTATAGGATTACAGGGTTATTTGGAAATCAAAATGGGACACGTGAGGCCTCTACAAGACTGTCTTAGAAAATGAATGCTTTCTGCAAGATCTTGGGGCTTTTATAAGATTTCAGATGTTGTGGGAGCCCAGACCCTCTAGATAGCCCTAAGTTTCTTGTGTAACCATATATACAGCAGGGCTTGCCATTAAGGATTCAAGTGAGACCATGGCATTCTGTATGAATTGTAGGGCACAGTAAAGCATTTTTATTTCCTGTTGTGAAAAATTAAAATTCCTGACCCAGCTTTTCTTTTCTGTTTCACCCATCCTCTCCATCATGGGGTCACAGCAGAAGAACAGGCAGACTTACGATTACAGCTGGGAAAGCCTTCGACAGGACTTAGGAATTTATTTTATTTTGACCATGACTTTTATGAACCAAAACCTATCACAAATTGTACTCCAATATCTTTCACAGTTTAAAAGCAGGAAGTACATGAGAGGGAAGAGATCTGGGCTCCAAATACCAAATCACAAAGCGTGCTTCCATATTGTAGACTGTCTTTGTTTGCCTTTGCGGTCCAATCTAAGTGCACAGATGAGTAGAGGAAATCAGGCATTTGCAGTTCATTGTAGTGCTTTCCATAGGAGAGGAGACATCACTTTTGGTGCATTGGGTTCAGAGGTGTAGCTATGGGTGATGCATAAAATAAGGGCATTGCCTCTCATAAGAACTCTGCCCCTCAATCCCCTAACTGTATTAAGTTAAAGCCTCAGTAGCACATTTATAAATAGAATTTAGGCCTCTGAATAAAAGGGGCAAAGTTACCAAGGGAACATGGACACAGCAAATGTTCATCCCAGCTGAATGACACTGGTGCTTCAGTTTAAACTAGTAACGAAGGGGAGACCATGTAAAAGATGAAGAGGTGGCACAGCGTATACTGTGATGACTCATTGTGTCTGTCTGGAGGTACGTTACTATATTGTTCACAAGTTGTAATTTGTAGATTCAGATAGAAGTCTGACATTGCTGTGAAACATCCCGTAATAGTCATTTGGAAAAGTCAAATCCAAAAGGGTAGCTTTTAATTTATTTTATTTCAGTTATATTATTTTTGCTTCCCACTTCTACAGCTGCTTAGCTTTACCAATGAAATATATCTAAGGATGGTGCTGCACTCACACGGCACAGTGAGATGCTGCAATCCAACTGAAAACTGTGAAACAGATACAGAAAAGAAAAACAATGAAGGCAACAAACATCAGATTCAGATGATTACGTGTGAAAGATGTACAGCAGCACAGATAGAAGACAGACAAAATTAGAGTCATCTCTGCCAATGAATCTCTTTGAAAAGTCCTATTGGAGTAACACTTATAACAGATCCATGGGGGAGAAGGAAGAGGAACACCTACAGTGCCGGCTGAAATCTCCCACCCACAGGTTCACATTGCTATGGCAACATTGAAACCTACTTGTATGAAGGCAACAGCAACCTCACCTTGGGCAAGACGGGATGTGAAAGGAGATGGGGGATGTGTTTATTCAAAATGGCAGCGTATCATACGCAGCAAAAAAACCCAACAACAACACCCTCTTATGCCCAATTTGCCCAAAGTCTTAATAGTTACTCATATTACAACCATAATAAGATTCAGGCAGGAAAAATAAGGCACTGGCTGATACCTCTAGGCTTTAAAAGGCTGTGTGGAAGGCTGTATCGACCTGACTGGTAAGATTTTGGAACAGGGCTGCTCATCAGGATCGCGATTGACTGGACGAAACTGGTCTCTCGCAGCCAGTTCTGAGGGGTGCTTCTGCCCTGCGCGCGGCACGCATTTTCCTCCGGGCTGCCCAGCTCAGGCAGCCCCTGACGTGACTCCCCTGCCGGCGCCTCCATCCTCAGTGCCGATTGCTGCCATCGCAGCATTGCCTGAGGAGGAGGGAGGGAGAAGAAGGAGGGGTTCGGACGCCCGACCCGGCCTGCATGCACATTTGGAGCCACGAGGGAGGACAACAACAAGGAGGCTATGGCAGCCATTTTCTGCCAAAGCCTAAGATCTTCGACTGTGAGGAGTTCATCTGCACAGCAGCTTAAAGGTCTGTCTGCTTTCGTCCTGCCTGTTTATATCTGTGGAATGATATCAGGGTGGGAGAAGGAACTCTTGGCTGGATGCATTTTTGAATGTTCCATTGGCCACATTGATCAGCATTGAATGGCCTTGCAGCTTAAAGGTCTGTCTGTTTTCATTCTGCTTGTTTATATCTGTGGAATGATGTCAGGGTGGGAGAAGGAACTCTTGTCAATATTGGGGTCATGTCCCTTATTTTTGCGAAAAATCATGTAAATGTCCCTTATTTCTTCTATCAAAATATGGGTAGGTAGATCATTTTGACTTGGTTGTTTTATAAGTAGCACGCATGCTGAAAAAGTGTGAGCACCCCTGTTTTGGAAGAAGTGGGTTTATACAAAGGAACAACTTGGCAATAGAAGCACACAAACAAATGTTGCTGCTAGAAGATAAGATTTATTACTGGTAGAAGATGCAGCAGATGGTACACAACAGAGAAACATTCCAGCATTTTTGCTAAAGGGGTCCAGCGTTCTCTAGCAGCCAATGGTAGAATTGGGTCCCCCAACTACTTAAAGCCAGACTATTCCTGGCCAAATCACATTCCCTATTGCTGGCTATATGGTGAGGCTAGGTTGGAATGTATCTCTTTCTGAAGCAATGGAAAATGAGACTTTCAATAGTTCTATGGTTCAGAATCAAAGAAAGAAAATCAAAGTGTGCAAGCGCAACTCGTCTCTCTCCTCGTATCTATGAGTACCAGCAGGAGAGCAATAGAAGAAAATGCATTCCCCCAATCTGTTCCATGCCTTGATGTCTTTTCCCTATTCTGGACTGCCTAGCTAATCAAACAAGATATCAAACAAGGTGACTAATGCAAATAAATTGACTTTTTCTCTGCACTGCATAGCTGTTAACATTTGGCCATGGTGCTAATAAGGATTGTCAAAACTCATCTTCCCAATTGCAGAGGCCCACCTCACTACACAAGAATGCCTACCCATTTTTTATGAACCAATGTCTCCAGGGGTGAATGAACTGCACCCAATGGTACTAAAAAATCTCATAAGAGTAATGTTGGAACCCCTGCCAGGTACAGTATCTCTGAGAATTAATTGAGAACAGGAGAGATTCTAGCAGACTGGCAGTGGGTGAATGTTGTCCACAATTGCGAAATAGGGGGGGAATAGGATGCTACGGCCAGTTTGAGATCAATACTAGGAAAGGTTTTAGAATAAAAAATTAATTTGTCTGTCTATGAGCATTTCTCGGGCAAAAAAGGATCACAAGTAGGAAACCCCCTGGTATAGACTGTATCAGTATCAGCCAAACTTTGGAGCTCAATGACTGATTTTACACTCAAGAACCCATATCAGTCCTCCAAAATCATGAAACCAGAAATGTCCAGGAGTCCACTTTCACTTCTGATGAGAGAAATTTTACTTTTTAACTTTAAAAATAGACTTCTAATCACATACAGTTCTTCCAGTCACATGCCCCATTATACCTGCAACATAAAGTCGGCCTTTAAGAATACACCTTTCAGTTCTGTTTTTCTTTTTCAGTGTTTGTCATTCCCTTCTCAGAACTGTTTCTTCTTTCACTGACACACACCTAGCTGAAGGGGCAGAGAGGATGAGTCATCTTCTCCAAAATGGCTTTTTATAGTCCTGCTATGAATCTCCAACTAGCTGTCCAGGGACAAGTGTCTGTAATTTCTCTAACAAAAAGAAGCAGCTAGAATACTGAGTTGCTTGACCATTAAGGAACTTCTATCATTTTGGCTTCTTCAAGCTTGTCCAAGCTTCTGGCTCCTTCTTAGTTATCAGATAGTAATCCTGTAACAATATTAAGGAATTTGGAAAATTATTATAATTATTATAAAAATGAAAATAATAACATGCTGTTGCATCCATAACAGGGCAGTAGGGAAGGGATAGTCCCACCACATAATTCTGTCAATGCTAAGCTATATGGTTAGCTTCAGCATCTCATTATGTCCATTTTTATTACAAGTAACTTCACAGCATAACAAGAAATCTTGACAAGGAACTGAAATGGAAGAATTGAGATGCCCCCGGCAACACACATTGTGATTTCTAGAATCATATTTCACACAGCAGTGGTCAACAACCTTTCTTCCAACAATAGGAGCTTCACTTCAATCCAGGTATTTACAGTCTTCCTCCCTGATCTAATAGCCAGCGTTGTGAACAGAGTCCTTCCAAAACCATTAACAATCTGCTTATCGACTGTTTGGAAAAAAAACCTGATTCAGCCCTACTCTTATTCTTGATAAACAGCTTCTGATGGAGATTTGTCTATTTTATAGAAAATGCTCTTCCATGTGTGCAGAGTTTTCTTCATACCAGGACTATTGAGCTGATGTTGGGGACATTTAATGTTCCAGCTCCCAGCAGCAGAAGTAATACTCTTGACATAAAATATTTTGGAATATGATGAATAAAAGGATAGTATTTTTACATATTCTACATTAAAGCACATATAATAAAGGGTGAATCTACAATGTGGCAGTAATGTAGTTTGACACCACTCTAGTTGCCATGGCTCAAATTTCAAAGTTGTGGTTTTACAATGTCTTTAGCCCTCTCTGAAAAGGAAGTCTGGTGCCTCATCAAACTACATCTCCCATGATTCCATAGCTTTGAACAACAGCAGTTAAAGGAGTGTCAAACTGCATTAATTCTGCAGTGTAGATGGGTTTCACAGGGAGCATGAAATGCAAGAAGATGAAAACTACTGAAATCTGTAATGCTACAGCTCTTCATTGAAGTCTATTTGAAGAATTGACACTAGTAAGCTTGCCTCCTGAAACCAGCACAAATGAAAGATGTAGGAAAATGGGATATGAGTATAAATTCCTCAGGCAAAAACTTAACAAAAATGGCACACATATGACATTATATAAATCAGTGTTTTCCAACCAGTGTGCCGTGAGCGATCATCAGGTGTGCCGTGGGAAATTGGAACCTCCAATACCCTTTCTTCCCCCTCCTGCCAAACACTTTTTCTTCTCCACTTGGGCTCCCTTCTTCCCAGCCTCGCTCTGCTCACTTTGCCTTGCTTTGCTCTGGGGCGAGTCTGCGCAGTAGCGCCTGCATGGGCCACGTCTTCCTCCCTCCCCCCTCCCCTCCTGAACACGCTCACGTTGCCCCCTTGGATCAAAATGGTGGCAGAAGCGGCAGTGTAGAAGAAAAAGTAAGTGTTCGGCAGGAGGGGGAAGAAAGGGCGCGAAGAGGGAGGAAGAGGTCTCTGTTGAAAGCTGGCATGGGCAAACTTGGACCTTCCAGGTGTTTTGGATTCCAACTCCCACCATTCCTAGCAGCCTCAGGCTCTCCCCCCCCCCCTCAGCCACTTAAGCAGGAAAGGGTCTCAGGCTGTTAGGAATGGTGGGAGTTGAAGTCCAAAGCACCCAGAGGCTTTCCCATGCCTGTTTTAGGGGGCTTAAAGTGGTGAGCCTCCTTCCAACATTGTGATTCTGGATAGAAAACAGCAACATAACATTGTTTGAGTCCACAGTGCTGTCTGGGTGTAGGTGAACTACAACTTCCAAACTCAAGGTCAATTCTCAAGCAAACCCTTTCAGTATTTTCTGTTGGTAATGAGAGTTCAACATGCCAAGTTTGGTTCAATTCCATTACTGCAAGAGTTCAGGATGCTCTTTGATTGTGTGTTAACTATAAATCCCAGAAACTGTAACTCCCAAATGTCAAGGTCTATTTTCCTCAAACTCCATCTGTGTTCACATTTGGGCATATTGAGTATTCATGCCAAGTTTGGTCCTGATCCAACATTGTTTGAGTCCACAGTGCTCTCTGGATATAGGTGAACTTCAACTCCAAAATTCAAGGTCAATGCCCACCAAACTCTTATAGTATTTTCTCTTGGTTATGGGAGTTCTGTGTGGGAAGTTTGTGTCTTTCTGCCATTCCTGCCAGGATATCTATGTTGTGTTCATCGAAACAGGCCCAGGTTTTACACTGAGTGTATAAATACATTAAAAAACATATTAATTATATATATTACTGTGTTAGAGTGTCATTTTGTGTCATTTTGGTTGGTGGTGTGCCCCAGGATTTTGTAAATGTAAAAAATGTGCCGTGGCTCAAAAAAGGTTGAAAAACACTGATATAAATAATGAGAATAATGACTATGTGTTATTGGCACATGTTTGGAATCTGAATCACATTTCAGTTCTTCATCAGCCAGCCACTGTTTCTGAAGTTGTGACTCAGTGAAGAAGGTACTGTACAAAAGGTCTCTTTGGCTGTGAATGTACTCGTCGCTTTTGGGAAGGAAAAAGACATGCTTCAATCCTTTGGCAAAAAGAAATAGGGAAACTATCTGAAAACAAAATCATCATAAAGACTCTCTGATACTCCACCTTTCCAAAATATTTTGTTAGACTAGAAAAAATGAATTGGTGTTATCTATAAGTAGGACATTTACTGCCTTCTCCAAACTGCTAAAGGGTGGTGGATGACTTTCAACTTTAAATCAAACTCATTTTTTTTTAAAAAAAAACATTTATGACCGATCCTCATAATTATGACTCTTAACAACATGCCCTTATTGCCCCCAAGCATACACAATCCTGGATTGCCCAGCTAGGAAGTTCTGAGCACACTTTATAGCCTACAAAGACAGGCTAAGGAGGAGAAAAAGAACTACTGTTATAGTCTACAGAAATTTTAGTTTTCAGCAAAAAAATTGCACTGGACAAGTGAACAGCATGGCCTATTCACAAACTGCCCCAATTTGGCAGGGATAGTCCTGATTAATCATATCATACTCATATCATACTTCTTCAGCTGCTTTAAAAATGTACCTGTTTTGACTTACATACAAATTTAATAATAATAACAATTTTATTTTTGTACCTTGCCTCCATCTCTCCGAAAAGGCTTACATGGGGCCAAGTCCGACAGATAAAATGTGACACATTAAAATACATAACAACAATATAAAACAAAGTAAAACAACAACATTATAACAATATAAAACAGGCATCAAAATCAACAACCAATAACAAAATTCAGTTAAGAACAAAGCTACAGAACCGATCATGTTCATAACTTGGGGACTGCCTTCTTCAGTGTTGATACACTGAAGAATGGTCAGTTGGTACAGGACCATTATGCTGTTTTCAGACATAGGACTTTATCACACAGCATTGTGGCACCCTTTGCATAATGGTTCCTATGGCTCCTCTCACATGACACATGATCATTTTCATCGGTAACTTATAGGCAAGGATCTGAAACCACTACCTTTTGTAAAGTGGGTTTTAAATCACTTCACTCATCCTTTGCTTTTCCATGCACACCAGAGGCACAGTTTTTCATGTGTGATACTACACCCATCTGCAGGTCATCGGCTGTGCCAGTGACGTGTCTTGGGGGCAGTCTTCTCCTACCACTCAATTCTCCTTTGCCAAAATAGCCAATTGTACACTTCCAGTGGCAATCAGAAAAACGCCATCAGTAAAGTCATGTTTTTCTCTTTCCTCTAATTGTTTCCTATTTCTTAAAAAATCAAAATAGTGCAGCTCCACAGGAACAAAAAATGGTTTATCACTTTTTCTATTCAGATAATAGAACAAATCTGTATAAGATCTGCAATTTTTAAAAGAGGGAAGACAGTGACATTGGGGAACATCAGACAGATTGGGGAGAGTTATCCCTTGGCCATGTGATAAGTCAAAGATGCTTATTAGATACTAGCTTGGGGACCCGGCGGTGCCTGGGTTATTTGAGAAAGGCATTGTTTGTCTGTGCTCCAAATTGAGTCTAGATCCAATGTCAGCTGAGTTCACTGGGTACAAGCCCCATCATCCATGGTCCATCCTCCTCCAAACTGCACCAGAATGTAAAGTGGGTCATATGGGTTCTGTGTGCCAAGCTTGGTCTTGGTGTGAGTTGCAGTGGTATCAGGAAGTGAGTGGTGGTACTGCATCTCCCATTATCCATTGTCCGTCATCTCCCAACCACACCAGGAGGTAAAGTAAGTCATGGGGGTTATGTGTGCCAAGAATGTTTCAGGTTCGTCATTCGTTTGGGGGGGGGGGGGTGCAGTGGCCTGTGAAGTGGCATCTAATCAGAAAGCTGCCGTATGCATACATACATACCCACATACCCAAACACAAACATACAAACACTGACTTTTTTATAGATATACATGTAAAGGAGAAAAGTAGGTGTGGTGTGAAGAGTACATATTATCCAGTCCTCATCTAGCCTTCTTAAACCACAGCTTGCTTTCTTAAAAGGCATGGGCAATAAGGTCCCGAATCTTGTGTTGTCACACCAACATGATCTTGCTTCATTGTGAAGAGTAGGCAATAATTGAAGATTTCCACACTTTGCAGCTAACATAACAACCCAAAGAAATTCCATCCATCGTCTCTCTGTGCTTCCATAATACAAGAAACTGTGAAGAATCTTCCATTATGGCATTGTGGTTTGACCTCACAGATTTCAATGGTGTGGGAGGACATTCTCTCAGTAGTATGCCCCTTAGAGCTCCCAGCATATTGTGATGATGAATTGGGGACCTTCTCTTCCATCTCAGCAATCTACAATGATTTACAACAGCACCACTGAGTTTGGAAGGAGGCATTAAATTCAACTTATTTCAGCAATGTTGTAAGATCAAACAGTTCTAACAATCTCAACGAATTTTCAGATACTTTGTGTTGCATCTCAGTCTTCCCAAGGTAGTATGTCCCATGGTCTTCAGCTACAATTAATTTGCAATAGTGCAAAAACAGGCATCATGAGAGAATGCCCGCCTGGCAAGCCTTTTCTTTGCACACATCTTAAAACAACAACTTATGCATCAATGTTCAGTTTCAAAAGTTTAACACTGGTAATCCAAAACCAGCCAAAGTGTAAATTAGAACATCCTGTGAAATTAGTTTTCCCAACTCCCAATCAGACCCTACTTGGAAAGTTAAATAATTCACTTCATTTAATCCACCATAATTACTTCTATCAATCCAACCCAGAACAAAATTAAGTGGTTCAGAGCTCAAAGATGGGATTCTTAAAGTTGGGGAGAAAAATGTGGAGGACAGGAAGGCAGAGGAGGTTCAAAAGATGCGGGTTTAAAAAGAAACCAGGAAAAGCAGAGGTTAGAAAGATGAAAGGAAGAAGTAGTTTGAGGGTGAAGATCAGAAGGAGGAAAAGGAATGAATCACGACAAATAAAAGGAAAAGTGAGAGCCCGCAACTACTCCTCCCAGCAAATATCTACACAGGCCACAGACTAATCACGACTGTTTTCTCAAGACAGTTGGGAGATACCCAAAGATAACCTTTGCATCCCCCAAAATAAAGAGCATGATGCCTAATTTGAATATAAGACACACTTGAGGTACCTGGAAAATGATTTCCTGTGTAGGCTGTTAACCAGATACAAACTTTTCTCTCTTTGATACTTCCCCAGTAGAGCATCCCCAGGAGAGGGAGGATGCCCACTCTCTCAGCCCCACAGGAAGGCAAAGGAAACCTGCCCAAGGAGAACCCCAGGAAGGGCTGCCCTAAATCATTTCCCCTCTTTTCTTCCTCCTCTTTTTTTTCTAAAGAGGGGGCAAGGAAAGGAATGCCTGTTGACTTCTCCCTCCCTTCCTTCCATCCCAGAGAGGGAGAAAGAGGCAGCTGGCTGCGGAGGAGGAGTAAGAAGAAGGTGAAGAAGGGCTGACTTAATGCAAAGAGCCTTATTGGGGAGAGTGGTTCCGCGCCTCCTTCTCCTCCTCCCTGTTGACTGGAGGACTGCTTTGACAGGGCAGAAACACTACCGCCATGAGTGAAGGATTGGAAAACCCAAGGAAAGGGCGAACAGTACTGGAAGAGGCTGAGAAAGGAGCTGCGGGAAGAGCCATCCTCCTCTTCCTCCTCCTTTTTCCCCCGCTGCGGAGAGTGAGCTTGAGTTCTAGCCCACGCGCACCTCTCTTATTATTATGTCTGCCTCTCCCTTGACAACTCCGCACTCCCTTGTTTGCTACCTTCTCAACCTGGCGGTCGCGTTTGCCAATTTTAGAGAGGTCACGGCAGTGCCTCCTTAGGCTGGAGTCATTTTGGATGGGGTGGGGCCAACCAAGGTGGCCATCATCGCCCCCCTGGATCGCTCCAGCACCCCCCAGGGTGGCGGTAGCACCCACTTTGGGAATGATGGCCTTAGATCATGTAGTCTTACTTACTTTTTAACCAAACAGCAATGTAACATCGCAGCACTATCAGTCTATTCATAAGGTCATCATATCTTGAAGTCAACTTGATTTCATAACAACCTGAAATGTTCCATTCCAGCTGATTGTGACAGGTAAATGTGTTTTCCAGAATTGGTGGCCGAGCCTGCTTTTTTCTTCCTCATTCCTCTTCCTTGCTGTTTGTGTGTCATACTTTTTAGATCTTAAGCATAAGGACAAAGAGATGTGTGTGTGTGTGTGTATATATATATTATTTTTTAAGGTGGTTTATATTAAAATCACTTATTTTTTTAAAACAGATACCCATTTCCACTTTGGTCTAGGCACTTTGCAAACCTGCTGTGATATGTATCATTTAGATCAGAGCTTTCCAGACTGTGTGTTGTGACATCTTAGTGCGTCAGCTGCAATGTGTAGGTATGTTGGGCAAATATGTGAAATGAGCAATAAATCATATATTTTAAATGGGAAGGTTTTCATGAGATACGTTGTGTCCTCCCACATTTTGTTATTACAATTGATGTATGCGTCCATATCTCTTATGAGGAATTAGTGCAACCTCTGTAGCATTGCAGCACACCCAAATACCTGGGAGGTATCCTGGACCGCAGGGCCGTAGCCGGGGGGAGTGAAATTTGGGGTGGTTGTAACACCTCCACCCCACCCCCCACAAAATCTGGTTTACTCATGAATTTTAACTGGTTAACCAATTTATGAGTAAACCAAGGTTTCTTTTTTAACCTGACACATTTCAGGGCAGGGTTGAACTTTTAACCCCCACCCCCGCTACGGCCCTGCTGGACTGTGCTCTGACCTACAAGAAGCACTACTTGAATATCAAGCAACAAGTGGGTGCTGGAAACAGGCATGTAGCCAGGGGGGGCTAAGGGGGCTTCAGCCCCCCCCCCTTGAAATTCTCAGAGTGGTCCACGAGAAGGCCTTACTGGTACATTATTTAAACTGTTATGTTTATTCATATCATGATCTGACCACCATGCTCATTATATCCCACATTAATGGGGTTATTGGGATAACAATTCAAAAGGTTTGCTAGGGTAGACCCTCTTCCACCCAGTCTCAGCCTCCCCCTTGAACCAAACTCAGCCCCCCGCGAATCAAAATCCTGGCTACGGCCCTGGCTGGAAACAATATCATACGAAAGCTGACTGGCACAAGCTGGGGATCACAACCAGATACAGTGAAGTCATCTGTCCTTGTGCTTTGCTACTCTGCAGCTAGTGTGGAACACATCTTAATGGGACATGCCGCATTATCACAGGATGTCTACGCCGTACACTGTTTAGCTGGTATTGCACGACCTGACATCTGCTGGGAAGTAGCAGCCAATAATGAAAAGACCAAGACAGTGACTTCTCTGGCCCATCCCATTCGAATATCAGAAAAACCCCTCCAGTGTTTTCTGTTCTTAAATCAAGAAATAGTTTTCGAAGATCTACAAAGTCACTTGCAGCAACTCCTCAGCAAGCAAGAGTCCAAAAGTGGCAGGCTAAAACCTGGAACCTCAAGTCATGTCTGATACCGAATGAGACTCCTCCCTGGGCACACAGAAGACTGGGTGACTTGGAAGGTGTTCAATAGACTGCACTCTAGCACCACGAGATGTAGAGCCAACCTTCAGAAATGGGGCCACAAAGTGGAGTCCACAAAATGCGAGTGTGGAGAAGAGCAAACTACAGACCACCTATTACAATGCAGTTTGAGCTCTGCCACATGCACAATAGAGGACATTCTTACAGCAACATGAGAGGCACTCCAAATGGCCAGCTACTGGTCAAAGGACATCTAATATAATGCCAAGTTTTTAAATTCTGTTTTAAAAAAACCAGAAAAACCCCAACTAATCCAAACCAAAACATTACAACTGTACCCTTGGCTCACTTCTGATATGATAAATAAATAAGTGTAAACTCTATTTTACTAGGAAAACTGAATTGAAATGTTTTGAAAACTCTGGTTTAAATCATGGTGGGCAACACTAAGACTATTTCAAATGATAAAGAACAACAACAAACCAGAAGTCCGGATCTCATTTTTGAAGAAAAAAATGAGTATTATATTTAAAGCTTCACCAATGAATTCCCCTTTTCCCAGAAGAAGAGCCGCCCAGGGTCTTGGAAGGAGTAAGGGAGCCATAATAAAGCTTAGAGGCTCCTTGCAGTCCGAAGGATGTGCTTTGCTTAAGATAGTCATTAACTTTAGGGAGCCTTAAAGCAAACTAAAGCAAACAAATAAGGTATGAGGATTAAGACTGCTTAGCCTCTTTGTGTCCTGGAGCTCTTCCTGTGACGTGGATTTTGAAAGAAAGACTGTCCATACCAGTTTCAAACAATGTTGACCTACTTTCCTCAAGGTCTTGTTGTCTCCTCTAGAATTAGACGGGTTAATAGTCAACATAGTGGAATCATGGGATTTGTACTTTGAATTAATGCAGTTTGACACTACTTTAACTTCCGCAACTCAATGCTATGGAATCATTAGATTTGTAGTATGGTGAGGCGCTAGCACCCTTTGGCAGAGAAGGCTGAAGATCTAATAAAATGCTATAGCATTGAGCCACTGCAGTTAAACTGCATCTGTAGTTCCATTTTTGTTTTGTCACTGAATGAAATAGGCTCAACACAATTATCTGATGCACTTCTTAAACTTTTGCACGAAGGACTCAAGGGGTGGCAGACTATTAAGAATAATTCAAAGGCTATTTAGAGTTTGCACACTTTAAATGTCAATCCCCTATTGTTTTAGTGTAAGACTGAAGCAGCTCACCCAGGAGGATAGTATACTGAAGTTTTCTTTTCAGGCAGGCTTTTAAAGAAGAAGGTTTTTAAGACAGGACCAGAGATGCTGTGTTGCATGCAGTTTAATAGATTTTTGAATGGTTTGATTGGTCTTAACTACATATTTTAATACCTCTATACGTATTTCGCACAATTAAAACGTGTGCACCAGCTATGCCTGTATCTTGGGAAGGCAGACTTGGCCACGGTGGTCCATGCTGTTGTTATATCTCGAATAGACTACTGCAACACGCTCTTCGTGGGGCTGCCTTTGAAGACTGTTTGGAAGCTCCAAGTAGTGCAACAAGCTGCAGCCAGATTCCTCCCTGGGGTGGTGTACAGGGAGCATACAACCCCCGTTACATCAGCTCCAGTGTTTGCCGATCTGCTACCAAGTATAATTCAAAGTGCTGGCTTCAGCCTACAAAGCTCTAAACAGCTCTGGTCCAACTTACCTGTCCAAATGTATCTTTCTCTATGAACCGGTTAGAGAGCTAAGATCTGTGGGGGAGGCCCTGCTCTTGGTCCCACCCGCATCGCAAGCGCAACTGGTGGGGACAAGAGACAGGCCTTCTCTATGGTGGCCCCTCGATTGTGGAACTCCCTCTTTAGAGATATCAGACTGCCTCCCTTCCTCCTGGTGTTCAGGAAAAGAGTGAACACCTGGTTATGGGATCAGGTGTTTGGATAGGCGTTGGATAGTGCAATGGTCTAACCGTAGAACTGGTCTAACTGTAGCCACACAAATGGCAGATCCTGGATTTGGTATTATGATTTTAAGGGTTTTACAGTGTTTTATGTTTTTATCTGTATTTGTGTATATTATATGTCGTAATTTTATTTGACTGTCTATGCAGGATTGAAAATTGCCATGTTGTAAGGGATGAGAGAGAGCAGGATATAAATATAATAAATAAATAAATAAATGTAATGTTTATTTGCTTTAGGTTTTAATGTACATGTTGTTACAATTTTAGCATTAGCTGCTTGGAGTCTCCTTTGGGAGAGGGAAAAAATCAGGACATAAACAATAATGGGCTCTGATATTTGCTGCTGTTCAATTGGTATATTGTATTTTGTTGTTTTAACTGTTTTTAACTGTTTTATGTTTTTAACCCTTTGGCGCTGTGCCACTGGCTCTGTGAGCCGCCGCGAGCCCCCGGGAGTCGGCGGCGAAGAAGCCCCAATAAATAAATAAATAAATAATAAATAAATAATAATGTAGACCAATTCTCACTCCAGAGGTGCTTCTATAGCTCCTGGTGGCCAAGAGATACTCCGTTTCCCTGAAAAAAATAGTTAACTGGAAAAGAAACTCTAGGATGTTTGTAATATAACCCATACCTCCATTTTGTGTGTGTGTCAGGAGCAACTTGAGAAACCGCAAGTCGCTTCTGGTGTGAGATAATTTACCATCTGCAAGGACATTGCCCAGGGGACACCCGGATGTTTTGATGTTTTATCATCCTTGTGGGAGGCTTCTCTCGTGTCCCCACATGGGGAGCTGGAGCTGACAAAGGGAGCTCATCTGCGCTCTCCTCGAATTCGAACATCTGGGTGTCCCCTGAGCAATGTCCTTGCAGATGGTCAATTATCTCACACCAGAAGCGACTTGCAGTTTCTCAAGTCATTCCTGCAAATGAGGCTTCTCTCTTGGCAGGCACCAGGGAGAAGCTTGGTAGAAAATGTAACGATTTGGGTACGCTTTGCACATAGAGCAGTAACATAGAACAATGATGGAAATTCACACTGCGCCACAGTTATTAGCAAATAGGATTGAGATGCAAGAATGCTTTGTTTAATTGGGTAGAGTAATATGGGTTCATGAATACTAGCCAGTAACAATGCATGAAGAAGGGAGGGACTAAATGTTGACTCCATTGTTTGTATAAAACCTGTCCACTGGAACAGATCGGGGTTCTGTCCACCAGCGGCTACGTTTCCGCACAGGGAGGCGGACCCATCAGCTGATGTGATGCAAATAAAGCTGGTTTCCTGAATCGCAGTAGAAATTGTCGCGTCATCTCTTCCTTGCGCTCGCTAGTGACGGCAGCCTAGTTGCCTTGGGAGTTCTGGGACTCCGAGTTACTGCTTCATCCTGGTGACCCCGACGTGATGATCCAGACGAGTCTGTGATGCAGACGGCGCGATCCTGTTGTCAAGACGGTCTCGAAGACGGGAGGCTGAGGCGACTTGGGTGAGCTGAGAAGGGCCCTGAAAAACGACCGGCTGCCCGCCTCGCCTCAGAAAAACGCTTATCGACCCGAGGGACTGCAATTGCCAAATACTGCCAGTGAAACCAGAAGAAGAGGGAAGTCCGGGGGCGCAGGTCGTACCGCGTCTAGTGAGTAATCCGGCACCAGAAGCGCGCAGAGGAAGTCCGGGGGCGCCGGGGTTCCGAGCGTCTAGTGAGAAATCCGGCACAGAAGTCCGAGGGCACGAGAGGAATCTCGGGGTCTACAGAATCGGCAAGTATAAGTGTTAAGTAAGAACACTTAGGGAACACACACGCCCTTTGGGGGGAGCAAGCACTGAAGTGTCCCCAGCCATTAGAAATGGGTGGTGTGAGATCCAAGGAGCAAGGAGGGACGCCTCTGAGCTGTGTTTTAGACAACTGGGAAAGGTTTTGCCAGTTAGCAGTAGAGGGAAAACTGCAAGATTTGAAAGACTACAGGCTTAAGAATCTGTGCACAGAAGTATGGCCTGCCATTGCAGAAATTAGTTGGCCCAGAACAGGAACCTGGGATTTGAGAAAATGTAGGCAGTTAGAATCTTATTGTTTCGAAGTACACCCAACTGATCAATGGGTCTACTCCGTGACGTGGAAAAGGATGGTTTCAGAAGGGGTTTGGTGGGCTGGTCCAAAACAGCCCCAGGACAGATGTTTTGTTGACACAGGAAAAAACATCCTGGGAGTTCTAGTCATACAAGGTCTGTAGATTTCTCTGCCTCACCAAACTACAACTCCATGATTGCATAGCATTTTAGGCAGGGAAGCTAAAATGGTATCAAAATGCATTAATTCTACAGTATAGGCGAAACCTCAGTGAAGCAATTGTGGGCTGTTAACTTAGCGTAAGTGTAAATCTCAATCATTCAACTGGGTTGTATCGTCAGCATAGATGTAGCTCTCTGTCCCTTCTGGCAATGGCTAGTAATTTGTGTAAATGTTGACCATTGATGTTATTCCTAGCAGCCACTGTTTGCTTGATAGTCAAGTAGTGCTTCTTGTAAGTCAGAGCATGATCCAGAGTAACTCCCAGGTATTTTGGTGTGCTGTGATGCTCTAGTGCAGTGGTTCTCAACCAGTGGGTCCCCAGATGTTTTGGCCTACAACTCCCATAAATCCCAGCCAGTTTACCAGCTGTTAGGATTTATGGGGGTTGAAGGCCAAAACATCTGGGGACCCACAGGTTGAGAACCACTGCTCTAGTGGGATTCCTTCCCAGAGCTCAAGATGCTTGGCTGTTCTTGAGATGAAAAGCACACACCTGCATTTTAGATGGATTAGGAATCATCTGGTTTTCCCTGTAATTGGTAGTAAGAGCACCTAAAGTTTCTAAGAACGTCTGTTTGACCATTTCAAAGGTCCCTGCTTGAGTGGTGATGGCACCACTGTCAGCATACGAGGTTAAACTCACTGTCCTGTCTGGCAGTGGCTGGTCATTTGTGTCAATGTTGAACGTGGATGGAGCAAGCACGCACCCCTGAGACAGGCCGTTCTTCTGTTCTCGCTGTCTGCTTCTCTGACCCTGGATTTCAACAAAAAGCTCCTGTTTTGTAGCAGCTTTCCTATGAGGCGGGTGAGGTGGTAATCCTTTGTGATATTATACATTTTTCTCAGGAGGAAGCGGTGGTTTACAGTATCATAAGTCGCTGACAGGTCAAAGAAGACAGCACGATTGTGCAATTACCGCTCAAGCAGGGAGCTTTGAGATGGTTGAACACAGGGCCGTAGCCAGGATTTTGATTCGGGGGCTGAGTTTGGTTCGGGGGGCTGAGACTGGGTGGAAGAGGGTCTACCCTAGCAAACCTTTTGTATTGTTATCCCAATAACCCCATTAATGTGGGATATAATGAGCATGGTGATCAGATCATGATATGAATAAACATAACAGTTTAAATAATGTACCAGTAAGGCCTTTTCGCGGACCACCTTGAGAATTTCAGGGCGGGGGGCTCAAGCCCCCTTATCCCCCCCGCTACATGCCTTGTTGAACAGAAGCTCTCCAAAGCTCTAGGTGATCTTACTGCCTATTACAGGGAAAACCAGCTGATTCCTAACCCATCTAAAACACAGACATGTGCTTTTCATCTTAAGAACAGACAAGCATCCCGAGCTCTGAGGATTACCTGGGAAGGAATCCCACTGGATCATTGCAGCACACCCAAATACCTGGGAGTTACCCTGGACCGTGCTCTGGCCTACAAGAAGCACTGCCTGAATATCAAGCAGTGCTAATGAAGCAGACTAGGAGTTATGGAACTCCAAGTACCAAGTTAACTTTACCAAAGCTGCTTGTACGCGCGGGTTCTAGGATGAGGGAGAACACACGACAACTGTGAAGTAGGTGAAAATCAAAAAGATTTATTTCTGGCACCAGCTGGTGGGCCTTTGCTGCAGAACACAGCTGCAAATCGGGGGCAAAGGAACCCCGTCACATCTCATACAAAGACATTTATACCCCAATGGAGTCATTCCAGTCAAGCCCACCCCTTCTTCATGGATAAAACAATCATAATTGGCTGGTGATTACTGTTGCTTACATGACATTTCATTAATCCAATAAACAGTGCATTTTTCATTAGCATCACATCTTTGTCATACCTAAGAATGAGAACAATAGCCATCTATAAGTTATTTCTTTCACACAGTGCAGTTATCAATGCTGAGTCTCTCTGTTCCCTGATTGAAACATTACTTCCAGGCTCCGTGCCAGCAGCGGAGAAGGACAGACTCTTTGCCATGCGCAGTGGTGTTTCCATTCGCATTAACTTTTCCATAGCTCAAACTGTACTGCTTTCACCCATCTAGCCTAATGTTATCTACAACTCGGGCACAGGGTGTATTAGAGAGCATTAAATCACAGTGTTAGTCTTTCATTGCAAGTGCCTGCCTGATTTCTTGGCACCAAAACCCACTTTTCAGAGCTAACAAGTAAGTAGCATCACTCTCTGACTGTACTTTTTACACGGAAAAGTACCAAACCTGCTCTACTACAAACAATATCATACGAAAGCTGATTGGCACAACCTGGGGATCACAACCAGGTACAGTGACATCTGCCCTTGCGCTATGCTACTCTGCTGCTGAGTATGCATGCCCAGTGTGGAACACACCTCACCATGCTAAAACAGTGGATGTGGCTCTTAATGAGACATGCCGCATTATCACAGGGTGTCTGTGCCCTACATCACTGGAGAAATTACACTGTTTAGCTGGCATAGCACCACCTGACATCTGCCAGGAAGTAGCAACCAATAGTGAAAGGACCAAGGCAGTGACATCTCCGGCCCATCCCGTTTGGGTATCAGCCAGCATGCCAACGACTTAAATCAAGAAATACTGTAGTTTTCTAAGATCTAAAGCAGGGGTGCTCATTAGGTAGATCGCGATCTACTGGTAGATCGCGTAGGGCGTCCTGGTAGATCGTAGGCAGGGCGGGAGGAAGGCTCAGTCCCGTCCCGCAGGCTCCAGACGCCACCCAGGTGCAGAAGGAGGTTGGACTGGATGGACCTTGGAGGTCTCCTCCTATTCTAGGAACCCATTGTTATTATTATTATCAGAGGCTGAATGGCCATCTGTGAGGAATGCTTTGATTGTGTTTTTCCCTTACGGCAGAAGGGGGTTGGTCTGAATGGCCCTTGGAGGTCTCCTTCTACTCTAGGAACCTATTGTTGTTACTATTATTAAGGAGAAATCGATACCTTAACAGAAGGAATGTCAGAGAGAGGTGCTGCTTTAGACTAGAACTGGAGTAGCATAGCAAAGAAATAGTTTGCCAGCAGCAGTGACGAGAATAATCCACTTTGATTGGTACACAAGCACAGGCTGTGATTAGCCAGAGAACATCATGTGCCTCTAGATAAGAACACGGTCTTGATTGGCCTAGCAGTCACCATGTGCGGTTTGTTTACAAAGTTTGTGAATGGGCTAGGGAACGCGCATGGCAAATGAGGCTTCTCTCTTGGCAGGCACCAGGGAGAAGCTTGGTAGAAAATGTAACGATTTGGGTATGCTTTGCACATAGAGCAGTAACATAGAACAATGATGGAAATTCACACTGCGCCACAGTTATTAGCAAATAGGATTGAGATGCAAGAATGCTTTGTTTAATTGGGTAGAGTAATATGGGTTCATGAATACTAGCCAGTAACAATGCATGAAGAAGGGAGGGACTAAATGTTGACTCCATTGTTTGTATAAAACCTGTCCACTGGAACAGATCGGGGTTCTGTCCACCAGCGGCTACGTTTCCGCACAGGGGGGCGGACCCATCAGCTGATGTGATGCAAATAAAGCTGGTTTCCTGAATCGCAGTAGAAATTGTCGCGTCATCTCTTCCTTGCGCTCACTAGTGACGGCAGCCTAGTTGCCTTGGGAGTTCTGGGACTCCGAGTTACTGCTTCATTATTAGTAGTAGTAAAGCAGAATTGGTGCTTTTAGCAGAAGTACAGTCAGAGGAGAGTGATACACAAGCACAGACCGTAGAATAGCGAAGTAGCTTGCCAGAAATCATGCTGTCAGCCAAGACGAGAATAATGCACTCTGATTGGTATGTAAGGCACACGCAGTGATTTGCCAGGGAATATCATGTGCCTTTCCTGATAACACGAGCCGTGATTGGCCTAGCTAGCACCCAGCGTGTATTTGTTTACATTGTTGCTGATTGGTAGAAACCGCGCATGGGCAAATGAAACCGTTCCTCCCTGCTGGCACAGAGGGACGACTTAGAAATGTTGCAGATTCAGTACAGGATGCTCATATGGCAGATAACATACTGTGGGAATGAAGAATTAATACTGCGTAGTGCTGTTTAACAAATAAGAATGCTAATAGAGTATGATGCCAAATAATATGATGTATAATTGGATAATAGAAATGTGTTAATGCTGTGAACCAATGAAAATGATGAAGAAAGGAGGAGACAGGACCTGCCGCCATAGTGTGTATATAAGGGAAAGTTAGAGATTGCTCGGGGCTCTTGCCCTGAGGCAGCTAGTTCTGTGGGCAGGTCCCGTCAGCTGACGTTGTGCAAATAAACTTTGGCTTCATTGTACCTGCAGTACGGTTGTTGCGTTTTCTCTCGTTCCTGTGCTTGCACGTTTGCGCAACCTGTAAGTAAAAAGGTAACACCTAGGGGTTTTGGGACTCCAGATTTGCTGCTACAGTAGTAGCAGCAGAGGGTGAATGAATATTATCATTATTATCTGTATACCTTTATAAAACGGAATGTTTGTATGTGTGTATGTATGTGTGTATGTGTGTATGTGGAGGGCGGAAGGGCGGATATGTGGCAGCTATTTGCATAAAGTCCTTTGATTGGACAGCCTCGCCACTCCAAAATTCTAAGGCACCAGACAGAGGGCATTGATAGCCACTGATTAGCCAGCAACCCAGAATCCAGGCCTCTACATTCAAACAACAGGATTTCTTCCCACTGAGGGGAAAAAAGCCAGCAACCCAGAATCCAGGCCTCTACATTCAAACAACAGGATTTCTTCCCACTGAGGGGGGAAAAGCCAGCAACCCAGAATCCAGGCCTCTACATTCAAACAACAGGATTTCTTCCCACTGAGGGGAAAGAAAGCCAGCATCCCAGAATCCAGGCCTCTACATTCAAACAACAGGATTTCTTCCCACTGAGGGGAAAAAGCCAGCAACCCAGAATCCAGGCCTCTACATTCAAACAACAGGATTTCTTCCCACTGAGGGGAAAAAGCCAGCATCCCAGAAACCAGGCCTCTACATTCAAACAACAGGATTTCTTCCCACTGAGGGGAAAAAGCCAGCAACCCAGAATCCAGGCCTCTACATTCAAACAACAGGATTTCTTCCCACTGAGGGGAAAAAGCCAGCAACCCAGAATCCAGGCCTCTACATTCAAACAACAGGATTTCTTCCCACTGAGGGGGAAAAAGCCAGCAACCCAGAATCCAGGCCTCTACATTCAAACAACAGGATTTCTTCCCACTGAGGGGAAAAAGCCAGCAGCCCAGAATCCAGGCCTCTACATTCAAACAACAGGATTTCTTCCCACTGAGGGGGAAAAAGCCAGCATCCCAGAAACCAGGCCTCTACATTCAAACAACAGGATTTCTTCCCACTGAGGGGAAAACATGCACCATCAACATTCCCTCCCCACTTGGCTCTGTGAAAACAAAATGGATTCCTGTATTCTCCTCCCCCTCAGCTTTTAGAAAACGGCTGCCTGCCATGCACCCTTTTAAAGTTACCAATAGCAGGCCATAACATTACAGGCCCCAAAATAGAGTTTAGGGCAGGATGGCCGACGAATGATGGGATTTGCATCCCAATTCACTTCCCAGAAAACATTGTAGCCCCTACAAATCCCTTCTCCCAGATAGGCCCAAAAGAGGCATCCATCTTCCCTCTTCAACACAGTGTCAGAGAAAGGCAGCTTCTGACAGGATCTTTAGAACAGGCACTGTCACTCTACAAGGTAAGGCCCTACTTCACTCAAAAGACACAAGAAAAAACAATACCTTTCTCTAATGCCTTTTAATGCTTATATAAATAATTCTGGCCCAAAGCCCCTTCACCCAGCCTCATTGGACCTTACTGCTAATTCCATGCAGGCCTTTTCCATTTTTTTTACTCCTTTCTGTTTTACACCGGTATACTTTCACAGGCCAGGCCGGATATGTGGCAGCCACTTTCACAGGCCAGGGCGGATATGTGGCAACCACTTTCACAGGCCACAGCGACCAGCGCGGGTGATGGACCTGCACCAAACTTGGTACACATAACCCCCCTATGACATGACCCACGTATTATGGGATTTATTTATTTATTTATTATTTATTATTCAGGTTTCTATGCCGCCAACTCCCTGAGGCTCGCGGCGGCTCACAGGAACCGAAGGTACAACTACACACAAGCAATGCGATAAAACATCTAAGACAATTAAACAGTTAAAACAGCAAAATACAAAACCCCCAGGTACAGTTCAGAAATTAGATAGCGTGACACCCCAGGACAGCGGCTAAAGCGAAACATGGGCAGGACCTACTCACCGAAGGCCTGCTTAAACAAATAAGTTTTGCAGGCGCATCTAAACGGGAGCAGGTCCTGTATAGCTCATGTTCCCAGCCGGGAGGGCGTTCCACAGCGTAGGAGCTATAATGGAGAACGCCCTCCGCGAGTAGATGTCAGTTTAGCCGATTTCGCCGAGGGTATCTCTAACAAATTAGCATCCTCGGAGCGTAGTGATCTCGGGGGACAGTGTGGGGTGAGTCGGTCCCTCAAGTACGCTGGCCCCAGGCCATGCAAGGCCTTAAAGGTAAGAACCAACACCTTGAAGGAGATCCGGTGCTCGATTGGGAGCCAGTGCAGATCCTGCAAAACAGGTGTGATGTGGCGGCCTGCTGGGGTTCCAGACAGGAGCCGGGCGGCAGTGTTCTGCACCAGCTTGAGCTTCCGGGTCGCCGACAAAGGAAGGCCAACGTAAAGCGCGTTACAGTAATCCAGCCTTGAGTTGACCGTAGCTTGGATCACCGTGGCCAGGTCATTCCGGGAGATATAGGGGGCCAGCCTCCGAGCCTGTCGCAGATGAAAAAAGCAACCTTGCTGACCGCGGAGACCTGGGCCTCCATGGATTTGTAGTACTTTCCAAGACTTTGGTTCCCACAGACCACTGAGGCCACCAAAAAGGACCAATACAGACCACACTCAGCACACACAGCCCCCATGACCCACTCTACATCCTGGTGCAGTTCGGAGGAGGGTGGGCCATGGATGATGGGACTTGAAGTACCTCTACTCACTTCCCAAGTCCGCTACAACCCTCATCCAATCACTGATCGAGACCAAACTTGCCATACATAACCCCCATGACTGCCTTCACATCCTGGTGAGGTTTGGGGGAGGACTGACAATGGATGATGGGATTTGTAGTATTTTCACACCCCTCTGTTCCCACAGACCACTGTGGCCCCCAACAAACACCGAGGAAGTCCACACTTGGCACACAGAGCCCCAGTGACCCACTCTACAGCCTACTGAAGTTTGGAGGGGGACAGAACATGGATGATGGGACTTGCAGTACCTTCCTTCACTTCCCAATCCTGCTACAAACCTAATCTAATGACTGATCAACACCAAATCTGGCACACAGAGCCCTCATAACCCACTCTACAGCCTGGTGCAGTTTACTGTGAGACGGACCACGGATGATGGGACTTGAAGTACTTTCACTCACTTCCGAAAAACAATGCATCCCTCATCCATTCACCAATACAGACCAAACTTAGCACACAGAGCCCCCATGACCCAATCTACATCCTACTACACTTTGGGGGGGACGGGACACACAGAGATGATGGGACTTGCACTACCATCAGTAATTTCATGATACCACTGCAACTCCCAATAATGATGGATCAAGACTAAACTTGGCACACAGAGCCCCCATGACCCACTCTACATCCTGCTGCGCTTCTCAAATAACCCGGGCAGGGCCGGGTCCCCAAGCTAGTTATGAATAAATTCAGGGGCTTATTATACTCACATTTAGTTGAATTCGGTCTTAAAATATATTCTATGGCTCTCACGGAAATAAATTTCCAAATATTTTGCTTTTATGGCTCTCTGAGTAGTGGGTAGGTAGATCATTTTGACTTGGTTGTTTTATAAGTAGCTCGCATGCTGAAAACGTGTGAGCACCCCTGATCTACAGAGACACTTGCTGGAACACCTCAGCAAGCGAGAGTCCAAAAGCGGCAGGCTAAAAGCTAGAACCTCAGTCAATGGCTGAACAGACTGCGCTCTGGCACCACAAGATGCAGGGCCAACCTTAAGAAACGGGGCTACAAGGTGGAATCCACAACATGTGAGTGTGGAGAAGAGCAAACCACAGGCCACCTACTGCAGTGCAACCTGAGCCCTGCCACATGCACAATGGAGGACCTTCTTATGGCAACACCAGGGGCACTCCAAGTGGCCAGCTACTGGTCAAAGGTCATTTAATAGAATACCAAGCCTGCAATCTTTGTGCTTTGTTTGTTTGTTTTGTAATGCAATACAACTGGGTTGGATTCAGGACACTCAGCAGCAGGCCTCTTGGGGGAGAAAGTGACGTCATCGACAAAAACAACCCCCATTCCTAACCCCGGCTCCAGACATGCGCATTGCCGTCGGGACGTCTCTCAATTGTTTTTCCCCCTTCCTCCCCCTGCACTCGCTCACAATGGTTTCTCCGCCTCCCTCACGGCGTCTTCTGATTGGTGGAAGACCAGGAGAAACCACGGCGGGCAGGGAGGAACGAAATAGACGCGCACCACGTGACGGCACGCGCCGCCGGCCGCCCAATCGGCGTCGAGGTGTGGGATTCAAATGGGGAGTTGCGCCAGGCGCGTCTGTTAGCCGCGGAAGAGCGCTGGGCTGGTGAAGGTGGTTTCGGCCGGGAGACGGAGCGGGGCGCGCGCGAGAGAGAGAGGCCTCCTCCTCCTCCTTCTTTTCCGCCGCGATGTCTCACAAGCAGATCTATTACTCGGACAAATACTACGACGAGAACTACGAGTACCGGTGAGAAGAGGGGTTGCGTCTCTTTTAGGGATGGTGGGAGTCCAAAACACATGGAGGGCCGGAGTTTGGCACCATTTTAACCGGCTTGGCCTAAGTTTCTGGGGTCCTAGGATTTGTATTTTTGGCAGAGAAGGCTAAAGGCCTTGGAAAACTGCAATTCCCAGGGTTCTATAGCACTGAGAGTGGCGTGCCAGTGTATTCAGCATAGATCAGGCCTGGGCAAGCCTGGGCCCTCCAGGTGTTTTGGACTCCAACTCCCACCATTCCTCACAGCCTCAGGCCTCTTCCTTTTCCCCTCAGCCGCTTAAGCGGCTGAGGGGGAAAAGGAAGCGGCCTGAGGCTGTGAGGAATGGTGGGAGTTGGAGTCCAAAACACCTGGAGGGCCCAGGCTTGCCCAGGCCTGCCATAGATGCTCCTCCCTTAAACGAATCACTCCTTCCATTTTCAGCCCTGGAGAGTTAAGGCCCTAAATATCCTCAAGGGTCCCAGATCCTTTCTGATCTTCAAAGCTGAGCAAAGTCAGCCCTGGTTAGAGCTTGGATGGGAGGCCTAAGGAAGAAGCTGGCAAACCCACCTCTGAGCTCTGTTTAGTTAAGATAATAACCCTATCTAGTGATTCATCAAATTTGAATCTCCTGATCTGGATTAAACTACCCAGAATCCTCAGTCCAAAACATGGAAACACTGACCAGTGCAATTGATAGTCAATTTGAAGGTGCAATATTCAGAAACTGGGGGGCTAGGTTAAAAGATGGCGACTGGCCCAGATTGCTAAGAATACACTCCCATGTCTGAATGAATTGTGAGTTGGATCACCCAGTATGAGGACAGCACCATCCACTCAAACACACTGGGTATTGCTAATGGACTTTTCGTGTAGTTTACACCCATGTGTGTAAGCCCACCCATGTGTGTAAACTCCCTGCTGTCCTTATTGTGATCTCTTCTCTGATGACCCTAAAACATGGAAATTATCTACACCAGAAGCAACTTGCAGTTTCTCAAGTCACTCCTGACACACACACACAAATCTACCCAATAATCTTTGAATGTACTGGTTAAGAGAAGGCTGAGAGGAGACATGATGGCCATGTATAAAAATGTGAGGGGAAGTCATAGGGAGGAGGGAGCAAGTTTGTTTTCTGCTGCCCTGGAAACTAGGACACAGAACAACGGCTTCACACTACAGGAAAGGAGATTTCACCTGAACATTAGGATGAACTTTGGACAGATTATATTTATTTATTTATGTTTCAGACTTCTATACCGCCACTCCCCGGAGGCTCGGAGCAGTTTACAGTTTGATTCATAACACAGTAACAATACAAAAACAGACATTACAGGAGAAGCAGTACAGGGTTAGAACATAAATAAGGAAGGAACATAAGGATCACATACATTCAACAATGGAATGGGGTAGGGATTAGGTAGAACCAGGGTCAATACTGATATACAAAAGCAATGGCTCTGGGGGAGGGGAACACTGTGTTGAGGGATAGAAAATATATGTAAGTGTAAAAATAATAGTAGATGCCAAAAGTTAACATATGGTAGATTGTATTGAATATTATGTGCCTGCTGTAAAACAATGTATAACAAATGTATTGAATTACGATAAAATATATATTTTTAAAAAGGAAGAACTTCCTTACTGTGAGAGCTGTTCAGTAGTGGAACTCTGCCCTGGAGTGTGGTGGAAGCCCCTTCTTTGGAGGCTTTTAAACAGAGGCTGGATGGCCATCTGTCGGGGGTGCTTCGAATGCCATTTTCCTGCCTCTTGGCAGGGGGTTGGACTGAGTGGCCCACAAGGTCTCTTCCAACTCTAGGATTCTATGATCAAATAATCTAAACATTTTAAGGTATGCGATAGGCAGTTTATAAACTTGATAGTGCAGGGTCCCCTTTTCTACTAAACATTGTATTGTCTGCACTTTAAAAAAATTAGAAATAATTCTTGCACTGTTTTGCCAATTATTGTCTCATCAATATGAAACGATGATTGTTTTCAAAATGAAAGAAACGTGAGTCAATGAAATTTCTGCCCCTGGTAGACATGTGATGCTGCCAAGAGAGCTCTCAAAACAAGTACCGAAAACTCATCTAATGACCGAAGAAGAATGGAGACGACTTGGAGTTCAACAGAGCCTTGGCTGGGTCCACTACATGATTCATGAACCAGGTAAAAGGAAACAGCTGTACTGGGAAGGTGGGTGGGGATGATCTCTAAATAAGAATATGAGAAGTATGACCAAGGACTGGTTGTGTTGATTAACCTTGCATGCTTAAACTTAAAATATTAAAACTTAATTGATTACACATAACTAAACAATTTTTCTTGAATTGTTCTTTTGCTACATGTTTTTAATCGTATTGGGGAACTTTTGGGTTTAAGGGCAGGGTATAAATGCTCTAAATAAGCACGGGCCTGGCCAAAAGAAAGCAAGCACACCTAGCTTGTAATTAAGTTTGATCCTCCCAAGTTTAAAGGTTTTTTCCCAATGGGATTGCTCAGCATAAACCAAATATTGAATGAATTTATAATTATGGCACCCTTTATATCCTTCAACACCTATTCGTTTGATTTTTAAATTGGAGCCTAGTATTTGTGTGCTTATTTAATTTTTAATCACATGTTTGTCTTGCATGCTTTTTAAGAGAGGCAGGAGCACTCGGGATTACCCCACCCAAGTCAAAATTTACAGAACTAAATTATTGTTCAGAATACAAAATCAGTTTAGTGATTGCAGTGTTAAATGAATGAGCAGAGTAAGATGTATCCGACTGCAGTATTTTAACAGGCAGATGAAAGCTCCTTTGCTTTTGTTTTTACAGAACCACATATCCTCCTTTTCAGAAGACCACTTCCAAAAGGCCAGCAGAAATGACTTCTCTCAACTTCTGGAATCTTTTGTAAAAATGTATATATGTTGGTAGTATTCAGTGAATACTTGAGAATGTACAAATACGTCATTACCTGTGCATGAGCTGTATTATTCACAGCAACAGAGCTCAGTAAAGTGCAAACGAAGTAGGCTGCTATGATCTTAAACTCTTATTGTTAACAAGTGCCTATTTGATCTTGTCTATTTTGTTCAATAACGTTTATGACTTACATGTAATAAAAGTGTTGAGAGAAACTTTTCAAATATCTATTCCTTCTGTTAAGTGATATCCTGCTCCAGTTTTTGGAGCAATACTTGCAGTGGCTTTTCAACTGTTGAAGTAGGTCTGGATAAATAAATCTGTTTTTAACATTGGGTCTTTGTATGTATTCATGGCCTTGATTTGCAGTCACCCATATTGTGTGGGTATAAGAAAAGATGCTTGTATTAAAATTATCCGTTAGACCGTTGACGGATTATTCCAGTGGTGGACTGACTAGCCCAGTATGAAACAGTTATTAAGTAATCTGGTTCATCTAAACCAGTGTTTCCCAACCTTTTTTGAGCTGCGGTACACTTTTAACATTAAAAAAATCTGGGGGCACACCACCAACCAAAATGACACTAACACAGTAAAGAACGGCTGGGGGTTGGTGGCCTGCTGGGAGCAGCTGCTGGGAGTGCCAAAGCCGGGGGAGGGGGCAGAGCCAGGCCGCGCCATGCCCCGCCCCCTCCCCCCAGCTTCAGCTTTCCTACAGAAGAGGAGCATGAGTGGTGGACAGGCTTCAGTGGGCGGGGCTCCTCCACGTGGCTTCAGCGAGCGAGGGGCGAGAGTCATGGTGGGAGTCATGGCGGATTGGAGGCTGGCTGGGAAAATGGCCGAAGGAGGCGGCGCCCCGTCCGTTCTTTTTCTTCGCCACTGCCCGGCCCTTCCTCCTCCCCCAAGCAGCAGGAGTTCGGCAGGAAGGGGGGCAGAGAGCTTTTCTCGCGGCACAGCAGGAGGTCCGTCACGGCACACTGGTTGAGAAAGACTGATCTAAACAATGGAAGCACGAGGTAAAACCAACAGATAAATATGCTGTTTTTTGGTAGGGTGTATGCAGCTAAAAAAGAACCAGTCAAGAAGTGGTGAAAGGGGTGGTATTGAAAACACTGAGGAATCTATATTAGTCATCCAGTTCCCAAAAGCTTCCCTTGCCAGTCGGCACTGTTCAGGAATTGTGGGAGCTGAAAGCCCCAAACACTTGGAGGACCAGAGTTTGAGCACAACTGTATTATATACTTGTAATAATTAGACTTATAAAATGAAGTTAAAGTTCCTATTTTTTAGAACCATAGAATTATAAAAGACCACAAGGGCCATCCATCAGTGAAGATTTCCCTTTTCCCCTCTTGGTATTTTTCTCTTTCCAAGGTGCAATATCTAGATTGGCCATGTGGGAGAGCCAGAGAGCCTTCCCCTGAATTTGCAATGACATACTGATATAAATGCATCAATACAAAAGGTTCTATATGTGTAGAGCCTTCATTGCACTATTTTCTATGGCCTCCATGTTAGTCCATATTTTTTGTAGATAAACATTGAAAGTATTTCATTTAAAATGTGCTGGGGGTATCAATATATGCCATATACTGCTAAAAAGACTAAAGGGTCCTAAAGTAAATCAAGTGTGATTACTTGCAAACAAAAAGAGTAAATTGATGCTATTCTGCTACAGATATGAGATGACATATTGGGAAAGAATGTTTAGGAAGTGGAAGAAAAGACAAGAAAAAACGAACCAATCAAGGAAGCCACAGCCCTGAGCAGGGCAATTAACTATAATCAAAGTTGAAGGCAGATAATTCAGTAAACCATGATAATCTTTCAGGGGTACCTGGCTGCACCAAGTACTTCAAAAGTTGGTGTAATTCACACTAATTTTGCTTCTGTGTCTCTTAAGTCCTGGTCCATAAATCTTACACAGATTTTTTTTTTAAAAAAGGGCTCTAAGCTTCATCTTCATTTTTGAACTTTTTATAGAAAATATTGACATTCCAAGGTGTAATGAAAATGCTTTATGCACAATATTTGTGTTGCTTGGTAGAAATTATGACAATTCCAACATTCAAGGAATAATTTTCTATCATGTTGCTGAAACTATTAAGAAATGTGATCTAGATAATAAATCAATGTGATTTAATGTTTTATGTAATGGCTGATCTTCATAACATTGTGAGGATAATATATGTGGAGGAAATAGCTCAGTGGAAGAAAGCTAAGCTCGGTGAAATTGAGCTCTAATATCCATGAATCCATGCAGGTCAACCTCTAAAGGAAATTGCTTGTGGACATTTTCTAAGCCACAAGTCTGGCCTAATTGCCTCACTTCTGCTCCTACACTTGTCTTCATCAGCACTTCGTGTTTTACAGCAATTCCATGAACAAGGGTGCAGAAATGTGGGGTTATTCATCACATAGACAGACTTACACAAGCAGTTGGTGTGGCCCACAGTGTGTTTTTAGGTAAATGTCCCTTATCTCAAAAAGTGGCAACCCTAGAGGGGAACACGTTTTACTCTGGTACTAATGTAAGAGGAAGTGGGTCACAATGTACTTTTTCTAAAATGCATGTGTTCAGCGGGTCAGCAACAATCTCCCTACCAAAGACGCAGGTATTAAGGTTCACTGTATATCTCATGTAGCAGCAGTGTGGCTAAAAGTGCTTTTAACATTAGAATGCCTTTTCCCCCTTCAGCCTGAATTTATGATGTTCAAAAAACAGATCCTTCAAATTCCTGCTTAAATTTGAAAGTGCATTTTTAGAAGTGATACCCTACTGAAACAAAGATTTCCACTGGAAGTTACTATAGAATTGCAATAGAACCTCTTTATAAATTTGCTAGGCCCTCCAATGTGGTATCTTTTGGCAAAATCATTCCATAGAATCACCTGGATGACCAAGAAAATCCCTTGAGAGGGAGAGATTCAAGGGATTTTGAGAGAAAACCCCTTGAATTGTTTTAACTGAGTCTTTTAATACTGTTCATATTTAATTGTTTTAATATTTGTATATTTTAATGCTGTGGTAACATTTTCACGTTAAGTCACTTTGAGTCCCCTTTGGGGGAGATAAAGCCGGGTATAAATAAATATAATAATACCCTATAAGGACACAATAGTTACTTTTCATCTAAAATTTTTGAAGTAGGACAGCATTTGTTTGGCAGTTCAGCCACAGGTCTCCAAAGATACTTGCATTGACACTTCTCTTTCGTGTTTAGCATGTCATCAAAATCCTCGCAAAGGCAAGAGTTTCCTGGTCAAGGCTCCTGAGGATAATTTCTTCACAAATTCTATACTATAGAATACAGTTTGGCATCGCTTTAACTGGGTCAGTGCTGTGGAATCGTGAGTTGTAGTTTTGCAAGGTTTAAATTAGGCATGGGCAAACTTTGCCCCCCCCCCCCAGGTGTTTTGGACTTCAACCCTGATAATTCCTAACAGCCTACCGGCCAACGGGTACAGAGAACTACGAGCCCCAGGATTCCATAGCATTGCACCACCATGCTGACAAACCTCATTAATAATGTGTTGTTGAAGGCTTTCATGGCCAGAATAACTTGCTTGCTGTGAGTTTTCCAGGCTGTATGGCTATGTTCCAGAAGCATTCTCTCCTGATGTTTCACCCACATCTATAGCAGGCACTCAGAGGTTGTGAGGTCTGTTGGAAACTAGGCAAGTGGGGTTTATATATCGGTGGAATGTCCAGGGTGGGAGAAAAAAACTCTTGTCTGTTGGGAGGCAAGTGTGAATGTTGCAATTGGCCACCTTGATTAGCATCGAATGGCCTTGAAAACCTGACTCTTCCACTGTGCCTTTGGAGAGTAGTTATTTAATTCCTACTATTGCTCTCCTCAATGCCCTGTTCTTGGAGTCCATCATGTTTTTTCCCCCCGTAAGGATGCCATTTCGCTTATCTCACTCTGAATTTGTAATACTTTATATGTGTGCCTGCGGCCCGCCTTGTCTTTGTGATTTTAGATATTTAGTTGTATATTGTTTTTTAATTTATATGTATGTATTTCTTATTGTGTTTATTGCTGACGTTTTGATTTTATTTTATTGTAATTGTTGTCTGGGGTTGGCCTCATGTGAGTCCCCATTGGGGAGATGGGTACAAATAAAGTTTATTATTATTATTATTGCAGTTTCAAAGTATGACTGCTTCGTGCCTGGGGGAATCCTTTGTTGGGAGGTGTCAGCTGGCCCTTATTGATTCATACCTGGAATTTCCTTACTTTTGGAGTGTTGCTCTTTATTTACTGTCCTGGCTGTAGAGCTTTTAAATACTGGTAGCCAGATTTTGTTCACAGCAGAGCACGCGACGAACCAGCCTGGACATGGCATATTGTTTGAAAACACAGAAATGCTGGATCACTCTAACGCAGGCCTGGGCAAACTTTGGCCCTCCAGGTGTTTTGGACTCCAACTCCCACAATTCCTCACAGCCGGTAGGCTGTGAGGAATTGTGGGAGTTGGAGTCCAAAACACCTGGAGGGCCAAAGTTTGCCCAGGCCTGCTCTAACAACGACTATGTCAGAGAAGCCACTGAAATCCACAAGCATGTGGACAAATTCAACAGAATGGAGGAAACCATGAAAATGAACAAAATCTGAGTATTAAAAAAACTCAGGACAGTAAATAAAGGGCAGCACTAAAAAAAACCCCGAAGAATCACAGACAAAAATCAATCAGGGCCAGCTAACACCTCCCAACAAAGGACCCTCCCACAGGCAGGAAGCAGCCAGGCTTTGAAGCTGCAAGGCCATTAAATGGTTGTTTATTCGTTCAGGGACACTCCACAGCTATATAAACCTCCCTTCCCTAGTTCCCAACAGGCTTCACAACCCCTGAGGGCGCCTGGCAGAGCTGTGGGCGCAACGTCAGGAGAGAACGCTTTTGGGACAAGGAAAGCCTCTCAGCACAGCCCGCCTGGAGAATGCTCCTCCCGCGCTTCCGGCCTGCCTGGCTCTCCGCAAGCCCCGCCCCCTTTCCTGCCCTTCGTCCCGGTTGCCTTGGCGACCGTCAGGTGACTCCGGCCGCCCCTCCGCCGCCGCTGATTGGTCGCCCAGTGTTGATAAGCGCGCGCCGCTCCCTTGACGGCTTTTGTGCGCGCCGGCGGGGGCTGGTGGCGAAGGCAGGGTAGGAGTGGCCGTTAAGCGGGGTGGTTGACCTTTTTACTCTCTCTCGCCCGCTCTGTTTGTAAGCCAAGCAAAACCAAAACCTCCCCCGCCATGACTTCCGAGCGGGAAACGGGCAGCGAGGTAAGAGCGGGGAAAGCGGCTGGGTCTGTGGAGACTTCAAGCGTAACCCCGACCGGCTCTTTGAACCTCTTCCTCCTCCTCCTCTAAGGCCTCCCACCGTTTGTTACGTAAGAAGAGACGCCTCGGAAGGGAAGGGAAGGGGAACAGGAAGTCGAGCTGCCTTCTCCTGGTGGTGGGCCTTCCCTTCCTCCCGAGCCCCTTCTTCGCGAAAGAAACCCATTAGAATTAGGGCAGTTTGACACCACATTGACGGCTTTGGCCCAGGGATGTGAAGTCTTGGGATTTGTAGTTTGGTGGGACACCCATCAGTTTGGGCAGGAAAAGCTTGTCAACATCCAAATCCCAGGTTTCCATACCATTGAGCCACCACAGTTAAAAGTGTCAGGTTGCAGCTATTCTATAGTGTAGATCAGGCCTGGGCAAACGTGGGCCCCTTCAGGTGTTTTGGACTTCAACTCCCACAATTCCTTACAGCCTCAGGCCTCTTCCTTTTCCCCTCAGCCGCTTAAGCGGCAGAGGGGAAAAGGAAGAGGCCTGAGGCTGTGAGGAATTGTGGGAGTTGAAGTCCAAAACACTTGGAGCGGCTGAGGGGAAAAGGAAGAGGCCTGAGGCTGTGAGGAATTGTGGGAGTTGAAGTCCAAAACACTTGGAGCGGCTGAGGGGAAAAGGAAGAGGCCTGAGGCTGTGAGGAATTGTGGGAGTTGAAGTCCAAAACACTTGGAGCGGCTGAGGGGAAAAGGAAGAGGCCTGAGGCTGTGAGGAATTGTGGGAGTTGAAGTCCAAAACACCCGGAGTAGCTGAGGGGAAAAGGAAGAGGCCTGAGGCTGTGAGGAATTGTGGGAGTTGAAGTCCAAAACACTTGGAGCGGCTGAGGGGAAAAGGAAGAGGCCTGAGGCTGTGAGGAATTGTGGGAGTTGAAGTCCAAAACACCCGGAGTAGCTGAGGGGAAAAGGAAGAGGCCTGAGGCTGTGAGGAATTGTGGGAGTTGAAGTCCAAAACACCCGGAGTAGCTGAGGGGAAAAGGAAGAGGCCTGAGGCTGTGAGGAATTGTGGGAGTTGAAGTCCAAAACACCTGGAGCGGCTGAGGGGAAAAGGAAGAGGCCTGAGGCTGTGAGGAATTGTGGGAGTTGAAGTCCAAAACACTTGGAGCGGCTGAGGGGAAAAGGAAGAGGCCCGAGGCTGTGAGGAATTGTGGGAGTTGAAGTCCAAAACACCTGGAGGGCCCACGTTTGCCGAGGCCTGGTGTAGATCAAACTTGGGCCCTCCGGGTGTTTTGGACTTCAACTCCCACAATTCCTAACAGCGCATGGGAACATCCTCGGCCAAAAATCTGCCCTCCTCAGAGAAAGTAGAGGAGTGAAGCCACGCGTACTTACGAATTTCCAAAACTTTTCCTGCTGCCTCAACCAAGTGTTTGGCAAATTCTTTTGCATTTTGGCGAGGGTGGTGGCTTCAGCCTGGAGGGCTGCTCCTCACAAGGTAAAAGATCGAAAAAAAGGGCAGGATTTTGTAGCCGCTCATATAGGCGGTGTAATGTGCCATTCCTGTGAAAGACCTGCTGACAGGTGCACCTTTGTGCCTGTGGAATCCCCCTCGTTTCCCTCCTTGCCTACAGGAACAGTCAAAGCACCGTTAGGCTGCCTAGTCTGTGCAACCCTGGCGATGACAGTGTTAGGTTTAGGAGGCCTAATAACTCAACCAGCAAAAGATAAACTAACTTTATACATGGTGTCAATTTTCTTAGGAATCGTGAGGGCATACACTTTATTTTTCCCCCTCAGCTGCCATGTGGTGGCAAAAAAGCCAATGGGATTTTGGCTTGCATAAATAGGAGTATAGTGTCTAGATCCGGGGAAGTCATGCTACCCCTCTATTCTGACTTGGTCAGACCACACCTGGAATCACGCTGTGTCCAGTTCTGGGCATCGCAACTGAAGGGAGATGTTGACAAGCTGGAATGTGTCCAGAGGAGGGCGACTAAAATGATTAAGGGTCTGGAGAATAAGCCCTATGAGGAGCGGCTTAAAGAGCTTGGCATGTTTAGCCTGAAGGGAAGGCTGAGATTATGGCCATGTATAAATATGTGAGAGGAACTCATACGGAAGGGGTAGCAGGCTTGTTTTTTGCTGCCCTGGAGACTAGGATGCAGAACAATGGTTTGAAACTATAAGATATGAGTTTCCACTTGAACATTAGGAAGAACTTCTTAACTCTGAGATCTGTTCAACAGTGGAACTCTGTGCTCCGGAGTGTGGTGGAGGCTCCTTCTTTGGAGGCTTTTAAACAGAGGCCATCTGTCAGGGGTGCTTTGAAGGTGATTTTCCTGTTTTTTGGCAGGGGGTTGGACTGAATGGCCCATGAGATCTTTTCCAACTCAATAATTCTATGCGGCTGAGGAGGGAAAGGAAGGGACGTGAGGCTGTTAGGAATGGTGGGAGTTGAAGCCCAAAAAACTTGGAGGACTAGTTAGCTCATGCCTGGAGATTCACCCCTGGCCTCTAGAGTTTTAGTTTAATAACTGAATCCAAAACCAATTCTCAACTGAAGTTGTGAGCTTTTCCATTCAGAAAAAAGGAAAGAAACAACAAAAGCAAAACTTTGACATAATAGATAAGTTATATGATATAATATACTGTAGTTTACATTGGAAAATATAACTTTATGGCTTCCCTATGCCATCAGGACTCTTAATAACATTGGAGGGTCTTATACATATTGTATGTTCTGTTGCCAATAGTATTGTATGTCATATATTTTCAGCACCAGTTGAGCCACCCTTTTTGCTGTACGAGGGCTCTTCCACACAGCCATATAACCCATAATATCAAGGCGGAAAATCCCACAATATCTGCTTTGAACTGGCTTATCCTTATGAATATTTCTTTTATTATTTCAAAGTTTATAACATCCATACAAACATATACATAAAAACACAATGCCCTGTGCATGTGACCCTCCCCCCTCACAACCATCCATGCCCCTCCACCCCTGCTGAGGGTTGCATCTTCTTTTTCTTCTTTCTCTTCTGCAAGCTTTCCGGACATTTACACTTCATTACATCTTAAACAACAACTCCAACTTATTTCTAATGGTTTGATCCCGGGTTCTCCAAACAATATATCCTCTCACCCTATCCCATTGTCCCAACAGCTCTCGCAATTTATCCTCCTGTAGCTGATTCACCCTCTTTTCCATAATTTCAAATTGAATGTGTTCTACCAAGTACCGCAGCCAATTCTCGATTGTCCATTTCGTAGAGTCCTTCCAGCCTAGAACCACCACCGCCTGGGCGCTTTCTATCATTGCTGCCTTCGTTTCCGAGTGATCCCCCATCTTGTTCTTTTTTACCAACACCGCCGTCTCTTTTGTGATGGTCCAATTTATATTCAATACTCTGTTGATCTCCCCTTCTACCTCGTGACCCCCTTCTCTCTCAGTTCCCTTATTGTTCTACTCAGGTTTTCCTTCTAAGGAAGGAAGGGAGAGCTGGGCCAGACCGCTCTGTCTCTCTCCTCAAGGCCACGGAAGAGGCGGCCTTTGGCTGGCAGGCAAGCGGGCATGTTCGGGGAGGCCGCACCACCCCTTTCTCGGCCCCGGAGGGATCACTCCACCCCTATCCGGCCCTAAGGCCACTTCCCCCGCCCCTTTCCTACCACCTCCTCCTTCCTTCCTCTTCGCCCATCTCTGCCTCGTCAAAATGGTGATGGCGTTTGCTGCGAAGGGGACGGGGTCAGAGTGACGTCACTCCCTCCCCTCTCCGGAGAAGAGGAGGCCAATGGAAAGCCAAGGGGCAGGGCCCGTGCGCTCCCGATTGGCCGCCCGCGAAGTTTGTCGCCAGCTGCCACTCTCAGCCCTGCCCCGCCGCCGGGCTCTTTTCCATGCCTAAAGGGACAGAGGCCAATTTCCCACGGCACACCTGATGATCGTTCACGGCACACTAGTGTGCCCCGGCACAATGGTTGGGAAACACTGTTCTAGTTGGCTTGTGGTATGAGTTTTTAAAGATTGTGGCTCACTTCCTTAGGTGCTCTCTTGCATCTGGTCAAACCCTTTATTTCTTTAAGATGCTTTCTCTTCTCTGTTGAACGCCCTATTCAGGATAAATGCTCCCCATATAGTGGAGTGAGCAGAATAATACTGGAGTTTTCATCTATATAAAAATGGTAGGAGTATAACAGGCTGTTTGTCCCGATAGCTAAATGTTGTCTTCAGATATACATTGTTAGAAGAAGTGTATATCTCAGCATTAGTTGTTAGGAAACAAGTAGTTGGAGTACACCGTGTTTATATTATGCCCTGGAATGAGTTCTGCATGATCAGAATGGGAGACTCCATATCATTTGGTTTGGGACAGTGTTAGTTTTCTTGTGTTATTGCAGAATTTGTCAGATAATAAATACCATCTGATTATCATGGTATTAGAGAAGATAGTGCATTGGTCATGTGGCAATACTTACAGAAAAATTTCACATATTTTTCCTGTTCTGAATAAAGTGAATTCTGGCATTGCAGAACAGGGAGTCTCCTCTGTTTTACCACATTTCAAAAATGCTAAAATCATACATTAAAAAAATTACATTTGTAGACTGGTTTGGAGAGTCAGTCTTAATCTGGTTATGCTTATTAGATCTGTGGAAAAGGAGATCTTATATTCACAGAGTGGTTTGTCTCCCAAGAAAGCTTTTGTTTCAATTATTGAAATGAATGGGACTGATACCTTTCTGTTTGTGGCATGTATCTATTTAAGGAGAGGAAAGGTATGGGGTGGTTTTAACAAGTAAGCTGTGGGAAAGAAACATGTTTACACATTTATTTTGCTTTTTACCTTCTAGCTGCAGAACATGAAATCTAAAGACTTCTCTTATCAGTTATATGTAGTATACATGGTTTCCTATTGCTCCTGTTTGCACCAGGAGTGGCAAAAGAAACCATGTCACATTCAGTATCAGAAGACATATGACAACAGACCTAAACCTCCATCATTGTAACTGCATCTCCTGATGACCCCCCCCCCCAAAAAAAAAAAGAAAACTTTTGGCAGTGAGGTACTTTGTGACAGGCAGCTACAAGGACTCTGCATGTTGCAAAACATTTCACTGGAGGAAGAGGGCTGGATGTGGCTTCCCTCATGCTTCACTCCCAGTGCCTTAAAAATCCCCGTTGGTCCACTTCTTGGCTTCTGAGGTCACTTTTGGTGGACACTTTTATTTGCTGCATTGGTGCAGTAACCGATAAACATGAATTCAAAAGTGTTCCATGCCCGTAGTATGGCTTATGACATTGTAAATACTGAAAAAAATGCCAGTCCTTAAATTTTTACAGACTCTGTTTTTTACATGTCATCTCAACATGAATACTTGCTCTCCTCTGATTTTATTCTCTCACAATAAATGGAGAAAAACTAATCTTGGATTCCTTTTAAGACAGGAGGAAATGCTCAGGTTTTAGTGACATGCAAAACCTAAAGTAAGCTTCTAGGATGGTTAATGTGACTAATAAGCCACAGTATCTGCTCTTTTTATTTTTATTGCGGGCGATGGATCTGATTATTTTATCCCAAAAGGGCTCCCATGTTGGCACTCAAAACTATATCTCCCCCATTATTACAAAACTCTGTAAAGTGTATAGAGAATCCAATATGAAAAGTAAATCCTAGTTTAACAGGTCGTTTAAAGAAATGTAATAATCTGTTCAGTCAGGAGATTCTAGCTTTAAACAAAATTATATCCATATTAATACCTACATAAAAAGATGTTAGGTGTTTGTTATTTTTCTATTAAATGTCTATATTTATGAAGTCAGAATAATGTTTTTTAAAAGTTAGATCCATCATTTCTTTACGAATTGATGAACTGCAGAAACAGTTCTGTGTTGTGTGTGTGTGTATACACACACACACACACACCACAAAAGGGTGTCTGCTGAACAGGTATTTGATTATCAACTGACTTCTGTTTTTTTGTGATTTCTTTACAATTAAACATGCCATACAGCTGACATAGATATAGTTCATCATTAATTTGGATTACCATATTGAGTGTAGGCACTAGTAGCATATGCTTCTTTTCTCTTATTCCCATGTGTCTTTGCACCAGTTTGTCATCACAGCTGAGTGTCATTAACCCCCTAGCATATAGAAATTAAGAGCCAAACCAAGGTAAATTGAGGAAAGGAGAATTCCTTGCATGAGAAGGGAGAGGATGGAAGCAAATAGCAAGTGTGTGACTCAAATCTGTTTTTCAGTTTCTTGGTGATGGTGGCCTGTTTGATGTTGGACTGTAGCTGTCAACCATCCCTTGACATTGATTGTACTGGCTCTGAGAGCCTTAGTCTCTTCCTGAGGACGCACTTGCTCGCCTCTTTTCTTAGCCATGCTATATGACTAAAGTATAAATAACTAACAATATAAGTATCATGTCTCCACTCCAAATTGTGTTTTCTGCAGCTGCTAATAGTCAGCATATTTTCTTAACAAAAAGTAGACTGGAAACCAATTTCTGTAGTGAATGCAATGTTCTTAGATAAATTGTGCTTAAAAGGATAAGCTTGATTGAGCATCCACATTCTGTAATGTTCTGTCATAGTTAATATCTTCAGTTTTATTTTGATATAAAGCAAAAGAAGACACCAGCTTTGCCTTCTTGTGACCATTGTGTTCACATAGATTTGGTGTTTCACTTATTTTGGTTAATCTCAAAAGTGCATGTAGCCAAACCCCCTTTTGTTTCTCAGGGCATCAAGTTATCAGCAGAGGTCAAACCGTTTGTCCCCAAATATGCGGCGGTAACTGTGGCATGGTCAGAACCCTCAGAAGCATGTGTCTTTCCTAGATATTATACTACATGCTACCCATATGTTCAGGATCCATCAGTGGATAAGTATGTACCCTTCTACATCTCATTTCTTTGGGGACTGTTGACTTACCAAAGTCTTGAATTTAGGTTTTTAACTATTTAGCCAGCCGTATTTATTTGACAATAAATTAGCATGCCCATTCAGTATCTAAGACCCCTTCTACACTGCTATATAATCCAGCTCAAAGCGGATAATCTGGATTTTATATGGCAGCTAGAAGTGGCTTTAGAACACAGCATGGAACCAGCTCAAGAGTGGAGTCTTGTCTATTTGTAAGTTTTCTCTGTAAAACTCCCAGCCTACTATAGTCTCTGTAGTTTATATTCCTAGTAGACATTTCATCATGCTTTTTAGTGTCATTGTTACTTTACATTTTTGTCCCAGTTTTATAGTAGGAGTATTTGGTTTGAAATGAAAAGTGTTCATCTACAGTTTGATGGTCTGAACAGTATGTGAATAAAATGATACCTAGCTCTTTGTGCTATTGCATCATGGTTGGTATAATACAGGCAATCCCCAAGTTTCAAAATCCAATTCTCACAGGGACAGAAAGTGAAATCTCATCTTCTGAACAAGGGCACAGACAGCAAAACAAAACACCACAAGGGTGATAACTCTTTCTTTTTCTGCTATACTACTACTAATAATAATTCTTACCCGCCTCTCCTCATGACTCGAGATGGGTGACATCATCACTAAAACACACAACAATCTAAAATCATTCTGTAAAATACACATGCTAAAACATATTTCTGCATATTTACACAGAACAAAGATTAAAAATAAGATGCAAGATTAGAATTTGTGCTTAAAACTGGCTGGGTCCAAAGCATGCATGCGTGTGTGTATCCAAACCATATATAAGAAGGTAAAGGTTTTCCCTGACATTAACTCGAGGGTGGTCCTCATCTCCATTTTTAAGCCAAAGAGCCAGTGTTGTCTGTAGACAACTCCAAGGTCATGTGGTGAGCATGACTGCATGCAGTGCCGTTACCTTCCTGCCAGGGTTGGTACCTATTGAGCTACTCACAATTGTTTTCGAACTGTCAGGACTGAAAGATTGGCGGTTCAAATCCAGAGAGTGGGGAGCTCACCCCACTCTCCGGATTTGAACCGCCAATCTTTCAGTCCTCAAGATCAGCAGTTCAGCGGCTTAACCTGCTGCACCACTTTAAAATGTGCCTGGTCCGACTTGCAAAAAAAATCAACTTAACAACAAACTTACAGAACCTATTTTGTTTGTAACTTGTGGACTGCCTGTATAATGTTGATAGAAAGGACTTAGTTACAAAGGTGCTTCCAAAGACAGGGTCCATTTTACTGAATCTTTTTCATTTGAAAAGGTAGAGTGTATCATTTATCATCAAAGGCAAAATCTTACCATTCAAAGTACTTTTGAAAGGGAAGTTGATGTCTTCAGTCCTTGTATTATTTTATTTGCAAGAGAATTGCCATTTAAATCCATTAAAAACTTACACCAGCATCTCCACATTTTATAATGTTGAATTGACATTTTAACATGTAACACTACCATTATGAAATATAAGTATTTTTCCCACCCTGCTTTTTATGGTTCCACTTTATTATAATCTCATCTCCTCCTGTTTGTGATAGATATGGCTTGGTGATCGAAAAAATATTCATCCTAGATGTAATATATACTTCTTTAATTTTAATTTGGCAGTATTAGACTCCACAGTTTGAATAGTCACTTTATGGTTGTCATACTTAGCCAGGTATGCCAAGTGACTTGTTAATGGTTGTTTAAATGTTAACTTACAATTTGATTTTAAACTGTAACTTATTTGTTGAAAAAGGCATTTTTCTTAAATTATTCATAACAGTTGAAATACAAAAACAAAATCCACACAGATTATAGTACCTGATATAAGATGTGTTCAAGCACACCTTTGGTATGGGTTATGGGAAAAGGGAAGCATTTCCATGTTTGAATGCACTATTCAACTAAATGTGTTTATTTAATTTAGACACCAGGTCTTTACTCCAGATGTACCCTGGGATTCTACCTCCACTCTTCCCCATTATGTATCTCAAAATGTTATGGGATGCAGTTCACTTGGGGAATACACCAGTTCCCCTTATACACCAGATGCCGCACCAAATGTATATACAGTTCCCAACTTTCGGTCAGAGAACAACTCTAAGCTCTTCAGCTCTTCTAGGCAGGGCAGAGACTATGCCAAACAGACTCCTGTCACCAGAAAGGAATCCACATATCATCCTAGGGTAAGTTATTGTTGGATTATAATGTTGATTTGTTTTTCTGCCTTTCTTAACAGAACGTTTTAGAAACAGAACATGATTTGAAACATTAGCAGGTTAGTCTAGAGCAGTGCTCCTTAATCTGTGGATCCTGACCTCAAATGAGGTCCCCTTAGCTCAATGTTGGGGTCCTGATCTTTTTTTTTTTTTTGAACATAACTCTAGTGATATTTTAGACAATTGCATGATTCTAGTGTGTTTACAGGGACTCTGCAGAAGATGCTTCAGCTGTACTTCATAAAAAGGGAAATCAGTCTGTTTAGCAAGCCTTACAAATGGTGATCTGTTATCAGTAAATGCTTAATTGTTATTCCTATTTTACAGGCAGTCCCCAAGTTACGAACAAGATAGGTTCTGTACATTTGTTCTCTATTAATTTTGTAAGTAAGTCAGAACAGGTACATTTTAAAAGTGTAACTCATTACACACACACGTACACACACACGCTTTGGATAGCATAACACCCCTGTGGTGTTTGCTTTGTTGTCTGTGCCCCAGTCCCTGTGATAATTGCAATTTGAAACATTTGGCTTGTAGTAGAAACAAGGATTGGTAATAAACAAGAATTGATAATAAAGCTTCAGTGGAGATGCCTTTTCCCCATGATAACTTTTTCAGGAGAGAAATTCCCTTCCAAGGGGTAGATTTCTCTCACTTCCTGTTGTCTCACCCCCCGTTCTTAGTTAGGAGTTGTTTGTAAGTCAAATGTTTGTTAACTCAAAGACTGCCTGTACCTATATACCTGGGGTCATGTAAAAAGTGGGAGGGGGGCAAGAGGGGTCCCAAGTGGAAAAATTTAAGAAACCCTGAACTAGAGTACTCCACTCTCTGACCACAGGATATTGTTTTTCAGTTTTTTATTCCCCTGGATCAATTATTCCATATGGCTCCTAGGTACATATTTAGAATCAACTCAAACTGTTCACTTACATCTAATTTCTGATGCCTTTTATGTAGGTAGGGATAGGATGCTTTGTTCTTAAGCAAAAATAGCTAATAATATATGTGTGTGTGTGATTAAACAATACAGAGAAGGACTCAATTTTTTTTAAATTCTTCACAGAGACGACCCAAAGATTTTGAACCCAAATTGGAGAGTAAAAGATCTGATGGAAGTGACTCTCCTAATCGGTCAACAGAGAGTTCATCTTACACTGCTCTGCATGGTAGAAATCCTATTAAATCAGGTACATTAAAAGGACTTTTAAATTTGATATTGTGTGAGTGAGTTTGAGCAAATGATGTGTGGCCACAAAAAAGACAGAATATGTAGTAGGACAATTTTGAGATAATGCATATTGTTAGATTGCTCTATGATGATTGTTATAGCCTCTATAGTTGGCTGGCAAAATAATGTTTTATTGCAGTTATTGGAAGCTGGCTTCTACTTCATTAAAGAATCTACTTACATGAAATAAACCTGAACAAATTGAAATTGAATCCAGACAAGACAGAGGTACTCTGGTCAGTCGTAAGGCCGAACAGGGTATAGGGTTACAGCCTGTGTTGGACAGGGTTACACTCCCCCGAAGAGACAGGTTCACAGCTTGAGAGTGATCCTGGACTCATCACTGAGCCTGGAACCTCAGGTTTCGGCGGTGGCCAGAGGAGCATTCACACAATTAAAACTTATGCACCAGCACCTTGGGAAGTCAGACTTGGCTATGGTAGTCCATGCTCTCTTTACATCTTGAATAGATTATTGCAACACGCTCTACGTGGGGTTGCCTTTGAAGACTGTTTGGAAGCTTTAAGTAGTCCAATCGGTGGCAGCTAAGTTTCTACCTGGAGCAACTCACAGGGAGCATACAACCCCCCTATTGCTGGCATTAGCCTATAAATCCCTAAATGCTTCCAGTCCATCTTGCCTATCTTAATGTAGATCCTTCCATGAGCCAGTTGAAGCATTAAGATCTGTTGAGGAGGTCCTGCTTTCGGTCCCACCTCCTTTGCAGGTGCGACTGGTGGGGACAAGAGACAGGGCCTTCTCGATGGAGGCCCTTCGGCTGTGGAGGACCCTCCCCTGCAAGATCATATTCCCCCCCTTCACTCCTGATGTTCAAGAAATTACTCAAAACGTGGCATTTTAAGCAACCATTTGGAGAGTGATGAAGCAGCCAAAATAACTGTGGGATTGGTGCAATGTCCAATGTTGTATGTTATGTTGTTTTTGTTTGATTTTTCTAGTTTACTAGTTTTAATCTATTATATATGCCATTTTAGTTATGTGTTGTGTTTTATATGGACAGGGCTATATAGTTGTTAGTAATGCTAGTAATGTTGTAAATGGGTATTTATAATTTAATGTTTTAACTAATGTTTAATTTATGTTATATTGCTTTGTCTGTATGTGTTGGTATCTAATTGTTACCAGTTTTAAGGCGCTCTAAGTCCCCCATCCCTGGGATTGAGAGGGACAGGGTACAAATGTTTTAAATAAATAAATAAATAATACGTTGTGTGTCATTGAAGTTTGCCATTTACTTTGTTGTGAACCATTTTGAGTCCCCCCCAGAGGTTGAGAAAGGTGATATATAAATGAAATAAATAAATATGTTATTTGTTTGCATTTAGCACATTTATTTTTAACATCTGAATTTAAATACATTTCCTGATTACACTGATTAAGAAGGCATTTACATGTTCTCACAGATGGAACTGAAAAAATGCCTTAAAACCTATTGATAAAACTAATAATAATAATAATAATTTTTTTCTGCCTCTCAAAGGTTTGAGGCAAGGCATAGTATAGCTAAAACACATAATTATAACACATTATATAAAATACAAAGAACAAAGATTTAAATACTGTGAACATTCGACATGAGTTTAAAATTCATAGTTAAAACTAATTTCTAGAAGCAGATGGGGAAGCTGAAAGAAACCAGTAATAAGGATAGATCATGTTCTTTCAACACATAGTATTGATTTTGAAGGTCAGGGTAGAGAAGAGACACTGGAGTTGGATCAAAAATGAGATAAAAATGGAGTGACTGAAACCCTGAACAAAAGCACTCTGCTGTGCAGCATTTTTGTGTATACCTCTAACAGGTGTCCCATTAATAATTCCAACTATTAAAACGTATCGGGAAAAGTATTCATTTTTATATAAACTCTTTTTTTTTCCAGACAGGCTGAATGGAAAATTCAAACAATTTCAAAATAATGAATGCCTTACAGAACCTGCCTTTGAAGTTAAGCTCTCTGATTTCCCCAAATTGCAAAGTACAAGAAGTTGTAATCTGCTGAATTTTCAGAAAAAAGCATGGGGACCTTTGGGTTCAGCTGAAGGAGATAAAATCCCTCGGACGCCTCCAGAGAAAGCAGCAGTTTCAGCTTTAGTGACCAAAGAGGTTTGTATTTGGTAACTTTTGGAATACTGAACAACTATGTATGAAACTAGTTTTCTGATCAGCATAGTAACGTGTGTGTGTGTGTGTGTAAATGAGCGCAAATGAGCATGCTCTCAAGTCATTTCAAGCCATATAAGCAAAACCTGTAATGTGAGTTTTTGGCAAGGTTTGTTGGTGTCTTCCTCCGAATCTGAGAGAGTATTGCCCAGTGGATTCCATGGCCAAGTGAGTATTTCCATCCCCAAAACTCAACTGTACCACACTGGCTCATAGCATTATGTTCACAGCACTAGAAAATGTAAGATTAGGCATTTTGTCTCCCCAATTGTATTAGATTCTATCTCATGTTAAATCAAATATGTAATAATTCTCCAGCAGGAATCAGATTTATCCTGAGTGTGTCTGACCCATTATATTTTTAACCACCTTATTTTAAATTTTGTTTTGTTTGGGAGATAGTAGTATAATAGTAAGAAAAGATCTGTCTTGTATGATATCAGCTAGTGTATTCTTACATCTTATATTATGTACACAGAGGTGAAATTAGAATTCTTCCAAAATAACTTTGAGTAGGGTAATATTAAATAAATAAGGCAGAGAATAAAATGATTTTAAATGTTGCATTTTTGATATGCTGATGTGATTTTTTGTGTGGGGCTACTGTATGATATTCTGCCGGTGATTGTTGTAGTTGTATCAAAAAAAACGATCAGAGCACCGTATAAGTGAATCTAAATGTAATTCATGTTCCATCAAAAACAAAGCAAATATTTAAAATTAATTCTTACTAAGTATGTGCGAGCAACCCAGTTTATATAGATCAGATACAAATGCTTGTGTTCATAATTTTGAGATGTGAATCAGCCTGCTAGAAATCAAAGCTCAGCAACACATCAATAATGCCAGATCACATTTTTTCTTTTTCGGAACAGTTTTGCTTGGCTTGGTTATAACTCTTTTTTTCTATATTTCTTAGTTTATTCCTTCTTTAAAGGTAGTCAATAGTGATAAACAATGATTGGCCAGTTTTCTATGTAGCTTTACGGACTATGGATGATTCGCATCTTAATATTTTAAATTTTTGTAATCATGTTTTAATGCATTTGTTCTGTTTTGTATTGTGTCGTGGTTGCTGTTAACTGCCTTGAGTCTCTGTTTTGGGAGAAATAACTACTATTACTACTACTACTTTATTCTTATACCCCACCACCATCTCAGGGTAGTTTACATATGAGTCAAAATGCCCACAAAATATAAAAGCAAAATAATCAATTAAAGCAAAAAAAACAACATGATTAAAATAAGAGCATAGTAATATAGAACAATCCAGATAGAAACACAATTAAATAAAACATAAGAATAGAAAACAGCAATGTTGAAGTTCAAAACAGTGCTCAACAAAACCAATAAAAGGTGGGATAAAAATAAAGAAAGGTGAGCTAAAAATAAAGGAAGTAAATAAACAAACAGCTGAATGTTGATACCTCATTCTAAACTATTCGGAGTAATCATTAAATAAGCTTCTTTTGGATCCAGCTTTGTATTCTGCCATGTATAATGAATATTCATTTACTTGCTGTTTCGTTTTAGGGACAGGGTGATGTGTGTAAATTACACAGCCCAAATAAAAAAAGGGTTTTTTTGCTTGGTGTTTTGGTTTTTAGGCTTGCTCCTGGCATTTAGGGTACTGATTCTGAAAATCGCATTGGATAAACCACATCAGCTCTAGTTCCTTAGATATTGTTATCATGGTTTTCTATGAGCAAGGAGATGGCAACTGATACATGCCATATGTTTTGTATTTCAGCAACTAGAGCTAATAGGGGGAACCAGCAGGTCCAATATACCTAGAAAGGGGTCTAACATTTGAAGCACCAAAATGTGTTTTAGCCCGTGTTATCAGTGTTCTGTACTAAATAATGTAATATTCACTTTAGGGTGAAGTATGTCTGAAAAAGAATTTACCCACAAGACCTTTCAGTTCTCCACCTGATTCTGGAGGCAAGTATTTTCTATTGAATAGGTCCTTAATGCTTCATCCTGTCCATTTAATGTTTAAAGTATTGGTTCATGCTCCAGTTTCACTTTATCTGTATGCATGTTTTATTTATTGTGTTTTTTAAAATATTTATTATTAGTTCCAAGGCAGTACAAAACAGATAAAAGCTGATAAAGCAATTCAGGACACTATTTTAAAACAGTTCTAGAAAACACAAAGTTAAATACTCCCCAAATCCAGTTTCTATTTTAGGAACAAGTACAAAACAGTAGAGTCATAGATGTCTGCCAGTACTTTGAAAGAGATTTAGCTAGTTTAATTTCCATTGGAAGATAACTGTGTCTGCTACTGAGAAAGCCCTGTCTTGTGTATTTTCCAACTTGGCCTCTTCACTTTAAAAGTTCAGAGAACAGTCACTCTTCTTACTTAATCTATATATATAAAGGAGGACCTGTCGTCGAACGACTGCCATAGGCAGAGAAACCTTCCAAGGCAGAGACACCAAACTTGGCAACAAAAATAGGCCTCAGGCAAGGAAGGCTTTTAGCAAAAAACTTTCCCACCCAAAACCTAGAAGGCCCCCAAAACAACGATGAAAAAAACCCTACATTTCCCAGCGTCCTCCGCGGCCGCCAGCGAATAACTGTGCCAAGGCGGCGGGGGCCAGAATGACGTCACCAACCGCCCTTCTTTCCCTCAGAGAAGCCAAGGGGGCGGGGCCTCTGTGGAGGAGCACAGGCCCCCTCCCTCCCGATTGTTTACCCGGGAAAGTGCTGAGAGGCTGGCGCTCAGGCGGAAAGGGCCTCCCTTTGCACATTTGCATGTTTAAAGGGGCAGCGTCCAATTCCGAGGCCTCCTTCCCTCCGGGGCCAGGCGTGGGTGGGCGCGAGAGCTTCCCTCAGAGAAGCCAAGGGGGCGGGGCCTCTGTGGAGGAGGAGGATGATGAAAACAACGATTAAAAAACTACATTTCCCAGTGTCCTCCGCGGCCGCCAGCTAGTCCCATTGGCCGACATTGGCCCACACAACCAATCACGGCCCAGGAGCTCCGCGCAGGGGCGGGGTGAGGCTGACCCGCGTGGACGCCTGGCCTGGCAGGAGGAACAGTGACAGCAGCATGCTGGGGACGCTGCTCTGTTATGTCCTGCTGCCCCTGACGCGGCTCGACCAGCCTTTACACGGTAACCTCCTCTATCTCCTCATGCGCACGCGGGGCGAAAGGGGCGTCCAAGTAGAACTTGGCCTCCTCACCGAGAGGCTTCCAAGTGGAGGCCGCTCTCCTACGAAGAGAAGCCTGAGTGGGATTCGGAGGCCGTTGTTGGTGTTGGTTGGGGAGGCGCGTGATAGCCTGTGGGTTTCAGAAAGCGCATCCCGGTCATCAACAATAACAAAACAGCAGGAGGAGGAGGAGGCCTGTCAGGAGACACGCTGCTGCTGCCCTTGATAGGCCGCCCGCCATACCTGCCTGTCTTTGAAACCCCTGACTCTCGGTAGAGTATGCTTGGATTTCCCATAATGGAGGGTGAAGAGAGAGGCGGGCCTAGAGAGGTTTATTTTATTTTCTATTTCTTTTTATTAAATGATTTTATTTAAAATTAAAATAAATAAAAACAGAATAAAATTGAAAAAAAGTTTACATTACAAAAAAAACCCAACCAGATCAGAGTGAAGAGGGCCAGGAAGGATAATATTACAATATAATGCAATATAATACTACTACAACAACTAATAATAATATATTGTAATTATATATTTTATATTACATGTAATATAACTAATAATATTACAGTATAATGTTATAGCACAATGTAATATACAGACCCACAACACAACATCATTTCCAACCCTTACATACTCAGACTTTCTCGCATCTCCTAAATAGGGCACAGCAACGCGTGCCGGGTACAGCTAGTGAACAATAAAATCTCTTCTGGTGTTAAAGAATGACTAGTTCGAAGCAGTAGGAATATAATCTCGGTTACTGGTGGTCTGTGCTTCTTCTATCCCATACATATCTTGATCGTCTGTCTCAGTTTCAAGCTATTTTTCAAACTTTGGTCCTCTACTTCATTTGGATTTCAACTTCTGGAAGTCCCGGCAATCTGATCAATTATCCGGATTCTGGAGCTGAAGTCCAAAACATTTGGCCCAAGACATGCTAGTATGCAGATATAATATGCAGTACTTAAGAATATCATCAAGGTGTTGTCGAAGACTTTCATGGCCGGATTCACTGGGTTACTGTGAGTTTTCCAGACTGTATGGCTATGTTCTAGAAGCATGCTCTACTGACGTTTCTCCCACGTCTATGGCAGACATCACAACTGCTGAGGAGAGAATGCTTCTGGAACATGGCCATACAATCCGGAAAACTCACAACAACCCAGTATCTTCAAGTTCTACTTGTTTGAATAAGGCAGTGTTTCCCAACCTTTTTTGAGCCGCGGCACACTTTTTACATTTACAAAATCCTGGGGCACACCACCAGCCAAAATGACACAAAATGACATTCTAACACAGTAATACATATAGTTAATATGATTTTAAATGTATTTATACACTCAGTGTGAAACCTGGGCTTGTTTTGATGAACACAACATATGTATGACTATCTCTCACATATTTATACATGGCTATCCTATCTTCTCACAGCCTTCTCTTCTTCAGGCTAAACATGCCCAGCTCTTCAAGCTGCTCCTCATAGAGCTTGTTCACCAGACCTTTGGGAAATTTCACCTTGAGTGAAACTTGCTTCCAGTTAACTATGGATGTCATGAAGCTGTTATAAACAGTTCCTTTGGGGGCTTTCGAAAAATCCAGTAAAGTAGTTAAAAAAAAACATTTCCAAGTGGAGAGGCTCAATTTGTTTCTTGGAAATCTGTGAGGGGGCTGCTAGGAGGGGGGGAGTGCCAATTTCCCATGGCATACCTGATGATCACTCACGGCACACTAGTGTGCCACGGCACACTGGTTGAGAAACACTGGAATAAGGTAAGATAGAGGTATATTTCAAAGTATTGTAGTGAGAAAATTTGACATAGTCTCTGAAGATACTTCAGATTTAAAGTTTGAAGATTTTTCAGAAAATCTGAGTGGTGTGTTTTGTCAATTATCAGTTTCTCAGGTACATCTAGATTATTTTACTGAGACGCCCAAAACATGTGCCGCTGTGCTGTCACAAAGTCCAAAGAGAGCTGTTTCCACTCCAGCTGCAAGTCCTCCCACCAACCATTATGAAAATAAAGGAAAACAAGGTGTTCTTGAAGATGGTAAGGTAAGGCAGTTAACTTCCAGGTCCTTTTAGGACTGTCTGAATTACTGTTATCTATTAGAATAGCAATTAATATCTCAGGTTAACACTCATCTCTCAAACGACATTTTCGCAAAATTAATTCTGGAGGAAATTGATGGCAGAATTTAAAGATGGAAAGAACCAATATAGGAGTGGTGTTTTAGTCTTGGATCATAAGCCTGTTTCCTTAAGCTCATTTGTTCTTTTTATTTTTCTCCTTGATGATTTTTTCCAGTCTGCATTTTTGTTGTTCAAGCCATCCATTTTTTTCTTCAATCTCTATCATTTTTTCTGGATAAGCTTTCTAAACATGTGTTCTCCCGTTACATTTTTTTCTGTGCTAATAACTTAATGAAGTCCCATTCTTTTTTATACTCTCTTATTCTTTTTGTCATGGACTGAAATCAAGTTTTTGACTTGTGAGCTTTATTGTGAGGGACACCTTTTTGCCATTCCACCCTTACATCCCACTTTAAAAAATGAAGTAAAGAGTAACCCAGCTGCTTTTTAAAAACCTTCACCTCAGCTTTCAGCATTCCAGCTTCCAAAAATGAAATATATAGTATCCGTCAACTGCTGTTCCTACAGTCTTTCAGGACTAGTGGATTACATTAAAACACCCACAAAATCTAAAATAAACTGAATTAGTCCAAAAGTCACAACTTCTGCTTCCGACTTTTCATGCATTTTCTGTTCCCAAAGTCTTCTTTGTAGGTTGGCTTGCAAGTAAATACTGATCTTACACTCTCTCCATATTCTCAGCTCCCCTAGATTTTCATCCATTGTATTTTTCTTTTTCATTCTATACTGTAAACCTCTTGCCACATTGCAGTATATACCTTTGATATAAATATCACTGCTGGTTCTACCCGTGTTTCCCCGAAAGTAAGACAGTGTCTTACTTTCTTTTTACCCCCAAAAGCCCCACTACGTCTTACTTTCGGGGTATGTCTTACATTGGGCGACGGTAAGCCGTACCCCGAAAGTAAGCTGTACCCCCGGCCGCCGCATCACTCGGTCCCGCCTCCTCCGCCGCCACCGCGTCACTCGGTCCCGCCTCCGCTGACGCCAGCGTCACTCGGTCCCGCCTCCGCCCCGCGTCACTCGGTCCCGCCTCCGCCGCGTCACTCGGTCCGCCTCCGCCGCCACTCAGCCGGCCCCATGGGCCGGCCGCGGCACACCTCCCAAAGAAAAGCCGTTTCTGCACCTGCGCCAGGCGCTTGGGACCTAGTGCCTATGCGCGGACATTCGCGCATGCGCAGAAACGTCCGTGCTCGGGACCTAGTGCCTGGCGCAGGCGCAGAAACGGCTGTTCTTTGGGAGGCGTGCTGCAGCCGGCCCACGGGGCCGGCTGAGTGGCGGCAGCAGAGGAGGAGGGGGGACCGAGTGATGCGGCGGCGGAGGAGGCGGGACCGAGTGGCGCGGAGGAGGAGGAGGCGGGACTGAGTGGCGCGGCGGCTGGGGGTACGGCTTATTTTCGGGGTACGGCTTATATTAGCTTACCCCTCTGACACCCCCGATACATCTTACAATTTATCTGAAAGTTGACCTATACCCCTTTTTTGGGGTCTAAGTCTAGTTGTATCCGGCTTTGAGAGTTGGTGCTCATCTCCATTTCTAAGCCAAAGAGCTAGTGTTGTCCATAGACACCTCCAAGTTCATGCGGCTGGCATGACTGCATGAAGCGTTATTTTCCCGCAGAAGCGGGTACCTATTGATCTAGTCACATTTGTATGTATGTGAACTGTTAAGTTAGCAGAAGCTGGGACTAACAACAGGAGCTCACCCTGCTCCCCGTTCAAATCACCAAACTTTTGGTCAGCAAGTTCAGCAGCTCAGTGGTTTAACCTGCTGTGCCACCAGGGGCCCCCTGAGTCTGTGCTCTTCCCCTTTTCTCTCGTGTGCCCTTTTTAGCCTCTATTTTTCCTTCCTTCTGGTGATGTTCCCTCAATCTCCTTATTTTTTCAAGCTACTATAAAATATGACATTTAAAAGACTTGAATGTTATTAAAATTGTTCTCTTTCCTCCAGCTTGTAGATACAACCTTTTCCCCTCCTTCCTCATTCCACAATGGTCACTCTTTCCAGTCTGACTGTCCCTTCTCCATTTCCCCCCCCCTGCTACCCATTAGCTTTGGCTTCTGGACTTTGTTCTGGCGACATTCCCCTTCTTTCTGCTTTGTATTTCCTTTTCAGATTAAGTGATTACTTTGGCAAAGATCCAGCAGTATACATCTACTGGCAGATGGAAGATTTAGAAGGATGCAGTTCTTGTTCCCAAGCCATCAGTGGAACTCTTTCTTTCTCTTCCTTCTCTTCACATCACATTCCTGTACTTGAAACTTTGGTTCTAGATTATTCATCAGTCCTTTGGATCAAGCACTGATGCTGTCCAGAGACTGTGTGGATAGAGGAGCTGCATTGTTCTGGATCCTTTGATAGAATATTTTCTTTCATCAGGAGTGCAGTTTTGGATCCTGGTCATTTCCTTTAAGATCACTTTCCATTCCTCTTTTCAATCACTGTTCTCTCCACTAGTTGTTTCATTGTCCTTTACTAATACCTTTTCATTATAGAAAATATAATCCAGCTGCATTTCACTTTTCTTTGCTGCTCCTTTTCCTTGGAGCTCTCATTGCTTCTTGAAATCTTTATGCCTTCTTCACAGTTGTTCAAACAATACTGAGAAACGTAACTATTGTCCCAAGCCTTTTTCCTTTTTTCTGTGTTTCCTTTTATGATGGTCCTGTATTTCTTAGCTTTTTATATCGAAAGGGTACGTGCAAGTATTATTGTAAGCTTCTGAACAACTTTGGTTCTAGGTTTCTTTTTAAACAATAATAATAACAATAATAAACATTGAGTAGTGTCACTAAATGATATGCCATACACGTATCTAACCTGAACCTTGTTTATGGCAATTTTGCAACGTTAAAGTTTTGTTTTGTTATTTTATTTTTGTTATAAAATGTGAAATACAGTACTATCTCCATCTGTGGATGTGTTCACTATATCAGTAAGTTTTAAAGTCAGATAAATTGTGCTCACCGAAACAAACAAAACTCTTTAACAAAGCACAGGTATAGCACATTTCGTGAGGCAGAGCAAGGATGGGTAAAGTGTACACCATAGGTCATATGCAGCTGTCTAAGACTGTTTTTCTGGCTCTTGAGGCCCTAAGTTGTCAAGAGCAATTTTGCTTTTTAAAGGCCAAAAATGTTCTTTAGTAGACTAAGGGCATTTCCACATATTTGATGCCCCCCGCCCTCAGATTCTTGTAGACGTCAAAATGAAATTTTGCAACAAAACAAAATCCACCCCTCACAATTACTTCAGATATGCTCTTTGGGCTCAAGAAAGCCCCAAAATATGCCCTTTTTCCTATAAATGGTATTTGGGAGCACTTTTATTTTATGGGAACAGGTGTGATGTATAAGTCCCCAACTGTTACCACTGTTGAACAGGATGCCAGCCATTACCTGCACCCAAAAACAAAGAAAACTGTCATTGGATACTAGAAAAAATGCTTTACAAAGTTAAGAATAGGCAAGATACAAACATAAAGAATGACATAAATACGATCAAGTCCTGAGCACAGCTAATTAGTGGCTTGCACCTAGGAACAAAGAGAACACTCCAGTATCAAAAAGGGAACATTAGGGATTTCAGTAGCCATTGCATTAATATTTTATACAAGCAGTATGATGCTCAAAATTTTGCAACCAAGAGTGAGAAATGTCAGATGTCCCACCAATGTTCAGGAAAGGAAGGTACACTTGGGTCATTGTGCAAACATAAGTTTGATAATTGAGTGTGCCAGAGAATTTCAGAAGAAAATCACCCTGTGCTTTATTTATCATAGCATAACCTTTGATTGTGTAGATCATGAAGTCATAGGTTACTCTGAAGGAAATGGTTGTGCTACTGTATAATCTATACTTCTGACAAAAGGCTGCCATAAGGACAGAATATGGAGAAACAATATTTTCCCATTCAGGCAAGGCTGCATAGTGTCGCCTTGTCTGTTTACATTTTTCTCATCAAGTGAAAAGCTGAATTAGAATAGGAGGAAGGAGATGTAAAAATTGGAAGAAGGGCTATCAGTAGTTTACGATAGGCAGATAGCACCATACTACCAGATATTAGGATGTCTGTTGAGGAAAGCCAAGAAAATACAAAAACAGGATTCCAGCTGAATATGATGAAAACAAAAGTAGCAACCACAGATAGGATGACTGTAGATATTGAAGATATTGGGGTAGTCCAAGACTTGCTGTATTTTTACTCAGTCATAAATGTTATTTATTGTATCAGAAATGAACCGAGGGTACAGTTGTGATGTATTTTAAAAACACAAAGTTTAAAAACTTGGCATTATATTAAATGTCCTTTGACCAGTAGCTAGCCACTTGGAGTGCCTCTGGTGTTGCTGTTACTTTGGCGATACCATAATACAACATGACTCATTAGAAAAGGCTATGCTTGATTAAGAGGGAGGTGATAAGAGGAGGAGGAGGAAAAGACTGAGGTGAATAACCTCAATCAAGGAAGCCACAGCCTTGGCTTTGCAATATCTCGGCAGGCTGTTGATCATAGGATGTCCTTGAGGTCTCTCATTCAAAGGGTTGTGATAGGCTGAAACCAACTTAATGGCAATTAACTACAACATTAAGCATGCAGCAGCCAAGAGTATGTTTATATTTTATTTTGAGGAAAGTGCCTTTTCTGTTAGGAGTGTCTCCTTCCAATCAGTTTCCATATGATACATTAGAGTTGCAAAATATCACCTTGAGTTATATTTGTTCAGTGTTTTGAAATAAAGAACTACAGGGCCTTTGAACAGAAGGTATTAGGCGCCACATTAACATCTTGTACAGTGTACTTCTGCAATAGAATCATTAAAATAAAATGATTATATTCTGTTTGTGAAAGGTTTAATCTCGGTTTCAGTTTAGAGCTTTGCTGTGACAAAACTTTACTATTTTAATAATGTGTTTAAATATTTTTACTCATTTTTCAATAGTCAGAAACAAAAGGGAATGCTAGTGACAGTGAGCTGGAAGAAATAGTAGGGAAGAAGAAGAAGAAAAAGAGAAATAAGAAAAAAGCAAAAGCAAGTAGTGAAACAGAGAATGTTCCCAACAAGAGCATCATATATCAAGAACCTCCAAGAATTGAGGTACAGATTTTCATTTTCCTTGTGACATCAAGGTTTGTGTGTGCCCTCCCAGGAATCACAGGCCAATTTGGAGTTTGTAGAAATTCAGGAATAACTATGGCATACAATTGAATATGATTTTGTCTTAATTTCAGATTGGAATGTTAATTTGACATATTTGCATAACAGGTAATTAAAAGTTCAAGCTTGTCTGTGGTACTTATAGCAGTTCATGTGAAATTATGAGATTCAAGATTAAAGTAAAGGTTTCCCCTTGACATTAAGTCTAGTCATTCCTGATTCTGGGGGGTGGTGCTCATCTCCATTTCTAAGCCAAAGAGCCAATGTTGCATGTAGCCGCCTCCAAGGTCATGTGACTAGTATGACTGCATGGAACGCTGTTACCTTCCCGCCGGAGCAGTACCTACTGATCTACTCACATTTCAAACTGCTAGGGTTGGCAGAAGCTGGGGCTAACAGTGAGAGCTCACCCTGCTCCATGGATTCGAACCACCGACCTTGTGGTCAGCAAGTTCACCAGCTCAACATTTTAACCCACTGCGCCACTGTGGGTTCCTTTTAAGATTATGTTACCTATTAATCTTTGCATTGCTGTCCATGTTGACTAGATCCTGCATAAGAGCATTTGTTCTGTTTGCTAGTGCAGTACCCTATATAATGGTTACACTTTGTTACTAATCAGGATACATAATTTCCATCTGAACGGCATTGTAGCAGGCATCATTATATGGAATCATGCTGTCTTTTTCAAACTCAAATAAATCGTAAAATTGCACAATTTGCTTCCTGCCAGCCCAATTTATATGATTAAGGTGGATTAGTTGTGCTCTGATCAAAGGATGTAAATAGTCAGAGAATCTTATCTACATAAAGGTTTGCCTTTTGATTCTGAATGTATGTTCAGATTTTATTTTCAGTTTTTTTTAAAAAAGACTAATTTTCATCAAAAATGCACACATTTTATGTCATCTTTCTCTTCTGAATTGATTTGTACCAATGAAACACAAGCACTAGTCCAATATAATAACCTTTTTATTTTCTCTTTTTATTTCAAGGGATAATGTTATATATTAGTTTAGAATTCCATTTAAAAAGGGAAATTTAGTTCTTAATTTTAGAATCATAGAATTGGAAGAGATCTCGTGGGCTATTCAGTCCAACCTCTGCCAGGTGGAATCTCCTTTCCTGCAGTTTGAAGCCATTGTTCCGCATCCTAGTCTCAGGGGCAGCAGAAAACAAGCTTGCTCCCTCCTCCCTATGACTTCCCCTCACATATTGCTACAGGGCCCTCATCATTTCTCCTCTCAGCCTTCTCTTCTGCAGGCTAAACATTCCCTGCTTTTTAAGCCCCTTCTCATAGGGCTTGTTCTCCAGACCCTTGATCATTTTAGTTGCCCTTCTCTGGACACATTCCATCTTGTTAATATCTCCTTTCAATAGCGCTGCCCAGAATTGGACCCAGTATTCCAGCTGTGGACTGACCAAGGCAGAATAGAGGGGTAGCATGAATTTCATAGATCTAGGCACTGTACTTCTATTTATGCAGGCCAAAATCCCATTGGTTTTCTTTGCTGCGGTATTAAATTGTTGGCTCATGTTTAACTTGTTGTCCATGATGACTCGCAAGATCTTTTTCACATGTACTGCTATCGAGCCAGGTATCCCCCAAATCTGTATCTTTGCATTCCATTTTGTCTGGATCATGCCCCCTGATTACTACATCTATATAGTAAATTATTACTATATAGAATTATGGCTTGGAGTGTGTAAAACACTTCAACAAGCACTTCAACTGTTGTAATCCATTATCCTTACAACAGTTCTGGTAGAATAGGTTAATATTAAAACTGTCATATTGTATCGCCAAGGGGATTATGAGAAAAGCTTGCCTAAAGGTGGATCTACACTGTAAATTTAATACTTTTTGGCACTGTTTTAACTACCATGGCTCAATACTATGGAATCCTGGGAGTTGTGGTTTCATGAGGCACCAACACTATTTGTCTAAAAACCTTGTGGAACTACAACTCCATAGCATTGAGCCATGGCAGTTAAATTGGTATCAGTCTGTATTAATCCCTCAGTGTAGAAGCACCTTCAGTCTGTCTCATGGCAAAAGTGGGTTTCAAACCTGATAGTTCTGATTGGTAGAGCTGAGATTTTTACTATAATGTCACAGCAGCTCCAAAGTTATGAAGATGTTTTTTTCTATGTACCATAAATAATTCCGAATCTGTATTTGTGTTTCAGCAGGCTTATTATCAATAGAAGGGGTGATCAGCATTTTAGAATAAAATGCACACAAATACCAGAATCCTAAATAATGCAATGGAATTGGGGAAACCTCTTTTATGAAAAGTTTATGTGTGTACAGTACTCTGTAGTATAGGCTAACAAATACCTTATTTTTCCAACTACTTTATTTTCATTTACTTAGGATGATGAGGAATTTCCAGACTTGTCAATGGCCGCTGATAAAAAGTACAAGCCAGGAATGCCAAAATGCTATTCCTCACCAGCAATTACTGGGAAGCAGACTCAGGTAAGAATTGTGAGAGCTGTTTCTTTAAAAAAAATCTCTAACACATCTACTGGATTTTCATTCATTTCTGTTTGCTCTTTTCCAGTCTTTTGACATCTAGATCTTGAACTTTAACAAATCTTCAACAAAGTGATCTTTTCAAAGCACATGCTGGTCATTTTGCTTACAAGGAAAATTGTTTTGAACATGAGAGAAAAGGATTCAATTCCTTCGTGTTCAGTAGCTTTTGAATATTTAATGTGCTGCTGGAAGCATGATAGATCATCCTCAGTTGTTAATTCTGGAGTTGTTACTGCTAAATTATGTGTACTTTCTAGGAAACAGATTAGTCCTGTAGGAGTTGTTATCCTTTCAGAATACAGAATCTAGAATATTGCCCCCACCTCATTTGAATAAACATTGAAATACTGAACACAAGTCCCTCTTTAATCCACCTTTTAGCATTCCAATATGCAGTTATATCCAGACAGAAAGAGGTCTGCAGACCATGAGCATCTCATTGTTATAATGGGTTACAATAAGAACATACAGGCATTCTCGGTACCTCAGACAGGCCAGGATTCGGTAGAAATGAGAAATACAGAAAAATTTGCTAGCAATTTCCTGTGCACAGTAAGAGACTCAGAAGTCAAAGATATAAATCAGTTTCAGGTCATATATATTGGAAACATTTTGGTGGCTATCAGTAAGGTCAAAAGTCTCTCCTATATGAATTGGATGAGTTGCCATACATACAAAGAGGAGATTTCCAATCTCTCTCTCCCTTTTTGAGGGGACCGAAATAACAGTTGGTATATATTGAAAAGGATAGGTGGAATTCCAGTCATGGTTCCCTAGATCAGGGATAGCAAACTCATTTTCATTAAGGGACACATCAGCCTTATTATTGTCCCCAAAGGGCCACTGAATCCATGGATACAGAAGGCCAGATATACATTTTTACATAGTAGTTTGTGCTCTTTAGCTTTTAGCCAGTTTAGATCCCCAGATGTTATTGAATGCCAACTCCCATCACTTTTGAGCATTTGCCATGCGGACTGTGGATAATGGGAATTGCAACCCAGCAGTACTTGTGGCTCTGAAGTTGAGGAAATATTAAGACATGTTACAATCAATAATCATATCCAAAAATCTTGTATCTAAATTCAAACCTACTATCCTGACTAAATGGAACAAACTGTAGCCTTCCAGATGTATCACAACTCCCATCAGCTGTGTTAATAATGTTTAATGATGAGGAATAGAGGAGTTGTGGTCCAGCATCTGGAGAGTCATAAAATGACATGGAGAGCCGGATTCGGCCTGAGGGTCTTGAGTTTGATCCATGTGCTTTGAATCTAAATCCGTAATGTTATTTTGGAGTTGATACTCTAAAATGTGTTGACTTCTTACATGTGAACTCTATTAGCTTCCAGAAATACAGACTTATTATCTTAGATCTGAGTATGAACTTGAGGTAAAAAGGTAAAGGTTTCCCCTGACACTAAGTCTAGCTGTGTCCGACTCTGGGGATGGTACTAATTTCCATTTCTAAGCCAAAGAGCAGGCATTGTCCGTAGATACCTCCAAGTTCATGTGGCCAGCATGCCTACATGGAGTACCTTTACTTGAGGTAGCAGATCTTAAACTTGAGGTAGCAGATCTTAATAGCACCACAATAGGAGGCTTGTCTGAAAGCAGTTTGCATATAAATTCAGTTTTTAATAGTTCTTATATTGTGTTTCTGTATTTCAAAGGTAACAGTAACAAAAGAATGTGAAGTTCATGATAGCAGCTTTCAGAATGAAAGAATAATTCCCAAGCCTGATGTTACATCTGGGAGAAAAACAGGAAAACAAGTTTTATTTGGTCCAGTAGAAAAAAGGAAAACGCAGGTAAAAAAAAAATCCCTCCTTATGTTTTATTGACTTGCTCATGAGTCAGATAAAGCCATGAACGTGTTCATGCTTTGTGTGTTACATACAACATGATGATTTTGCCTCAGGGTTGCTGTAATTTGGAAATGATTTGTAGGCAAACACCAACTTCACATTCAAAAAGAAAACACCTATACCTTTCTTCCCCTATAGGAGACACCAAAGAGTGGTGGGAAGAAAAGTCACCTTCCTGTGCAACTCGATTTGGGGAATATGCTAGCTGCTTTGGAACAGAAGCAACAGGCGGAAAAAACAAAACAGTCATCCAAACCTGTAGTCCTTTCAGGTACAAATCTCAAGGATGTTTTCATTGTTAGTTTCAAAAGTGATTTGTTTGTGTGGTTTTTTTCATTTAATACTGTATATATTTACTAAATGTCAAAAGATTCAACTCAGTTCCTATTGGAAGGAGTCAATTTGATTCATGTTGCAAGGGCCAAGTTCATAAAAGCAGCCTTTTTGGTATAGATGGATTTATTTTTTTTTTTAAAAAAAGATGTCAGCTTTTCAGAGAGTTAGGTTTATGACAGTGATTTTGTGTTACTTCTCTCAAGCAAGTCAGATCTTTGTTGTTTAAAGGTGATTGGCTTCCTTTTTATTCTTGCAGTTCAGAAGTTGCTGGGTGTAATATTAAAAACTTACAAATGCATATTGCTTTGTCAGAATCTTAGCAGTGTAAAGCTTCAGTGTAGAATGAAGTCTGTATTATAAAGTAGCACATAGTTACTGGTCAGCCTTCAAGGAGAGATCAAAATGCAATAACATGTTTATTTGTAAGAAATGTTTGTTTTCTCTTAGCCCGTTGGGGCTCTTCTGGTAATGCACAATAAATAGACAAACATTCTTTAGAAACAAATTAAAACTAAAGATAAAGGGTTCCCCTGGCATTAAATTTAGTTGTGTCCAACTCAAGGGGGGGGGTGCTCATCTCCATTTCTAAGCCAAAGAGACAGCTTTGTCCATAGCTGCCTCCAAGATCATGTAGCTGGCATGACTACATGGAGCACTGTTACCTTCCAGCAGAAGCAGTATCTATTGATATGCTCACATTTGCATGTTTTTGAACTGCTATGTTGGAAGAAGCTGGGGCTAACAATGGGAGCTCACCCTCCTCCCCAGATTGTAACTGCCAAACTTTCGGTCAGCAAGTTCAGTAGCTCAGTGGTTTAATCTGCTGCGCCACCAGGGGGCCCTAAATTGAAACTAACACCAGAGAATTCCTAAGATTGGTTTAAGCACTAAAGATCATGTGGATATTTATTTAGTGGGCTATGGTAATCATAAAAGAGTATAATGCTATCTCAATGTATACTCGTGGAAATTCTTTTTACCTTTGCTTTTCTAAGTAGTGAAAAAGTGTTTGCATGAGATGGTTTGCATTTTTCAGGTATTTACATAATTTTGATTACAATTGTAATCTAAAAATTCAAAAGTTGGAATGTCACCATATGGAGGACAATAAAGAAGCTGTTAAATCAGAAATAGTATTGCGGGATTTTTAATGTATGTCTCCATAAAAAATCACACAAGGTTCATAGTTCTAGAAGCCAATTGGGAAATAATATTGGTATATTAAGTCTCCACTGAGAAAAACTGAAAAAGCTGAGTGATTTGTAAATGTTACTTCCATATTATTTTATTTATTTATTTATTTATTATTTGAGCCTACAAAACTTTCTCTGAGAGTAAGCACATACTAGAAGGCCAACAGAGAAACTGCAAGGAACAGAAGAAATGGGTAATAATAGCTAGTAAGGATGTAAAAAAAGATCAAGCACAATATGTTGTCATCTTAGTTATTGACCTAATTGTATGAATCAAAACTTACTTATTTTAATAAAAATATAGTAAGTTGAACAGAAGTACTAAAACCATTTGTACTAAAAAAAAAAGTGCTTTCAAAAAATTACCCTAGTGAATATGGTAGACAAACTTTTAAGTAATGTATATAATCAAATATAAGCTGAGTTTTTCATCTCTTTTGTAGGCTGACAAAGCCCCCCTTGGCTTATACTCGAGCCAGTGTTGTTTATTATTTTACTCTGTTGTTGTTACTACATTTACATTATATTACTCTTATTATTATTTTATTACATTTATTATTTTACTCTATTATTATTACTACTGCATTCATTTTTTTACTTTATTATTATTACATTTACATTATTTTACTCTATTATTATTGAAAGGATATGTAAGCACATTTATATTGAAGAAGGTTAGAATGATGGTTTAATCAGAGTTGGACAGTCTTATCTCAAATTACAATTTTATGTAAATATTTTAAAACATTTAATCTACTAATGCATCTATTAACGTAATTTTATTGGTATCTATTTTTATTTTGAAATTTACCAGTAGCTGCTGCATTTCCCATCCTTGGCTTATACTCAAGTCAATATGTTTTCCCAGGAATTTTTGTGTGGTAAAATTAGGTGCCTTGACTTATATTCAGGTCGGCTTATACTCAAGTATATACAGTAATATACTACATCTGACAAGAAATTAATTTTACCATAATTGCTGTGTTTTGATGTCACCTGTAAGTTGAATGTACTGCTAACCTATGAGCCATATTCCAGTCTTCAATATACTTGGGCAGAAATGAGTCCAGCATATTTCAAGATCAGTGCAATTTCAGACTTGAGAATGATTATCTCATAAAAATAATTGCATTGGTTTCAGTTGGTGGTGCAGTAACATTGCTGTCAAAAGAGTCTATGAAGCAAACAAAAAATCAACAGTTAAACCAAGGGAATTCTCCACATAATCCTTTGGACTCCAGTTCTCCACTGATCAAGAAGGGCAAGCAGAGAGAAGTTCCTAAGGCGAAGAAGCCAACGTCACTCAAAAAGGTACACCTCATTCAACTATTTTCCAAAGTATAGTGTAGCTGCCGGTTCTGTGCCATATCACTCCTTTATTTTACAGTTCTTTAACTCCAAGCCAGCTGTATCCGTTTCTCATCCTAACAAGTGTTTAATCAATGTCTCTGAACATTATTCTAGAATCAAACGCTTCACGGTTTATTTTTCTTTTCTTGAGATAATATTCAAAGTTCTTCAAATTGTTACTTTAGGAAATATACTTTAAAGAACAATGTAGCCTAGCGAATCCTGAGGAGTAAATTTCATTTCATTTAAGCCACTCATAAATTAGAACAATCCACAGGAGCAGTGCTGGAGTGGATGGAGCAGTGGATGGAGCAGTGCTGTGCGCATGTGCATCTGCCCCAGTGTAACACTAACACTGTCCTGTAAACAGCTTTAGTTTGCCCTCAGTACTGAGAGACTGCCATCAATACACGTCTCTTCAGAGGGCTTTCAAATGGCTCCAGGCCAAGAAGCAGTTTCTAGTCTGCATGCTTGTCCATAGTAGTTGTCCCTAAGTAACAAGATGAATGGTGGGAGTTCAGCACTCCTAAAATGTGTCCACTTTTTCTGTTCTTCTCCATCGAAACTGGACTTTAAGAATTGTAGTCCATCAACTTGGACCCACAAATGTTTGAGGGATAATTAACATTATTTGGGAAAGTACATTTCGTCACTATTTTTGTTTAAGATCATTTTGAGGGAGAGAGAACAACGGAAGCAGCAGCACCTCTTGGAACAGATGGCAACACCCAAAGAGAGTGATTCTGCTCAGGATGCAGAATTGACTACGGAGAATCAGGGATATTCTGAAGACAGCAAAGCAGGTACTGCAGGCTTCCATCTCTGAGCAGATGAATTGCAGAGGTGTTTCATCACACACAGTTGTCATAGTGTGGAATCAGATGTTAAAACTTGCACAAGGGCTGTTCAAACCACATTAGTTGCTCTCTTTTGCCAATAACAATTCTATTTCTAAACTTTTTCTATATATGCAGAAAATCAAAGGCAGAATATCTTTTATTTTCTCTGCTTGAACAATGGATTAAAATTCAGTGTTGGCTCTTTGTTTTGCCATTCCAAGACATAAGCTTATGTCGAGGACTGGCTGCATCTGTAGTCCTCCTTCATAAAAAGAAAATAGGAATTCTGGCCCCTGTCAAGTCGAAGAGCAGAATGATTTTCCTTCTGATGTTTGTCTTTAAAAGTCCAAAGTTAGTTATAATAAATAATTTTTTAAAATTATTTACGACATTTCTACCTCGCCTTTCTCACCCCGGAGGGAACTCAAGGTGGCTTTACATACAGGCAACAATTTGATGCCCTAAAACACAAAGTACATTTTAAATATTAAAATAAAATCTAAAAGTACATTAAAACAATTGATTTTATACTATTACACCTTTCTCCACTTAACATGTCATGACTTTAAAGATTTAGAAAGTAAGTTTGATTGTTAGTCTACCAATTGTCATACATTTAAATCTTAAGATGAACTAAATCTTGTTTTATTTGATTCCCTGCTAAACAACTATCTCTTTAAAAAAAGGTTGAAAGGGTGTGGAAATTGCCACATCAAATACAGTGTTCCCTCAATTATTGCTGGGGTTAGGTTCCAGGACCCCCCGCAATAAGTGAAACACCACGATGTAGGGATGCTCTATTTATTTTAATATTTATACATTATTTTAGTAGTTATACACTATTCTAAGTCTTTATAAACTTAAAATAAAGGGAAGAAAAGGCAATTCAAGGCTGGAGGGAGAGAGGGAGGACTGAGGAGGGAAAGTGCCTTGGAGAGTGGCAGTGGCAAAACCCCACAAAACAGCTAAAATACCATATATATTTTAATTTTTTTTTAAAAAAATCAGCAAAACAGTAAGTTTGCAATAAGTGAATCGTGAAGTAGCGAGGAAACACTGTACCCTATCTTTTTCAGTTAACTTTATTTTGCCTAGTATATTTGCATTATTTGCTAATCTATTTATTTCCTGCAATTTCCTATGGGATATTTGCAGGTGACACCTAACTCTATTAGTCTTTTCCACCTAATGCCAAGGAAGCAGTTCTGACCCTGAACCAGTGTCTGTCATCAGTAATGGAATGGGTCAGGCCAAACAAATTGAAACTTAATCCAGACAAGACAGAGGTACTCCTGGTCATTCGGAAAGCAGACCAGAGGATAGGGATCCGGCCTGTGCTGGATGGGATTACACTTTCCCCTGAAGATACAGGTCTGTGGTTTGAGGGTCCTCCTGGACTCAATACTGAACCTGGAGGCCCAGATATCTGTGGTGGCAGGAAGGCCTTTGCACAACTAAAACTTGTGCACCAACTGTGCCCGTTCCTTGAGAAGCCAGATCTGGCCATGGTGGTACATGCCTTAGTTACATCCCATGTGGATTACTGTAATGTGCTCTTCCTGGGGCTGCTTCTGAAGAGTGCTTAGTAACTTCAGATAATCCAAAGAGCTGCAGCCAGGTGGCTCACTGGGGCTGGCTACAGGGAGCAAACAAACCTCCTGTTGCAGCAGCTCCACTACTGCCAGTCTTTTATGATGTACAATTCAAAGTGCTGGTTATGACCTTTAAAGCCCTAGACAGCTCAAGTCCAGGCTCTTTTGCCAATCGCATCGCCTTGTATGAAACTGCCTGAGATCTTAAGGAGAGACCCTTCTCTCGGTCCCACCTCCATCTCAAGCTCCGTTGGTGGGAACGAGAGACGGCCTTCTTAGTGGCTGCCCTCAACTCTGGAACTTGCTGCCCAGAGAAGCCAGAATAGCCCCCTCCTTGCTGTCTTTCCAACGGCAAGCTAAAACCTTTTTATTCAGGTAGGCTTTTAAAGAAGGCGGTGTTTTAAGATCTAGTCAGGGGGTGCTGTGGTTTTAATTTTGAACATGTTTTGATGGATTTAAACTAAATATTTTTACTGCTGTTTGTGCTTAATTCTGTTTTAATTTTTGTATATTTGTATATTTTTAATTTTGTGCTAATGCTTTTATATCAAGCCGCTTTGAGTCACCTTTGAGGAGATAAAGCGGGGTATAAATAATAAAAATAATATAATAATAATCTGTTTAATGTATTGTCAAAGGCTTTCACTCATGATGTGTGTTTTCCGGGCTGTATGGCCATGTTCCAGAAGCATTCTCTCCTGACGTTTTGTATGCATCTATGGCAGGCATCCTCAGAGATTGTAAAGACTCTGAGGTTGTGAGATCTCACAACCTCTGAGGATGCCTGCCATTGATGCTGGCAAAACGTCAAGAGAGTATGCATCTGGAACATGACTATGCAGCCCAGAAAACACACAATAACCCTGTGAAACAGGTGCGAGACAACAGGAAGTGAGAAAAATCTACCTCTCGGAAGGGAAATTCACTCTTCAAAGAGTTATCATGGGGAAAAGGTGACCCCACTGAAGCTTTCTCACCAATCCTTGTTTCCACAACAAGCCAAATGTTTCAAAATCCAATTATCACAAGGACAGAAAGTGAGCTGAAATCTTTGGAGCAGGGGCACAGATAGCAAAACAAACACCACAAGGGTTTTAACCCTTCCCTATGCTATCCAAAGCTGTCTATCTAGATAGATAGACAGACAGACAGACAGACAGATAGATAAATAAGATACAAGGGCGGATCAATAAATCAGTGACTTTTTGAATGAAACAGGTTTTTGGATAAAAAATGAATTTATTTTTCAACATAGTCTCCTTTGAGCTCTACACACTTTGTCCAATGTTGCTCCAATTTTTTTATCCCTTCCAAAAATAAGATTTTTCAAGGTCATCAAAATAGGTATTTGTTTGTGAGATGATTTCATTGCTGGAGTCAAATCTCTTTCCGCTGAGCCATTTCTTCAGGTTTGGAAACAAGAAATAGTCACTCGGGGCTAAATTTGGAGAATAGGGTGGATGCGGGAGTAATTTGTATCCCAATTCATGAATTTTTGCCATGGAAACTCTACATGTGTGCACCCTTGCATTATGAGTAAATGCGGCACCCATCTTGCGGAAAGCTTTCTTGTACCCAAGTGATCATTTAAAATTGAAACCACTGAGCCATGTGAGATGCCTATGGCTTCCACAATCTCTCACACTTTCAATCTCCTATCGGCCAACACCATATCGTGATTTTTTTCAATTGTTTTGGGTGTAGAAACCTCAACTGGGCGTCCAGAACGTTCGGCATCTTCCGTGCTTGTACAGCCACAACAAAATTCAGTAAACCACTTTTTTACCATTGAAATTGATGGTGCAGGGTCCCCGTAGTATCAAGCTTAGCCTTGGTTTGAGTGATGGTTTTTTCAGCAAAAAATAATTCTTAATGAGCACACAAAATTCAGTTTTTTATATTTTCTCCTCAAATCACACAGTAGTCTGCTATCAATGGCTGTCAAACACAAACTAAATGACGCAGCTTGTTCAAATTTTGACAGGAGTCAACTGACAGATGCCTGTTGACAGGAGCAGTGTTGCCCTATCAGTTAAGAGGCAGGAAAATCAAAAAGTCACTGACTTATTGACCCACCGTTGTAGCTTTGGATAGCATAGATAGCTTTGGATAGCATAGAGAAGGATCAAAACCCCCGTGGTATTTGTTTGGCTGTCTGTGCCCCTGCTCCAAAGATTTCAGCTCACTTTCTGTTCCTGTGATAATTGGATTTTGAAACGTTTGGCTTGTTGTGGAAACAAGGATTGGTGAGAAAGCTTCAGTGGGACACTTTTTTCCCCATGATAACTCTTCGAGGGGCTGGAATTGCATGCCTGTTTTGACTTTCAAATAAATTCAACTTAAGAATGGCACCGGGAATGTGGCGCAGCTGGCTGGGTGCATAAGATCTCTACTGACCAGAAGGTCATGAGTTCGAAGCCTGCCCGGTTCGGGGTTTGCTCTCGACCAAATTGTGTAGTTCGTTGTCAACCTTTGCAACCTGAAAGACAGTTGCATCTGTCAAGTAGGAAATTTAGGTACCACTTTGTGGGGAGGCTAAATTTAACTGATTTCTGGAATGTTAAATTGCCTCTATATCTGTCTATATATGTTGTATGTCAATGGCATTGAATGTTTGCCTGTATATGTGCATTGTGATCCGCCCTGAGACCCCTTCGGGGTGAGAAGGGCGGAATATAAATGACATAAATAATGAATCTAAAGAACCTATCTTGTTTGTAACTTGGGGATTGCCTGTAATCTGTTTAATCACTACAAGTGTGTGATAAAAATATTCTGTCCTTCCTTCCTTCCTTCCTTGGTGCTCTAGTTAAAAGAAGGCTATCCTAAACCTTAAATATCTAAATGTTGTGTTAGATACACAAATACATGTTTTGTGTTACCCAGAAAGCTTCAAGAATATCACAGACCTAATCACATTACTCCATTTTTCCATACTCCACACAATACCTCCCACTTGTACTACAGTAACGAACACTGTAGGCATAGCTCTCTCTCTCTCTCTCATTCAGTCTGCAATAAACCCCTTAGGTATTTGCAACATTCATGATTGCATTTGTGAGTTATCTCCTCCTTCAAGGCGCCACCCTGTTCCCTTACCTGAATAGGCCAAGGCAGGTCACAGTAGACAATCGGTTGATGCATGGATTCCTTGTCAGCCACAAAAAAGGACAGATCTCCCCCTCAAGACTGTCCATGACCACTAGGAGACAGCAAGCTGATAACTACTTTACTAGTCCAAAATGTATCACGAGGATCTAGCAAACGATGTCTTCTGGCTTGGGTTGCTCTTCAGAATGTGAACCAATTTGACTGCAGTTGGAACTAGATGAGTTATCAGAGAGCAACCATTTTTACTGAAAGGACATCACATATCCTTGTTCTCTTGGTGGTGACTAAAATACAGCCTAGTCTTCCAAATGTCTCACTAAGATGTTTTCCAGAATGAACCTTCATATGACTGCAGTTGTACATGGAAAAAGGCTGTTGGGACATAGTCATGTCTTTATTTCTGCTTTTCTAGTCTGCTTATGTCTCTGTTGTATTTTGCAGTCTTTACACATGGATTTAGAAGTAGAGTTACTTTAAACAATACTTTTATACAAAATAGTGGGATAAAAATAACTTTCAAATCCAAATAGTTATATGGAGTATTAGTTTCATTTTGTTAGTGTGTCATTTAAATGAAATTGAAATAAGCATATAGTTTATAATCGGAACCTGAAGTTCCTTATCAATTAAAATATATCCCTCTTCCCTTTAAATTTAGAGAATTTGGAAGACACTTCTATAGATCCTGAAATTTTGGCTCAAGGTGGTCCAGAAGTAGACCTGAAATGTACAGAACTCGGTGGCTCCACAGAAAATGTCCTAGCTCCAGTACAGCTGAAACCCAATCTTCCCAAAATTCATAGCCGAAGATTCAGAGAGTAAGTGTGTTTTGTGGCAGAAACTCCATGTCAATACTCTACAGGCAGTGCCCCAGTTACAAACATCCGACTTACAAATGACTCATAGTTCAGAACGGGAGTGAGACAACAGGAAGTGAGCAAAATCTACTCCACAGAAAGGAAATTCCTCTGGAAGTGTTATCATGGGGAAAAGGTGTCTCCACTGAAGCTTTCTCACCAATCTTGTTTCCACAACAAGCCAATTTTTTCAAAATCCAGTTATCAGAGAGACATAAAGTGACGTGAAACCTTTTGAACAGGAGCACAGATAACAAAAGAAATACCACAGGAGTGTTAACCCTTCCCTATGCTATCCAAAGCTTATAGATGGATGGACGGATGGATGGGCGGCTGGCTGGCTGGCTGGAGTTACACTTAAAACATGCACCTGTTTCAACTTATATACAAATTCAACTAAAGAACAAACCCACAGAACATATCTTGTTCATAACTTAGGAACTGCCTGTATATTATTCCTTATTGTTGAACTCAGAAACTCTGAAATAGATTGACTGACAAACCATATTGAAACATGACAAATCTACAGTTGTTTTCAGCATCCATAAATTAACCAAGAACCTATGTCACCATTTCAAATGTGGATATTCAGACTCTTAATATGCATCGCATTGCTGTAATCCTTACTTATTATCTGTAAATTATGTATTACCATCCTTCACGTTATAGATTGGAGCTGAAGTTGGATTGCAAGGCTAAGACTAACTCAGCAGAGGCAGCAGGCAAGCTAGGGACTCCCTGATATTTTGCCTAGTCTCCTGACCCATTGCACTGCACTGGTTTCATAGTGCGGAAACTAATTTGCAGCCTCTAGATATGAGGAGATGAGTTGAACAAAGAATTGTTGAAACCAACTTTGGAAGATTACTTTGGACGATTAATTGGCCCTTGATTTTTCACTGTCTCCCAAACAGGTTGCCTCTAGGCAACAAAGGCCAGGCCACCTCTATGCAGATACCCTTACTGATTGACTTTGCAGCTGCATGGCTACTCAATGGTATTCAAGCAACATCAGCACTTGCTTCAAACAGACAAGGGTTTGTTCTTCCATCCTGGACATTGTTCCACAGTCAAACGAAGGTCACAACAACACCTGTTGTAGAACACCTGATGACAACATAGTCTGTGCGCATTCAGAAGAAGACTTAAAAGCCACTCTCAACACCTGTGGCGCAGTTGCATTAAGATCACTACTGACCGAAAGATCATGAGTTCAAAGCTAGCCCGACCAATTTGTGTAGCTTGCTGTTGACCTTTGCAGCCCGAAAGACAGTTGCATCTGTCAAGTAGGAAATTTAGGTACCGCATATGCAGGGAGGCTAATTTAACTAATTTACGACACCATAAAAATCTCCAGAATGAGGAAATACTTCTTCAGTGTCACAAATAGACAGTGAAGCGACAGCTCCCCTGGTGGCCAGAATACCATCATGAAAAGCTGGAATTTTAAATAGCCTCTGTGTGTCTGTCTATATATGTTGTGTGTCTATGGCATTGAATGTTTGCCATGTATATGTACATTGTAATCCGCCCTGAGTCCCCTGTGGGGTGAGAAGGGCAGAATATAAATACTGTAAATAAATAAATAATAAATAAGTATAGCCCCACACAAGGGAAGGGAGAAAATACAGAGAGGAACGGGCCCACTTTTCCTTCACTTGCTTTTCGAAGAATAAGACAGGTCCTCCTGTAAAGTCTCTCAGCACACAAAAAGTAAAACCCAGCCATCTTCCATGTTACCACCTTCATTTACATCACTGGGACTCTTTGCACAGGAAGAAGTCTTAATGTGAACAGAGTAGCAAGGACCCATTTGCTCATAGTGTTAAAAATAGAATTGCTTTAAGATAAGCCCAAAAGCCTTTCTTTTCTAACATTTTGTTCATGTAGCAGCCAACCTATTGTCTTTGGGAAGCTGGCAAGCAGCACATGAGTGCAGTAGACTCACCACATTGCTTTCTTTGAAAAATTGAATGCCAGAAGTTGGGTAAAAACAGGGTGTGTTTAATGTTCACTTAGAAAAATTCTTGGAATGTAATTTGATCTCCTATATTCAGTTTATTATGTTTAATCTAAAACTTAAGTGTTCTGTTTCAAAGAAAAACCAGAACAGAACTGTACACAGAACAGGATATATTGGGGAGGGGCTGTCCTGTATTGGCTCCTCTATCATTTTAAGGGACTTCATAGCCTTTTGGTGATCTAAAATATAAAAGGAATGTTTATCTCATCCACCCTTTTTGATGAGAAGAGTATTTAGTTCCATAATCGAAATATTGCCAGAATATTTACCAATGAGGGAGTGAACTTCTTAAAGCAATCAACTTTTGGATTCCAGAGCCACCTTTTCTCAAATCTGCACAAACTTTGGATGATCTGATTTGCAGACATAGTTCATAGAATCATAGAGCTGGAAGAGACCTCGTGGGTCATCCAGTCCAACTCCCTGCCAAGAAGCAGGAAATCGCATTCAAAGCACCCCTGACAGATGGCCATTCACCCTTCAAAGAAGGAGCCTCCACCACACTCCGGGGCAGAAAGTTCCACTGCTGAACAGCTATCACAGGAAGTTTGTCAGATGGATTCTCCTTTCCTGTAGTTTGAAGCCATTGTTCTGCATCCTAGTCTCCAAGGCAGCAAAAACAAGCTTGCTCCCTCCTCTCTATGACTTCCTCTCACATATTGATACAAGGCTTTCATCATGTCTCCTCTCAGCCTTTTCTTCAGGCTAAACATGCCCATCTCTTTAAGTCACTCCTCATAAGACTTGTTCTGACAATTGATCATTTTAGTTGCTCTCCTCTGGACACATTCCAGCTTGTCAGCATCTCCCTTCAATTGCAGTGCCCAGAATTGGACACAATATTCCAGGTGTGGTCTCACCAAGGCTGAACAGAGGGGACTTCCCTGGATCTAGATACAATGCTCCAATTTATGCAGGCCAAAATCCCATTTAAGCTGCTGCATGACATTGTTGGCTCATGTTTAACTTGTTGTCCACGACGACTCCAATATATTTTTCACACGTACTGCTCTCAAGCTAGGCATCCCCCAAATCTGTATCTTTGCATTTAATTTTTTCTGCCTAAGTTCAAGATTTGAGCAGCCAATCTCACCTTTAAGGGAAATGGCTTGGGCATATCCCAGTGGTTGTAGGGTACAAAACAGTCAATTTTGTTCCACACTTTATAAAGCTTAAGCCTTTGCATGCAAACATTTATTATGGGCACTAACTGCTAATTTGGTTATGTGTATTTTTGAATAAAATAGATGGGAAAATAATAGAAAGGAAGAAAGATCATTTGCCATAATATCAAAACTCTTTCTTCTTCCCCTAGTTACTGCACTCAAGTACTTAGTAAAGAGGTTGACAGCTGTGTAACAGATCTCTTGAAAGAGCTGGTTCGCTTCCAAGACCGCCTATATCAGAAGGACCCTGTCAAGGCCAAGACAAAACGCAGACTTGTTATGGGACTCAGAGAAGTGTTGAAACACTTGAAACTGAAAAAATTGAAATGTGTCATCATTTCCCCAAACTGTGAAAAAATTCAGTCAAAAGGTGAGCCTGTGCCTGAACAGTGTGTCTGACTAAAGCAAAGATCAAATTCACAAGGTTACAATGCAGTGGAGGGAAGAAAGATGCCCAGCAGTACAGGTTTCCTGTTAACTTTAATGTAGAGTGATTTGGTGGGGGGTTAGCAATTTGTGGCCAATGTACCTTTCCTTTTTTATTCACTTTTACTGTTTTGCCCCAGGTGGATTGGATGAGACTCTACATCTCATCATTGACTCTGCTTGTGAACAGAATATCCCATTTGTGTTTGCTCTCAATCGCAAAGCTCTGGGGCGTTGTTTGAACAAAGCAGTGCCTGTCAGTGTGGTGGGGATTTTCAGTTATGATGGTGCTCAGGTGAGCTGTATCTCAATGTGTATTTAAATAAAAATGTGTATTTGAATTTGCATTTCAGTAAATCTTTAAACTTTATGTTAAAACACTGCTTCTAGAACCCTGGGTTTTGACCCCAATTGGAGTCCCTTTAGGTCAGTGTCGGGGTCATGAAAAAATTAGCAGCAGTTACAGGTTTCTAATTGCCACCCATTTACCCAAATCTGTTGGCAACAATGTGCAGTGTTTCCAGTGGACTCTGCAGAAGATGTTTCAGTGGTACTCCACAAAAAGGTAAAATCGCTCTGTGTAGCAAACCTTACAAATGCTGATTTGTTGTCAGTGAGTATTTTTTTAACCTGTTTTATATATCTATATACTCCGAGTCACATAAAAAAATCTCAGGTGAAAAGGGGTCATGGGTTTATTACGCAGTGTGTTAAATAACTAATGGTGAAATGACCTAAGTATTAAATAACAGTGAGTGCTTCATGATTCAGTGTTTGGGAAATGTGCCTTATTCTTCTCTCCCCGCCCTACTCTTATGATTAAATCATCAAATCCTCAAATTGAATCTTCCACGGAGCTCACATATCCAGTCCATAACTTATGGAACGACATGCAATTAAATCAATTCAGGCTACACATTACATTATATGATGCATTTCTGCCCCCCAGTAAAAAATATACCATGTCTTTTATTCCCTTCATTTGCACTTTAATTCCCATCCGTTGGTTATTTGTGGGTGTTGTTGAGTTAGAATTCCAATAGTGGCCATTAGCCATTCTTGTGGAATCAATGGAAGTTGCAGTCCAGTTTCTAGTGGGCTTCGGTACTGACCAATTCCATGACTACCACGACTGTAGTACAAGACAGAAGTATAATATTCAAGTGGTGGGTTTGCAAAACTGATGGGACAGCAACTGTTTGTGGAACTTGAGAAGCTGAAGTATGAGATTTCTAATCTCTGGTTTGTAGTATTCAGAATAAATAGAAACAAGAGAAATTGTGCTTTCTGTCATTTGAGAAAAAAGTGCTGAATCCTACTCTGAAAAAAAGTATGCCTTTCTATCATAGGACTATTTTCACAAAATGGTGGAACTGACAATGGAAGCAAGACAGGCCTATAAGGATATGATTTCAGCTTTGGAAAGAGAATCAGCCGAAGAAGAAAGTGGAAGTGACTGTACACCATCAAAATCCCCTTATAGTGAGAGCCTCCCAGTGGACACTGTTGAAGTGCCTCCTCCAGAGTCTGAGGAAGATGTCCCAGATTACAGTGAGTTTCAGGATGGTCTTTTACAGTGGGCAGTCTTCTCTATTGAGAGCATTAGAATATTTCGAGATATGGCTGTTTAGGATGTCTTGATAGTAAACGTAAAAGTTTCCCCTTGACATTAAGTCTAGTCATGTCCGACTCTGAGGGACAGTGCTCATCTCCATTTCTAAGCCAAAGAGCCAGCATTGTCCATAGATGCCTCCAAGTTCATGTGGCTGGCATGAGTGCATGGAGTTCTGTTACCTTCCCGCTGAAGCGGTACCTATTGATCTACTCACATTTGCATGTTTTCGAACTGCCAGGTGGGCAGAAACTAGGGCTAACAGTGGGAGCTCACCCCGCTCACTGAATTCAAACCGCCGACCTTTCGATCAACAAGTTCACCAGCTCAGTGATTTAAACTGCTGCACCACCAAGCGATCCTAATGTCTTGATACACCACTTTAATTTGTCAGACATGGTACTGCCAGCCTTGGTCACTAAGAAAAGAGCAGTGCTTCATGGAACAGCAACCCTGACCACATGCACAAAATATAAGTAGCTTCTCCAGTAAGTTTACTCATATCATCAAATCTTTATCCAAATGCACTTGTGAAGGTGGTGGGGCCGAGAGCAGGGCCTCTCTGGAAGATCTTAGCATCCTTGATGGTTCATAGGAGAGAACACGTTTGGACAGGTAGACTGGGCCGGAACCGTATAGGGATTTATAGTTTAAAACCAGCACTTTGAATTGTGCTCAGAAGCTAATCGGCAGCTAGTGAAGCTGGTGTAACAAGGGCGTTGTGCGCTCCCTGTACCCCGCTGTTTCTCTGCCTCCAACTTTGCATTATTGGTTAAAGGCCTGGATTATGCAATAACCACATGGATTGCTGGAAAAACATGAATTATTTTCTTCCATTTATTCAGACTTTATACTGGGACAGACAATTTTGGGTGGCTTGGTGGACAATCAGTACTGGGTATTAAATAGGGAAGGTATGTTCCTGTTAGTTTTGCTAGACCCCGTCAGTGTCTGTCAGTATTACGCTAGATTCTTGTGTAGACTTGGAAGAGAGTAACACGAACAATTCTCCAAGTGTTTACTAAAATTAACTGGCATTTGATAATCAGTTAAACAACAAAAAGAAGCTCTTTCCTTCCCTTGTGGTATAAATGGTTCCCTTCTACTGGATAAATTATCTTCAGTTTCCTGTGTAAGGAAGCTATCAGTATGTCCCTGAATGGTCAAGTGTTTAGAGATTTCCTTGCTTTCCGGAGAGAGGTGTGAAGGGCAGTTTTCTTCCAAATATAGTATTCCCATGGCTGAGGGCTGGGAGAATAAATTCCCAGCTTCTATCTTATTTAATGACATAGTGTCCTTATTTATTTTGTGAGAAGTTAACATTATTTTTGTGTTTTTTCCTCCATAGTTAAAATCTGGAAGCAAAAGCTTGAAGAGGAGTATAAGCCTTACATGCTGGAGCTGGAAAAACAGTTAACTGCTGAAATGTTGCCCGTGGGTTTTGAAGAGCCTCAGTAAATCAAGACTACCCTCTTTGGCCTTACTTGGTTTTCTTTAAATGTGGGGAGTTGGGGGGGGAAGTACTTATAAATATGTAAATACTAAATTATCAAAAAATAATTACTCGGAGGAATGGGTGTACAGCAAGATGTTTAAAAGTTGATATGATTGTATGTAGCAGATAATTATATTCAATTATGTGATTCGGGACTGTTCTCCAGCATCTCTCTGTGTGATGGACTAAGGGCTAAAATGTCTTCAGCTGCATTCCATCAAAAGATTTGTGTTGGGAGGCAGAAGTGATTTGTTAACTATTAAATCACCTGATAGTTGCTAACATACCCAAGGCCAGGAATTTAAACTGCCTACAGCAGTCTTTCTAAAACTGCTCACTGTGATGGAGGATGCATCATTGCTTTCCCAAGAGTTGCTACTTTCAATGGGCTGAAAGTACACTGGGGAAATGCAGGGAAACCGTGAGATTTTCTGGCAAGCTGCGGGTCTTTTGCTCAGTGTAAACACAGGGCCTCCAGATTGCAAGAAGTTGCACTATTTCATATACTTCCACTAGTAGAATTTGATTTGGGGGATTACAAACATCTTTTTCCATCTGCTTTACTCATGGCAGTAGCTGTTGCTATCTCCACTTTTGATAGTTTCTTCTCATGCTAAATATGTCATTACAGTTGAAAGTTCTATATAATGGAGGGCCATCGTGGTCTAGTGCCTTGAGCATTGGACTAGACCTCTAGGACTAGGATTGGACAAATCCCTGCGCAACCTTGGGTAAATCATAATCTCCAAGAAAGACAGAAAATCTGAACTAATTTTGTAAAGCAAACTTCATTACAGGTTCCCATTAGGTTCACCATAAGTCAGAAACAACTTAGGCTGCAAAACATATATCAAAGGTGAGCAAGTTGTGGCCCAGGTGCCCCAGCCAGCATCTCCAGAAGTAAAATATAAGCGATGTAGTATGAAAACTATAATTTTTTTCTTTCCTGGGAAGTGAATGGAAGCCCATGGGACACTCTTGTTATCAGTGAGTCAATATTAGCAGAATTATATTCAGACAGAATACAAGATCCGAATTGAAATGCCACATTAGTTAATGTGATGTAGTGTGGAACTACTCCAGTGTAGCTTGGATTAAGGGTGAATCAAGTTACTTGTAAGAAGGTCTGGGGGAATTTTGGCTACAGGACAAGAGCTAAACATTTTGAAAAAATAACCTTATGGCCATGTCTTGTCCCAACATCAAGCAGTAGGTTTGTATTAGGTATCATCTCTACTAGTCATGTAAATCAGTGGTCAGCTGCTCATTCAAAACCGATGGTCTTCACAGGAATAAAAGGCTGGGGCAATCTGCCATACATTATCTTCTCTTTACAAGTATAATTTATGGCCTTTGCAGTTGTTAAAAGTACAATGGCTCCTACGGATTTAGCAGCAGCCTCCCTTCAAGAAAGCAACCAGCAATAATTAAAAGGGAATTTTGTAACCACAAGGTGCAGTTTTGTAACATTCTTCATACATCATTGTAAAATATCAGATTTAATTGAGCAGAGACAATACTTCAAGATCATTGTGCCCTTTGACCAAAATATGTTGCACTTTGGCATGATGGCATTTCTGGCCCCAAGTGAACTTGGAGGGGGTGGAGAGGAAACATTGGTCTGGTTTATCATCAAAACTTTAATCAGAGTAGGAGGTCTGGTTTAAGCCAGGAGTGCCAACTGTTGTGTGGGAGTTTGGCACCCATCTGAAACATGTTCAGCTGCTCATAGCTTGGCCAGGGCAACAGAGAGAGCTGCTGTCACTTATTGGTCGTTTTGTATTCTGTACTCTTAAACCATATCTGTGTCTTCAGTGGGCTAGGTTTATTTGACCGGTATGAAACAAAGCTGTTTGCTGTACACCTGTTGTGCCAAAGGATCTTTTCACTAAAGTCATAGAAGCACTTTCATTGGGAGTATTTTAGTCCTTTAGCTTCAGAGCAAAAGTACTGCTTTGTGCTTTTGTTGTATGCCTTATGGAAGTTCCAGACTTTTCAAATTTAGTTTGCATTCCAGCCACTCTTGTGATTTAGTAACACGGGAGTATTTCCCATCAACATGAATTTCCCAGGTTTTCCTAGCTTGGTGTTGCATTCACATACAACAATAAAACAAGAATATCCACTTTAATCCTTGAAATACCAACATGAAGTCTTATGCTTCTTGCTGATCATAGTTTGAAGCCCCATCTACACTAAGTTGAAGAGCCAGCATCATCCGTAGACGCCTCCAAGGTCATGTGGCCTGCATGGACTGCCGTTACCTTCCTGCTGAAGCAGTACCTATTGATATTCTCACATTTGCATGCTTTCAAACTGCTAGGTTGACAGAAGCTTGGGCTAACAGTGGGAGATCACCTCACTCCCCCTGATTCGAACCACTGACTTTTTGGACAGCAAGTTCAGCAGCTCAGCGGGGGCTCCATCACGATAAATATCTAGCTGAAATTTCTGCAAAATCTACCTCTTTTTTTACCCTTACATTCACAGCTTTCAAAAGCATGTGTCTTTTGCTTAGCCATGCTGGTACAATCAAATATGTCAGCTCTCTGTTATCCTGTATCCCCAGAATGATAAAGCTTAACAAAATATTTCAGAGTCATATTACAAGATCAAGATATATTGCAAACGTGTTTCGCTAGTTAATTACAGCACTGATTCAGATTAAGATAACTTCACAACCCGGGCTATTTTAACTGTGGATCCTTAGTTTCGGCTGGGATTTGTTTCCAAAATACCAAAATCCATGGGCGTGCAAGTTCTATTCTACACAACAGTGTAGTAAACTAACGTGCCTTATATTGTATAACTCAAATGTCAGTGTGAGCCTAAGAATCTGAGAAATGGTGAGAGCTACAGTAGAATATGCTTACATGTCAACATAATTCCTAGTTTTTGGCAAATTAAGTGTTTTTTTGGATTTTCCCTCTCGAATATTATTTAGCTGTGGTTGGTTGAATCCATGGACAAAGAGGGCCATTACCTTTTGGGCAGCAATGGTTTCGCCGTTTTTGTCTTTGTGAATTGATTGTTTCTAGTTTGATTTCATTTCTGCTTTTGAAAATAAGACAAGCTCTGAGAAGAATATGCTTGGAGAAAAGAAGGCTGAGAGAGGACATCAGAAATACAGGTAGTCCCCAAATTGCAAACAGGATAGGTTCTGTAGGTTTGTTCTTAAGTTGAATTTGTTTATAAGTCAGGGACATGTTTTAAGTGTAACTCCATACATGTGTGCGCACACACGCACACACTTTGGATAGTGTAGGGAAGGGTTAACACCCCTGTGGTGGTTGTTTTGCTGTCTGTGCTTTTTTTCAGAAGATTTCACTGCATTTTCTGTCACTGTGATCATTGGATTTTGAACATTTTGGCTTGTTGTGGAAACAAGGATTGGTGCTAAAGCTTTAGTAGAGACACCTTTTTCCCATCATAACTCTTCCAGGAATGAGTTTCCCTTCCAAGGGGTAGATTCTCTCACTTCCTTTTGTCTCACCCCCGTTCTTCACTATGAGTCGTTTGTAAGTTGGATGTTTGTAACCCGGGGACTTTCTGTATGTGAAGGGATATCACATCGATGAAGGGGCAAACTTGTTTCCTGCTGCTTTGGAGACTAGGACATTGAACAATGGGTGAAAAAATCAGGAAAAAATTCCACCTAAACATTAGGAATAAGAGCTGTTGTAAGAACTGTTGGGCAATGGAATATACTGCCTAGGCATGTGGTGGAGTCTTTTTCTCTGGAGGTTTTTAAGCTGAGGCTGGATGGTCATCTGAGTGTACTTTGTGTTTTCCTGCATGGCAGGGGGTTGAACTGGCTACCCTTGGGGTCTCTTCCCACGCTTTGATTTTACAATTCTAAGTGAGGAATTGTTAGTGTTCAGTATAGATCAATAAATCTTCTACTTCAAGAACAGCAGGTTTTGAAATAAATTATAGTGGGCCCTCCTGATCTGTGGTTTTAGTTTAACCACAGATCATCATGGCCCATACCTAAAACACTGATGTGCACACAGCATTGTCGTTCATTTAAAAAGGGATTGCAGCCATCCACATGTTTTGCCATCTACAGGAGGTCTCAGAACCAAACCTCTGAGAATCTGAATGGCCCAGTGGAGTTTTAAAAACAATAGAAGGCAAATCTACATTCTACTGGCAAATACCTAACTCTGGGATATCTGTTTTGCTACCTTGGCAGGTTCACTCATATAATATTGTATTTTTATCACTGAAACTATCTTGCAGCAGGCAGAACGAGTTAAAACCATGAGAATCCAGGGTGCCTGCCATCTGCTCTAAAACAGTTCTGTGGATGTTGACCTCATTTCCACTGCACAGCATGGTTTGTCTTCATATCATGAAGATCAAATAGTAAAGCAATTTTTTCCTGACTAATCAGTTCATGAATTTGTTTAACTGTATGGCTGTACTCTATCAAAACGGAACACGCACACATTAGCAAAACTATTAATCCATTGAATTGTTCAAGAAATTATTTAAATGGGGAAAACAAATTTACTTTTCAAACAGATGTAGCATGCAGGGACCCTAGGGCAGTGTTTCTCAACCCGGGGGGTCAGAACCCCTGGGTGGCGGTTGCGAGGGGTTTTTAGAGGGGTTGCCAAAGACCATCAGAAAACACATATTTCTGATGGTCTTAGGAATTCTATTTCCATAGTTGTTTAGGTTTAGGGGAATTACATCTCCCCTAAATCAGTCAATTTATCCCAAATCCCTCTAGTATTTTTTGTTGGTCCTGGGGGTATCTGTGTGGGAAGTTTGGCCCAATTCTATCATTGGTGGGGTTCAGAATACTTTTTGATTGTAGGTGAACTATAAATCCCAGCAACAACTCCCAAATGTCAAAGTCTATTTTCCTCAAACTCCACCAGTGCTCACATTTGGGCATATTGAGTAATCATTCCAATTTTGGTCTAGATCCATAATTGTTTGAGTCCACAGTGCTCTCTGGATGTAAATGAGCTACAACTCCAAAACTCAAGATATTTATTTATTTATTGTGTCAGGAGTGAACCAAACAGTTGTATTGCATTAAAAAACAAACAAAACACAAAGTTTGCAAACTTGGCATTCTATTAGATGTTCTTTGACCAGTAGCTGGCCACTTGGGAGTGCCTCTGGTGTTGCTATAAGAAGGTCCTCCATTGTGCATGTAGCAGGACTCGGGTTGCATTGCAGTAGGTAGTCTGTGGTTTGCTCTTCTCCACACTCGCATCTCTTGGACTCCAGTTTGTAGCCCCATTTCTTAAGGTTGACTCTGCATCTCGTAGTGCCAGAGTGCAGTCTTTTCAGTGCCTTCCAAGTCACCTAGTTTTCTGTGTGCCCAGGAAGGAGTCTCTCATTTGGTATCAGCCATTGATTAAGGGTTTTAGCCTGCCACTTTTGGACTCTTGCTTGCTGAGGTGTTCCAGCGAGTGACTCTGTAAATCTTAGAAAACTATTTTTTAAGCCATTGGCGTGCTAGCTGATGCCCAAACAGGGGATGGGCCAGAGATGTCACTGCCTTGATCCTTTCACTAGTGGTTGCTACTTCCCGACGGATGTGGTGCAATGCCAGCTAAACAGTGTAATTTCTCCAGTTGTGTAGGGCACAGACACCCCGTGATGATGAGGCATGTCTCGTTAAGAGCCACATCCACCATTTCAGCATGGTCAACTCAACGTCAATGCCCACCAAACCCTTCCAGTATTTTCTGTTGGTCATGGGAGTTTTGTGTGCCAAGTTTGGTTCAACTCCATCGTTGGTGGAGTTCGGAATATTTATTTATTATTTCAATTTCTATACTGTTCCTTCCTACAGGCTCGGGGCGGTTTACACAATCTAAAACAACATATAGTCATAAACATAGCATCCACGGAATATCAGCAAGTTATAAAAGTGTTAAAAATTTAAGAATTAAGGATGTTATGAATGCTCTTTGATTGTAGGTAAACTTTAAATCCCAGCAACTACAACTCCCAAATGACAAAATCAATCCCCCCCAACTTCACCAGTATTCAAATTTGGGTGTTTTGGGTATTTGTGCCAAATTTGTCCCAGTGAATGAAAATACATCCTATATATGTATTTACAGTAGCAAAATAACAGTAGCAAAATTACAGTTATGAAGTAGCAATGAAAATAATGTTATAGTTGGGGGTCACCGCAACATGAGGAACTATTAAGGGGTTGTGGTATTAGGAAGGTTGAGAACCACTGCCCTAGGGAGTGTAACCTAACTAGTTCAAAAGATAATGGTTTGTCTAAAAGTTCAGTTCATTTGCATGTTTTTGTTTGCATCCTTTTACATCTTTTCACTCTTCCACAAAACCTGTGTCACATCAGTTTTAGAATGGAAGTTCGTTGGCCATCCCTCTTGAGATTTCAGAATGAAACCTCTCTTGACAAAACTGCCTCTTTATTGGAAACAACAACACATACAAAGATGCATTAACTTCAAGAAATATTATAGAAATGAACAGAAGATTTCTTGCAGTCCTCTGGAACTCCTTAGGAGTAACTCAGTGAAGTATTTTAATATATGTCGTCAGTGATATAATTAATTCCATGGGCTCTATCCAAGGCCAAGCAATCTTCAGTTACTCCCTTCAGAGACTAAGCCTGAAGTTGAGGTTCACAGCATCATTTATAAACATCAGGTAAGTCGAAAATACAAGCCTTATAATAGCAGTTCTTTCCTCCCCTCCCTCTCAATAGTAAAAAGTGAAAGGTATCTAATAGCAACATGTTTGAATACATCGTTCAGTTCCGTTGGCAAAGCAACAGATAGAGCAGTAAGTATTTCTCAAAGCAGGGTGGAGAGTGTGTTCAGCTGCCAACTTCAGCCAAGTGCTCTGATCGGAGTGCTTCTCAATAGCTGCAGTGCAATACCTTTTGTATGTGCAGAGTTACATTTCAGAAATTTCCCAGGGCTTTTCAGCCATTATGTCTTCATTCTCATACTGTGACCTTCTTGTTGCAGCTTTCCTGAAGAAAGAAAAGCCAGAAAATATCAATTGATTTCTTTGCACCAGTATTTTGTGTTCAGTTTGACTTTCCGGAAGCTCGAAAGTGATTGGTTACATAGCAAAAGGGTTTTCACAGTCTCCTATTAGGGAAATCTGACATCTAATGTACCAGAAGTTCAGTTATAGTTTGCTCACAAAATAAGGGAGGGATTTACTTTGCGCTCTCAACTTCACATTTTGGGGTGAGGTGGGGGCTTTGCAGGAGAAAATGGAGCTCCAGATGGCACGCACTCTGAAATGAAAGTGACCTGATTAGACAATGCTATGGGCCTTTCAGTTAGCATTAGTTGCAGGCTAAAATAAATGCCCTGTGAAAAGAACTACCATATATAGTTACTCTGGGGGTATAAATTCTCCATCAAGATCTGGCATTGGAACACCTTTCATTGAAGCAGATGATCCCACCCCATCTCTTAGGAGCAAGCATAGGGTTAATAATACAAGGGTCCTCAAGCTAAACAGGGAAGTCCTTGTGGTGCAGTGGGTTAAACCACTGAGCTGCTGAACTTGCTGACCGAAAGGTTGCTGTTTCAAATCCGGAAAAAGAGGTGAGTTCCCGCTGCTTGGCCCAGCTTCTGCCAACCTAGCAGTTCGAAAACATAAGTATGAGTAGATCAATTGGTACCACTCCGGTGAGAAGGTAATGACGTTCCATGCAGTCATGCTGGCGACATGACCTTGGAGTTGTCTACAGATAATGCTGGCTCTTTGGCTTAGAAATTGAGATGAGCACCACCTCTAGAGTCGGACACGACTGGACTTAATGTCAGGGGAAAACCTTTGCCAAACAACCTTTTAAGCAGAGAGTTGGTCCATGGTTTCTCAGAATGTTGGGGGACCAGATTATGCACACTGCACGCATCATTTGTAGCATGAAAGAATGATACATTATATAAATGTTGAACATCTTTATTAATGACTTAGATCAGGGGTCAGGAACCTATGGCTCAGGACCATTGGCAAGGGGGGGGGGCTGCCCTCGCAAGCCCTCGCAAGCCCTCCCTGCACAGGAACAAAGGGCCTGGGATCAAAGACCACAACAAGACCACAGGTGCAGAGCAGAGGAAGGAAGGGAGACATGGAAAGGGGAAGTCCCTTCCATGGGAGCACGCAGGGTGGCCTGCAAGCCCAGCTGGGCACTAGGCCTGCAAGCCCAGTGCCCTTCCCATTGCTCCTCTTGCTGTTGCTGCTGCTGTTCCTCCTCCACAAACCGAGGCACACCAGAATTCGCCTTAATGGTGAGTATTATAACATTATTTTTAAAAATAAATTCAGTCTTAAAATATATGGCTCTCCATTTCCAAATATTTTGCTTTTATGGCTCTCTGTCAAAAATGTTCCCGACCCCTGACTTAGATGAAGGGTTAGAAGGTTTGATCATCAAGTTTGCAGATGACACCAAATTGGGAGGGATAGCTAATACCCCAGAAGACAGGAGAAGAATTCAAAATGATCTTAACAGATTAGAGCAGGGATCCCCAAACTAAGACCGAAGGACCGGATACAATTCATTTACCCTGCCATCGTCAGGGTCAACCTAAATCTGAAAATACTTGAAAGCACACAGCAACAACCTTATCTGATTAACCAAAAGCAGGCCCACACTTTGAAATACTAATAAGTTTATCTTCATTAAAGTTGTTCTTTGTTTTAATTATGGTGTTTTTAAGTGTTTTTTGCAGTACAAATAAGATATGTGCAGTGTGCATAGGAATTTATTCATTTTTTTTCCAAATTATAATCCGGCCCTCTAACATTTTGAGGGACTGTGACCTGGCCCTCATTTTAAAAAGTTTTGAGGACCCCTGGTATAGAGAGATGGGCCAAAACAAACAAAAGGAAGTTCAACAGAGACAAATGCAAGACAATCCACTTAGGCAGAAAAAATGAAATGCAAAGATCCAGAAAGGGGGATGTATGGCTCGAGAGCAGTATGTATGAAAAAGATCTTGCAGTCCTCATGGACAACAAATTAAACGTGAGCCAACAATGTGATGCGACGGCAAAAAAGCCAATGAGATTTTGGCCTGCATAAATAGGAGTATAGTGTCTACATCCAGGGAAGTCATGCTACCTCTCTATTCTGCCTTGGTCAGACCACACCTGGAATACTGGGTCCAATTCTGGACATCGCAATTGAAGGGAGATGTTGACAAGCTCGAAGGTATCCAGAGGAGGGTGACTAAAATGATAAAGGGTCTGGAGAACAAGCTGTATAAGGAGCTGCTTAAAGAGCTGGGCATGTTTAGTCTGCAGAAGAAAGACTGAGAAGAGACATGAGGGCCATGTATAACTATCTGAAGAGAACTCATAGGGAGGAGGGAGCAAGCTTGTTTTCTGTTGCCCGGGAGACCAGGACATGGAGCAATGGCGTCAAACTACAGGAAAAGAGATTCCATCTGAACATTAGGAAGAACTTCCTAACTGTAAGAGCTGTTTAACAGTGGAACTCTTTGCCCCGAGTGTGGTGGAGGCTTCTCCTTTGGAGGATTTTAAACAGGCTGGATGGCCATTTGTTGGGCGTGCTTTGAATGTGATTTTCCTGCTTCTTGGCAGAATGGGGTTGGACTGGATGCCCCATGAGGTCTTTTCCAACTCTATGACTATGGTTCTATGAAAACAAACAATTTAAACCAACATAAACTTATCAGTATTTCAATAGGGAGTGTGGGCCTGCTTTTTGCTGATGAGATAGTCAAGTCAATTAAGATTGTTGTGTGCCTTCAAGTCATTTTAGATTTAGGGTGACCCTAAGTCTAAAATTTAGGGCAAGGGCCAGGTAAATGACTTTGGAAGGTTGCATTTGGCCCGTGGGCCTTAGTTTGGGGACCACTGGGTTAATAAGGGGCTGAGGTTTACTCTGTCATAGTGATTGCCAATAGAGTGGTAATAAGACCAGAAGAATCCAGTTGAATTTATGTTGCAGTGTAGCCTTTAAGTTTATGAACTGAAGTTTCAATGATTGGGTCAACATGAAGTAGCTCTTCAGGTCACTATCCAACAAGGAGGTTGAGTTCTTGTGGAACGTAAGGGATTATTGCATATATACCTGTCGAATGACACCTACCCATGTTTTTTTCCAGCTCTCCATCATTTTGTCATGTTCAGTGACAACACTTCTCCAGCTAGCAAATTCTCTTGACCAGCTATCCTGAAAATTATTTCCTGGGCAGATGAGAGTAAGCAATGAGAGTAACATCAATTTTGGAATATTCAATCAGCATGGTTATTTTAAAGATCATTTTTATAGTCATAATTGACTGTTTTCTGTCCTCTTTTGATGCTTAACTTAAAATTCAATAACAAACAGCTTGAGAAAAATTAGAAATATTTATATTTCAGAAATTTACTGCATGCACACAGATACAATATTACCTTGCGGTACTTTTAAATCTTTGGAGATGAGTTAGATTTGCACAATAAAAAATGAATGGTAGTGTGAACATTAGGACCGGAGCACTGAAAAAAGGGCAAGTACTCTGGAAATCATAGCCCAAATATATTTTTTGTCTAATTAAAATTCATAGATGTAATATTTTCAATTATTAACATCTGATACATTCACAGAAATTGTATGATCAGAACTTTCCCCTGCTTGGTTGTTGTAGGTTTTTCGGGCTGTATGACCATATTCTAGAAGCATTCTCTCCTAACGTTTTTCCTGCATCTATGGCAGGCATCCTCAGAGGTTGTGAGGTCTGTTGAGAACTAGGAAAATTATAAAACCCAATTTTCTTAGTTTCCAACAGACCTCACAACCTGCCATAGATGCAGGAAAAACATCAGGAGAGGTGCTTCTAGAACAGAGAATACAGCCCAAAAAACCTACAACAACCCAGTAATTCTGGCCATGAAAGCCTTCGCCAATACATTTTCCCTGCTTAATCTCTAATTTCAGTTTGCCAGTTTTTGCTCAACTCAGCACCTATTTGTCCTACTTTAACTGCAGGTGATACATTTTTGCATGGCTATGGATGTGTTCATGTCAGCAACAATCAGCATTTTTAATATCAGACATCTGTATCTTCCCAACAACTCCCTTTGCTGTATGTGCTAAAATTACAGCTATACCAACAAATGATAGTTTCTTTGTGTGGGATTCCAGTTCTATATTTGGGAGGCGGTGGAGGTCACTGTCCAGCATTGCATGATTACCTTCAACAGTGATGTAAGATGTAGAGGTTTTATTTCCAGATTTTGAGACCACTACGCAACAGTATTCTGAATCTTGCGCTATGGCATCTTTGACCCAGCTTAGAAGATGTAGTCGTCCATCAGCTAATACATGACTCTGCTCATTTATACAAGCCTCTATTTTCCGCCCATTCTTCTTCCAAACAAAATGTGCATCTCTAGGTCCTGTATGAAGGAAATGTGTCCAGTGAGACAGATCATGCACAAAAACGTATTATAGCAGGGATGTAGAATAATGGCTCCCCAGGTATTGGAAAGGAAACTGGCTTCCTTTGAAACTAGAAATACCAGTATCCACTAATTCCAGCAATGCAAGAAATTCAATGTATACATGCAAATACAAATGTCAGTAAAACAGGATTGTTACATTCACATTAAACAAATAATTTGTTCTTTTCTCAAAAGATGAAAACATTCCTCTTCACGTGTGTGGAAATAGTTATTGTGTCTTTACTACAGATGAGTAGATTCCAAATCCTTGCTATTTTCTTTATTATACAAGAGTGGACTCCAACATTTAACTGGTTTCAACTCTCAGGAGTCTTCATCAGGTATTTGTTTTACTGACATTTGTATTTGTATGTGTTTAGATACTTTTGCACCACTGCAATTAGTGGATATTGGTCCTCCCAGGTATTGGGCCACAACTCTACCAGTCCTAGGCAACATTGGAGCAATCCAAGCTAGTCTACAGCACCTTTGTTGAAATTGCCATATTTCTGGAAAAATCCCTTTTGAAACTTGGAGACCACTGCCTTTATTGTAAACATTTAACATCAAAATTATGAGAAGCTGCTATGACACATATTCCTTCAAAGCTAGGTACCGTTTTCATGTGTTCACACACATTTTTTCTCATTTGAAGCATTTGCTTAGCAAATATCCAGTGTCTTTGCTCTTACTTGCTGTCCTTTTTATCTCGGTTTCTCAACTGTGATAATAGCGAAACCTTTCAACAGGATATAGCCTGCAAAGGACCTTTGGCAGTGCTGGCTGAGCTGTATAAACACACTTGCATTGATAGCGTTTCAAGGATGACAAGGGAAAAGTTGAATCCACGAGAATCTTTTTTAACAGGGTAAGGTACAGCTTTGCATGATTCAAGGGTTGCATCTTCTCTGACATTACAAAAGAGCACGGATGTATCTTTGGCAACATACAAACAGGGCATGGCAAGAACTTTGGACTATGACAAGAAGCACTCAGGATTCAAATCTTTCCCAATGCTGAAGCTCACTCTCAGCCTAACACAAAAAAATGGTGCAAAATTGAAAAGAAAAATTCCCTAGATGTTAAAATCAACAACAACCTTGAACTCTTTGGAGAATGAAATAAAAAATAAATTATCAGTTCATTCTGCTTGCTGCAAATTTGAAAATTGGATGGTGACAAAACCTTTTGCTTAAAACGATTAACATAAGTTCTTTAGTCCTTGCCACAAAACTACTACCATCTGTTGATTTATTTGGTAGCTGATACAAAAAGATAGATCTCCCCCACCCTCAATATACTGATAACAATGTTGTGGTTAGAGCATTATGGTAATGTGCTATGGACATGGTTTGAAAACATAGGCCAAGTACTCTGCAATACTGCTGCTCTGCTGGGACAATTTCTCATTTGGGCCAACAATTACAGTAGGGAGAATTTGGGAAGTGGCCGATGATACACACACACACACACACACACACACACACACACACACACACACAAAGGTTGATGCAGTCCCTTCCTACACTACATCCTGAACTTACATCTGAAATTAAGGATCATTTAGAAGGGAAAGTAGGATAGATGCATTTATAAAAGAAGCAGATGAATCAGGTCCATTGTTTCACAATCCCCAAAATGACAGGTTTTTTCAAAATGTCGCTGTACTTGGAAGCCATTCAAGAAATTTAATTCACAGGATTCTTCTCCAAGGAGGCTATCCAAAGGAAACAATTTGTTCTGATAGAGCCTGCAGATAACTTCAGCAACCTGCATATTCCCAAGCAGTGTCATCCAGACAAGCAATAGTAGGGTGTAACTAAATAAACATTCGCTGTGCTGTTTTGAGCTTTTTCCATGAATATCTCTGGCATGATCCAGGAAACTCGATTCCGAATCTATCTTCTGAGCACGAAGTATAGGGGATCTCAGTTACAATATTTCCTTGTTCAAACTCCTGTTTTGAACTTCATGTAGAGGGGGACTTTTTAAAAGTATACTATATGTTTATATATTTTTAATTCATGCCATTCCTTTTCAGAGTGCTAATACATACTATGTGTTTCCATTAATCCACTGGTGAATGAAGGGAGGGATATGGATTACACTGTTTTTTTAATTGATTCTACCACACTTTGAGCCATTAAAACTCCCTGAAATCCATGCAGTGTCACCTTGTTCATTCCAAATGAAAAAGTCAATCGATTGGGGCATTTGTTTTGAGGTTTCCCCCCTCAAAAACCAGCAATTGGTTTGAGAAAGGCAAGAAAATTTCTAAAACTACATTTACATTTCTAATGACACAAATCTTTCCATGCTGCTCACTTCAAAATCTCAATGGTTTATAATGTTATGTTGTTCCGTACAGCAAAAGCAAAGCAAAACTAACCCCATTCTGTCCACTGTAAATGCCACAGTATTCAATGCTATAGAAACGTATTTCTATTTTAAGGCAGCATATGGGCCCCAGGGGAAAAGAAACTGTATGGTATCAGAGAGTTACTCTAATGTAGATGTCTCAGTCCTATCATTTTTCCGGGGTCAAAGAAAGAAAAATCTGGGATTGGGGTGGGAGGAAGAACACATTCTGGCCAAGCCATTGAAAGTGTTAAGTCAAAACGATCTGAATGCAGTTGGCCTTCCACATTTGTAGATTAAATTTTTGTCGATTTGATTATTTGCAGTTTTAATATGCTCTCTCTACAAATCTCAGTACTCGAGCTGGAACACACTGGAGGATCAAGAAATCCCTAGAGAGGAAGGAGAGTATGTTACATTTGCTTCTTCCCGTATGAGCCTTCCAGAAAATCGTTAGGTGTTGTGTGCTCAACACATGAAGTTAGGTTGAGGACTACAGGAATACCAGATTATGGTTGATTGCAGATGGGAAGGACCCTGGATTTTGTGCTTTTAACAGTGGCTTACAATGATGGTTAAAAGATACAAAGTAATGATGAATTGGTTGGTACATATTGGTATCTTGAGTATAACTTCCATGTATTTGAAACCAAGTGTGGTGCCAGACAGAAAGGTTCTTTGCTGGCATCTCCATTTCTCAAAGGCTTCCTTATCTTACCATAAAATGCTTTTGTTAGAAACAATTCCCTTTATATTTAGGACTTGTTTAATTGTGAAACATATGAAATTGGCAGTACCATTGACCTCTAAGGATTACTGAGATCCCTATATTTCCCCAAGGCATCATCAAAAGGCCTTGAATACTTACTTTTGTGTTTATCCACTCTGAGGAAGCTTGTAGAATCAAAAAACCAGAAAGTTAGAGAAGGCAGGACTCAAAATGTACATAGATTGATTGGTATGCTCATACAAATAAGTCAAAGAAACGGACTCGGATGGAGTTTTTGTAGCAGTAGGTTTTACAGGAGCTATTTACAGTTTTGAAGCCATTTTGGGGATAGGATTGAGAACCTTGGATAGCTCCTTCAAAGTCCATCCTGAAAACGACCTCTCTGTTCCATTGGTATGAAATGCAACAGCTACATGCCATCTAATTTAACTCATTTCAACTGTAATGCAGGATTGTGGGTGGGGGACATTTTGTTGGTCTTTTTATTTTTTTATTTAATTATTTATTTGCCATATTTCTATTTCGCCTTTCTCAACCTCAAAGGGGACTCCAAGTAGCAAAAACAATTGAGGATGGATGTCAAAACAGAGATTCATATCAACATTCTGCCTATCCCTACCTTATAATATTAGTCTACATCATAGATTTAATGCATTGATATGAAGTATTACTGGGATACATCCATAAACAATTTCCTCATGGCATGGCAAGTGATTTCCACTTCTGACCTTCACCTCTAACATCTGCTCTGTATGTGATGGCTTCCATATCAGTGGGTTGATGAATCAGCTCTGAATTCTAGTCCAAACTTTTTTAAAGCATTGAACCCTATCCCTGAAATAGGTCAATCACCTTAGGAAGTGCTTTTACAGTTTGGAATGGATTAATTGGCCCAATAAAATGGAAGCTATGTCTGCCAATACATAATCCCTACTGCCATTCAGTAGGCAAGTTTTTTTCCATGTGATCTGGAAAGCAGTATGTTGTTCTAGAGCAGGCAAAATAATTGACTATGGAAGAGTAGACGTAATAATGTCTTTCTTGGGTTGTTGTAGGTTTTTTTGGGCTGTGTGGCCATGTTCCAGAAGCATTCTCTCCTGACGTTTCATCTGCATCTATGGCAGGCATCCATTGTGAGGTATCTGTTGTACCCACTTATATTTCTTCCTCTCATTTAAACTATGAAACCAAAGGGAACAGACAATCACAATTACATAAAAGAGGGATATAGAAAGGTAGAAGAAGGAACTATTCCCATATTGGTCAGTTAAGCACAAAGTAGCAAAAGTTCCACATGTAGAAAATATGGTACCTTATTGCTGCCATTGCGCAAGCCACTACAAAAATATTCCTTTGGTAACACAAAGAAAACTATATACCAATTGATATGGTGAATCAGTACTCATGAAATACATGGTAGCTTGCAGTTGCTACCAATTCTAAGCAATTTCCAAGTAGCTCTTGCTTTCCATCAAGCAGGCCATAGAAGAAAGGAGCTGGATACACTTACCAATTTCTTATTAATTTGGCAAGTCCATTCTACTTGGGACTAACAAATTCTTTGCTGCTGGAAGATACTGGGAGGTGTGATCCACACAAATAAACCTTTCCAAGCTCGCTTTAAAAGGGGAAACAACATTTTAAATAATGCTTCCCTGAAGAAGTGATGAATGTAGTTTTCTGTTGTAAACTCAAATGGCAAGAAAGCGATTTATCTTGCCAATACAGGGTAGGCAAGTATGAGTCACTTAGCAAAGCCTTGAAAGCCAGAATAATCATGATGCAGCTCTCTACCATCTTTCAATTTAATTTACTGCTTGCCCTATTTCTGGAGCTAATCTGGTTTCGATTTAGATGAGGTCATCCTGAAGGTCACTGAAAATAAGATTATCAAGGATGGAAATCAAGCTGAGAAATGTGACCAGTGGCCAGGTACCAGGGCAAGATGAATTGCCAGGAAGAACAATGAGCTTAGAGTTGTATCTGAACCCTGGAAGCCTTACATTGGGTACAAATTTAGTGGCACTGACTTCGATCACCATTAGGTCAAAATACAAAATGAAGATGCTCCAGTTCAGAATGACATTGATTTGGAACCAACTAGATAAAAATCACTCTGTTTCTTTGCTTGTCCCTGGGGAAATAATTCTAATCTATCATCTATCTATTGTTCAATGGAAACTTCCTTTTCTAACTTGGACAAAATACTTCAGAAGGAATGACAGACACACAAAAGAAGCTAACATTTTGCAACCGAAAAATGAAAGCCAGATCTGCAGTAATGTATCCCAGAGGCACATTACCTTTAAGTCTTCCAGATGTTGTGCTACCATTCCTCAGCATTTCTTACCAATAGCTATGATGGGTGGGACTGAATGGAGCTGCAATTCAGAAACATTGGGAGGACTACGTGATTCCCACTCCTGGTCTAACCCATTAGCTTTGTAAGCTGATGAATTTGTAGGAGCAAGAGTTCTGTAGCAATGTAATCATTTTCCATCTGAGTACAGGGACATAGCTAGATGCTTCTGTGAAGCACCACACATATTGATGGCACAAAATAAACCAATAAATAAAAAAAAATCACCACCATCACTTTCCAGCAGAGGTGGTGGTTCAGCTCTACGGTAGGTTGGGTGGTCACTGCAGATAGGAAGAGATTACCAACCTCCACAATGAACAAAAATCAATATGCACCTAGTTTATGTCACTAATTGTTAGACTTCCTTGAGCTTCAAGGAGAAAATAAAGTGTCCTCTCCCTATGACTGTTGAAAATCTGCACATCCATTGCATGCTTCAGGCAATACATGGAATAACAAAGGGTTGGTAAGCTATATATTGGTATCCAAACGATATTGTTGGTGCAAAGAATGAAAATCTAAAGCAGAATACAAAGTAAAAGTCTTGGCCATGCCCCTCCCCAAAAATAGACATGGGGCTGAGCTCTTGCTACAATGTCAAAGGACTCATATAGTTCAGTCTCAGGAAATTTCAGCCAGAAGTGCACTTAATGATCAAGGACTAAGGAATATTAAGGGAGCTACTGTTGTTGAACCTTCCCAAGAATAATAAAGCCTGCCGAAATCTATCCTAGAACAATTGACTTCTGCATAAGCTGTTTTAAACATATGAAATGCAGCAATATGTATGTATTGTGCTTGTAAGAGCCGTCATATTTAAGGACATTTGAATGAGAATTGATGGGACTGGTAATTTGCCCTTCCCCTGCAAGTACCTGCAAATAGACAAAATTAATAGCAATCTGTCTGCCAATGTCAAGCCTCCTCCACCTGAAAAACATTTCCAGCAAAGAGGAAGACAGATGACCTCCTACACAGCTCTGTGGGGGGAACCCAGCTGCACGGCAAAATATCATCTGGATATGAATCAACGGAGGAGGCCCAGAGCCCAGCAAGGGCTTGAGATAACCCAGGAGTATTAATCAGCAACAGCAAAGTGTTTTGACCACCTCAGCAAAGGAGGATGGGCTACATGTCAACTGCTAATTGCCCACAAAAGGTTTCAAGGACTGCTGCTTGCAGCAAAGACTCAGCTGGAATTGCTGAGGAGGAAGGCAAATGTTTTAGTCCCCATTTTCAAGCATCCTTAATATTTCACAAACCCCAGGGCTTTTTTTTTCGTGTCAGGAACTGCAAGTCGCTTCTGGTATGAGAGAATTGGCCATCTGCAAGGACATTGCCCAAGAGACACCTAGATGTTTTCATGTTTTACCATCCTTGTGGGAGGCTTCTCTCATGTCCCCGCATAGAGAGCTGGAACTGACAGAGAGCTCATCCACGCTCTCCCCAGATTTGAACCTGCAATCTGTTGGTCTTCAGTCCTGCCGGCACAAAGGTTTAACCCTTTGTGCCAATGGGGGCTGAAACTTAACCCCAGGACTGAAATTTAAACATACTACAACAATCTGTTACTAAATCAAAGGGAATGTGGCAAATCAAGTTTAGGAGTCGGGCACTTTGTATGCAAATAACTAATTGATCAATATCTCCAATATTCAGATTGGTAGGATCATTCCTATCACTAAGAAGCATGAGGAGACAGCTTTAGCTGGCAGGTCCTGGAAGTGGAGATGAGAGCGCTGCACCTTTGATTCTCGAGCCAATCCCTCTTTTGGAATATAACACTGCGTAGAGCACTGCAGTGCATCTTATAGAATCTCAAATCAGCCTGTTGTTTCATGTGCTGGTTGCTTTTCCTAGAGCTAAAAAAGGCTTCAACTGCCGCAATATAGGAACCTGGAGATGGGTATCTTGTTATTTATCAGAGGCAGCAAATTGCCTTCGATCAGTCCTCTAAATTGGGTTGGTGCTGTTCCTGACAACCTAGCCCAGAATCTAACAGTAACTTTCAGAATGAATGGTGTTTATATTCTATTGTCAGAAGTTTTTCTTCTCTGGTGAGCCCTTAGCTGCAGAGGAGTGTGCGCATGCAAGCTGTTAAAGTAATTTGATGACTAAGGTCATCAGACATATGCTGGCCTTGATTTCTAGAAGAGGAGCCATAGATCAACCCGTGCTGCTTTTGAATCTGTGCCGAACAGATAGAAAGATAATAAATAAAAGACTTTCCTTAAAACAAAAAACAATGGTGTGGACTCTAGGTTATTTGCACCAGCTGAACTGTAGATTAAGAAAAGATGCATTTTGAAGAAAAGGAAGAAGAAAATTGAAAACAGTCTTTCTGCAAAAGAAAACTGGAAAAAATTAGAACAAAACAAAGCCAAATATACGGACATAGATTATGGCCAGAATCCTGTATGGCAGTTATGAATGTGTAACCCACAGTTATGCATGCCCAAGAGATTATCTAGGGACTATGAAAGTAGTTCAGTGCACACTTTACTGGGCAGCAGCTGCTGTGATCAACAGAAATCTGTTCCCTCATAACTCAGGAAGCAAATGAGTATTTATTTACCATAACAAGAGCAGACCAAGGGTACAGTTGTAATATATTTAGAAAAAAAACCCTCAAAGTTTAGAAACTTGCCATTATATTAAATGTCCTTTGACCAGTAGCTGTCCACTTGGGAGTGCCTCTGATGTTGCTGTAAGAAGATCCTCCATTGTGCATGTGGTAGGGCTCGGACTGCATTGTAATAGGTGGTCTGTGATTTGCTCTTCTCCACACTTGCATGTTGTGGAATCCACTTTATGGCCCCATTTCTTATGGGAAAATGCCTAAAACAGGTCCCACTCCATCAACCTCTTGTAATTCTTTGGGAATGTTAAAAACAGGCTGCTTACTCAATAGATATTATATCCTTGGGCTTAAAAAGCTTTTGACATTACCTTTCACTGGTCTCCTGATAACTCCTCTTAAGGCACTGGTTCTCAACTTGTGGGTCACCAGATGTTTTGACCTCCAACTCCCAGAAATCCTAACAGCTGGTAAATTGGCTGGGATATCTTAAAAGTGAAATCAATCTTCTTATGGGGAGGTTGTGGGGATATGTTTGTCTGATTTTATGTGACTGGGGAGAGGGAGGAGCAAAGTTGTCATCTTGTACACTATGCCCACCTTTGGTCTATATTCTATTCAGAATGTCAAGGAAGCAGTGGCATCCTGAGCCTTAAAGAAACTAGATCAGCCCTATGTCTTGACAGAAACAAGTCAAATGCCTGTATCTTGTTCTTCTTGTATCTTGTTCTTCACCCAAAACTAGTCTTGCCTGTTTTTCAGCAGTGGGACCCAATGTTGCCAACTCTCCTGTCAACTCCAGCTTCCTCTTCTTTCAACTCCAGCTTCCTACATTTAAACACGATTCCTGTTCTAATCTGGATGGGTTTGCATGGATGCTTGCTGCAGGTTCAGACTAGTGGCTTGGCTGCAAGTGTGTATATCTCCAAACAAAAATGGCATAACCCAGTTACAAATCTGCCAACAAAACTCAGGTGTGCCAGCCTATACAACTGTGCAGATGAAATACAAATTTAGGACAAGGTGTTCTCCCTGATACTTTCTGAAACCTTCTCATGGAGATTATTGCCTCAACAAGAGACAGAGTTCATGTACAGTATTGTCTGAATACTTCATCTTAAAATATTGTTTTTTCCTACATGAACATAACTCACATAAGCAGTGATGGGTAATGGGGTGGGGGAGATTTTTTTACTCCTACAGTCAGCTACAACACCCTCATTTTCAGCTGAAATCTGCAAACGAAATTCATTCATGTTGCAATTTCTCGGTGTCATGGAAGAGGTTGGAGGCATAAAACCTATTTGCAATTCCTGGATGTTTGCAAGAGTGACAACTGATTGTGTGAATGAACACTAGGAAAGCGAGGGATGAGGATTCTTCAGAGAACTGTAGCACATGGGCCAGACTTCCCCCGTGCCTAACTTATATCATCTTTAAAAATGCTACTTAATGTGTTCTTTGCTTTATAATATGCAGTGAAGCGCTATGTAATACAGGGCCTTTTCATTGCTAGCACTAGGAGCCCAGGAGAGGTCTTTTCTTAACCCTGTTCCTCAAACCCACCTGCCTTGAAAGAAACCCAGGGAGAGGAACCCCATAAGTTCCCCATTCCTGCCAATGGGCTGGATCTTCCTGGATCTGTCAGATGCCTAGCCAAATAGATTTTCCATTAGTCGATTTTTGGGGGGCTTCCAAAAATGGACCTGGGTATCCAACGAAATTTGGATACCAAAAAAAGATCATGCTCCAGCCAAATCGTACAAACCTACTAAGGCACATTGCACAATGATGTGCATTGGGTGGGCACTTTGTTTGCTCTGTGTAGTAATACAACAGCAGGCTGCAACTTCAGACGTAAATCTACTTATGTAAATGTGGCATCCCAACAGGTTTCCAACTTTTATTTATAAATAAATACATGTCCCTTTTTCAAATCTGACATTATCAGTTAAGCTCACTGGTGACTGATTGGATTCAGGATTAAAAGACAGCAGGTTAAAAAGATGTAAAAATCCTGTATGGTAACACGTAGGATAAGAATTCTACACGGTGAAATCTGCTATGACTCCTGTTACCAATCCCAAGAGTCACTGAATTTCTGCAATAGTGGAATTCAACAGTCATTCTGGGGTGGAGGGGAGTATTGGAGAAATATCTGAAGGCCAAGGACATCTTCTGTCAACGTCTTGCAGAATACTCTGTGGATCTCAATGGATGCTGTCAGCAATCTGTGTCAGATTATGTTCTCATAGCCAATGTTCTCCAATCCGTTCTATCTCAATTGACAATTGAATGATCACTGGCAGCTACTGCAGCAACACAGTGAATGCTGGATGTGTATGTGTTGGTTGTTGCAAAAGAAGAAAAGATGTACCAACCTTTGCAATGACCCCCCCCCCCCTCCAATTCATGTGGAAATATATGGTGGAATTACGCTTACACATGTCACCAAGGACAAAGTGTGTCTTTTGACATATCTTGTCATATCTATTTTAAATACAGTTTTGATTACATGGCACAAAGGAATTTTATGGAGTAATAATCTAAGAACAAGTTCGGATTTGCAAGTAGACACATGCATGCAAGTAGAACTGGCTGTCATCAAACATGACTTTGTGGACAAATGTAGATTTAGTGTGTGTAACAGTACCATCACTGGCCCCCAACCCCTGTGAGCAAAACAGTTGCGGAAAGCACCTGGAAGCTGCCAACAGATCCTTGATGCACTTCCAAAGTGGTGTTTGTTTAAAACAGGACTGAATAATATCTATGCTTGGAGAAGAATTTTGTAATCATGAGTTATGAAATTCAGATGATGAAGCAAGAGAATCCAGGTTGTTTTTCTCCAAAATGAGGCCTTATAGAACGTGATAAAGAATTGGCTACATCTCTGTAAGGATAACAAAGACATTGAAGCATCAGGATAAGCAAGAAGGAGAGGCAGCAGGAAGTTTAACATCATCCCAGGTAAGGAAAATAATAGCATAATAGAGCTGGGAATAGGATTGAGCATTAGCCTGAACAAGTATTTTCCAACTCAACATCCTCTATTGCCAGCGAACTGGTAAAATGATGGGAAGTGCAGTACAAGATATCTGGAGGAAAGCATGTCAGTGCCAAGAACAACAATATATCAAATATAGTAGATACGAAGCTTAAGGTTGGAGTGAACAGCTCTCTCACTATGTAGGAAGCATTTCATAACATATAGGGCAGATCTTCTCCATTGTAAGGCATTATGAAAATGCTCCAGACACTGTAATCTACAAGTGAAAAACTGTGCTGGCAGGCAGAGTGGGAAGTACAAGGAGTACTGAATGAACCAGCAATGTGTGTTCACTTTAGTGTAAAAGGACAAAGAAATGCAAAAGCACCTCTGAGTGACTCTCTGGAAGAAATAAATGTCTAGCACAAACTTTTCTGAACTATACCCTTGGGGTGGAAAGACAGTTTTTCTAACAAATTTCCAAATTTGCTACTGGATTACATTATGAATTTCCATGGTAAGATGAAGCCACAATTCAAAGTGCTGGCTTTAGCCTATAAAGCTCTAAACAGTTCTGGCCCAGCTTACTTGTCTGAACATATCTCTCCTTATTAACCTTCTAGGAGCTTAAAATCAGCTGGGGAGCCCCTGCTCTTGGTCCGGCCTTTTTCACAGGTGTGCTTGGCGGGGACAAGGGACAGGACCTTCTCGGTGGTGGCCCCTTGATTGCAGAACTCCCTCCAAGGGATATTAGATCAGCCACCTCCCTCCTAACCTTCTGGAGGAAAGTAAAAACCTGGCTTTTTGAACAAGCCTTTGGGAACGCAGTGCTGTAGACAATCACGGATTTATATGGAACTGAATTGGAACGGCCCAGACAATGTTTTTTTGGATGGGATGAACAGTGAAGACATTGGTTTTATATGTTTTAATGGTTTTATTGTATAATTTTATTAATTGTTTAAATGTTTTACACTTTATACGACATCGAATAGCTGCCTATGTTGTAAAGCTGCCTTGAGTCGCCTTCGGGCCTGAGAAAGGCGAGATAGAAATATCATACATAAATAAATAATAAATAAGCCACCAAGAACAAAACAACTAATGTAATTTCAAAAGCATCCCAGTAAGACTGCTGTTTTTCCTTGTGTCTCCTCCACTGTGAGCTTCAGTGCCCAGAATCCTCCAGCCAAAATTACCATTGGTCATTTCGGATGAGGACTGTGGGATTTGTATTTTCCAAATGGCTCTGATTCTTCTAGGAATGAGTAACTGATAATGCACATGTACAGGAGGAAGTTGGCAGTCCTGAACAGTGTTATTTTTGGAATCTAATTAGTTTGATAACTTGCAGGGCAGCACCTGACCCTTTAGCTATATTAAATCCCATAATGCATTAAGTGGCCACACAGACAGTTCTTACAATGTACTTACAATGCTAAGCCCTTTGCCCTGATTAGAAAATGAACATCCAGCACTAGAAGAACACATAAATTATTCTGTACAGTTTGAAAATCTACACAGCCCATCAGAGTACACTAGAAGCTAATGTTCAGCAAATAATTAAACATTACAACATTTAGGACACATATAGGAAGGACGGAAAATGCACACATCTGTTTTCATTTAACTAGATTATCCTAAATTGTCTATATCTACACATATAAACATAAAATTAGACTTGAAAAGATCCATTGGTCAAATCATTGTTGCCCAATTACTACCCCAATTGCTGATTTCTATACCCTACAGTAGCATTTCTCAACCTGGGGGTCAAGACCCCTGGGGGGGGGGGTTGTGTGTGTGGGGGGTTGTCAAAGGGGTCGCCAAAGACCATCAAAAACACAGTATTTTCTGTTGGTCATGAGGGTTCTGTGTGGGAAGTTTGGCTCAGTTCTATCATTGGTGGAGCTCTTTGATTGTAAATAAACTATAAATACCAGCAACTAACTACAACTCCCAAATGTCAAGTCTATTTTCCCCAAATTCCACCAGTGTTCACATTGGGCATATTGAGTATTTGTGCCAAGTTTGGTCCAGATGCATCATTGTTTGAGTCCACAGTGCTCTCTGGATGTAGGTGAACTACAACTCCAAAACTCAAGGTCAATGGCCACCAAACCCTTCCAGTATTTTCTGTTGGTCATGGAAGTTCTGTGTTCAATTCAGTCATTGTCTGGTTCAATTTCATCATTGATGGAATTTGGAATGCTCTTTTCATTGTAAGTTAAGTATAAATGACAGCAACTACAACTCCCAAACAACGAAATCATCCCCCACCCCACAAACCCACCGGTATTCAAATTTAGTCGCATCGGATATTTGTGCCAAATTTGGTCCAGTGAATAAAAATACACCCTGCATATCAGATATTTATATTAGAATTCATAACAGCAGAAAAATAGTAGTTATGAAGTAACAAAGAAAATAATTTTATGGTTGGAGGTCACCACAACATGAGGAACTGTATTAAAGGGTTGCGGTATCAAGAAAGTTGAGAACCACTGCCTTACAGAGTTCAAAGAAGCCATCTATTCTTGGAGCATGGTTCCACCTTCCTTTCATCCTCAAAAGCAACACTTAGCTTCTCCAAGGCCAAACACACGCTTTGTCTATTGGTCAAAGGAATAAAGAGTTATCAACTACCATATAACAAAAAAGAACATGAGTTAGGGAAGAGCAGCTGGAACTGGACAGAGATGGAGTTACTTTGTCCTGGAGCTGAAGAAGTCAGCTTCTCCCCCATCTGTAATTCTTCCCTTCCCTCTCCATTGGAGTGTGTGTTTTGTATTTTTAATTTCAAAGTCTGATACAATATCTCCTGCAACCTTAGTTAAATAAGTCAATTTGGGAGGTAATGGCAGAGATCTGGTTGAAGACTTTGGTGGGCATATTAATGCCTTATCATTTTTTCTGAAAGAGCTTTGGGCATAAGCATTTTTGTGTTGAGAGATTTTCTAATGTTTCCCATGCTTTATCAATTCCATGCTGTGCAACTTTGGTAAATGCTCTGAATTGCCCTGCTTGCAGAAGTCCTTGGGACAGTATGCAACCGAAATGGAGCTAAGGTGAATAAAACCAGAAGCATGACAGTGACCAGTGGAGCGATGATCTTCTAACTTACCTGTGGCTTGACAGAAGAGGAGGAAGGTGCTATGGGCATTCACGTGATGGACCTGGTCCCTTAAGAAAGGTGGCATCAACATGACTGCGGCAAAATCTGTGCTAGACCAAATATCAGGTTGAGGACTGGTGGGTGAAGGAGGTGGAGCACTTCCGACACAGGATAAAGAGGAGGTACCAGTGGATGGAAAAACTACAGAAGGTGAAGCTGTGACAGAAAGGACAGGAAGGGAAGGATGAAAGGAGGCAAAGGAGGAGGAGAAGAAGAAGAGGGCACTAAGGAAAAGGTAATAAGAAACACTTCACATATCAAAGAAGTAATGTGCAAAGGAGGAAATAAAAAAGAGGAAATAGTGAACTTTAGTAAGAAAACTATCATCTCCCTCTTATCACCATTATCAAATGATACCTGCTCCTTTTAATGAAAGTCACCAAAGAAGTTAAATCTAAATGGCTTACTCTACAAAGTTGTCAAACTGTGCAGTAACAAGGATGGAATACAATTATTTTCAATATTTATTTAATCATTTTTCATATATTTATATATATATATATTTACACAAACAGTCAAAATTAAAAATAGAAAAATAAAAGCAAAATTAATCATACAAAATATAAAACGGTCGGCACTAATTTTGCCTAGGGTGGGTTGGCAAAGATTTCAACAGAAATTAAGAAAAAGGAATCTCAGGACATACCGCCTACGCAACAAAATCCTGCCTGTTTCTAAACCTTGTATTTCTGACATAGAGCACAGGAGAGACACAAGACAGTGAGATAACAAGTATTAAAACTTTACAGCACAACGGAGCTTTACAGACAAAATAGTGCTGTTGTGAACTACATTGAGTAGAGAGTTCCAAGAGAGAGCATGTGGTCCAATAACCGAGATAGTTCCCATCTATTTGTTTTAGCTCCAGTTGCTTTTTGAAAAACATTGGAGGATGTTGTGAAGAAAATGTGAAAATAGTTGGCAAAGCTGGCTATTTGCAGTGGAAGGTGGGCAGATCTGACTGCTTTCCAATTGTGAAAGAAGCTGAAAAATAGATCACATTCTCAAGCAGTCTCTTTCAAGATGCCCAGGAAAACAGTTGCCAAGTTCTGCGTCGCATCCAGAAGACATATGCTTCTCACAATGAAGTGCTTTAGTGACAACTGTTTACTTACAATAATCCACTTTTTAAAAACCTTATAAAACCCAATTAATGTGGCAGTTTCCAATTTTATTTTAAAAATATCTCTTCACTAAAATGAAGTCTCCAATAATCAAAAACAAAAACATTAAGCACTCAAAAAGTGATTACCACCTTGACAGCTCTAGAAAGAAAAAAAGCATTTAACCAAAGCATATCCCTGAGAACCTTAAACAAACCTAGCCAGTTTTGTCCCAATATACACCATAGTCTAATAAGGTACACTAACAATTCATTTTTTTAAAGCCCAACATTTCCTTCACCAATAAAACTTACCAGACAAAATACAACTACTGCATTTACATAAGCATTAGAAATCACTAGTTGCAAAGAAATGTCTCAATCTGGACAAAAAGGCTATCATTTACCAATCTGATAAACTAAATATTTCCAATTTGGAATTAAACTGAAATTAGATTTTTAATGGCAGTTAAGTATGCACAGTCTTGAGCTACTTAAATCCTTTTTGGCATGGCTCTGCATTAAGAAGAGTTACTTTTTACCTTCTATGAAAAAAGAGAAATTAATTCAAATAGTAGGTGCGAGTGTTAAATCATTCTGCAAATGTGGCAGCGGGTGAATAAGTGGGAGTGGAGAAATTCACCATGTGAAATCATAACTGGCCATTCAAAATGAGAGGGGGGGAAAGACAAAAACAAAAAATAAAAAATGTAACAGAATGCAAAATTGTCTGCTTTAATCCAGGTGTGAACTGACAATATGTCACCAGTAAAAATGAGACCTTGTAGCCCTTTCTGACCCAGTTATCACATCAAAAAGTGAATGTGCTCAAAAATAGACAATCTGGAATAGCAGTACTTCATTCAAGAAGTGGAGGACTTTCTCCTTTAATCACCCTCAGCGTCCGAGTCAGCAAATTTCAATTCACATTTCACATCAAAAGGTTTGTCCTTCATTTCTTTGTAAGAATGTGAATGTTCCTCATCGTGTTGGACGTGACCATTTCCATAGTCCGCTTCCGTCTCATAGCCTGTATCATGCGCTGGCTTGGTATGGTCCCCACTTTGGGTCATGAGGCTGCCTGGCTCCACCAGAGTCTCCTTCACACTTTGCTCACAATCAGAAAAATCTGCCTTGGGTTTCTTCTTCCCAAGTAACATGGCCGAGCGAAATTTCAGACACGTGTCTGGCAAGAACCCATTGTAACAGTTATAGGCAAACAGACACAAGAAGAGCACAAAAAAGAGCAGAAAAAGAAACATCAAAAGTGAATTATCATTCGCCTTCAGGAAGAGGGTCTTCTCAGGGACCTCGGCAAGTGAATCTACATGTTCAATGTCAGAGACAGTGCTCATTAAGTCGGGGACAACGTGATTTGTGACTATCCTGGATGTTGCAATGGATACAATTGGAGTGGTTGAAGTATGACCAGGGGACCCCTTGGTAGCTATAACTGATGCTTTGAGCGCTTCTCCGTTACCTTCAATCCGAGTGGTTGGCGGGGTTGGGCTCAGAGTGGTCTGCTGGATTTTTTTCAGTTCCAAAACATGTTTAGCTAACACCTGGGAGAACTTCTGGTTCTTTACTTCTTCTTCCGACAGGCACTGATACACACCACTATCTCCTTCGGACAAATTGAAGATGAGCAGAGCTTTCTCCAGAAGACGGTACTTGGGACTTTCCACCTTTAAGACATTGTTCTTGAATTTCCAAACCACTTGGGCCAGGTTGGATTTCTGAGAACATTTCAGCTCTGCAGTGCTCCCATGCTTGAAAGTATGCTGCAGAGAATGCTCTCTGACTTTATCTGGAACAGCAAAATAAATGTGTACGAGATCAGAAGTGAGTTTTTAAAAATTGCCTGGGAGGTCAGTTCAGCTATGCAGAAAAACATCTAGCTCACAATCAGACATCAGTTAGCTTGACAACTATATTTAAGAGTGGTATGCCATTTCACCTGCTACCACTGGTAGACGCCATTTTTAAATTTATGTGGGTGAATTGCAAAGGAAACTGCTGAAGAGGTCACTGAAAATCACCATTTGCAATAGATTACTTTTGCCAGTTCAGATTTCAATCTGGCAGTGCAGATGCGTATCACAAGGCAGCACTTTCAACTGGTATAAGATACTTGGTCTAGGAGGAAACTATAAACTTCCCACATAAATATCTAAGGGACAAGCTAAACTGTGGTATTTAAAGAAAAAAGTGGAGAAAAAGAAATGTGTGAACTTATCAGAAAGGGTTCAGTGTGCAGGAAAAACCCCAGCAACATAAAGCCTACACTAAGCTTTAAGTATAATGATGGTACTTAGAAAAAAAGACAGCTACACAAATTCCTCCTAATAAAATGAACACACCCATGCATGGACCAGAAAAACAAAGTAAGGAGAGAGGGAAAATGAAATCATTATTTAATGGGACATTAACAATCCAAAATATATCTTCTCCGAGCCATCACTTAACACTACTACAAAGAAAATACAGAACTGTAAAAGCAGAAGGAGGTGATTTAATGCTAATGGCCCTAAAAAAAATTAGTAAATGTATAGCCCAATAGGGCAATAACATCAGTGCACACATGCATTGCACAGCACTACACTCTATGCTGTGTAAAATCCCATTTAACAAAGGATTTTAGCTTGCAAAAATTACTTCTGAGAACTACAGCCCTTCCAATGCCATAATCTGCAGCTGTAACCCAAAAAAATAACTTTTGCAAGCTTTGTAAAGGAAAAGTTGAGGAGAACTGCTATACAGGTAGTCCCTGAGTTACAAACATATGGCTCCTGGTTACAAACAGGGGTGAGACAATAGGAAATGAGAGGAAATCTACCCCTAGGAAGAGAAATTAACTCCTGTAAGAGTTGTCATGGGAAAAAGGTTCTCCATGGAAGCTTGATCACTAATGTTTCCATGACAACCCAACATTTTCAAAATCCAATGGTCACAGGGACAGAAAGTGAGGTGAAACCTTCTGAACAGGGGCACAGAACGCAAAAACAAAAACAAAAAAAACCCCACCACAAGGGTATTCACCCATCCTTTGCTAACTAAAACTAAAAAAAATGGCTGGATTTACACTTAAAAATGTACATGTTCTGACTTACATTCAAATTCAACTTAAGAACAAACCTAAATAATAATAATAATAATAATAATATATTTATAACTTGCCCTATCTCCCCGGGGGGACTCGGGCCAGTTTCCAACAAGAGATGTTGTTTGTAATCCAGGGACTGCCTGTATAGTAGTTTAGTGTGTGATCACAACAAGCTCAGGATTTGTGCAAGGCGCTTAGGAACAAAATTTGAGATTTCTACCACATTCTGTTTACACTGTAGTCTCCCTCAATATATTGACACTAGTAAGACTGTTACAAAAAGGAAAACTAAGATTTGCCTCTATTTATCACACGTTAGTTTAATCCGTTTGAAGCATCATCCCTGAATATACCGCATTTGTTGTATTTGAATGCATACTATCTCTCAAAGAATCTGCTTTATTTTCAATTGGTTAAATCACATTACACATTGATGCTGATTTTAGAAATCCCAAGTCAAGGAAAAGACACTGTCTTTTAATTGACCACTCTAAGAACCATTTCTCCAAGTAATTATGATACAAATTACATTATTCGGTTCACTGAACCGAGGCTAGAAGAATCTTTGCCATCTTTAAATTCACATAGCAGAAATAAAAAGTGTATTGGTGGTGGCCAGGAGAGCTATTGCACAATTAAAACTTGTGTGCAAGCTGCGCCCGTCTCTTGGGAGGTTGGACTTGGCCATGGTGGTCCATGCTCTGGTTACGTCCTGAATAGATTAATGCAATGCACTTTACATACAGTTGCCTCTGAATACTGCTTGGAAGCTCCAGCTAGTCCAATACTCGGCAGCCAGGTTGCTCACGGGAACGTGGTACAGGGAATGTACACCCCCCCCCCCTTGTTACGCCAGCTCTACTGGCTGCCTATTAGTTTCCGAGCACAATTCAAAGTGCTGGCTTTAGCCTATAAAGCCCTAAACAGTTCCGGCCCAGTTTACCTGTCCTATACGAACCACCAAGGACCTTAAGATTGTCTGGGGAGGCCCTCCTCTTGGTCCCACCACCATCACAGTCATGTTTGATGGGGATGAGACAAGCACATGCTCAGGGTCCAACAAACGAAGAAAAATTAACAATATCTATACGTGCAATTCCATAACCATGTGGCTTATTATGGTCAATGTCATATATTAATCTATTAACTCAAAGATATAAGTAAAGGTACCTCTGACTGTGGATCTTCCATAATATTTTTCTAATTATTTTTGGTTGAAGAGGCACCTTTATACCATAGACCAGGGGTGGGCAATTACCAGCCCTCCAGGTGTTTTGGACTTCAACTCCCAGAAATCCTAGCCAGTTTACCAGGTCCAAAACACCTGGAGGGCCGGTAATTGCCCACCCCTGCCATAGACTATAGCCTTAAAGGAACAGGTGCCAGTTATTATACCATTAAATTTCAGTTGCTTTGTTACTCCAGTTCATTATATTTAAAGATACTGGGTTGAGTGAATAGATTAATATATGACATTGACCATAATAAGCCACATGGTTATGGAATTGCACGTATAGATATTGTTAATTTTTCTTCATTTGTTGTACCCTGAGCGTGTGCTTGTGTGTATATATAGGTAGGCTTTTTTGTGTTGTGCTGATGGGGATGAGAAACAGGGCCTTCTCCGTGGTGGCCTCCCTCCCTAACGAGATCAGATCTGCCTCCTCACTTCTGACTCAAACCTGGATGTGAGATCAGGCACTTGCAGAATGGACTGACTTGCTAGAAAAGACAATGCTTTTAATGGACTACAATGGACTGAGGATGACTATTTAAATAGGCAAATTATTTGATGTATATTTATTATTGTTTTACTTGTGTTAATTGTATTTTATGCTATGTTTTATTCTGTGTTGGCACTGAGTAGTGCCGGTTGGTAGCCGCCCTGAGTCCCTCTTCGGAGGTCAAGAAAAACAGGATACACATGCTCTGAATAAATTAAATAAATAAAGCAAAAAAATCACATCTTATTCATAAAGTTAACATTGAATGGACACACAAAGCTCTATGTAAAGGAATTGAAACGTACTTATTACAAAATGTCTAAAACATTTATATTATTATTACTCAGCCTCTTTAAAGAACAAAAAAGCTTACCTGTGCAAGAGGAGGCATCTCCACTGATGTTCTGAATCCAGTCTCTAAAAACAGTAAGAAAACAAGCATGGATTCAATCTCTATGTATTAATTTATCCCACACCATTCACCAACAATATTATTTCCTCTAATAGCACACGAAGTCAGCACTGGTGGCAGTCCATTGCATCTGTGCAAGTGATATAATGGGAAGGGAAAGAGGAAACGCATGTGACAACCTTCCTTTAAATCAGTGGTTCTTTCAACCTGTGGGTCCCCAGGTGTTTTGGCCTTCAACTCCCAGAAATCCTAACCGCTGGTAAACTGGCTGGGATTTCTGGGGGTTGTAGGCCAAAACACCTGGGGACCCACAAGTTGAGAACCACTGCTTTAAACCAAAAGTGGGCAGAGAGGCTTACAGGTAAACTTCTCCTACCTTTCCAGGTTTTTTTGGGGAAGGGGTCTGACATTTTGGCAAGGGTTCCAGACCCTGGAACTTCCTTCTCCACACTGGAAAGATCAATCATTCAAACTAAGTTTTTAAAATGTGATGAAATTTTGGATAGTTGATGTTCAACAAACCAGGAATCACCATAGATCTTTGGAATCACTTAACATGAAAATCAGCAGCAAATCTTCATTTCTCAGCAAATTTTAAGAGCTAGGTAACATTTACTTTAAAAATATTAATAGGAATATTTTTAGACATGTCAATTTCTCTTACTGATTTTAAGGTCTGAGCTCATAGAGGAAAGCAAAATAATGAGACTGGGTTGGAGAGACATTCCAGAAGTCTAATTAATGGCTTACAACTATAGTGAGTTTTCTGTGAAGGAAGACAAATCACTGTGGTATTGTTGGTGATTTGTCTGCTCATGTAGGGAAATGACAATGAATGCCTGCTGGATAAATATCAGGGCTCTCTAAAAAAGAGAATGACAAGATTTGCTCAAACTGTTCACAGCTATCTGCCTGTCCCTGCAATGGCTTGCTATCAAAATCCTTGAGGGCCCTCAGGAGGCCTCCAGTCAGGTCCTTCAACACTAATAAAGGTTTAAAAGGGACTTTTGAGCTACACCTTCCAAAGTTCCCCAACTAACATTGTGGCCAGGTTTGTAGTTCAAAACACAACTTTTCTAAGCTCAGTTTTCCAAGCGCTTATGAACAACAAAACTCTGAAATGTCTGAAGCCAAGCAATGTTCATCTATGAGGCCCTCTGCTTCCTGTCCTGGAGGCCTGGAACAACCAAAGTCAAAGAAAGGGTGAGAAATTTGAAACTAAGACGCTTCTACGTGTGACTCTTTCACTCAGGTTTTCTCCAGCCAGTCCCCAACAGTATTGTTGTCACATATATCTCAATTATTACTTTTCATGTTGTTTTAGAGATAATGTTTTGGACATACTTTGTAATTTCCAAAGCACCTGTTTAAAAAGTTAACACTTTCTCTTTTTCCATTTCATTCTCAACTCCTGGATTCTGTACTTTTATCTTAGTTATTCTCCAGTCTTATAATTCCTAGTTCTGTCAACTAGAACTTGGAAAAAGGAAGAACTAAAATCTAAAAGAGACAGGAATGACTTAATTGATGCTTTGCAGGACAGAATTTGACTCTTTAAGGCCTTAAATCCTGGCAAACATAATTAGCAGATATATTTCTCCTTACTATCTCACTGTCACATAACAGACAACTAAAGTTCAAACTAAAGGAAATGGAGTAGGTGGGCTATACATAATAATAATCATGTCTTTTTAAGCTCCCTTCAACTTGATACAAATGTAGGGAATCATATTTTGGGTAACTATGGCTCATGCCATAGTTGGCTTGGAAATTTGAAGAGGTCTATCTTTTTTACATATCTTTTCCAAGCTCTAATATTCTGAGCCATAGATATAGACTGAAGCAGACTGGTTTCCATGCCTTTCCTCCTTTGAAGTTCTCCCACAGCTGATCAATGCTGATCAGGAGACCATGTAACCTCTAGTAAACAAAACAGTTTGTAATCCTACAATTTTCATCTCACCCTTGTTCCCACACCTTTCCGTCTGGCTCAAAAAGAAATCCCCAGCTTTCAACAGCATAAGGAAGGGTTAACACCCATATGGTGTTTGTTTTGTTGTCTGTACCCATTTCCAGAAGATTTCACTGCACTTTCTGTCCTTGTGATTATTGGATTTTGAACATTTTGGCTTGTTGTGGAAATGAGAATTGGTGATAAAACTTCAATGAAGACACCTTGTCCCCATGAGAACTCTTTCAAGAGTGGATTTCTCTTCCTAGAACTAGATTTCTCTCACTTCCTGTTGACTCACCCCTGTTCTTAACTAAGAAGCATTTGTAAGTCAGATGTTTGTAACCCGGGGATTGCCTGTAGTTTGCTTTTATATATGCCTTCTAGTGCTTCGGTAGGTAGATAAGCTACATATTATGAAACAAGTACAGAAAAAACAACACAAAATGAACAGTAAACAATAATTATGAAGATAGTGTATCTTGCCATACTGGTATGTAATGTGAAGATATAATTTATATAATTAAGGATATGAGATGGTTTTGAAATAACAAGGCAGGTTAGTGTGGTTTGAACTAACCTATCTAGATGTTAAATATGCATCTAAGAAGTGCACTCTAGTCTGGACAACATGTTCTCTCAATCTGTTTCTCAAATAGAGCATGAAATATATAAAAAGCACAGTCATTGTGAGTGGCTGCACTGGAGTAGGCTAGGGAAACACATACATCTTGACAAATTGTAACACTCTTTTCTGTCATGAACAAGTACAATTCATTGCAGTGTAGAAACACAGTCGATGGTTTGCATGTTTCAGGAGAAGAGAACAATGTAAGAGGCAGTATTTACTTGTCAACCCACAATTCTAAGCCATGAAAAACTGTGAAAATCATAAATTATATAAACTAAGAGTCTTTGCATGAACCCTTAATTTCATTACTCACTCTTGTGCTAGTGAGAGTAACATCAAAAGTCTGTATCTTCCTGCTTTGGAGCAAACCTCATTCAACTCAATAGCACTTGCTTTTTGAGAAACCTCTTCCTCATCTCTTTACAGATTTTGCCAGAGACTGCCCCTATGCCAGCAGGTTTCTTTCGTTAGCCTCAAGAATAGGGCTGAGCAAAATGTGGCTCTGGGGTCAAATGGATGTTTATGGCCCTCAGCTATCTAGACTCCCCTTCTACAGACCAATAAAAGGGGCGAATGGGCTCTATTGTCTATCACCAGAAGCAGCAGTTTGCTTTAAAAATAGGTTGCAGTTACCCCTACATAGACTGATATCATTTAAAAACAAAAACAGGGGACCATTCACACTATACACTTATAACTCTATGATTCCAATTTAACCGCCATGGCTGCATCCTATGGAATTAGGGGCTTGTAATTTAGAACTCTAAATATCCTTCCCAATCCTGTTTCAAGATTCCCAGAATGCTGGATTTGCAACCTGAACAATACACATGTGTGTAATTATTTAACTCCTCACTTTATCTGCTTGGATCTTACCTCTCAGTCTCACTTTCTTTGAAGATATCCACACAAGAGGACGCCTGGGGATTCCAAGCACAGTATGGATCTCTTGCCAGAACACAGTCCAAACAAGAGCTATACTTCTCACAAAACGCAACAGAAGACTGGACAACTCCTGCATTGGATCCAGCATAGAGATACTGCTTGCCCTATAGAAAGAGGAAGGGAGGTAAATGGAATGTGGAAGTGGTCAAAACGGTGGCAACTTTTTTCTTACTCACTTCAGGTTCCAGACATGCTTATTAGTTGTACCTATGTAGTCTAGCTGCAACTGTACCACATATCCCTAATATCTCTCTCTCCCTCCCTCCCTACCTCCCTCTCCCTCTCTCAATATATAGTTGTTTATTTCTTTCTGTAAAGTTAATTCCCATTTATCTGAACAAGGCTTAATTGGAAAATGTGCAATGCTTTCTCTTGTTGACTGCTTCATTAAATGAGAGGGAAATTCCGCTTTCTTCCTAAAGGAGTACAAAGAGAAGGTGTGTGCCCCGCTTCCACATAATGTCATCCGCAGTGCCTAGAAGACTAGTACAGATGGAAAGCAGGTGTGTCTGTGGTGGTGAAAAGCCTATTGTGTTATCTCCTGGCCTATCTATGGGAAGGCCGCACGAGAAATTCTGCTTTTTCTTTTATCTATATTGTTCTCACATTAGAACCACAAGATTCATATCTCAACAGAAGGGAGAGTACAGGTATGTGTCGTTGCTCTGATTAAGCTTATTACAAGGAACTAGACTGGAATAATGGAGATACATTAGAATAACGTGTTGTCAAAGGCTTTCATGGCCAGAATCACTGGGTTGCTGTGAGTTTTCCAGGCTGTATGGCCATTTTCCAGAAACATTCTCTCCTGAAGTTTCATCCACATCTAAGACAGGCATCCTCAGAGGTTGTGAGGTATATTGGAAACTAAGCAAGGGAGATTTATATATCTGTGGAAGGTCCAGGGTGGGAGAAATAACTCTTTTGTCTGTTGGAGACAAGTGTGAATGTTGCAATTAACCACCTTGGTTAGCATTGCAGCAAGTGTTGCAGCTTTAAGGCCTGGCTGGGGGAATCCTTTGTAGGGAGGTGTCCGCCGGCCCTGATTGTTTCCTATCTGGAATTCCCCTTTTGTCAGAGTCTTGTTCTTTATTTACTGTCCTAATTTTAGAGTTTTTAAATACTGGTAGCCAGATATTTTTCCTTTCTGTTGAAATTGCCCACATGTTTGTGGATTTCAATGGCTTCTCTGTATAACCTGACATAGTAATTGTTCAAGTGATCCAGCATTTCTGTGATCTCAAATAATATGCTATGTCCAGGTTGGTTCATCAGGTGCTCTGCTATGGCTGACTTTACAGGTTTAGTCTGTAGTGCCTTTCTTGTTCCTTGATTCGTGTTTGAGCGATGCTATGTTTGGTGGTCCCCAAGTAGGCTTGTTCACAGCTGCATAGTATACGGTAGACTCTTGCAGAGGTGAAATAATCCCTCTTGTCCTTTGCTGAATTTAACATTTGCTGGATTTTCTTAGTGAGTTTGTAGATAGTGTGTAGGTTGTGTTTCTTCAACAACTTCCCTATGCGGTCAGTGGTTCCCTTGATGTTGTGAGGTATATTGGTTTCCAATATACTTCACTACCTCTGAGGATGCTTGCCATAGATGTGGGCGAAATGTCAGGAGGGAATACTTATGGAACATGGCCACTCAGCCCAGAAAACACACAGCAAACTATTGGAATAATGTTGTCTTAATTTACATAATTTAATGTTGCCTCTTATTGGTTGTAATAGTTTAAGCCTAATACAAACTGTGACTATATGCACACTAAGAAGCAACGCCAGGGACTCACTTCTTACTAGTGGTTCCAGTCTGAACAAAAACGGTTGGCATTATGTGGTCAGATGGTGTTTGACTGCAAATCCCAGCAGTTCTAGCTAGCATAACCAATGGGAAGGAATACAGAGAGCTGGAGTTCAACATTTGGAGGACCACACAATTTCCAACTCAATAGGTAAGGGTTCATACAGTACACGGTAGCTAATTTTCTGTCACCCTCACTACACTCCCCCTTCCTTGTCATTGCTACACCATGCTCTCCCAACTGGGGAACAGCCTCTGGTGTCATTTAAGCCTTTGTCTTGTAAAGCAGGCGGCTCTTTCACTACTATTTCCTATTAAAAACAATATTTTTCAAGTATGAATGTACTATAGCTTTGCATACTCTCTGCAGAACAATCCCAGTCATGTAAGCACTGGGGTGGAACCAAAACCAGTGCCTGTGCTGAGTAGGCGATTCTAGATGATGTAGTCTAAAAGACCATTTTCCTAAGTTTGGGGTGGCTTAGTATCATAGGAACCTGTTTCACACCAGATCTGATTACTGGTCTACTTAACCTACTCTGATTGACAGCAGTTCTGCAGTGTCTCACACATGTCATTGCCAGCAACTATTACCTGATCATTTTAAATGGGAGATGCCAAGGACTAAGCCTAGAACATTTTACAATGTATGTAACACATGTGCTTTACAACACAATATGTGGCTGCTCCCTACATTCAGAAAGGTTGCATTGACAGAAACTGTACTCAAATAAAAACAGCTGCCATGGGGCTAAACTAGAAGATTCTCAGCATTTCAAGAAAACAGTAGTTTTTGGGAATCCTTCAGTCTAAACATTGCTCCAAATCAAAGTCAACAACTACTTCTTTCCTGCTTTGAAATGTGTGTATATCTATTACATCCCCACACCCTCATCTCAATCAGCCTTACCTTTTTTGAAGAAAGCAACAAAGTCTGAATGGACTCAAAATTAGGGAAGAGTTGAATATCTTCAATAATGTGCATTCCATTTTCATAGCTGATTGCTTTGTGAAGGGCTCCTCGATCTGAAACAACACAAACACATACATGCATTTTTTTCAAAGAAAACACTGTTTATATTTGAGTTTTCAGATGTGACTTCCGATTTCTTACCATTTGATTTCAGCAGCTATAAGCCTCTTTGGCTTTTCATGGTGTTTTTAACCACACAACTCTTAGCACCCAGAGCAATCTTTCTCTCCTAGTAAATTTCACTTTATACTTTCAGCCATTTCTCAAAAGCCAGCCATTGTGTCTGGAATATTTTGGGAACTGACAAATAAAAAGGACCATTTCCATGGAGGATCTTTAGCTGTGAGAATAGGACATACACATTCCTCTTGTTAAATTTCAAAAGCCCCTAGTCAGAAAAATCTGCCCTCCTCCAGGTAATCTGCTATAGCAGTGCTGTCCAACTTCTTCCGGCCCAAGGGCCGGAAGAAGTGTCACTGATCACCTGGGGGGCCGCAGGTGATCAGTGAGCAGGGGGCGGGGCCGATAGCGGGGGTGGGGCGGGGCGGGGGGCGGGGCCAGCTGACTTCCTCCTCCTTCACCCCTCCTCCTCCCCCGCAGACGCGCCGCGGTGCGGGGAAGGAGGAGGGGCGAAGGAGGAGGAGCCAGCTGTCTTCCTTCTGCCTGTATCGCCCCCTCCGTCCCTCTCTCGGCACCGCCGTTGCGAGGCAGTTCGCAGCGGCGCCGCCGAGAAAGGGAGAAGGGGCGATCCAGGCAGGAGGAAGATAGCTGGCCCCTCCTCCCTGTACCGCCGCCTTGTCCCTTTCTCGGCGGCTGCTGCAACTGCTCGCACGGGCGGCGCCGAGAGAGGGAGAAAGGGCGATCCAGGCAGGGGAGGCGGAGCCAGCTGTCTTCCTCCTGCCTGGATCGCCCCCTCCGTCCCTCTCTTGGCGCCGCCGCTGCAAACTGCCTCGCAATGGCAGCGCCGAGAGAGGGAGAAAGGCGATCCAGGCAGGAGGAAGAGAGTTGGCTCCTCCTCCCTGCCTGGATCGCTTCTCCGTCCCTCTCTCGGTGCCGAAAAGGGCAGAAGGCGGCGCCAACGGCAGCGCGTCACAGGCCTGGCGTGACGCGCTGCCCCCTTGGCACCGCTACTCCTTCTTTCGGCGCCCCCTCCCTTCCCCTAGGCCGGGAGCCGCGGGGAGGAGTAGGCGGTGCCAAGAGCAGCGCGTCACGCCAGGCCTGTGACGCACTGCTCTTGGCGCCGCCTTCTGCCCTTTTCGCGGCTCCCGCCCTAGGTAGGGAGGGCGCGCAAAAGGAGGAGCTAGCTCTCTTCCTCCTCCCTGCCCCGCCTCCCCCTCCCCCGGCCGCCTTTTTAAAAAAATCGATTTTTAAAATTTAAAAATGGCGGCTGAGGGCATAGGTGGGGCCGTGTCCAACAGGCTACGGGGCCGGATCCGGCCCCGGGGACGCCAGTTGGACAGCCCTGTGCTATAGGGAAAGGAAAGGGCTACCCTGCATTTGGATCTGGTCATCCAAACACAGGCAGGTGGCAAATGTTATACTATTTCAAAAGAAAGGTGTTTCACAGTCACTATTACTATATTTTGTCGAAGGCTTTCATGGCCGGAATCACTGGGTTGCTGTGAGTTTTTCGGGTTGTCTGGCTAGGTTCCAGAAACATTATCTCCTGACATTTTGCCCACATCTGTGGCAGGCATCCTCAGAGGTTGTGAGATTTGTTGGAAATAAGGCAAATGGGGTTTATATATTTGTGGAAGGCCCAAGAATGGGAGAAAGAACTCTTGTCTATTGGAGGCAAGTGTGAATGTTGCAATTAATCACCTTGAATAGTGTTGCAGCTTCAAAGCTTGGTTGCTTCCTGCCTGGGGGAATCTTTTGTTGGGAGGTGATTAGCTGGCCCTGATGGTTTCTTGTTTGGAATTCCCCTGTTTTTTAATGTTATTTACTAACTGCTTTGATTTTAGAGTTCTTTTTAAAATACCGGTAGCCAGATTTTGTTCATTTTCATGTTGATTTGAGATTAAAGGACTTATTTTACAAGCCAAAATACCCTAGTGCACTGGTTTCAATTCTGCAAATGCACTTCTCTTAAGTGTTGTATTCATTTTTTTCAGCTCTGACCTCTTTGTTTATACATTGCCCCAAGAAGAACAAATAAACACATGTCTCATTATTAATGGGAGCTTAAAGGGGAACAACAGACTTTAAATAAATTGAGGACAATTTGGCATCCAGACTCAGGCCTGAATCTGCAAGTACATCAAAGCTAAAAAAAAAAAACCCCTGACATTTCAGAGAAAGAATAGCCACTCCTCCACTCCTAAATCTGCCACTCCTAAATCTGCCACAGCCTGAATCCCTATTTATGATTATATGAAACTGCTGAACCTCATAAGAGGAAGACTTCTTATAAGACCCTGGTTAGTTTTGTGGGGACTACAACTCCTAAGATTCCTCAGCCAACATCACCACTGAAAGATGCATGAGGGGAACCTTTCCAGGATGTTTCTTCTGCTGAAATTTAGTATGCTGTAGAATACCAGTTTCTGGGCCATTAAGAGTCTAAAAGGTTTTGAACTTTAGGTGCTCCTCATATGCCTCTGCATTTTACAAGAATCTATCCTGTTATTTGGAACAGAAGCCAGTCTCTGTCCCACAGGCAATTTCTGTCAGCTGCAAAACCTTGGATGCCTTGAACCAGTTTCATTATTAGCAAACCCCAACAGTTCAAGCAATTGTTCATCCTCACCAACTGCTTGCTTCTGACACGATAAATAAAACAAATGGCCTCATCAAAAAGCTATCTTAGTGCAATAATATCAAAGCATAAAAATCTCACCTGTGCTGATGAACATGACATCGTACAAAGTGCCATTCAGCGCTCGGACTTGGTCTACCACAATCTGTGTATACTTCACATCTCTCTTTACCAGTCTGGGTCTGTCTCCGATCGGCATTACAGAGTCATCCATCAGAGGATGGTCTTTCACAAACTGTAATGTTTTGTCAGGTAAGTTGAGCGTTGTATTGATTTTTTCAGCTCTGGCCTCTTTGTTTATACACTGCCACAAGAAGAACAAATAAACACATGTCTCATTATTAATGGGAGTTTAAAAGGGAACAACAAACTTCAAATAAGTAATTGAGGAAAACACTAAAATTATTAGAATATTCATTAAACTAAAACTGTTACTATTGTTTGCAAATATTACCTATTAGTATTAGTATTTGCAATAAAACTAATATTTGCAAATATTAGTGTATATAATTGACTAGGTTTTCGGTAGAAACTAAATCAACTAAGCAATTTGAACTTATATGTTGTTTAAGCTAGAGCTGAATACTAACAGTTTATGCTATCACCATTTACACAAGCAATCCCCGAGTTACACACATCCAACTTACAAACAACTCATAGTTATGAACAGAGATGAGACAACAGGAAGTGAGAGAAATCTATCTCTCTGCAGATAATTTCACTCCTGGAAGAGTTATCATGGGGAAAAGGTGTCTCCATTGAAACTTATCATCAATCCTTGTTTCTACAACAAACCAAATTTTTCAAAATCCAATTATAACAGGGACAGAAAGTGCACTGAAATCTTCTGGACAGGGGCAGAGATAGCAAAGAAAACACCACAGGGGTGTTAACCCTTCCCCATACCATCCAAACCTTAAAAATGTACCTGTTCCGATTTTAAGCAAATTCAACTTAAGAACAAACCTACCTATCTTGTTAGTAATTTGGGATCTGCCTGTATATTGTTGCCCTGGGAGTTTCTAATGCTTGTTTCAAATATTATTTGATTATATGAAATGACAACTCAGATTTAGCAACATTATACAGATCGGGATTTTCCCAAGGGAATAAAATTGGCCTAAGTCTTGTGGCTGCTGTCTCATAGCAACTTTTAATTTTTGAAATATTTTAAAACTCCAGACTCACTAAAATCTTAAAAGAAGAAAATAAACCCATAAATTATAAAATGTGGCCCAATTAAAAAGTATCTTAGATTTCAAACATCACGTTTTCCCCCAAACAATATTTCTAAGTCTACTTGCTTTCTTTCAAGGTCAGAATTAAACATGTCTAAAATATTATTTTAGGGGGTTGGAATTAAACAGCTCTTCAGATGTTGTATTACAAGCACCGCCATCCCTACCCAGCACAGCCAATAATGAGGGATACTGGGAGTTGCAGTCCAAAAACATGAAAAGCAGTCTTTCAGATAACCTGGCTCCAAGATTTTGAGGGCCCCAAATTGTTATGCACATCATCTACATTTGAGGATATGCAACACACAGGTTTAGATCTCAGAAGTCATCATGCTGCAAGGCAACATCTAAATTCAGGCACAGGCAAAACATTTGCATCTGTCTCTAAGCTGGGTCTCTTAAATAATGAAAACAACCAATTAACCTCCTAGGGCTGTGCATATAAAAGGCTTTCTAGGCTAAATTGGAAGGGATGTAACTGGGGAACAAAAGATAGTATGGGAAAACCCTGCAAGAGCACTGGCTTATGAAGACTTCAGTCACTGCCCTTCCTGGATCTGCTATTTATTTTTGACCTATTATAAGGGGATTTGCATAGTCTGCACAAAAATACTCCTAAAAGTTGAATGGTACAAGCCACAGCTTGGAAAAGAGGCTGTATTTTGATCTTGAAGTAGGATCTACATACAGATTCCAGAAGAATTTTATAAATCAGACATTCTTCAAAAGAAAAACTTAGCTCGCCACTGTTTCTTAATCACCCATCCTACCCCAAAGCAAGCACTTGCAAATTACAGTGACTGAAGAATACAGTCAAGAGTAATGTGTTTGGAACCTGTCTGAAACCTTTGTTTTAAGCTCATTATTTTCCTTCATTTCTCAAAGGGAGCAGTGAATAGCCAAGATGACATTTCCTCCCCCTCCTTTCACATCTAGGATGACCAAAAAAAGAGAAGTCTTCTCCTTCTTTTTCTGACTGGCACATTAAGCACTCACTCCCAAGAGCTCACAAACTACTTTGAGCTATTAACCTTGTTGTGTTTTAATTATTACTTCTAAGAAGAGTGATCAAAGCAAGTTTAAAAGAGAGATATCTACACAGAAGAATCTTCATTGTGTGCTTGGCATCCACCTTCCCTCCCCCCGCCCCGATTCTTATGGCTAAAACCTTCAGCAATCACAGAATAGTGCTTGGAATGTGGCGCATCTGGCTGGGTGTCAGCTGCATAAGATCTCTACTGACCAGAAGGTCATGAGTTCGAGGCCTGCCCGGGTCGAGGTGGGCTCTCAACCTGTTGTGTAGCCTGTTGTTGACCTTTGCAACTTGAAATACAGTTGCATCTATCAAGTAGGAAATTTAAGGTACCAGTTAGTGGGGAGGCTAAATTTAACTGATTTACGAGGCCATAAATATCTCCAGGAAGCTCGCTGAGAATGAGTGAGTGCCACAGCTCCCCCTGGTGGCCAGATGTTAAATTGCCTCTGTCTGTCTTGTGTTGTGCTTGCCTGTATATGTTCATTGTGATCCGCCCTGAGTCCCCTGCGGGGTGAAAAGAGCGGAATATAAATGAAGTAATAAATAAATAAATAAATAAATGTGCCTATAAAAACTCCTATACATTGGGGCAAAGACTCTGAGGGCGCATTCATCCACACATGACTTAAATGTGCGCCAAAGCAGATTTTAAGAACCCAATTAGGTGCAGGTTTAATTCACACACACATACCCCAAAAATCTGGGATTTCCCGAGGAGTGTCTACATGCCGGGCCAATAACAACCAGGGTGGTTGTATGCCCCCCAAAAGAACCCCTTAAAAGTTTTAAAAACTTACTCAGCTGCTGTTGTTCTTCTCGCACCCTCCTGGTGCAAGGAAATGACGTACCAGCAGACTGGAGGGTGCGGTGGGGGGTGTTTAATTAATTCGGTGTTTAATAAGGTGTTTAATTAATTCAGAACAAAACAAGGAAACCCTGCTTTGTTCTGAATTAGGTTTTACCAATTAACTGGATGCCTTCGGTAAAACCGAGATGGGTCTTGGTTTCAAGGCCTGTCTGGATGGACCCTGAATAAAAAAATGTCCTATACTACAAGAATAATAATAATCTCTTAGTTTATCCAGACTTACTGCGCCAGGTCTTGGTTTTGGAATCTCTCCATTGTACCGTAGCCATTTTGTGTGGGACTGTTCAACTGTGGTGCTCTGCATGTACTTCCCTTTGGCGAAAACATCTTCCACTGTAGAGATGTTATAGGCACACACTGCTGAAAGGCCCACATTGTTTCTTTAAAAAACACCAAAGAAATCAATGTTAACATACTATCATTGTACACTTAACAACTGTATTAACACACAGTGGAGTTAAGCAAATACTTCTTCAAAATGTAAAAAAGTTACTTACAATTGTGGAGTGAAAACTCCATAAATCACTGGCTCCTTCAAGTTGGGAGTCTTGAGGATAAACACATCATTGACAATGCTGAAAAATAGGTTTTTCTCTGGCATAGAACAAAGCAATCTCGCCTTGAGATATGAAGTCCATTTCTTTTGCAAAGTTCTGTGTCCTCCTTGGTCTCCCTTTAAAAGAAAGGCAGTGGGGGAAAGGGATCACAAATTAGTATACTCCCTCTCCAGAGTCGGCTCTGTACCTCCAGAATGAGTTGAACCTGCACCTTTCTAGTACACGGTCAATTAATTTTTAATGGTGGAAATTGACAGCCAAAGCAGTAGAAAAACATAAGAGTTACACTGGAAGATAGCAGCTTCTGGAGTCCCTACAGAATCAATGAATAAGGCATACAGTTCTAACTCTACCTTCAGTTGGACACACCCTTATAAAAAAAATTCAGTAGAATACAACATACAATTCATGCATTTATTCTCAGAACTGCAATTGTTTTAACACCATTCCATATTTTAACTCCCCATTTTCTGGTGCATCTTCTAAAAACATATTTGAGCAACTGATGGAGGTGAGATGCAACTTTAAGATATAATGAAACCATACAGGGTGCTTGTTCCCTACACCACGATTTCATCAGAAATGAGATTAATATGGCTGTGAATAACATCTCTACATCCTCTTTTGTTTCCTACTAAGGCTGGAATGGGAAAAGGTACAAAAGATGGCTAGGGTACAGAGGAAGACTTCAAAATCTGTGCAAATTTCAAAAAAAGGAAATTAAGCAAATTTAATGCTTCCGAATGAATGAAATGCAGAATAAATAACTATGATTATAACAATGATGTGGAGTCCTACTGAGAAGTTCAGGGAAGTTTGGGGGGGTTATAAACAGGAAATATGTGTTTTGAGGTGGGTTTCAAACAGGTTTTGTACAAAGGACTTGGGGCAGGTGTGTCCTATAGGACTTCATGAGTTATCAAAAAAAAAAAAAAAAAGCTGCGTGTGGCCCCTGGCCTGTACTTTCCCCATCCTTGATCTGCAACAACAACTCCAAGACCAGCCTTTTTCAGAAGATCTCCATAGGTTTATTTGCCTGGATCTGTTGCTACAAGAACTATGGTTGAATGGTATCTAGAGAGCATGCATATACAAGAAGTTCATCTTGGCAAAGAAAAAACACTGCAATCAGCCAATTTCTTTTATTATCTATCTATCTATCTAATGCCATGGCAATAAAAAGGGAATGGAGTACTGAAATTGTGCGGTGTTAATAGGTTTCTGGTTTATGATGGAAAAAACTACTTGGGTTCCTCTCCATGCCAACATTAATTCTCCCTGAAACTGAACCAAGAGCAGGTTTAGGGAACAGTTACACCATAGGATCTTTCCATGTTTGTAATGCCAGAAGGAGAAGATGGAACAGTTACTTTGCAGACTACAACTCCTTGAAATTCCTGGTAATTAATGTACTATTAAGGGGATTATTTTTTGTGGACTGCAACCTACAACTCCTTGAAATTCCTGGTAATTAATGTACTATTAAGGGGATTATTTTTTGAGGACTACAACCATCAGGAATTTCTAGTTGTAGTTCATAAACAACAACCTTTCCAAACTAAAGTAGGAAGCAGTTGTGCTTTTGGCTCCCAAGTAGAAATTGTAGCAGAAAGACTTTCGTCTTGTCAAAAGTGGATGCCTCTTGACAAGAAACCAGCCTAGCCTTAAAATAATTAATTGTGCAGCTACTGTAAAGAGTTCAAAAATATCCCAGCTCCCCAACATTTGCTGTGTGGGCATTTTTCAAAAAGCGGATGTCATAACACAAAATACATCCAAGGTAGCTGAAATGTTATTTTTCAGTCAGATAATTTCAATGTTAGAGTAAGCATTTTTTCCTTAGTTGACCAAAAAGTGTACACACACACACACACGCAACCATTCAAAGCATAAAATTGAAAGATCCAGCAGTTCATCTGTCAGTTTAAAACAAAGCTTGGAAAAGTTACTTTTGGTGGCTTCTCAACCCCTCGGGGGTTGAGAAGAGCGGGGTAGAAATGATGTAAATAAATAAATATGAGTCCCTGAATCCTACAGTCAATCTGGCCAATGTCTAACCACTAGCAGTCAGAGGACCACCACTCTTGTGTGTCATAGCAAATTAATTTCAAAGAGCTGGAATATCATGAATCTAGCAGACTCTGTCAGTTCCTGTAGTTGAATTACACTTTGCAATTTAAAACCAGGCCCTTGAAATCTTAGTCGGCTTCTATCCACAAGACGCATTACAAAATTGAATGACATGATGCTTGTTAGAATGTTTATGAAAAATGTAACCCCATTTCCCAACGACAAAGAGAACTACAAGGAGGTTTAATGCAGATGAAGACTGACAGAATCAGATTGGTTCCATTAATTTTTTTCCAGGCTATGGCAACTCGGCAGCGAAGCGCCACCTGTCACATCAGAGTCAAGCAAGAAATTTTTATTGGTGTGAGAAAACAGCTAGCTTTGTCTGGTATCCCTTAGAAATGTGTTGGGCATAGTCTCAACAGTCACTGTATCCTGCTTCTCTTGAAATTACTATGGCTGGAATTCAGCAGACATTTTATTAGTCACATATGAAGTGGAAGACTATTAGCAAGTCCATAGTTTAAAAGTCCCTACTTTTGGATTTCTCTGAGTTTTCTGGGCTATATGGCCATGCTCCAGAAGCATTCTCTCCTGACGTTTTACCCACATCTATGGCAAGCATTTTCAGAGGTGGAGCCCCTGGCGGTGCAATAGGTTAAACCCTTATGCCGGCAGGACTGAAGACTGACAGGTCGCAGGTTTGAATCCGGGAAGAGCGTGGATGAGTTCCCTCTATCAGCTCCAGCTCCCCATTACAGAGACATGAAAAAAGTCTCCCACAAGTACGATAAAACATCAAACATCAGGGCGTCCCCTGGGCAACGTCCTTGCAGACGACCAATTCTCTCACACCAGAAGCAACTTGTAGTTTCTCAAGTCGCTCCTGACATGAAAAAAAAAACTTCAGAGGTTAAGGGGTCAACTTCTCAACCTCTGAGGATGCCTGCGATAGATGTGGGCGAAACGTCAGGCGACACTGCTTCTGGAACATGACCATACAGCCGGAATATTCGCAGCAATCCAGTGATTCCAGTCATGAAAACCTTTGACAACTCATACTCCTTAGTTTTCTTTCTTTCATTCATTCATTTTAAGAAATTGATTATAACACTTAATGAGCAAGGTGAGCATTTCTCAATGAAAAGCACCCATCAATTTTAAACTGCCAAAATGAAAATTCCTCAGAGACGTTCGCCCTCAGTTTGACTAGAGTCTTTTTGGACTACACCTTCCAGAATGCCCCAGGCAGTATGGTCAATTACTATCTTTCTTGCAAAACCAAAGAGATTCCTTGTCGTTCAGGTGTTTTTGAATTTGTAACTCAATTTGTGGCGAAAATAAGAATTTTATAAATGAAATTAAAATTCTAACTGTTTCCTAAATAAATGCAAACCAAGTAATGTGATGTTTCTAAGGTAGCGCTAAGTGACTTCCTTTCTGTAATATTACATTTCTCAATTTTTGAAAATTTCAAAAAAAAATCTGAACAAAGAACACCAGCTTTTCTCTATAGTTTCAACATTTCTGGAAAGTTGACAGATATATCCTGGATATGCATAGGAAATAATGTACAATACATGCAGCATTGCACACAGAAATCCTGGTGTAAACAGAAAAAGAGTAGACTGCTTGTCTTCACAGTGCACCTATGACTGTATCTCCCACTGGTCAGGAAAATGGTGGAACACAGCCCTACCTTACAAACTCTTGCTATCCTTGGAATCATCAGCTTGCTAAGAAATTCATATTCCACTGAGAACTCAGTGAAAAAGAAATACACTTTGTCATCCTCCTCACCGGCATTGTTTGGATCAGCTCTTATAACATCAGAAAAAACAAAATGTGGTTCTGCAGAAGGAAAAATAAATGGATAAATACATTAACGTTCAGTGTTTGTCTTTAAATTCTGATCATTCCCCACATCAATATGTCCAGGTAATGGCTCCTTAAGCTTTTGTTGCTGTTGTGTGCCTTTAAACCAAATCCAATTTATGGCAACCTTGTCATTAGACTTCCTTCACATGAGGAAGTTCTAAGGCTTTTTCTAAGGCAGGGAGAATATGAATTGCCCAAGGCTTCCCATGGATAACAGGGGATTGATTAACTCATGGGGTTCTAAAGTTCTATGCTATCTCTTCATGGATACTCGGTTAGACCAGACCTGATGAATACATTTCATACAAACTGACTTACTAAGTTATCATCAATTTAATAGGTCTATTTTAGTTTTAATGATAAATTGGATTTATGTCTCAGTTTTCTGAGACATAAATGATTCCAGTCCTAATAGCAGGAAGCTGCATCAGCTTAATATTATACAATTTTCTAATAACTGTATTTCATAAGACTGTTGAAAATATATGAAATACAGTTATATCTTCATAAAATTAAGCAAGTAAAGTGCAGCACTCCAGATGTTGTTGGATAAAAACTACCTATCAGCTCCAGCCAACACACCCAAAGATGAAGAAAGCTGGATGCAGTTCTATAAGAGCAAAATAACTGTTTATATTATACTAAACCCTAAAAGATCAAGATTCAAAGACATTTGGAGCATATTATTCTGATTTGTTACTTCCTCTATTTACAGTATATATGCAAGTATATATGGACAACTCCATAAACAAAAAAACCCCCTCTCCAAACAGAAGGAACTTTTAGGAACAACCCTACAAGGTGTTAGAACTGTAGTGACTTGCAAACAGGGTCTGTAAGTGGTAAGTTAATTAAACCTACACTTCAATAACCATATTGTCCCCTTTCTATTCCGAGTGAAATCTGGAAGTTCTCAGACCACTCACATTCAAACTGGATGCTAAAGAAAAAACACCATTATGTTTGCAAATAATTCAGAAGCTTCATATCACAAGGCTGAAAGTTATTCAGGGGATGAAAGTGACTTAAAAAAAAGAAATCAGAAAAGAACTTCAAATATGAACTTAACCAGACTGTGTATTTCAAGGCATTCTGACACATGTTTATCTCCTGCGGTGTTTCCTTTCCAGTTTTATTTTTCCTTACCATTAAGCCAAGGAATTGCATATTCGGTTCTTAGAGGATTCTGCTGTGAATTCCGAGATATGATTGGTTCACTTCCCAAGAAGTTGTAAGATGTTCCAGAGTAAAGATCCCCATCTTTACATAAGATTGAATGAATAAAAATATATAAATACAACAATTAGTGGCATGTTTTTTTCCAAATATTGTGTTATACACTCATTTCATTATCACCATCATCATCATTATTATTATTATTATTATACTGTATTTATATCCTGCCCTTTTCACCTGAAGGGAGCTCAGAGTTGCCTTACAACAATAGGCAATAATTCAATGCGTTATCAACAAACATATAATAAAATAAACATAAAAATAAACATAAAAACATAAAATTAAATTTATAATCCCAACATCTCCTAGCAAGCATCTACAGGGCAAAGATGCACAACTTCTACATGATATACAGACCCCCTTTCAGCTACCAAACTCCCACACATTGCTCCTCCATCCTTGTTGAATCATCCATCACTGACTCTTCAGTTTACTTGGACCAGAAGTAAATTATTCTCTGATCTGTGTAGCATCTAATGCAAGTCAATAGTAACATTTAATTGGAAAATAATTTCCTTTGATAAACAAATTCTACATTACACATATTTAATGCTAGCAATAACATCTAATGGGAAAATAATTTCCTTTGATAAACAAATCCTACATTATAAATATTTAATGGTAATCTAAATTATGTTACTTTAAATAGCTGCTAAACAACATCAACATTTCCTTCCTCTGAAAAGACTACAAAGTAATGGAGATTTAAAAGGTCGTGTGAGAATAATCACAAAACCGGGGTGGGGGAAAAAAAATCAGAGTTTAACAGCATGTGAAGGGGAGCCATTTGTGACCAGTCAGCAAATGGCTTTCTAAAATCAGGGACATTCAGAAGGCAGTATGTGGAAGAAAGTAAAAAGAAAAGGAACGTAAAATATTAATGCCAAGCATGGACCTACATCATTTTGGACCCTGTCATTCCTAGTCAAATTTTTGACAATACATATAAACAACATTAAATACCATACTTACCAACCATGACTGATGTGTAGCTTTGTGCAGGATCAAATGGGCATCTTCCTTTACCATCATCATTTCTGCCCACAAGTTTGAATGATGTCAGATTCTACAAAACGATTAGAGTATATTCTGTGTTTTCTATCCAAAGCATAAATATCTACAATCCAGGCCTAAAGCTGTGAATACTTAAGCTGTATCCAGCTGAACAGCACCTATTCCAGTTCCATCAATTAAGTAACATTTTGCAAATATTCTCCTTTATCTCCTTACATAATTTCTAATGGTGGAAATTGAGAGCCAAAGTAGTAGAAAAACATAGGAGAGTTACACTGGAAGATAGCAATTTCTGTATTCCTTACACAATTCTATGAATCAGTCCTAATTCCACCTTCAATTGGACACACTCTTGTTTTAAATTTCAGTGGAACACAACATATAATTTATGCATTTATTTTCAGAACCACAATTGTTTTAACACCTTTCTGTATTTTAACTTCCCACTTGCTGATGCATCTTCTAAAAACATATTTGAGCAACTGATGGAGGTGAGATGCAACTTTAAGATATAATGAAATAATACTTGTTCCCTACACCACGATTTAATCAGAAATGAGATTAATATGGCTGTGGATAACATCCTCTTTTGTTTCCTAATAAGGAATGAATGGGAAAAGGTACAAAAGATAGCTAAGGTACAGAGGAAGACTTCAAAGTCTGTGAAAATTTTAAGAAAAGGAAATTAAGCAAAATTAATGCTTCACAATGAATGAAATGCAGAATACATAACTATGATACAATTGTAACAATGATGTGGAGTCCTGCTGGGAAGTTAATGGGGTATAAACAGGAAATATACTGCGCTAATGTTTGTTATTCATGATCTTTACATATTTCCTAGTTCAGATAACACATAGGGACCATGGAAGTCCCTCAATCTCCAATTCCTGGAAAATAGTGCTTTGATCAGGAGAGATCTGTTCCCCTATCATTTGGGCAATGGCTGACTGATGTTCACATCTAGACCTTTGTATGAGCAATATCTGATATGAAGGGAATATGCAACAGGGGATGCACTTCTGTCTGTTGCAATGGGGCTTCGTTACAGGAGGCAGTAGGAATGCCTGCAATCTGATTTTTAAAAGCCAGTCAACTGCTGCCCATGTGACAGGGCAAAAGATCCCCATCCATTGCATTGGCTACTTCCTAGTAAATAGATGTGGAGAGGGAAGAACTGCATAGCTCTATAATTATGATGGTTATGCATTCACTGCTGACCAATATCTGTAAATGAAATCACCTTGCCAACCATGTCAATGTGACATGCATAAGCAAATCAAAACATAAAACTTAAACTACCGATAAGAAGAATTTGGTGTCTTGAGATAAACGTATATGCCCATAATACAACGTGTTTGTTTTTTAAAATATGAATAAATAAGACAACTGTTGTATTGTTCTTCTTCTTTAAAACTATACAGGGAATATTGTATTTATTTACTATATTTATATCCCATCTTTCTTGACCCTGAAGGGACTCAAGAAGGCTTACAGACAGGCAACAATTCCATGCCTTATGAACAATATACAATTAAAACAAACATTTAAATTAAAATTAAGATCAAAATTGAAATACATGAAAAAAAATTAAAACATCATGTCCTCAAAGAGAAGCATAGGATGGTGGGCATACATTAGCAGGAAACAAATGAAGACTTCTATTTGTCAATTCACAGTGGAAACACATTTTTAGAAAGCAAATGGAAAGATGGGATAGGTTGAGGTAGGAACAAGACATGACGTATTAGACAGCTATAAAGAAAAATTGTGACAGCAACAAATATTCAAGATGAAAAGGCAGGCCCAAAAGGAAGAATGAAGTGTGAATAGAACCAGAAGTTACTTGTGTTTGGATTATTATATCTCAGCACATCAGACATACCTGTAAGTTATTATGCACATAATCATAATTCCCTATTTCAACCAACAGAGGAAGAATTGTTGGAGGCTACAGACAATATGGTTGTTGTCCATTTTTGGTCAAAAGATATTTAGTCACTTGTGCTCCTTCTATTTGTATCAGTTTTATACAATCTGATGAAATCTTTATGAAATCCTTTTGATAAAAAATAAATAAATAACTGTTTGTCCACGCCATAAAACTATGATTCTAAGGCTTGGAACAAGCTGTGGTACTGAAATAAGATTTGGAACTGGTAAAAACCCAGTTTGGTTAAAATGGTCTAAATTTAATTGCTAGTATTAATTAGCCTTTGTCCCCGCTTTTGACGTTTTACCTATTACAGTACTGTACCCAAATGCTGGTCCCATCTTATTTCAATTTGTATCAGTCTTGACCCAGCCTTTTTAATTGTTCTGACCCATTGCTTTTCCATACCCTAACGAATAGACATGAAGAGCAGGCAGGATTCTTTCTTTTAAGTTTTATGTGTTGTTGGGTAATTCCATGCTAATGTTGTTACTGTTATTTTTGATCATGTTGTGACTCTGTATGTTTTGATGTTGTTGTTTGGAAACCGGCCTGAGTCTCCCCGGGGAGATAGAGCGGTATATAAATAAAGTTTTATTATTTTTTTATATATATAGACCAGACCCACTGAAGTTCCACCTAGAGTAGATATGCTAGGTCTACTTTAGTTGGAATGGACAATTAATTCTGGGAGTATGTTTAGACACTTTATGGTCTTACATGGTGTAAACATATGAATGTATGCACAGACAAAGGATCTTGCATATCTTAGCTTAGAAAGAAAAGAAATCTGAGAGAATTTGAATCAGGACGCTGATTTAGAAAAATGCAACTATGAAGAATTTTGAACACCAAGAATCTTCCAGCAAAAAAGAAACCAAAACAAGCTAATGCACTGTTGTGGTTGAAAGCAGCTTAATCCTCTCCTACTGGAGAGAGATGGCATGTTACGCAGAATGATAAGGAAATACACATAGTAGAAAGCTATTAAAAGAATAAATTGCAGGGATGTAACTGGGAAGTTATTCATATATAAAAAGGGTACTTAGATGTGGCAAGGACATTGGAAAGGAGAAATTCTGATAATGCTGTGGAAATGATGACAGACAGACTTACAGACAAAAGAGATAAGAAAGGTCGTAGTTTAACACCAAGAACCCTCTAGTTGGAAACAGAGTTAAGATCCAAGGAAAGGACAGCGATGATAGAGTCAGAGACATGGAAAGTAGACAGAAGTGTGGTGATTTTTAAAGCACAAGGAGGACGTCACTATGAGGCATTCAGCAATATGAAGCTATGATATATCCAGGAGCTGACAGAAAGAAGACAGGTAGAGAAGAGAGTCAAGAGCATTTGTGGAGTTTGTTTCCAAACCCCCAAAACTTGAAACATGGGTTATAGATGGCAGCACATTGTTGGTTAGGAATAGAATACTAATCAAAACTATCAAAATGTATCAAATCAATTGGGTATACAGCTTTGAAATTTGCATTCTGTAGCCAAAGAATGCATATCCTCAGCGTGGTTTTTTTATTCCTGTAAAATTTGTTCAGATGGATTTGGTATCTTCTGGAAACAAGCTCCACATTTATGAAGAGACACAAAAGAGGGTTTCAGGTATACAGGATATTTTACACCAGGGTTTCTGAACGATTAGTACCTGGAACCCTGGGGATCCATGATACATTGCTATGGGTTCTGTGGTAGATTGTGACTGAAAAAATAAAGTTTTATTTGATCTGCAGGTATAATATTTTTTATGTACGGGTTATCTTATGCAGGGGTTCACAACTTCCCCTATGAACCTGCTCAAGCTCCAAGATCTTCCAGGAAGGCCCTTCTCTCACTCCCACCTCCGTCTCAAGTGTGGTTGCTGGGGATGAGGGAGAGGACCTTCTCAGTGGTGGCCCCCTGGTTCTGGAACTATCATCCCATGGAGATTAGACTAGCACCCACCCTGTCCACCCTGCAAGGACCTAAAAACGTGGATGTTCCACTGTACCTATGGTAATTGGCCCCCAACTACAATTTACTATCAGCTTCTGCACTTTATCATTGTCCCCTGTCCTATAGGTCTGGCGTTCTAAATGACATTGCCCTTCTAGTCCTAATTTATTACCAACTTTTGCACTTTTCCACCAGCCCCTGTCTTGAAACTATATTGCACAAGTTCCTACCCTCCGAGTTCAGCATTTATTACTGTTCAGGTTGTTTTATGTTATTATGAAGTGGTTTTATTTTATTGTGTTGTGTTTTTAATCTATCTCTGTTTTGTATTGTCCCCATGTAAGCCACCCCGGGTCCCTTTGGGGAGATGGAGGCGGGGTACAAAAAAGTTATTATTATTATTATTACAATTATTATTATTTACCTAAGAGTTGAAAGTTATTTCAAGGATTCCTCCACGGCAACAGTTGAGGAGGGCTGGTTTAAACTAGTTTTGTAAGGGAGCCTGTGTGCATGCACACCTATCTTCAAGCCACCTGTTGACTTATGGCTACCCCATGAATGTCACAGGGTTTTATTAGGCAAAGAATATTCAGGAGATTTTGGCAGTTCCTTCCCATGAAATCTAAATTACTGCACCTGGTGTTCATTGGTGATCTCCCACTCTAACCAAGGCTGACTTTGTTTAACTTTCAACAGGATCCAGTCCCATTAAAGTATTTTGGCTTTGCATGTTATGCAAATTTTTGTTAAGATAACTACACCTACAAAAAGGAAGGGTTTAGGTAAATTACTTTTTTTAAAACTACAGCTCCTAGACTCGTGCAGTGTCAAAGCTGATTAAGGATTCTGTGAATTACTGTAATAAAAAGGAAGTTTTCCAAAATTGTAAATATGATGTAGTGCTTGTACTCTTTGTGGAACTGAGCATTTTCTAAGAATTTTGCAATTGCGCTTAAAAATTCTTTCATTCTCACACTTACCAGATGATCACAGACCGGCTGAAATGCATTAGTTCCACATACATAGAGCGAAGTGTCACTCAGTTGTTGTAAGACACGGATATAGTTAAGGCACTCTGTCTATAAAATAGAAGAAGTGGTAGGGTAGGAAAATAAAAAAAAACCCTTAATAAATTACATCCAAGATGGGTTTTTTAAAAATCAAACAAATAAATTCAAGTAGCTACTTTAGTTTGAGCACAAATGCAGACGTTAACCCTCCTGAAATTAAACACTTTTTTCCTGATGTAGTTGCCTTTTCTATTAATATTGTATTTCTAATGTCTTTTGCAGTAGTGTGGCTTTTTGGGGTGATTTTTTTAAAGTGATCTAAATCTTGTTAACCTCTTAGTAGGAGAAAGTCTCAGAAAGCTTAGAAACAAGCTTTCCACACAATCTTTAACTAGACTTCAGATAATGACAGATGATCAAAGTAATGCAATTCAGCAACTTTGTTAAGATTCTGGCAATATTTCCACAGATTAAACAACATGTTGTGATTTGCCTCATTTTTCATGCATCTGAATCAGTATTGATTCTGCATAAAGCCAGAAATGTTTAATAATGTAATACAATAAAACTTTATTTCTAGACTGCCCTCTCTCTCCAAAGGGACTCAGAGTGGTTTACCACACACAAAATAGGGAAGCATTCAATGCCAAAGTTAAGTATAAATGTATCAAAATAATACACAATAAAGCACAGTAATAACAGTGAGCTTACAACAAAGAATTAAGCATTTTGATGAAAAATAAGACAAAACAATCCAATAAGACATAGTTAACTACAACACAATAAACATTACAACAAATACCTAAAAGCAATTTAAAATATAGCCACATATCCAAATTAAGTATTTGTTTCTTCCCCGACATTGTCTTTTAATTTGTCAAGGAAGCCATTACTCAAAAACCGAATTCCATATTTGCACTACAAATAAAGAAATGAATCTAATAGTTGGTGAGAAAATTGTGTACTTCCAGTATAGAAAAATCTTATTTTGAAGTCTGTTCGAATCTGTCTAAAGTAGCAGAAATAAGGTGAAATGTCCTTTAATGAACATCTGTTCTCTCACCACCCATTTATCTCAAAAGTGTTGCGACACAAAACCAGCACTGCTTACAGAAAGGAAGGTGAAGACAACCAACAGAAGAAGCAGTTTGCCAGGGGAAAGGCTGGCTCTCAATAGCAGCGCTGCTGTCTTTAAAGGAGGAACAAGGGAAAAACACTACTATTTTCTAGAAGCACTGCTAGGCAATATATAAACAAAATATTCCACATCATGGAAATATTTCATTTTTGAACTTTTAAGTTCCTAAATACCCATGCCAGCCGGGGTTAGTCTGCGAGCTGTACACCAAAAAAAGAGGTACGCATAAGAAAAGGGCAGAAAATGACTTGCAAGAACAAAAAAAGTGGGTGGCAAAAAAATGAAAACACCTGCAGCTTTTTATTAAAGGATCACAAGGCACATTAATTATTTCCCTGATATTACTTGAAATGTTTTTCTAAAAGTCAAAGTGATGAAAAAATTGGGATTATCTATTTACCTGCTTGGATTTGCCCTTTTCAGCACATCTGGTTTTCTGGTTTTCTGTGACCTTCCAAAAGACCTGGGGGAGAACAAGAAATTAAGTATTTTTAGGATTTCTACTAACGGCAATTAATATTATATCACCACAAATGGTAAACCAATGAGGTAAATGAGATCTAATATTTCACACAATCTAACGTATTTTATCTTCTTCACCTCACTTTTTTTCTACTTAGTTTGGTCTATTACAGGAATTCCTATTTTGTTGAATGGCTACAAAGTAGATAGGTCACCCTGAAACAAATGCAAGGTCTAATACAGCAGTTCTCAAACTGTATTTGGAGCTCCATGAGAGGTGCTCAGGGGCTCCCTGAGAGCCCCACCCCTTTTGCGGTATTATTATTATTATTATTATTATTATTATTATTATTACAAAAACAATGTATTGGGGGTTTTAATTGTGTTTTTCCTGCATAGCAGAAGGGGGTTGGACTGGATGGCTCCAGGGGTCTTCCACTGAAATACTGTTAAGTTTATACTGGTTAAAATTCTTCTTAGTTTTAATTTTTTTTGCATTGTGTGAATTAGTTCACACAAACACTCTCCATCCATCTGCCACTGGCCCAGCTCATGCTTGATATCTATACATTATATATAATGTAATATATAAACATTTCTTTGCACTCCACGGGAAAATTTTGCTTCAAAAAGGGCTCCATGATTGAAAAGGTTTGAGAACCCCTGGTCTAATACATAAGAAGAAAAAAAATCTGATATTTTAATGTATTGTCAAAGGTTTTTATGACCGGAATCACTGGGTTGTTGTAGGTTTTTCGGGCTGTATGGCCATGTTCTAGAACAGGCATGGGCAATTTCCGGCCCTCCAGGTGTTTTGGACTTCAAATCCCAGAAATCCTAACAGCTGGTAAACTGGCTAGGATTTCTGGGAGTTGAAGTCCAAAACCCCTGGAGGGCCAGCAATTGCCCATGCCTGTTCTAGAAGCATTCTCTCCTCATGTTTCACCTGCATCTGTGGCAAGCATCCTCAGAGGTTGAGAGGTTGCTTATGGAAAAGATCACTATTAATTATATTTTCAACAGTACATGGATCTGCATGGATTTGATTTGTGAATGAAACATGCACGACAAATGGCAACAGGTCCCTTTCCATATTTAGACATACTAGACTAGGGTAATCTCTTGTGTGTAGGACTGACCTTGACTAATTTATTTATATTCATTTATTAACTTTATTTCTAAGGGGACTCGGGGCGGCTTACACGAGGCCAAGCCCAATAACACATAATATCAAAACAATAGCAATTATAAAAACAATACAATCAATAAAACTCAACACAAGCAGTAACAGACAATTTAAAACCTTTCGGGCGGGCCAAATGTGAATGTTAAAATTTAAAATAAATAAACACTGGGTGCAGGTAGTGGTAGTTTGCATAACTACCTGCAGCTTCAGGTTTTCGAAAATGTAGTGAGCAGAAATGTAACTGGTACACCATGAAAATCATATAGCATTTCCTCCCTTGTTGTTGGTGAAAAGACGACTGAAAAAGTGCCAGGAAGCCGCCATCTCTGTTCAACCTACTGTCAATGGACTGGAGTTTATGGATATATTCCAGTTCTGCTGTTTCTCTTTTAAACCTTTTTTTTTTTTGCAGTTTTTTGTCCAGGGTGGACAAAAGGATGGGAGTACCCAAGAAGACTGAAGCTTTCTGCAACTGCATTTACATATTCCCCTTTCTCTAGTCTGATTTATGTCTGTTTATTTTCTGGCACAAGCAGTTACCTGTTTTCCCAATGTAAAGTGCTGAAGGGTATTGTTGACTGAGGGTGGCATACATCATATTAGAGGATGGGCAAGTGAAAGCAACTCTAATATTGTGGGTGATGTGATTAGGTCCTGTGATGACATTTGCTGAATAAATGAGTGGGAAGAGTTGACATTTGGATTTATGACAAGGTCTTCTGCCAGTTTCCTATCCATGTTGCATTCATAAGAAAACATGCTATGGTGCATATCTTTGCTTATAATTGTACTAGCTGAACCCGGCACGCATTGCTGTGCCATGTCTCTCTCTCTGTGTCTCTCTCTCAGTCTATCTCTCTCTCTGTCTCTCTCTATCGCTATCTACCTATCTCTCTCTCTCTATAACTTCCTGTGTCTGTCTGTCTCTCTCTCTATCTATCCCTATCCTTATCTATCACTGTCTCTCTCTCGGTATATTATTCTCCATCACACACTCTCTCTATCACTCGCTCTCTCTGTGTCTCTCTATCTCTCTGTACTCACTCTGTGTGTATCACCCAATCTCTCTCTATCTACCACTCACTCTCTCTCTATCCCTATCTATCACTCCCTCCCTCCCTCCCTCTCTCTTTCTCACTCTCACTCCCCCCTCTCTCTCACTCCCCCCCCCTCTCACACTCCCCCTCTCTCTCACTATCTCACTCCCCCTCTCTTTCTCACTCCTCCCTCTTTCTCTCTCTCTCACTCTCTATCACTCCCCCTCCTCTCTCTCACTCTCTCATTCCCCCCTTCTCTCACTCCTCACTCCCCTCTCTCTCATTCCCCCCTCTCTCTCACTCTCTCTCTATCACCCCCCTCTCTCTTTCTCACTCTCTCTCTATCACTCACCCCCCCTCTCTCTCTCGAAGTTCCACCTCTCCTGGGGAGAAGTCCTCCACAGGACTACACTTCCCAGAAGGCCCTGCACGGCTACTTCCGGCTGCGGAGGTTTCTGGGAAGTGTAGTGCGGCGCCCCAGAGCTGCTCCGGGACGGGGGACGTGCGGAGCGGCGCCGTTCCTGCCTCCTGCGTTTGCTCTTAGGGGTCCTCCAGCGTCCTCGAGGGGCTGCTGGACCCGGGTGGTGTGGGCGGTGGTGTGGCCGGCCCGAGCGGGCCAGGGCCGGGAACGGCAGGGAGACGGCCGAGGAGGCCGAGGAGGGGGGGGTTAGGGCGCCGCCGGTGTGGCTGCGAAGGTCCCGGTGAGTGAGGAGAGAGGGCGGCGGGATGGGTTGGGGGGGCTGAGTGCACCTGCGCGATTGCTCTCCCTCTCTCCTGCGCTCGCGGCCAGTGCAGAACGGGATGCAATGGGCGGTTTTTGGTGGGGTTGAAAGGTAGGGAGGTGGTTTTTTTGTGCCACGAATGTACCCCGTGGTCTGGGGGAATGTGTTGGGTGGGTTTTGTGGTTGGGGGGCCTATAGTTTTCCCGTGCATAAGCGTCAAAACTGGACCGTCTCTTTTTATATATAGAGATGATGGTTGGATCTGTCTGTTTTGAATGTTATGAGCTTGGTTTTATAGCACAAGGTATTTCCTAGTAGAATATATAACCATGAATATTTTAAAAAGTGGCTCAGCATGGTGTATTATTAGTTTGAATATTGGACTAAGACTATAGCAAGTCAGATTTCGAATCCTTGATCAGTTATGGAAATCCACTGGGTCATCTTGGGAAAGTCACACTTTGTCAACCTCTGAGGAAGGCCATGGCAAATCCTCTCTGAACAAATCTTGCCAAGAAAACCCCGTATTAGTCTTGCCATAAGTAGAAAATGACTGTAAGGCATAATACAGCAACAACAACCAAAATAAACAATAATGCTATCAAGAGTGACCTTTATGATTGTGTGCTGGTCAAAGTCAATTAGACAAGTGAGCATGAACCAATCTACTGGTTTCACTTCCTACAATATATAAAAGGTTGCAAGAAATTTTAAATGGTTTGTGATAAGCAACTGCTCTGATTCCAGTAGAATCTCACCACTATTTCATCTCCTGTATAGATTATCTCTAGAAGCATGCATATTTCATCAGAACTGCTAAACACAGTTATTAGGAAATTAAGTACTATTGACCTCATTGGGCCTTTACTCTGATAAAAATTCCTATGATGAAAAAAATGTCTACGATTAAATCCTGCAGTGACAAATGTTTAAGCAAAGTGAGCATTTCAGTTTGTGACAAGGTCTTCCACCACTCTTCCCACCCATGCTGTGTATGCAAAAAATAACAAAACTGCACACTTACCTCTTGCTTTTTTTCAGAAATATTTAATGAATTCAGAGCAAATATGACTTCTCTAGCTCCTACGTACAAAATATCTTTGTATTCGTTTAGCAACAAGGTTGAATAGTTAAAAGTTTCTGGTTCTTGAAAATGTACTAGATGAACTTCTGTAAAAAAAAACCCAAGAATTTCAAAACATATTTTAATTCAAAATTCAAAAATCTGAAGCAAATGTTAATTCAAATGTTTTCTCATTTCCCACTCTGGACTGCCGAAACACTTTTTAATTGTTAAAAGCTTTACATTCCACTAACTAGAAATTACGGCAATCTAAGGTAGGGGAAAGAATGAAAAAGCTTGATCACTCTGAACTAAGAGAGCACCATCCGAGTACAAGTAAAACCATTGTGTGGTAGCATTATAGCAGAAAGAGTTAAAACAATATGGGATTATCCAAATTAAGACCATCCTAAATATTTATGTCATCTATAAATGTTAGTCTGAGTACTTTGGATCATTGTGAGGCAGAGAGCACAAGTAAAAATCCTATGTATCCAATTAATGCAAAAGGATAAAGTAGTGGGATTCCGCTAATGAGGATTAGTCCTATTGACCCCAAGGTATGTATGCTAAGCACATCTAAATCTGGATCTAACCTCTGAAGTCAATTTTATGAGGCTTGCAAAATTAATGCACTTTAGCTGACACAGTCTATGGAAGACATCCATCTTTAGTTTGCTTCCATTCTGTGCATTTTCTTAAACTATCTTTCATTTAACTCAGTGGTTCTTAACCTGTTGGCCATGGACCACCAGTGGGCCGCGATGACGAAAATCTGGTCCTCAAGCCTCTTTCCTCTTTATTTTCTTTTCTTCAAATCCTTTTGTGCTGCCTGCCACTCCTTCTCTGTCTCTGACCATGGCATATGCTCTGTATCAGAAACTAAAGCTGATGTTGTCTATCGGATAGACTCTATCCAATGCAGTTTTCCAAATCACCACCCCAAACTGAATCTGAAGTTCACCAAAAACTGATTCGTAACCCTTTTGGTACTATTGTTGGAGAGTGGTCCTTGGTCAAGTAGTTCCTGGTCAAAGTGGTCTCTGGTCCAAAAAAAGGTTGGGAACCACTGATTTAACTTGAACAACCAAGGAGTCAAGAGAAGCAATAATTTCTAAAAAGTGTAGGAAAAATATGGAAAAAACGGGGAAGAAAAGAATGGTGATTAATAATAAATTGATTTTCAAAGTTTTCTCGGAATAAAAAAAAACCCCTGAAAATGCACCTATGAACTACATTAACAGTCCTAAAACTCTTGCTATAAAATTCTGGGCTGGACTTCTCATATTATACGGTTAGGTACAAAACTCTATGGGTGGAACTGTAATACATGTGTTATTTCCTTAAAATTAGCTTCCCTTTAACATAGGCACGCATTAAAATTAAAAGAACCATAGGTTTTGCAAACAAGCAACTGAGTTTCAGAAATTTTCCAGTGGGAGGAATTTGTCAATGAAGGCAGATTTCACCATTCTTTTCCCACAGCCCGAAAAGCAGAACTGCAGAGCAATTCACACAGACTTGAGAGAGTAGGAGGTCTTTAGGTTGCCAAGGCTGGTAGAACAGAAGATAAAGGTATGAATAAGGTATTTATGGTAGACAGATGACAGAAGAAAGGAGGCCAGTGTTGAGGGTGTACAAACTTATGATACTATACAGGGAACGTAACGGAAGATGAAGGCTTGGTAGGAAAAATAAGAAACTTATAGTCTTGGATTTTCCATATTTGAACCAGCAATGGAAGTCCCAAGCAGATAAGTTGATTTATCATTTGGAAATATATGATTGCATTGAAGGGGAAGGATTGGGGAATAGAGCTGGGTTATCAGGAATATATAGATAGTGCTGACAGACATGAGATCTGATCAGCTGACTCAGGGACCACATGTCAAAAAAGACTAGCAAATGATAGAGAGCAACTCCTGAAGCAACCTGAATTGAAAAGAGGAAAGTAAGAGAGTTGCTCCCTGAAATATAAGTGACTGAAGAACTAACAAGAAAACCAGATACAGAATCATTCAGCTCACAATCTCTTTGAAAACGCTGGATCATCTTTAGAACATTCAACTGAGCAGTTGTTTGTCGTTAGTTATAGAACAACCTTTGGATTACTTTCTGTTTGTTATCCCTTCAGAACTGAATGTTCTGTACTATACAGTTCTGTTAAACTTGTTTTTCCTTTGGATATGCAGATTTTCAGTTATGCATTATCTTAGAAATCAGACCTAGCAAGTGACATTATCTTAGTAGTGAAAAAAGTTTTCCCAGAATAAGTCAGCACAAATTGAACTGTTACAATGGCTCAAAGTTAGCTCCTGTCAATTCCAGTAAGGACATATTTCAGTATTATTTCCAACTGTTCTATGTTATTAGCCTCTTTAACCTTACTTTAAAAAGTACTGACTGTGCTACTTATCAGAAGAAAACAAAGGACTCTGAATTAGATGAAATGCATTATCTAATTAACACAAAGTCTCATACACTAAATCAGCAAAGTACAAGAAAAAATGATTTTTCATTTATTGCTGCAAAAGGACCTCTGTATATTCCATGTCAAAGACAACCGATTGTGAGGCCACCCTGAGGTCCCCCTCCTCAGGGGTGAGAAGGATGGGATACAAATGGAAGAAACAAACAAACAAACTGACCAACCATACATATGAAAATCATGGGCCGCCCATAAGTCAATCTGAAGGCACATACAACCCCACACATCTTAACCTGAAGATATGCTCTTACCTTTGTGTCCCCAGTTGATACGAGGCACTGGACCAAGTGCTGATGCCATTCCAAAAAATAAACTCACTGCTCCATATACAACGAGGGCCATGTTATGACTTTTTGTTCTACAGTAATACTTGGGAAGTCCAGCAGCAAACGTTCATTGGGCAGTAGAACAGCGTAGGGAGTTGAGCACAGAGAGTTTATGAAAACAGAAACATCGCATTAAAGTAATACGATGCGGTTTCCAAATGCCTTTTAACTGATGGATCACTTCTACAAATGAACATACATTTGCTACAACAATGAATAGAAAATAATTCCAGAAGGCGCTTCACCAACTCTTCTGCTTTTAAAGCACATGCCTCTGATGAGTTGCACTTGCATACAAAGCTGCAGACATAAAAGGTAAAAAGAAAAGGAAGTGGTCAACAGGTTTTTTCAAAATACATTTTTCCTTTGTTAATACATACTCATAGAGCAAATGAGTCTACTTTTGCAAAAGGAAAGAACAAAAATAGCTACGGGAAGCTTTTGACCATATTTTCCACGTGCACACATCATTCATATATTTACATTTATTATTCATTGACATGCATTTGCAGGATGGAACATGATGGAGGGGTGGGTGTTGGATTGAACTTGAAAATCCAAGTTCCAATTTAATATTTTAGCAAAAGTCCAAGTGAGAAATATAGACAGTCCAACTAACAAGTTCAATTCAGAGTTTAAGATTATAAAAAATCCTAACTTGGACTACAAATTCAATCCATCCAGAATTTAAGGGAAAAAAATTCTTGAGAGTAACTAGTTTGCAAGAATTCCCCTTATAATATCACTTCTCCAGGAAAATGTATTTGCATATTCAATTTATATTCACTTCCCATCTAAAATGGTACGAAATATGCCTCATGATAAGACAGCAAATACCTTTTAAAAAATCTTGATTTAAAAACAACATAAAAGCAAGTAAAAAAGACCACCACAAGAAGCACTTAAAAAGCACTCAAGTGTTGTACTAATTGAGAGAAAATGGTTTTATAAGAAGCTAGGACTGCTCCTTCTGCAGCATATCACTCCTCCAACACAGTGGGATAGTATGGATTGCTAGAGAGAGAGAGAACAGTTTTTGGTTCCCACAGTGAACAATGCTTGGGAGAAGCTCCAGAGTGACCCTTTAATGTACGCACATCCCCCTGCACATCAAAACACACATAAAATGACTGATCCATGTGGATAGAACACCCTTCGCTTAGACGTTTACCAATGACTGAGCTGAAGGATGTCATTGTCTGATGAAAAGGGGTCATTTGTATGCGTTTATGGGAGAAACAGTTTATGGTGCCAAACTAGCTCGAATTCCTTTCTGAGGAATTATGGCCCATGAGCTGGGAAACAGTTACACATCTTTCACAACATGCAAAGATGTGTCAGCACATAATAATAATAATAATAATAATAAGTCAGACGTGTGATCCAATACAACAGCCAGCATAGTGATCTTGTTTGCTGTGTACTATATCTTGTTGTGTTTTGAATAATAATAATAAACACTGTCATCAATTCTTGTCGTTATGTAGGATCCTCTCACTCTCAAGGATTTCAGGGTGCTATAAATGGATGTCACTTTCGGATTTCAGCCTTGATAGCATTCCGTCATTCCCACATTTCATGGATGTGTGAGAATTTCAACAAGAGCTCCTATGGCAGCAATGAGCAATTAAAAGAAGCATGCAACGAGAGAGAGAGAGAGAGAGAGAGAGAGAGAGAGAGAGAGAGAGACCCCAACCCCAAAAAACATTCACCAATGGGTTATTGTAAGTTTTTCGGGCTATATGGCCATGTTCTAGAAGCATTCTCTCCTGACATTTCACCTGCATCTATGTCAGGCATGGAAACTAGGCAAGTGGGGTTTATATATCTGTGGAATGTCCAGGGTGGGAGAAAGAACCCTTGTCTTTTAGAGATAGATGTGAATGCTTCAACTGCCCACCTTGATTAGCATTTGATGGCTTGTCAGTTTTTCAGCTGATCACCTCTCAACAAAGGATTCCCCCAGGCAGTGACAAGTCAAACTTAAAAACTGTCAGGCAACCAGAGAGGGGTGGTATAGAAACGTGACAAATAAACCAAATGCTAATGAGGGTGGCCAATTGAAACATTCCCACCTAGCTCCAACAGACAAGAGTTCTTTCTCTCACCCTGGACTTTCCACAGATATATAAACCCAATTTTCCTAGTTTCAACAGACCTCACAACCTTTGAAGATGCCTGCCATAGATGCAGGTGAAACAGGAGAGAATGCTTCTAGAACATGGTCATAAAGCCCAAAAAATCTACAACAACCTAGTGATTCTGGCCATGAAAACCTTTGACAATACAGACTCACCAATGTTTTTATAATTTTAATGCAATTAATCTTTCTCTATTAAAGGAAATCCTTATCTTTCCTGGCTGGATTAGAAACAAGGGGGTGTCAAGCAATCATTTGGGCGTTTTGGGCAACATGAAGTCTTTTCCTTGAACAAAATGCTCCCCGACAGATCAATCATTTCAGCGTTTTCTCTCAACTCAGACTGCCCTTCAAATCTTCTAAATATAAATTCGACTTCCAGGATTAGCTGCTAATTGCATAATGTTCTCCACTAAAAGGATTTTTAAGGCAGCATAATATAGTTCTAGCAACTACTATGCAGTTTGTTTTTGGGGTATTTCGCTTTTCACACAGATGCTGTAAAATATGCCCATACAAGTAGAATTACAGGTATGTCCGTGCACAAAACCTTAGCTGTAATGAGTCAGCTAGATATATTTATTGCACCTATGCACCATTGGTAGCCTCATTGTTCTAGCGATATGAGTTCATTTTTCATTTTTTGCCAACATGAAAGGTGAGCCTGTAGAAGACGGTAACTATGGCAACTAGAAAGCACTGAGGCATTTGGACCTCAAGAAGGATGCTTTCCCAATAACTTACTACCATCTTTAAGAAAAGGCTCCAGCTACAATGGTTTCATTAATATGTCCTTATCTTATTTTCCAGTACCTTGTACAACCAAAGTAAATATATATATTAAATTCACTGTCATATCTTTTACATGAATCACCTCTGCCTGGAATGATCCGAGAGGCAGATCATGGATTCTGTATCCATGGATTCAACCATCCTCTGTTTGAAAGCATTAAAATAACTCCAAAAGCAAACCTTGATTTTATATAAGGGGTTTTATACAACTCATTTTATATTAGGGACACCCTTTTACTTTGCCACTGTATATAATGAGCACCCATTGATTTTGATCTCTACGGGAACCAAATCCCAGTGGATACCATGATCTAACTGTAGTCTGTTTCTTCCATGTTATTTAACTGTTAATGTCTATTTTAGATAGTTTTTTAAAAACTTTCTTTATAATGAAATTATTTAAATGGTAAAGCAATTAAATTGAGTTTCTTGGGTGCCATTGGCACTGCCATATAATGTAGTTTCAAACTGCATTATATGACAGTGTAGAGGGGCCTTGGAGACTTCATTTTGACTAAGTATTAGTCAAGTCATTAGACACTTTTTAAAAAAAATCAAAAGCGACCATGCATACACTAGGATGAATAGTGTCTAAAATGAGGAAAGCGACCAGGTTTACAAAAATGAATAATACTTATCTGAAGTTCTAATGCAACAAACAGGCATTTAAACAACAGATATTACTATATAATCTCCTCTTCCACATAATTGGGAAGCAGACAAATAGATCTGGAGTGTGGCGTTTTCTCTCAACAATATGACCATTTTTTATTATAGTACTGTTGTTCAATGTCAGCATGAATAATCTTTTTGTCAAGGAAAATCAGTATGTGCCACCATAAAATAAGGCTGGTATAGTTACTAGTAGCATGCACTGAAAAACTGTCTATCAAAGCTTGTAGAAACATACCACGCAAAAGACCTTATATACTCCTGTTACAATATAGTAAACCAGACATCTGAACTCAAACAGAAATCTGTTTTAAAGAGAGACAGACCAAAAGTCAAAGTATAAGAATGTAGTGAAAGCCTTACTGAACGGTACCTACAGCATTTTGAGTCCATTGTTTTGTTCTCTTTCAGGAGGTGAACAAGAACAAATCCACAAGCAGGGTAATGAACAACACTGCCCTGTGGTAAACCAACCAATGGGTGAAATGAATTATTTCGTTGCAGAGACAGACCAAAAGTCAAAGTATAAGAATGTAGTGAAAGCCTTACTGAACGGTACCTACAGCATTTTGAGTCCATTGTTTTGTTCTCTTTCAGGAGGTGAACAAGAACAAATCCACAAGCAGGGTACATCTTGTTAGGTTGTTCCTCTGCAAAGTCTAGCAATGGGCATTTGGTGATACTTGAATACACCATGAATTGAGATGGAGACCAGGAAATGAACTCTCTTGGATGCTTATGTTGGTGGGAAATGGGTTTTCCTAAAAAAACCCAACTGTTGTAAACCACCCCATTTAATCCAAGGTATTTTGGATGAAATGTAATGAATGAGCAAGAACCATTTGCTTTACAAAAGATTTAGGACTTCATCACATGCAATAAAACCAGCGTTTATACACAATTAAGAAATGGCTACCAACAGGCCCATCACATAATGTAAGGACATACAGTGGGTTCCTGGTATTATGCCATTTCTAAAGTGTTTTTTTCCCTATGCTTACTAAGTTGATTGGCAATTAACTTCATTTTTAATTCCCTGCCTAGAGATGTATAAAAATGCCCAATTTAACATGCAATGGGAGTTTCCCCTTGTCCCTTTGTAAACATAACTATGGCATTATCGTGGAGAGAGGAGCTGAGATGGGCAGTATTGTTTCTTTTCCTCCGCCATTACTTTTCTGGAACTGAAAAGGAAGGGATTGTAATTTATATCTCTTTTTTAACGTAAAATAAATAAGACTTGCCTTTTGAATTGAGAGCAATCTGTACTTATAAAGAGAAATTGTAATATCCAAAGAAAATGGGGGAGAAGATAGTGGGAGGAGAAATATGTCTACCATGTGATGAGAAGGCAAAAGGATAATTAGAAAAGAAATCGGAAAGAGGGAAAGCATGCAACAGGGGTAGGAAAACCATCAATTTGATTTCAAAACGGGGCTTTGCGAAGCTTATGGGGGGAAAACGATCCCAAATGCTTTACGTATCCCATGGGATGAAGTCCTAACTCTTTGTAAAGTTAAAAATCTACAATTTCATAGAAATGTCTTTATATACAGATCAATACAGCTAGTTTTGGATTCCACCTCAGGCTGTTGCTATAGTAGGTGTTATGATGAGGTCCTAAACTTGAAACTTACAACAGCACTACTAATTGCAAGCCTACAGTACCCTCAAATATGCATAAGTGGTTATGTATAGTCATCAATGATGAATGCTTAGCAGGAAAACTAAGTGCACCTACACTGTAGAATTATTGCAGTTTGACACTACTTTAACTGGCATGGCTTAATGGTAAGAAATCCTGAGATTTGGATTTGGTGAAAGACAAGCACTCTTTGACAGACAAGGCTAAACAATTTCTAAAATGACAACTCCCATAGCACTGAATTGCAGCAGTTAAAGTGGTATCAAACTGTATTAATTCTAGAATATAGACACATCCTAAGGACAACCTCTTTGACAGCAAAGTCTGCTTTCCTAAGATTTATGTCATTTCAGAATGGAGGTGATATAATATTCATTCAAGATGAAAAATTACTTTCCAAAGCCAAGTGAGCTGAGTCTCCTTGCCTCCTTTCTCAAATGTTGCCTTTTTTTTAACTAGGCAAGATGTTTTGGATATGGGGAATAAATCCTAAAATACAACCCCTTTTCCACTTATATTCAGAAACTGCATAAACCAAGGAAAGCTAAATCACCTGCTTTCTCTAAAGATGCCAATTGGTTCTGAGAAACAAATTTTATAGAGGATTTGTTGCCACCAATCAATGCACGTAACATAATTCCAAGAGAGATATTATTTGACTTTAAGTTCACTGCATATCCATAGTGTAAGCACTATTTATGAACAAACATTCAACATGGTGGTTGGCTGCTGCTTAATAAAATCTGTCTAACAAATCTCTCTGCCAAAAGCTTATTTAATGTGCCTCTTGGGGATACAAAGTACCTTTTCTCAGGTATGCGCACCAAGCCCAGCTGATGTGATCAAGGGCACAGAGCCAAAACTTACGGCTTCATGTAGCACTCCATTTGGCTGCTAAATGTTCTTGCTTTACAGTCAAGTTATCGAAGATAATACAAAACCTGGCATCCTTCCAATGCCCCTCAAATAAGGCAATAATTTTGTGGAAAGTATATTTTGTGAAAATAAGTGTGTCCTAATGTGCATCCCCTTTCTTATGCTTTCCAGTTCAGTAACAACATAACCAAGTGTTTAAATTCAACTGCAAACAAAGTGTACTTAAATTGATTTGTACTTTTTCAATGAAGATTAAGGATGGACGATTGAACCAAACAATTTTAAGCTGCTTATTAAACACATCCTGTTAGTGATACACACAAATGTAAGTCCAACATATACTTTGGGTGCCTTCTTTTTTGTCACATTATCTTCATCACACCCCATTATCCAATGACATCCTTCCCATTAACGATTGAAGTCTCCCTCACAACCATTCAGTGGCAGATGGAGGAAGAGGGAATTAGTGGAGTGTCTGTCTGTGTCGCTATAGCCAGACACAGAATGATCACATCATCCATTGACACCTCCAAAGGATCCTAGCAGATCTCAGCCAATAATGTCATCATTCATGCCTGGCTACAGGAATACATAAACACATTTAAGCCCACCATAATGATAATCATAGAGAGCAGTGTTGAACTAGCAGAATTTACTCCCAACATGTCAGTTGACAGGATACTACTATTACTACTACTACTACTACTACTACTACTATCCATCATTGTTTAGTTCTGCAATATAATTATTATCCATCATTATATCATGTTCTGCAATTGATGGTGACTGGCGATGGCAGGCTTAGCAGTTGGTGAAGGAAGGGTTAATGTAAGTCTTAGTTCTCCATCTCTCTCGGCATTACTTCGCGAACGAAGATTCTTAGGAAGGACTCATCTCACGCTTTTTACAAGCGCGTTGATGATTAAAAAGGCCAATCTGAGAAAGGCAAGTTCGGTTACAGAAAGCACAGCAGAAAGTCTCCTTGGGTGATATTGTTTCCAAGTTGCGGTTTTTTCTGCGTTGTCGTTTCTCTTCGAGACCCATTCGGAGTGTCTTCTCGAAAGAGGCCGCAGCATTGTGGATAGTGCATCTCTATGTCTCCCGATGTGAGGCCGGGGTGGACCATTTTTGGTGATCAATCTGGCTGAGCCTGAGATGTTGTTTCAGGGAGTCCTTATATCTCTTTTTGGGGGCACCTCTCTTGCGCTGACCCGTGGCGAGTTCACCATAGAGTAATATCTTTGGGAGGCGGTGGTCCTCCATCCTAGAGACGTGCCCTGCCCAGCGCAGCTGTGTTCTCAATAGCATGGTCTCAATGCTGGTGATCCCTGCTTGCTCAAGGACAGCAACATTAGTCACATAGTCGGTCCAGTGTATATTTAGGATTGTGCGAAGAAGTCTTAGTTCTAAAGGGCTGCGTAATCTGTAAGTAAGAGTTTATGGGTAAAACAATTAAGGGCAGAGGCATGCAAGAGATAGGTTTCAGCTGGGTGTTGCTGGATATAAGGAGCTAGCCTTGAGACTGATCTTTGGGAGAAAAGTATTTGTTTTATTTTGGTGGTAGATGTTGCTGGTTTTTCCCCAGGTTTGTGGATTTTTGGTATCCTGACCCGTTTTCTGAACTCTTGGAACCCTGGAAACTTGAATATCTGATCTGGCTTTTGACTATGTCAGTGTTTCCCAACCTTTATTGAGCCGTGGCACACTTTTAACATTAAAAAAATCTGGGGGCACACCACCAACCAAAATGACACTGTAACACTGTAAAGAATGGCTGGGGGATAGTGACCTGCTGGGAGTGCTGAAGCCGGGGAGGGGGAGGAGCCAGGCCATGCCATCCACCCCCCGGCTTTAGTTCTCCCATAACTTCGCCAGCCTTGAGGGGGCAGTGCCAAGCCAGCATTGTGCTGGCTCTGCCACCGCTGGCTTGGCACTGCCCCCCTCAAGGCTGGCAAAGCTGTGGGAGTGCTGAAGCTGGGGGGGAAGGGGCAGAGCCAAGCTGCATCATGCCCATCTCCCACCCCTGGCTTCAACTCTCCCACAGAGGAGGAGCATGAGCGGTGGACGGGCTTCAGTAGGCAGGGCTCCTCCGCGCGGCTTCAACAAGCAAGGGGCGAGAGTCATGGCGGGATTCATGGCGGATTGGAGGCTGGTTGGGGAAACGGCCGAAGGAGGTGGCGCCCCAGTCCCTTCTTCTTCTTCGCCGCCGCCTGGCCCTTCCTCCTCCTCTCCCAAGCAGCAGGAGTTTGGCAGGAGGAGGGGGGAAGGAAGGGGGGCAGAGAGCTTTTCTCGCGGCACACCTGATGATCGCTCACGGCACACTAGTGTGCCACGGCACACTGGTTGAGAAACACTGGACTATGGTATTGACTCTTGATCCCTGGACTTTACTAATTGAACTCTCGGCATTTGACCACTGGACTGGACCCTTTGACTATGGTGTTCTCTTGAATTTCCATTGGCGTTTGTTATCAGTTTTTGTTTTATATTCTGTGGCTGAGTGCTATCATTATGTTTTATATTTTGGACTATTAAAACAGCCAGAAAGTAAATGCTGCTTTAATTAAACAGAGTGATACAAACTGGGTGTTTGTTTGGTTCACCTCTGCAACCATCATTCTTTATTTACAGTCAGCTGTCCTTATCCATGTATACTATATCCATGAATACTATTCAACAATCTATGGCTTGGAAATATTAAAACAAAAAGCAAAGGTTGATTTTGCCATTTTTCATAAGCAACACCATTTTTATACAATTAAATGCAATGGGACCTGAACATCCATTGGTTTTTGGTATCCATGTGGGCCCTGGAATCAAATCACAACAGACACCAAGAGTCCACTGCTTTTATATAACACCATCAGTACACATAGCACTTTAGAAGTAACAACAACAAAAATACTTCTGTGCACTGACTACAGCTGTTTCTTTCTATCCTGGAAACATGCTGTGCAACAGGAAGCACTCTGAGAAAGAGTAATCTATATTTCACAACTTCAGCATTTGATAATTACCACAACTCATTTTTTCAATATCCTGGAATTTGAAGTTTGATAAAATATTTAGGATTAGCTTCTAAAGAGATGTAATACTGTAGAACACCCTACCACGCAATTCAAAGTTCATCATTAGCCGGTCTGAGTCCCTCTACAGAGTTAGAGAAGATCAGGATACAAAAGTTTTAAATAAATAAATAGATTTCAGATTCCAAGATCTCATAGGTTAGACCCATAATTAAAGCTTGTAAGGAGTATACTGTGCAGATCTGCTTGCAATTTTTATATGGGCTATTTGCGAATGGCTCACAAAATGTGCAGGCAGAGGAAAGAAGGGGGTTCATGAAGAGTAGGGGGAAACAGTGAAAAGGTTGGGATATATGTGGAAAGAGACAGATTTGTCTAGGGACCCTTCTACACTGCCATATACTCCAGATTATGAAATCAGATAATTTGGATTTCATATGGCAGTGTAGAAGGGGCCACCAACACACAAAAAATATTGTGCTCAGTGCATGTAAGTAATATGAAAGATTGCAACTTCGTTAGTCTGTATTGGCAAAATTGCTGATTCTGAAAATGTATGTTTGGGGGTAATTCAAATTAAAACACACCAAAAACATCCATACTGTATTTTTCTGTCACTCTAAGAGAAAAAGTCAAAACTTGGACAAATTTTTGGGGATGAGAACTCTCAGGATGTTAACACCCAGGGGATTCTGTGAGTTGTGTAGCCCCCCAAACGGCTTTTTCTAAGGCCCCAGGACAGAACTAAACTAGTGTGGGATAAGCCCAGTCATAATCCAAAGACAGCAAAAGTTGATGGAGTAAGCTGCCAGGGTGAATTCAGTGTTTGCTAAACAAAAACTAGTTGTTCATGCAAACAAAGCCTTAGCTTCTTTGTCTTCCAAAGACCTGTTAGTGTTCCCATAATTATTCCTTCGGCAGCAGGATTCCTACATGGAAGAAGCCTGAGAAAACAAAATGTACTTGTACCTATTTGCACTGTTGAAGGTCCGACAAGGAGGCCCTCAGCATTCTTGTGGAAACGTCTGTCAAGATGGGTTAAGGGACTTAAAGTTAAAGCATCTCATCCTGAGAGACGTTCGTTGCCAAGAAATATTGTCTCAGTCACTCATTAATGTGCAGGCACTGTAGCCTTTTCAGACAAATGAGTACAGCAGGCCATTTTATTAAATAAAACTCAGTACTGTAATTGTTTAATTATATGGCTGTCAAAGCCACGAATAGCTTCTTTGAGAAGTACGAAGTTCAATACACATAGACAAGTTTTTGTGAGCTTTAGCTCAACGGCATCCATGGGCAGAAAGCGAAACAGTATTTTTTTAACCTGTCAAATCAAATTACCAATAGTTTATTCTCAAAGTTTTCCCTTCCTTGTGCCCCCTTTAATCTATTTTATTCTAGATATTCTCACTGAATATCTGGAAACCAGGATGTTTTCCTACAAGATATGAATGTCCAAATCTGCCCAAATGAATAAACAAAATATATAAGGAATATATATATATATATATATATTTGTGTGTGTGTGTGCTGTATGAGAAAAAAGAGAGGAAGAGGTATTTGGCATATACAGTAGGTACACAAAAATATGAAGAAGGATGCCCTGAGGTTATCCTAAAAGAATAAATACAATGTATTGTCGAAGACTTTCGGGGCCGGAATTACTGGGCTGTTGTGTTTTCTGAGCTGTATGGCCATATTTATATTTCTGTGGAATGTCCAGGATGAGAGAAAGAACTCTTGTCTGTTTGAATGGACAAAATCTGGCTACCAATATTTTTTTTGAAAAACCTCTAAAATCATAACAGTAAATAAAGAGTAACACTAAAAACTGGGGAATTCCAAACAAGAAACAATCAGGGCCAACTAATCACCTCCAATAAAGGATTCCTCCAGGCAGTAAGAAGACAGAACTTGAAAACTGCTAGGTCATTAAATGCCAATCAAGGTGGCCAATTGGTACATTCACACCTACCTCAAACAGACAAGAATTCTTTCTCCCACCCTGGACATTTCAGAAATATATAAACCCCATTTTTCTAGTTTCCAACAGACCTCACAACCTCTGAGGATGCCTGCCATAGATGCAGGCGAAATGTCAGGAGAGAATGTTTCTGGAACATGGCCATACAGACTGGAAAAAACACAACAACCCAGAATAAATACAGTCAGCCTTCCACATTTGCCAGTTTATTTTTATGGAATCGATTATTTGCAGATATGATTAGTATTTCCTCTGTAGGTCATCCTGAACCTATAAAAGTTGAGGATCTACTGTACAAACAGTAAATACCAGTATCCTTATCAAATGGCACAGCATGCACACATGTTAAAATGCAATGTTCAAATCTAACCAAACTTACATATAGTATATACTTTATAGCAGAGATGGGGAATTATTTTTCAACTCCTACAAGTTCCATAACTCTCCTGTTAACTTTTTAATGTAACTTTTACAAGCTTTATTTGATGTAGTGGTGATGATTCATCACGAACAGAGGCATATTGCTTCAAATTCAAAACCTCCGTTTATTTCCCTAAATAGGAAAATTGGCTGTGCATTTTCATTATCAATTAATCTGGACAGACTACAATGCCCATAGAAAAAGAAAACACAAACAAAGTTTTAAAAGATCATACACTACCTTTTAACATTTGGAACTTTTCATTTCCTTTTCCAGGAATGAAGGACGATGTTTCAATCTTCTCTACGGTATAGCACTGAAATTCAACAAAGGTAGTCCAAAAATCTTCAGTGTTGTTACTAAAACAAAAACAAAGGGGCACATCATTACATTTTGGCCATCACTGTCATAAAATGAAGTACAGCTTGCCTTCAGATAAATGATGGATTACTTTGCAATGAAAAGAAGTTATAACATTATTTTAAAAGATGAACATCCAATCACTTTCTTAATAGCAACCAAATTAACTAAAGATTTTTCAGATTTTTAAGAATTGCTGCACAAAATTCTTTGTATAGGTTTTATATCAGTTAGTGTAAAAGGGGAAGAAGCGGGAACACAATGAACTATTAGAAATAATTTCAAATTACACAATAGCTCAGTCTCTAGGACATAAATCTATTATTTCAGTAGAGCAAGTAATATATATACGAACATATACAGGTAAATACCATTTGTGGATAACATACATGCAACAGCGATGGGGCTCACATGCAAGTGAGCGGAGACGCGGAAGTGGGCGGATACAAGCCGATGATGCAATCAACAAAGGACACAGTCCCGGACGTCACACCAAGTGTTAGGGAAATAATAGGAATTGCTTGATAAAGCCAAAATAAAGTCTATATATCATTCCATTATAAATATTAATATATAGATATATAGAATGATATATAGACTTTATTTTGGCTTTATCAAGCAATTCCTATTATTTCCCTAACACTTGGAGTGACGTCTGGGACTGTGTCCTTTGTTGATTGCGTCATCGGCTTGTATCCGCCAACTTCCGCGACACCGCTCACTTGCATGTGAGCCCCACCGCTGTTGCGTGTATGATATCCACAAATGGTATTTACCTGTATATGTTTGTATATATATTACTTGCTCTACTGAAATAATAGATTTATGTCCTAGAGACTGAGCTATTGTGTGATTTGAAATTATTTCTAATAGTTCATTGTGTTCCCGCTTCTTCCCCTTTTGCATTGTATCCGTGGGACACCTACCTTCTTTTGTGTTTATATCAGTTAGTAACAAAGCAAAAATGCCACTCCTCAAGCAAATCTGACAGTAATACCTTCCCAGAACAGAAGTCCCATACTCAAATGTGGGGGCTGCTATCTGAAAATGTACCTTTTCCAAGACCTGGCTATTCCTCCCACCCCAAAAGAAGGCCTCTGTAAGTAGACTGTAAGCCTGAAGTCAAGGAATTATCAGACTAACAATTCTAATGTGCTCATGTCATGTGGCATGCAATATAAGAAAATAAATGAAAACATAATTAAGAGGCCGTACTTGACAGTGAGAATTAACACTTGTCCAGGATGACACAAAATGTATTTTCAAGACCCCAGCATCAATGGCATAATTCATTCAAATGAAGGGGGCCAGTTCACTGTACCTCAGACCGTTGGAGAGCTGGACTATTGTTTTGTTTTGTTTTTAACTAAGATCAAATTCCTATGCACACTGCATAGAAAAGGGAGAGAAAAAAGAGGGAGAAAGAGAGAAGGGAAAAAAGGAGGGAGAAAGAGAAAGAAAAAGAGAGAGGAAAGGGGGAGAGACTGAAATGGGGAGAAAGAGAGAGAGCGAGGGTGTTAGCAGAGCGAAGACTGATTCCACTGAGAGGGAGGCTTCCTCCTTGGCAGGCTGGATAAATGCCCTCGACGGGCCGCATGTGGCCCGCGGGCCGTAGTTTGGAGACCCCTGCTTTAGAGTCACAACTACAGAAAGAGAAAACCTTCTCATAGCCTGAAGCCAATCCCTCCATGGACTCAAATTCCTTTCAGTGGGAAATGTTTTCAGACCATTGTGTCACGTCCTTCTTTTTTATGCCTTCTACTACCCAAGAAGTTGGTTGATCAGAACTGAAATGTCAGCTGCTACTGTGATAATCTAATGTAGCAAAAAGCCATTTGAAATAGTGGGATTTTTCCTTGGCAGCTGCTTTTAAGCTCAGCAACTGTTTAATTCACAATTATGTCTATAGTTAATGCTTCCCAGTCAAGGTGGGTTTTGAATCAGATTTTTTTAAAAAAAAAATCAAAGTGCTTTTGTAGTCATTATACAGGTATCAGAGCTTTTTAAATAATTGCACCATTAAGTGTCTTAAGGCTTCCTGGATAGTCTACAACAGTATCAAATTGCATTAATTCATGACTGCGTTGACTGTAAATGGTAAGAAACAGCTGTTGCCTAGAAAACTAAACTCTGAGGTGCTACAGGGAACACAGAGAAAGAACAAACCAACAAAAAACCAAAGACGGCTGCAGCAGAGTACAGAATGAGATGAAACCAAACCTTTTCAGAAGGGAAAAGCATTTACTAAGAGACTTTGATCTGGCTATTTTTCCTACCTGTCTGGGTGCGATCACGCAGAAGGGATTCTTCATAAAATGAGGAACAAAAAGCAGGAGGTGTTTCTGCACATACATGCATGCATGTACTTACTAGTCCACCCATCTGATGTTTTCTCTTGAGGTGCTATTTCTCACCAAGGCATTAATGAAATATTAATATGGAATATTAACTAAGGTGAGATGAGTAACATCAGAGGGCCTGGAGGGGGTCATTTTCTTCCCATGCCACAGACCCCCCATGGACTGCACCACTCCCTTCCAATGAAACCGGAAGTGATCAGAAGACAATGTCTGCTTTTCAGAAAATACTAGAATAAAAAGACAAATATTCTACAGGAGAAAATTACCCTCTAGATATGTTGGTCTCCATATTTGACCTATATATATTATGTATGGAGGAGTATCTTTACAGAAGCCCACACACACACACACACACACACACACACACATAATTTCTTCCTTCCTTTCCATAAGGAAGATCATGTGGTTCACATAACTCTCAACCATTAGGTAAGGCAGAGCTTTCCAAACATTGTTGGTGACACACTTTGTAGACATGCATCATTTCGTGACACAGTAATTCAGTTTTAAAAGCAAACTGGAGGTTAAACAACCCCTTAGAAGAGGTACAGACACATAGACAAATTGTAAATTGTAATAACAAAATGTTTGGGAACCCAATTTATCTCCTGAAAACCTTTCTTCTTCTTCGAGAGCTCTGTGAATGCACACTTATGAAGTTTGCGCGCCAGCGCGGGCTTCCAACGGAAAACAAAGAGGTACAGACACATAGACAAATTGTAAATTGTAATAACAAAATGTTTGGGAACCCAATTTATCTCCTGAAAACCTTTCATTTTTATTGCTTATTTTACACAGACTCAGAAGTGTGTTTTTTTGGGGTATGTTCGTATGACACACGAATGTGTCCTGACACACTGTTTGGAAAGCTCTGAACTATGGCAACAGTTAAGACAATTTAAGTTCTTGAGTTCTGTTAAAGGATTCTGAATCAACAATTAGCTAGATTCCTACATCATATGAAATATTACTATCAAAGCCCACCAAATACTGATTTTATTTTACTGGATGCAATTAAACAAGCATCAGTCAGAAACCTGGTAGGAGGTCTCCTGTAGGTCCTTTCGGATGTTGTCATTCCTTTGACCTTCACAATGACCAAATAACTAGCATAAAGCAAATGAATATCCTCATAATTGCCAGCAGAATATCTGCTGGTTACCTTGCACAACCTATGTATGATCACATCCTTAAATTCTACAAAAACCTTGGCAGAATAGCTACCAGTAATCTATGAAAATATTCACAAATCTAAAATATCTGAAAGTCTGTTCTGAAGAACATAACTTAGGGCACTCTTAGATGGGATCAGCACTTGTGATGTTTCATGGTGACATATAAGTATGTTTTACTCCAGTCTTAGCGCCTATCAGATGTGTAAAATTGCACTGTGTACTGTGTATTGTAATTTGTATGTCTTCCGACAGGGACTGTCGTATGTGTAATGTGATCTGCACTGAGTCCCCTTCGGGGTGAGAAGAGCGGAATATAAATAAACTGTATTATTATTGTTATTATGTCACAATTTTATTTGAAAATGGTAACACCAAGAAGTAATACTAGCATTGCTTCCTTTATAGTTTTAGAAGCTAATAATTCTGCTACCAGAGATTACACATTGCTTAACATGGAAACTTCAATCTATTCAATCAAATATTATCAACTTGTACTGCCTATCTATTTGTCAATGACTTTCTTCTTCAGCAATACTACTCAAGTTAATAGCCTATTAAAAAAACAAGAAAAGAAAAAAAGACTTGAATTGATAAAACAAAAACTGGTTATGCTACAACAAGCTTTTCAAAAGATCTTGTGCATAGCACAATACATCTCCACCCCTCCTGATTTGCTATATCCAGAGTCACACATATGTTCAAAGTTTCAAAACATCGGATTTTATGGGGAAAGCCCCGATCTTATCACATACCATTATTAGCTGAGATCTGAAAAACCATCCAACATTACAAAATGACGACAGAATACACCATTCTGTAGTGGGGTGGATACGTGGGGAGGAAGGACCTAAAAGCAGCAAAAAGCCATAAACAGATGTGGTAACCGCACTCCTGGTGCACCAATAGGAGTTTACAAACTATACATAGCCAAGGTAATTTGCAAGAAAGAAATTTTCCCCCTCCCTTTGCCCTAAGGCCTATAATACCTCCCACTGCAACAGATAAGGTCTTGTATCAAGATGTGCCTGGCCAGCAGCTGTGCGTGCTTGCCTAAATAATCACCTAGTTGGGAAACTCTGGAAATTGCACAAGCAAATTCCACATTTTAAGTATTCTGCAACTAATTAAAAATAACATCTGCTCAAGATACAACAAGGTGACTTCTACAGACCTGAATGAGCTTTCAATTTTCATAGGAAATCCTTGCTAGCTAATAGAATAGTGCATACTTCTTATGGTTAATGTTCAACCTGTTAAAATAAAGCCCTGTATGGACATAAAGACCCTTATGAGGTAAAGGCAAAGGTTTTCCCCTGACATTAAGTCCAGTCGTGTCCGACTCTAGGGGTTGGTGCTCATCTCCATTTCTAAGCTGAAGAGCCAGCGTTGTTCGTAGACACCTCCAAGGTCATGTGGCCGGCATGACTGCATGGAGCACCATTACCTTACCGCCGGAGCGGTACCTATTGATCTATTCACATTTGTATGTTTTCAAACTGTTAGGTTGGCAGAAGCTGGGGCTAACAACAGGAGCTCACCCCGCTCCCTGGATTCTAACCTGGGACCTTTCAATCAACAAGTTCAGCAGCTCAGCAGTTTAACCCACTGTGCCACCGGGGGCGCCTTATGAATCCTAGTCTAAATCAGTATTGTTTGCAATACTTTAATGCAATCCCACCATCACCCTTTCCCCACCCATATCTACACTATTTGTTTAATTCTATGTAAGTGATACATATCTGCTTCCATAGGGAACACAATGGTACTTTATGATAAAGGGAAGAGGGGCAAAGCTATTGCCACACAATTCATCTAGTTGGGATTTCTCAGATGGCCACTAAAAATAATTTGCAGTAATATCACACAGGAGCTACAATACCTCTATGGCAGCAACTGTACCCCCAAAGACCCAGTTCCATAAATTCAGGACACTGTCCTCAGCAGAACTGCGTGGAGACGGGTTCATTCTATTGCTCAACAACAGATTTGGCCTTCCAGCACTGAATATCACACATTGGCTTTCTGCCTGACAAGAAAAATAAAATCCATGGAAAATAAATTGCTATTCACAGCTTGCCAGTAACCCTGACACTGTTACACATATTAGCACATTGGGGGTTGACTCCCAGACTGTAAACTCTAGATTTAAAAAAAATCCCACAAAGTTAAATCCAAATGATAACCCAGGTAATAAGCAAGACTGGCTGAAGGAATGGCGTGTGTACTACATGTGTATCTGAGAATGTCAGCAGCCACTATGGAAAGGGCAGATAGTGAGACAGAAGAACAAAACTGATAAATAAAATCCTAAACTGTCAAAGCTATTATTGCCAATTAGCCAACAATCCAGAAAAGACACTGAAGAAATAATAGATCAACTATGGCCATGGTACCAACAATAAGCTGCACATTACCCAGGGCTGAAATCCAAACAGCAACCCAACCCAAAATGAGTTGAGCCCTTGTTTTCTGATAGATCTGATTCACACAGAAAGTACGTACTGTAGATGGGTGCCATCCTGTATATATGTGCTGAATGGCAGGTGGGGTAGCTCCCTATTTACATATTCTCTGACTCAGTTAAATCTCCCATCATCCTTTACCCATGGCTGTGTTAGTTAAAGCTGATGGAAGCTGCAATCCAATAATATCTGAAAGGTCACACAAATTCTTCACTTATTTATGTTCTACCAAAAGTTAGGTATAATGCTATAAATTGCTTAATAAGAAAAAGTGCCTCCCCTGGTATGTTTTTCATAAAATGACATATATCCCTTCTTCCAGAATCTATAGATTTTATAAGTCCAGGTGCGCCTAGAATTCATCCCAAATTCATTACTGAAACTACAGTAGATGCACTTTCTCACACGTATAGCACACAGCCATCACTCAGCATATTACCATTAAAAGACAACTAATTATTTTAGCCATTGTGAATGCACCATTGTGGCGATGGGGGGACCCATCTGAATGCCAAGAATGGGAAACCTGGAACGTATTAAATAGAATAGCACAATGGCAATCTTCAGAGGAAACTTCATTTTCTCGAGGCTCTGTTATTTGAATTAAAACAAAGCTGTAGATTCATTAGGAAGGCCGGGAATGCTTATACCTTTATTGTGAAACATTCAAAGAGGCCAAAGTCATAAGAGTAAATGAAATTCCAAGAAGCAATTAAAGCATTTAAAATACCGCCCCCCTCCGTCTTTTTGCTTCCTGTTTATTCCTCCTTACTAAGAAAGGCACAGACATATACACAACTGCCAAATCTTAAAAGCTAGTTCTGCTTGTTCCTTTCAAAATACTACCAAAATTAAAGCTCTGGGGGGAAACACATATTTATTAGAACAGGACCCTCTTTTCACATTCCATCATAATTGGAGAAGATAGGTATCCACCAGACTTAAGTTAATGGAATTCATAAGGAGCCGCCGGTGGAGAAATGGTTTAAACCCTTGTGCTGGCAGGACTGCTGTCTGAAAGGTCAGCGGTTCGAATCCAGGGAGCAGGGAACAGGGATGAGCTCCCATCTGTCAGCTCCAGCTTCTCATGCATGGACATGAGAGAAGCCTCCCACAGGATGGTGAAACATCCGGGCGTCCCCTGGGTAAGATTCTTGCAGACAGTCAATTCTCTCACACCAAAAGTGGCTTCCAGTTTTTCAAGTCGCTCTTGACACACATGCGCAAATGAAATGCATCAAACTTTTTGTGTCCTTCTTCCAGTGAGAAAAAAAATTGTTTAGCAAAAATGTTCTTTTTGTATTAAAAAGTGCACATGGCATAATAAAAATCATGACAAGTAAACAAAGATAATTCTGAAATCCACTAATTTATCTGGACAAACCACCACTACTTTTCCAAGAAAAAATAGTTAAGGTTTTCTGTAAAGGCCAAAATAATAAAAGGGAATAAAAAGAAAAAGAAAAGCAGCAACAAGTTTTTCACTCTTTTTTAAATAAAAAAAGAACAATTATTATAGTATCAAGAAAAGGAAAATTACTGGCTAAGCGACAGGAGAAACTTTTTGGACCTGCTGGAAAGCTGTCTTTCTAATAACTGTGAAGAATGAAGATGCATTATGTAATAATCAAATGCAATGCCACCAATGAAGAAAGAATGAACAATTCCCTTGGGGCAAGTTCCTTTTAAAAACATTTATTCAGTTGGATTGGTTCATCTCAACTTATCCGCTCATGGAAGAAAGAGAAAAAGTTTTCTGGGAAACTTTACCAGGTAACTCATGTTTTGTAAGGAGATAACTCAGGTTTTGTAAGAGAGGTCAATCAGAACTAGGAATTGGACAGAACTTTAGGAGAAAACGTTCATCCATTTCTTTCTCATGCAGTAATTTTTCAAAGCGCTTGATATATTTGCCTTGTTTCCTTCACTTTATTTCTTAGTGTTTGCACCCAAAGTGCTCTGATAGCATTATTTTTATCAGTATTTTTACTGACTATGAGCTTTCCATTTTATGATCATTCAATCAATAACTAAGCAATTGGGATATACTGACATTAATTCTCCATAGGCAACACCACAAATAAAAAAGACACCATACTAGAGAAAAATAGCGGTAGGTTACAAAAAGTATGGTGTCTTCTCCCTTCTTCACTGGGAGTCCCATGCTATGGTGAGTCTTGCGGTGAAGATTGTGGTTTCTTTACATCAGTGTTTCCCAACCTTTTTTGAGCTGCGGCACACTTTTAACATTAAAAAAATCCGGGGGCACACCACCAACCAAAATGACACAAAATGACACTCTAACACAGTAAAGAACGGCTGGGGGTTCGTGGCCTGCTAGGAGCAGCTGCTGGGAGTGCCAAAGCCGGGGAGGGGGCGGAGCCAGGCTGCACCATGCCCCGCCCCCTACCCCTGGCTTCACCTCTCCCAGCAGCTGCTCCAGCCTTGAGGGGGCAGTGCCAAGCCAGCGGTGCCAGAGCCAGCACAATGCTGGCTTGGCACTGTCCCATCAAGGCTGGAGCAGCTGCTGGGAGTGCCGAAGCCAGGGGAGGGGGCAGAGCCATGCCGCGCCATGCCCCACCCCTCTCCCAGCTTCAGCTCACCTACAGGCCGCACCATGCCCCGCCCCCTCCCCCAGCTTCAGCTCTCCTACAGAGGAGGAGCATGAGCGGTGAACGGGCTTCAGTGGGCAGGGCTCCTCCAAGTGGCTTCAGCGAGCGAGGGGCGAGAATCATGGTGGGAGTCATGGCGGATTGGAGGCTGGCTGGGGAAACAGCCGAAGGAGGCGGCGCCCCGGTCCCTTCTTCTTTTTCTTCGCCACTGCCCGGCCCTTCCTCCTCCTCCCCCAAGCAGCAGGAGTTCGGCAGGAAGGGGGGGAGGAAGGGGGGCAGAGAGCTTTTCTCACGGCACAGCAGGAGGTCCGTCACGGCACACTAGTGTGCCACGGCACACTGGTTGAAAAAAACTGCTTTACATTGTATGTATATATTTATTTTATATTCTGTCTTTATCTCCAATGAGATAACTAAGTCTAGTAGACCCTTAGTATCCACTGGGGTTTGGTTCCAGGGCTCCCCATGGATACCAAAATCCGCAGGTAATCAAATCTAATTAATTACGAAGGTTATCTGGAAAGTAAGGTTGCAAGGCATGGAGCTCTTGCGAGAAATTTTCTCGGGGAAAGTTGGTTTCGCTGGGTTGGTTGTAGGTTTTTTTGGCTGTATGGCCATCTAGAAGCATTCTCTCCTAACATTCTTGCCTGCATCTGTGGCAAGCATCCTCAGAGGTTGTGAGGTTTGGAGTTGATATCACTGCCCTGTACTGGGAAGCTAGCGGACGTGAACGAGCAGTGCCAGTTGTCAGCTCATCGACTGGTGTTGTGGTGAAGGTTTAGAGATGAGCTTCCTCATTCCATTTCCTTCCAAGTGCAAAGTTTGTGCTGTAATATGCTACCTAAATGCTAAGGGCATGAACGTCACTGCGATTCATTGCAAAATCGTTTTAGTTTATGGAGAGGACGTAATGTCAAGACAGCATGTGACAAAATGGATATGGAATATATTGTGAGACCATGAAGTAACTTTGCAGAGCCACCCAAAACAAACATCATGGGATGCTGATGGCAGGAGTCAGTCTTCTTCATTACAATGTGCGATTGCACTCCACTCATGCAACACAAGAGTTGTTGACTTCATTTGGGATATTTTAAGTCGCCCCCAGCCCCACTCTCGCACCAGTGACTATAATCTGTTCAATAAATTGAAGGAACACCTTGGTGGAAAAACCTTTTTGACAACGAGGAGGTGAAAATCGAAGTGACGAACTGACTGAAAAACGTGGAGGGACATTTCTATGACACAGACATCAAAAACTCGTCCCACAGATGGCAAATTGAACTGATAGGTGATTATGTGGAAAAATAATGTAATACCTATGCTACAATCCATGTAAGTTTTATTAAAATATATTCATTCTTTATATTTTTAAAAAAATCTCGTAATCTTACTTTCCAGATAACCCTCGTACAATGGTGTAATGAAATGGTGTCCCTTATATAAAATGGCAAAATAATGGCTTGCTTTCTTACATCTTTAGAAACAAATATTTTCAAGCTGTGGAGGGCTGACTTATGGCAACAACTGGAGACTGGGGTTGGGTGAGGGAATAAAATATGGGAATTTGTTACTTTAATATGAGAATTTCTAGCAGCACACACTGAAAAGAAGCCACCTTACAAAATATGCTGGGAGGCAAGCACGTAATGCCATGATTTATAAATACGCTTCCCATCACTATTAAATACATCTGTTCAATTAAGCAGAAACATAAATCACAACACTCTTGGAAAGAACCATGTGTCCCTTCGCACAAAGATCTTTGCTGGCATTAAAAGCAAGTTCCTTTGACCTTTATGTTAATAACTGGGTATCAGAAAGCTACAGCATTTTTCCACAATGCAACCTGCTTCTCTCTGCTGTTCGCAAACCCAGGTGCCCGTCTTTCAATAGTTCAAATTTCTTTTCCAATTGTGTGAGAATGTGAGCATGGGGAGTTAATGGAGAATGTTCTCACTGACATTACGGAGAACTTTAACTGATGCCAAGCCGAAAATGATCTCCCCATCACCACCCAACATCACTTCTGAATGACAAAGAGAAGAGTCATTATTACAACCTGATGATTAATTATGCAAAACAGTGACTATATGAAAAGAAAAGATTTAACAGGACTTTATTGTACAGGACTCAGAGTGTATCATAACAGTTGAAGACCAAGTTTGTAAGCACGGATTTCATTTGAATTATTATGTGGCAAGAGTGTGAAACAGGTATTTGAAATTGCATATAATCTGTAGAAGACTCCTGATATCATAGATCCAAGGTTTTTTCAGGGGAATATGATACTGAGCATATTTGTCTGCCTTATACTTATCCCCCACCCCTTAAAACTCAACAAAGGTTTTGTGGCTTTGAACTAGAATGGTTGGCAGAGTGAAAACTGGATAACGCTCTTGTACCTTTCAGGTAGAAGAGGGAATTTCAGTGGGTGCTGCTTGTTGGATGACAAGCAACAGTTACTAAATATACTGCTTCACAAAGCTATTAAAAGTACAGAGGCACTTTCCAGTTTTCAATCTGGCAATTCCAGTTCCTACAGCCTCAGGTTTCAAGCTTCTTTTATTCTGAACTTGGAAAGAAAAGCATCACAGCAAAAACACAGTCCTCATTCTCTTATATGATTCGCAGTGACAGTCCACTTTATAATTCTTTATCACTACTTTGCTTTTTGGCAGTACGCTTTATAAAGCTCTACCAGCATTTATTACAAATCGAACTCTTACATTTGTTTCTAACAAGCCAGTCGTATTTGATATGTGTTCAACCAAGATGAATATAGTGCACCAAATATGTACTGACACTTGGTAAATTCATGACGAAGGAAGTATATTAAGTTGTTTCAGGAACGTCATCCATAATAAGATACAAATTTTACAGGCCTGAACAAAGGGATTATGAAAAAATGATTGATGCCAAATGGTTCACCTACCACAGGTTTTGCACAAGAGAATCTTGAGAAATCTAACAGTGGAATCATCATATAAGCACTAATTACATTTTAATTAATATTTTACTACCCACATCCCTTGATCACACTCATCCCAATAGTATGATATCTTAATCATACTATCAGATGTAGAGTTTTCTAGGATAACTTTTATTATTATTATTATTATTATTATTATTATTATTATATACAACAAGATTAGCACACAGCAAACAAGATCACTATGCTGGCTGTTGTATTGGATCACACGTCAGACACTGCCCACGTGTCTTCGACTATGTGATGTATTGGAGAATAATGTATGCAGATCCAAGTAGGGTGACCTTTTGCAGCTGAGAGATGGTAATTTTGTCAGCTCCCATTGTTTTAAGTGCTGGCCAAGGTCTTTAGGCACTTTACTAAGTGTGCCAATCACCATTAGGACCACCCTTTACTGGGTTGAGCAAGAGTCTTTGCAATTCGATCTTTAAATCCTCATATCATGTCAGCTTTTCCATGATCCATACTTTGTTTTGTAACATGACCGTGACGTCAGGAGTATTGTGCTCCAAAACTCTGTCAGTCTAAATTCGGAAGTCCCAGAGTAGTTTGATGTGTTCATTTTCTGTAACCACCAATTATTTGTCACAAGCAGATGGTTTATTATTATTATTACATTTATACCCCACTTTATCTCCCCCAAAGGGGACTCAACGCAGCTTAACATAAAAGCAAATATAAACCAGAGTACAATATATCAAACAAAAGAAGCATTATTCACAATGTGTGTTGGTGTCTGTGTGTGTGTGTTTAATTACACAGAAAACACATACATTGGGGTCTATTTCACACTGAATTAGCACACCCCTTTGATCCAATTTTGACCACTGCATTTTATGGAATCCTAGGATTTGTACTTTTGTGAGGCTCTAAAGTTCCCTGGCAGAGATTTATAATCCCACGAACCTTTAAATTCCAAGGAATCCAGAAAATACAGCCCCATGGTGATTCAAGGAGAATCAAAGTCCTATGACTGTGTAGTGTGAAAGAGACTTTAGTGTGTGTAACTAATTACTCAAATGTATTTCTTTAAACGCCGTGTCTTTCTGCAATATAAACATTCCCATGGTATTTTAGATGCATAGATGCTAAAACAAAACAAAAACCCTGAAATCATAAAAGCAGTGGAAGATATGCTGGATGAGATTAAAGGTCTACGCATTCTGTACCCATCTTGTGTCTAAAGAACTATCCATTGAATGCTCATTGGCAAGACAATAGTATCATCTTACATGTAGCAACTGGAAACAGAGAGACACTAGATCAAGCCAGGTAAATCAGGAGGGGAAGTCAGGTCAATTGTACAATACACTATCTCCTCAGAAGCACCTTTCATCACCATGCCATTCACTCTCAAAACTGCCTGCCTGGTATTTTCGATCCAGATGTTATTACAGAAACTATTATCTGGGGGGCAACGGTTAGAAAGGAATGTCTGTTTTTACAGCAAGATCAAGATGTATCTACAGAATCAGGAAATGAAGGATTTGCATTCTGCCTTCTTCCACGCTTTATTTCGTACTAACATTTTCTGCAAATCCCAAAGGAAACTGTCCCTTGTGCTTCAGCACTGCTTTGGAGAGCAATTTATGTAAGTGCAAGAAGGGAACCAGATAACAGGTAAGTGAAACACAAGTTGCAAAGCTAATCTTAAAGCAACACTTTAAATGTGTGTATACTTAAATGAAGTTTTATATTTTCACCTATAAAAAATGGAGCCGTGGTGGCGTAATGAGTTAAACCCTTGTGTCGGCTAAATTGCTGACCTGAAGATTGGCAGTTCAAATCTGTGAGCTCCTGTCTGTCAGCTCCAGCTTCCCATACGGGGACATGAGAGAAGCCTCCCACAGGATGGTAACACATCCGGGCATCCCCCGGGCAACGTCTCTACAGATGGCCAATTCTCTCACACTAGAAGCAACTTGCAGTTTCTCAAGTCACTTCTAACACAATTATTTTTAAAAAACCTATTAAATACCCTAAAGGCACCATACCCTGTCTGATCCTGGAAACTAAGTAGGGTTAGCCCTGGATAGTACTTAGATGGGACACTACAAATCAATACATTTCAGAGGAAGGAAATGGCAAAACTATCCTTGATTATTACTTGCCATAGAAAATCCTAAATGGGAATGTTGAAATGTGACTTGAAGGCATATATATATATATATATATATATATATATATATATATATATATAAATTTTGAAGACAAGCTCTCCTAGCAAGTGGAAGTGGGATGGTGGAGTCAGAAGTAATTTGGTTGGAACTGGAGTTGGAGTCAGAAAAATATACATTCTTCAATTCTGGATTCAAAATAAACATAAAATATTATAGCAATATATGGTAAATGTAGTTTATTTATTTATTTATTTATTTGCTATATTTTTACCTCACCCATCTCAACCCCAAGGGGAACTCAGAGCGGCCTCACATATCAGCAACAACTCAATGCCTTAAAATTACATACAATTGGTAAATATTTACACTGAAAACCAGAGAATTAAAACATCTAAAACAATTACATCAATTATTAAAATCACATAATCCAAAATCATAATCCAGAGCCATTCCAATTGTCATTGCACAGATTCTACATTCATTTATTGCACTGCAGTTATTCTCAAAAAGCTTGGTCCCATAGCCATGTTTTAACTTTCTTTTCTGAAGGCTAGAAGGGAAGGAGCTGGTTGAATATCACTGGGGAGGGAGTTCCATAGGTGAGGGGCCACCACTGAGAAGAGCTTGTCTCTTATCCCCACCAACCGCACTTGCAAAGGAGGTGGGACTGACAGCGGGACCTCTCCAGAAGATCTTAATCTCTTTGATGGTTCATAGAGAGAGATACGTTTAGACAGGTAAGCTGGGCCGGAACCGTTTAGGGCTTTATAGGTTCAAGCCAGCACTTTGAATTGTGCTCGGTAGCAAACTGGCAGCCAGAGGAGCTGGTGTAACAAGGGAGTTGTATGCTCCCTGTACGCCGCTCCAGTGAGGAACCTGGATGCCGTCCGTTGGACTACTTGAAGCTTCCAAACAGTCTTCAAAAGCAACCCCACGTAGAGCACGTTGCAGTAGTCTATATTAGTTATATTTTATATTAGTTATATATTTGTAGTAGTTATATTTTACCTTCTGAAATATATTAAATACAGTGTTTGTTAGACATTTACTTCCATAGGAATTTAGTTTTATTGTTCAGAAATTTTAATTACATAACAATATATTTGCTGCATCAATCTAAGCAGCCTAATGATGAATACACTGCTAATTAATGCCCTGTGCTGACATTTTATTGCAATAAATACATCACTGTATAATTAATTAATATGCATTTGATATTTATGGCGGAGTCAGACAGTAGAAAAATGGGAGGCGTCAGAACAGATGGCTTGATAATAGATGGCTTGATATACCAACTCCACACACTACTATTTAGACTGAATTTATAAATAAAATCAGACTGCTAACTTCCCTAGTATTGGATCTTTGTTTTAATAAGACCCCTGAACAACAACAAGAATGGCAATACACCTACTCATCTTATTAAAAATGTGATGTTTTTCATTTACATAATTTCCTAAAATGGGCTAGAATTAGGATTTTTTTATTTTAAAAAAGCTAGTTTTTTAAATGCCTGCTTTTATTGTTCCCATGCACAGACAAGCAGTACTTCTCTTTATCCTGGTTGTGAACAGACAGGTTCCCACAAGAACAACTGGGCTATGAAACCAACCCAGCCTTGCGAAACAAAGACCAGCCAAATCCAGCACTTGTTGCTAGGAAACCTTTCATCCGCTGGGTCATTTGTCGATTATCATTTATTAGGCACAAGTTTAAATCATTTTAAAACATAGGCTTCATTTTAGCTTTGTACACAAAGGAAAGCCAGCATCAAATTCCTATACATAATCATACACACACGCATACACGCAACACCCACCAGTTTACGATCAATGAATTGAAAGTTCACTCTGGGGGCATGTTAAGAAATACATGTTTGCAATTATAAACCCTGAACTAAACAAGCTTTTCTGTAAGCTATTTGTTTGAAGCCCTTTATAATACATGCCTAGGATTAAACACAACAAATACTCTATGTACCTTCCAAAATCTAAATTGGAAGGCTAAAGGTTTGATGTTGGAAGGTATATAAAACCCAAAGAAGGGCACATGTGTGTAGAATTCTACCATTAGCTGTTATAGCACACATTTAGGAAATTCGAATTAAAAGAAATTATATTTTGTACATTATTGCTTGAAAAATCACCTTCTGCATGACAATAAATCTGCAGGTAATCATTATGCAATTGCACTTAAAATGACCCCCATTTTCAAGATCTCCAACATACCCATTATGGGATTACAAGGCCATTTCTCAAAATTAGTTGACATCACATACTTTAAAGAAAAAAAAATGTGGCAATATCCTGCTCAACCTAGTAAAGGGATCCAGCAACTCCCACTTTGAAAGCTTTCATTTAAGAGAGCTGGCAGTTTCTTTAAAAAAAATTAAGCATTGCCAAAATTCGATCTCATTTTCTGAATTTTTTAAAACTTCTCTCAAATCACTGTACAAAATATTACTAGGATATTACTCTAACCTTCAGTGAAGGCAACATGTGAAAAATAATCTAAATGAGACAACTGCATACACAAAAGAATATTATGCATTGTTCTTATTCCAGTCATGTGCCTTCAAGTTTGTTCCGACTTATGGCAAGCCAAAGGTGAAGCTATCACAGGGCTGGCTTGGCAAGATTTGTTCAAAGGGAGTTCACCATTGCCTTCTTCTGGGGGAGTGTGACTTGCCCAAGGTCACCCAGTTGATGTCCAAGGCTAAGAAAAGCATTTACATAGAGTCTCACTTATCCAACTTTCACTCATCCAACGTTCTGTATTATCAAACAAAGTCTGCTTCTGTCTGAATTCACAGCTGTTTCAATACATTGCAATATTTTGGTGATAAATTTGTAAATGCAGTAATTAGCTTACTACATAACATTACTGTGTACTGAACTGCTTTTTCTGTCAATTTGCTGTAAAACATATTTTGATGCCTAATTTGTAAAATCATAACGCAATTTGCCGTTCAATAGGCTTTTCCTTAACCCCTCCTTATTATCCATCATTTTTGCTTATCCAACGTTCTGCCATCCCATTCATCTTGGATAAGCGAGACTCTATTGTACTATATAGGAATTACAAGTCATTCTCACTAACAGGAAGTCCCAAGCAGAAGCACTCTAAGAATACACATCCAAAAATAGCCACTGTGATCTTGTTACTTGCCATCCAAAATACTTTGACTTATGTTGAGACTCTATGAGTTTGAGACCTCCAAGATTTCTGGTCATCAGTGCCCTGCTCTTGCAAACTTGTGGCTTCCTTGACTGAGTCTTTCCACCTGTAGTGGACTCCCTCTTTTCCTACTGCCTCCCTCTTTATCATTACATTACTTTACCTTTACATTACTGCAAATGTGAGTAGATCGATAGGTACCGCTTCAGCGGGAAGGTAACGGCGCTCCATGCAGCCATGATGGTCACATGACCTTGGAGGTGTCTATGGACAACGCCAGCTCTTCAACTTAGAAATAGAGCTGAGCACCATCCCTCAGAGTTGCATACGGCTGGACTTAATGTCAGGGGAAAACCTTTACCTTTAACTGACTTTTCCAGTGAGTCACTCATCTTAAGATATGTCCAAAGTACAGCAGTTTGAGTTTAGTCATCTTTGCTTCTAGTCAGAGTTCAGGCTTAATTTTCTCAAGAGCCCATTTACTTGTCTTTTTAGCAGTTCTTGGAATCGATAGAATTTTCTTACATTTCAAACGGACTCAATCTCCAGCATTCAAACCTATATGAAGGAATTGGACCATCAAAAAAGAAAAAGGAACCGATGGATAGTTAGGGCAAATCACTTTCTTACCACGAATCACAAAATGGTTGTAATTTATGTGCACATAAAAAGTTCACTTTAATTTCCTGATATGCAGATGCACTTATATACAGCCTGAGATCACTGCTCACTCTGACTGGTTCTTCACAGCCCATATTTGCGATGCAAAATAATGTAGTGACTGTGGATATTAGAAACGGAAATGCACAGAGTATGTTTTATTACTGAGGAATACATCTGAGTATTGAGCAATACAGCCAGCATATCCAGAGGTTGCTGTGGTCAGACAGAGGCCAAGCAGGTTGGGGAATCCAAGGAGCTGCAGCCAAGAGGATTTTCATGCAAAACTCTTTAGGGAGGTGGGGGTGTGCTGAATCTCATGGCAAGACGAAGAATTATTCCCGCTGTTAAGCTCCCAGGGCTTTATTCTTCTCTTGTTCAAGCTGCAAACAGTAGCTTGTCTCACTAATTCCACAACAGCAAATGGGCAAGTCTAACTTTTATTTCTGGATGAGGAACTCTCTTCGAGTTACACATTTCTATTCCATAACACTACTGTCAGAATGATAATTATTTATGACTGCCAAAAACTTGCACATTTACAACTGAAGTAATGACGAGCTTCACAAAGAGAAGTGGGACAGAGAAGGAAAGATGGAGATAATGTATAATTCATAAAATGCAGTGTTTGTATAAAAAGGAGAGCATTGCTGTTGCACATCAATGGGGATTTCTTTTTCATTGCTCCTCTTTTCTAGCAGGAAAATTTGAAGGGAACAAATAGATAAATCATTTTTTGGAATAAATAAATACGCATGAAAGATGGTTTTAAAAAACTGCAAGGTATATAGAAAAGAGGGGACAGGCAAGCAGACAAAGGTCAAGGAGATGTCAAAGAAAACCAAGAAAACTATACCAATAGGAGAAACCACCCTCCCAATCTTTAAATCTAAAGAAGTATTGGCCCCTTCCAAAAGTCCTCATAACTACTAATCTTTGGACTGTAGTGCCCAGAATCCACTGCCACCACGGTTTGTGCCCATGCTTGTGGGGGTATTGTGGGAGATTTGGTCAAAAAAATTATAATACTTACAACATCTAGTCTCACGTTTGGAGTGGAGCCTTATTATTATTATTTCAAGCATTTATATCCCGACAGCTTCCAATATGCAACCATCAGGTACCGACACAGTACATTAGAAATCACAGATACAATGGAACACAATAAAAACAATGATAAAACCTTCAGTTTAAAAACAATTCACCGGTTCAAATCATAGTCCAGGTTAATGCATTGCGGTCACTAAAACATTATCTTTCCAGATATTCCATCTATTGTTCAAAGGCTTGACCCCACAGCCAGGTTTTAGGTTTTTTTATGAAAGCTCTGGAAGGAGGAGGCAGATCTAAAGTCATTGGAGAGGGAGTTCCACAGCTGAGGAGCCACCACGGAGAAGGCCCTGTCTCTTGTTCCCACCAGACACAACTGGTGGTGGGACTGAGAGCAGGGCCTCGCCAGATGATCTTAATGTCCTTGGTAGTTCGTAGAGGGAGATACATTTGGACAGTAAACTGGGCAGGTAAATATTTATCCTGAAGGCACCAGATCCCATTGATGTCAGAAGTTAAGCAGGATCAGGTATTATTTATTAATTATTTATTTACTGTATTTATATACCGCTTTTCTCACCCCAGGGGAGACTCAAAGTGGTTTACAACAAATAATGGCAAAAATCAGTGCCTCACATACATATAAAACCAAGCATAAATCTAAACAAAACATATAACTATGCATTAAAATCAGTAAGACAATTAAACAAAACATAAAACAAGATTTAGGCATGAAAACATAAAAATTAAAACCACTTAATATAAACATTAAATCACATGATCCAAACTCACAGAAGGGGCCATCCCAAATGTCAATTGCACATATTCCATGTTTAGTTCTTGGACTGCATTACTTTACTAGTCAAAAGCTTGGTCCCATAACCATGTCTTTGTTTTCTTTCTGAAGGCCGGAGGGAGGGCGCTGATCTAATCTCACTGGGGAGAGAGTTCCAGAGGTGAGATAAGGGTAGATTTTCTCAGTAGTAGTATTTCTGTAATGAAGTGGAAGGGGGAGGGGCTGCCCTGATATCACTAGGAAGGGAGTTCCACAACCAAAGGCCACCACTGAGAAGGCCCTGTCTCTCCTCCCACCAACCGCACTTGCGAAGCAGGTGGGTCCAAGAGGAGGGCCTCCCCAGAATATCTTAACTTCTATGATGGTTCACAAGGGAGATACATTCAGACAGGTAAGCTGGGCCAGAACTGTTTAGGGCTTTATAGGCTAGATTCGAACTAGCACTTTGGATTGTGCTCAAAAGCAAACTAGCAGCCAAGACTGGTTTGGTGAATACTTGGAAAGGAGACCCCCAGAAGTACCAGTGGACTAGGCTGTATTCAAAGGAAGGAGGAGGCAAAACTCACTGGAAGAAATCTTATCAAGACAACCCTATGATAGGATCACTGTAAGTCGGACTGAACTTAAAGTCGCATAATGACATTAAGTTGCAGCTGACACTAACTTCAAATTTCATGGGCACTTTGTACCGGCAATTTATCTAGATTGCTGCATCCTAGAGCTTAAAGAATAAAAGAGTTTTTGAGCCAATTTGTGGTTACGCGGTAATAGCCGGGGGGGGGGGGGGAGCTTGAGGGGCTCAGCCCCCCCCCCCCAATAAATTATCAGGGTGGTCCACGAGAAGGCCTTACTGGTACATTATTTAAACTGTTATGTGTATTCATATCATGATCTGATCACCATGCTCAATATATCCCTCATGCATGGCGGTATTGGGATAACTATGCTAGGGTAGATCCTCTCTCACTCAGACTCAGCCCCCCCCCCCCCGGATCAAAATCCTGGCGACAGTACTACTAGGAGCGTATACTGGTTTCACTCTTCCAAAGTGCTTGTATTTTTATTGCATAGAATGCACATTGCCCTCCATCTAATAAAGCATGGTAAAGACAAACATATATTAAGAGACAGTTTTACTTGCACACACTGAAATCTAATACCCACAGTACTGAAATATTGGATTGTTGCACCAAGCTCTGTAGATTTTTCCTGGATGGAAACTAGTGCTGTTGGCTGACTGATTTGCTGACCAAGGAGTCAGTGTGGCCTGCCAACAAACAACCCCCCCTAGCCTATTTTGACCTTTGGGCTTATAACTGGGATAGTGGGTCAAACAGAAGCCCAGATTGGTCCCAGACGTTGCCAGTTGCTGACTTGTAGTTTAAAAGAACAATAAATGAATTTGAGTTTTATAGATAAAATATTTTTTAAACCCTTATTTATTGTTATGCTACAATAGCTGGCTCGGCCAATATTTCATTCATTTCTTTCTACTGAGAAGAACTGGAGAGTCAATTAAGAACTAAAGACTTAAGAATTTTAGAAATATATTACTGTAGATCTTTTCATTCATGCCCTTTCAATCTAATTTGTCCTGTTATATTAGTGGTTTCCAACCTTTTTTTGACCAGGACCACTTGACCAGGGACCACTCTCCAACATTAGTACCAAAAGGGTTACTCATCAGTTTTTGGACAACTTTAGATTCGGTTTGGGGTGCTGATTCAGAAAATTGCATTGGATAGACCACATCAGCTCTAGTTTCTGATACAGGGGGGAGGAAGGGAAGACGAAGAGAAGGATGGAAGGAAAGGAGAGAAAGAAAGAAGAGAAAGAAAGAAGAGAAAGAGGGAGGGAAGGTTGGCCACAGCAACGCGTGGCGGGTACAGCTTGTCTTTCATACATCTTTAAAATGTCAACAGCATGTTTACACACGAACACTACGTAACTGTAATTTTTGCAACACACTGAACAACTGCTGCCTAAAAGATAGGGCTAACTTGCTCATAATTATTCGTTACTGGTTAATTCCAACCTATGGTGACCCTAAAGCAGTGGTTCCCAACCTATGGTCCATGGACCACCAGTGGTCCACAAGAACAAAAATATGGTCCGTGCCCTCACCATTACTACAGAATTGCCTTGAAACCACAAAACAATGAGGATGAGTGGTCTCACGAAACCCTCTTACAGTGTCGAGGCAACAGAGATGTCGGGAGGGGAGAGGCCGACTACCCACAAAAGATTACTACTACCACATCAGCTCTACATTATTAAATATAGTTTTCTGTGGGAAAGCAGATGGTGACCACTGGAGGGCATATGTTATTGGAAACTAAAGCTGATGTGGTCTATCCAATGCAATTTTCTGATTCAGCACCCCAAATAACCAAACCAAATCTAAAGTTGATCAAAAACCGATTTGCAACCCTTTTGGTACTAATGTTGAAGATTGGTCCCTAATTAAATGATCCCTAGTCAAAGGGGTTTCTGGTCAAAAAAAGTTGGGAACCACTGCCCTAAAGTGAGTACAAAGTGAGGATATCTTGGAAAGATTTGTTCAGAGAGGGATTATCTTCCTCCTCTAAAGTTGTGAGTATGGGACTTGCTCAGGGTCATCCAATGGGTCATCCAAGTGAACATTCAAATCCTGGTTTCCTGAATTTCTAGTACAATACTCCAACCATTACACCACAATGGCTCAAAATCATTAACATACACAGCACAATGCTTTGGTATAAATAACAATATCAAAGCCTATTTAAATATAGTTTGCATTTAAAGAAAAATTAAAAGATGTTTTTATTTTACCACTACCCAAATAGGTCGTGTAAAATAACACAAATCACTGTCCTGGTCATAAACAACACTCCCCTGCATAATGGCAATTCTTTTCTGCACTGATAGGCAGATGCCAGAAATTAGAATAAGCTGAGTGAATCTGTTTAATCAGAACCACAGTAAGCCACGGACTTGCAGCTGAAATTCTACTGTGTCAACTGATTAAACATTTGTTCGGCTAAGCTGTTTAAATGTAATTCAGCCCAGATGTCTGAGGAGAGCTACTAGTCTTTATTAGACAGCAGTTTGCAAACACAAAAAGTAACTATTGCCACCACGTAGGGAGTGAAATCAGTAACTCTTTCATGTGACACCACTACAGCACAATGATTTCACTTGAGTTTTTATGGCTGCAAGTGTAGTTTGGTGAAACACTAGAGCTCTCTGGTTGAGAATTATAACTCTCTCTTCCCAAACTACAAGTCTCAAGATTCTAACAGGGTGTTGTCATGACATGTAAAGTAAAATCAAATCTGCTATATTTTTGTAGTGTAAAAGGGGCTCCAGATTTTGTATGTCTATTTACTAAATACTGTATTGCAAACAAATCCCCAAAGTCAGTCGCTCACAAGAACTGGATAAGCCATTTGGCTACACTACCTTTTGTGACCTACTGAGAATATGGGAAAGGGGAGTTCCTGGCCTGGGGACAACACCGAGCTGTTGCAGGCAACCAGATGAGTGGCTTCCTCCACATTGCCACTTGCAAAGTGAAAACCAAAGACACCATCCACTGAATTGGAAGGTACCACAACGGAATATATTTTCCTGCGACTTGAATCCACTGCTCAGTGTCATCATCTCTAGAGCAGCAGAAAATAAGCTTGCCCTCTCCTCAATGTGACAGCCTTTTAAATATGGAAACATGGAGCCCCCAGTGGCGCAATGGGTTAAACCCTTGGGCTGACAGGACTGCTGATCGAAAGGTACACAGTTCGAATCCAGGGACTGGGGTGAGGTCCCATCTGTCAGCTCCAGCTTCTCTGCAGGGACATGAAAGAAGCCTCCCACAGGATGGTAACATCCGGGCATTTCCTTGGCATGATCCTTGCAGATGGCCAATTCTCTCACACCAGAAGCAACTTGCAATTTCTCAGGTTGCTCCTGACACGAGAAAATGTTTTCTAAATGGCCTCTCAACCCTCTTTTCCAAACTAAATGTATCCAGTTCCCTAAGCTGCTTCTCATAAAGCTTGGCTTTCAAACCTTGCTCGTTTTGGTCATTCTCTGGAGATGTTCCAGCTTGTCAATATCTTTCTTGAATCGTGGTATCCAGAACTGGGCACAGTATTCCAGCTGAGACCTGACCAAAGCAGAATAGAGTGCTGCCATGACTTCCCATGATCTTGACACTATACTCTTATTGATGCAGCCTAGAATCATATTGGCTTCTTTAACTGCTGCATAACACTGTTGACTCATGTTCATTTTGTGGTTGAAATAAACTGTGTCAATTGTAAAATCAGATTTATTTTTTTTCTGCCTAAGTGTAGTAGCATACATTTCTCTCAGTTGAAATGCACTTTGTTAGTTTTGGCCCAGCTGTCTCATTTGTTCAGAGATACTTTTACTACGAACTTGCCAAGTTATAGAAACCAATTTTTGGTTATTAAGCCTGGATAGAAACTTGTGGGGTGTACTTCAAACTAGAAGTTTAGCTATCAGGGATAGAGGCAAAATTAGTATGCTGTAGACCTCCATAAGGCTGCTTTGCAATTATTATTTTTTACCAGTCCCCAAATTTATAACATTGCAGAGAGTGGGGCAAAGAAAACTGCACCTACAACTTTTGTATTACTTAAGCTTGCATTCCCTTGGTATCTCAACCTGCCCCCTTTCTTTGGATACCTAAACTGTATTGCTAAACTGAAAGTTTAAATTACTGCAATGTCAGAAATTTGAGGACTAAAGGAAAATTTCATGGTGGGGGATGTCCTCATTCTGTGCCCTCCTCATAGCTATTGCTCTCCTGCTCCTAACCTTTAAAGTACGTCAGTCCTGCAAACATGGAAGTTCATACTCAGTGAACCAAATAAGCAAGCAAGCAAACTACCTATCTCTGCATCTGCAGGACAGTGTGGGTGGACATTTGAAATGTCAAATGTCCACACAGCAAACAAAGCGTATGTGTATCCCACTTCCTCCACAAAGCCAAGATTAAAAACAGAGATGGCGTTGATAGGCAGGCTGAAAAAGTATCTAGACCTCATGGGAAACTGCTGTACACAAAACCTGCTGCCACAGAGATCAGTCCCCACGCAGACTGCCAAATATAAATTAGCCTTGAGCAAAGCTGGTTGAAAGTAATGTAGCAATAATTTTGACACCCCTGTGCTGTTCTTATCGCAGGAGAATAAATTTATGTGCTCTGCAGCACACTGATTATACATGTTCCCAGGACTTGGGGAAGGAAGATGCATGAAAAATATCTAGTTCCCAAACTAGAGATTAAAGTGATGTAAGAATTTTAAACCATTTTCATCTGGTTAAAACCTTAGCACTGGAAAAACATGACAGCTGTCAGGAGCCTTGGCATCCAAAGGTATCTGGGTAACGGTGGGGTCATTTTTAATAACCAGGTCAGTAGTATAGCCTTGAAACACAAGGTCATTTTCATCTCTCATATTGCAGGGGGTTTATTGATTCTAATTAAGCACAGTCTCCTACAGCAACAGTAGTTAATGCATTGTCTGGGTCAAAGGATTTCTAGAATTTATGCATGTGCTGCAAAAATTCAATCTTCCAAAAGCAGGCTGCAAAATAGAATTGTATTCGCGCACCTCCCATCCCATTTCATAGAGACATATGCTTTCGTCAGCATCTTACAAATTAAACTGAACATTTATCAAGTGGGATTATAATAAAAATTCAAATTAGAGAAAGCTGACACACAAACATTAGCAGTATGCTTTAAGGAGTTTTCATACCAAGCGTAAAATAAGCTGTGCTGGGAAATTAGTTGGTTTTTTGAGAAGTCACAGCTCGCGTCGTTCAACTTCCAACACTGGCCATAGTTAGATCCATTTCCTGGCCCAAACCTATGAGAATAAATCCTCACCCCCATCCCAATTCTGGCAGCACTAAAGAGATTGCTGAATCGCAAGATTAGCAGATCTGTCTATAAAATGTTCATACTTTAGCTGAGATGTATTATTTTTATAGAAATATTCCCATAGTTAGATATAACGGCAAAACAGATTTTTTTTTTTAACGGCCAGCTTACATGTAATACTCAATATACTCAATATACTTCTGGTCACAGATGTCATTATTACCAAATTACAATAACCGTCTCCTCTACATGCACTGTTGTTTTCATTGCTGCTGTAATGTATGTATTTATGTATGTATACTATTATATATTTAGAGAGAGAGAGAGAGAGAGAGAGAGAGAGAGAGAGAGAGAATGCTATGGGAGAAGGTTCATGCAGGTGATATCATGAGTTACTAGACCAGTGGTTTTCAACCTGTGGGTTCCCAGATGTTTTGGCCTTCAACTCCCAGAAATCCAAACAGCTGGTAAACTGGCTGGGATTTCTGGGAGTTGTAGGCCAAAACACCTGGGGACCCACAAGTTGAGAACCGCTGTACTAGACGAACCCTATTGAAACCAATTAGGGCAAAAGTATGATAGCTGGGACCCTACGCTAGTAGCTCGGACCCTACGTTGGTTGCGTAACACAGGTCTGAATTAAGGAAGGGAACACATGTGTGAGACATCGCCACAAGTGAGAGATACAGATGCGACAGAGTCCTGGCAAGATAGCTCACCAGAAAGGGAGGGGGGCAGAAGGGGGGGTACACAACAAACAGCCAAGCATAGAGCGTAAGGCTATTTCATATGCAAGCATTACATTACTTCACTTTTATCCTGTCCCACCAGAGTTAAATTACTTTAGTGGTATCCTGCCACAGCTGCGTCTCTCACTCGCTCTGCTGTCTCACGCACCTCTTCCCTTCCTTAATTCACAACCGCGTTACGCAACTAGCGTAGCGTTGGGTCCCAGCTATCATACAGTACTTTTGTCTGAATTAGTAGTCCTTTGGAAGCTGGGACATTAGCACACTGGGAGAAAATGTTTAACTTTTTCCCAAGCATAGACTGAACCTCCCTACCAAGCCTCTGCTTTGCCTCACAAGGAACCTAGAAGGATGCTATTAATTCTTAGTTATGGAATGCTAGAGGCCTCAATCTCCTCTCTTCAAAACCAAGTTAAAACATGGCTCTTTTCTGATTTAACCAGTCATTCCAACCTAGCCCATATATTAATTTTCTCAAACCAGTCCAGAGGACCCGGGTTCCATCCCTTAACCACCTGTCTGATGTTGAAGATGGTAAGAGCGGCAGTGATCTTCCTCCAGAAGCACACAGGACTCCAGTAATTGGGAAAGAAGACTTACTTACCCTCCAAAGATCACACACCATGTGACACTTAAAAAGGGATGACAAAAATGCCTTTATGGGATTACTTGTACCTTTAGCAAATGATCAGAGCAAACACTGGGGCAAATGCAGTAAAGAGAAACAGAAGGAGTCAAAACAACATGGTCTCCACAGGTGGCAGACAACACATTTGTCTTTTGTATAAACAAAGTTGCTGCTTCCTCACTTTTCTCTTAGACTGTCATTGAGAAGTTGTTTTTCATATGCTTCAAGGTTGGCCCCTTGATATGAAACTGGAGTCATACATGAATGACTGCATGGTCTACCCAAGGTACAAATGCTTTTGCAGTCACAACAACAATCAGATTTCCTCTAAAAGCCAGCTCATTTAGCAACATGTTCTTTTTTTGTTGTTGAAAGAGATAGTTGTGATCCTTTTCAATAGCCTTTATCCTTTTCAAATCTGAAATTCACTCATATCAAAACACATACTACTGGCCCTATTGGTTACTTTTCTTGTTAACCATGCACTTGTCAAGGGCATTGCTCTAGTCTACGATACCATAATAAGGGGACACAATTCAACAGCGGAAGGACAACAATATCATTTGTAGTTCTAAATTATTATCATTAATGACTGTTCTGTTGGGGAGAGAAGGACAGGAAAATACAGATCTCCTGCACCGAAATTTGCCAAGGATAGGAATATTTGTGAATAAAAGTTTGCAGCCCATAAAACTCTAGATTAGCATTTACTAGCTGTCCCTATAAGTCAGGAAAAGACAAGCACTTTTTATACTTTTAATGGTTCCATATATATTAATGTTCCCCTATGGTTATACAAGTGGCTATGCACAAAATTGGAAACAGTACATGTTCACAGGCATACACCCCCCACAGACCTTTCCTGTGTAAAACCCAAACAATCTGGAAAATACAGAAGCTGCTCCTTGCCAAATCATCTAGGGATAAGGAGCCAAAAATAAATCTGTCAGAATGTATTATCTCCTTTCACACTACACAACACATGGGCGTAACTGCATTGAAAGAAAGAGGCTTCCCTCTGCCCAATTTTGCATTCTGGAGCTCAAGACACCACAGTGGCTCTTCCTGGCTGCGTACTGTGACATTCCCTTCCTCCCTTGGCATTGGTTTTTCGGGGGGGGAGGGGGACATGCTATGTCTGTCTGCATATGCAGAAAGTCAGAGCTTAGAAGTAAGTAGTTATTTCCAACTTTACTCATCATTAATTCCTACTTCCAATTATAAAAATATCACACCTTAATACTACAAGAGTAACTTTGCATGACACAGCCTTGATTCTCCCCGCTCCCCCTTTGGCATTTTTTTCATGTTGAGTTTTGGCCTCACTAAGTAGAAGAATACCCTATGGTTCAAGTGTTGCGTAGGTTCACATTGGTGCCTTGTGCTTTCTGCCTTGTCCAATTTGTCTTGTGTTCAGGCAACGACCAATATGAAGAGAAGAACAATGGATTTAATTTTGTGACAGAACAGCAACATTCTGAAGGTTTTCTAAAACAGTGATGGTCATGCAATGGTTGAAGACCTGCTGCGATGATCAGAAGTCACTTCAAATCACCTTTCTGAACAAATTTGTGATATTTTGTGGCAGAGATTTCCAAACATTTCATGTTGGTGACATCCTTTTTACATATGCATCATTTTGTGACACAGTAATTCAAGTTTCTAACAAACTAGAGGTTAAACCAGCCTCTTATAAAAGATACAGAGGCATACATATGGATCAGGCTAAAAAATATCCTGATTTATAGCTGACAAAAAAACTTGTCTTTCCAGCATCTTGAGCTAAGCCTCCTTTTCCTCACGAGGATTTCATTTGATACTCCCCGGATTGTATTCTTTCAATGCAAACTAGAGCAGACTCATTGAATCATTTGCTGAAATGTAAGTCCATTTACTTAAATTCAGACTGTAAATCCCATTGCTTCAGTGGGTTTGCTTTGGCCCGGAATAGCAATTGGATTTAGGTTACTATTTCGATTCCTCTTTTCCATCAGCAGGGCCGGCCTTCCCCATTAAGCGACCTACGCGGTCGCGTAGGGCGACGTTCCCGGAGGGGGCGTGGCCACCTGGGAGGGGCGCCGCTCCGCCCCTCCGCTGTGTCGCCGCAGCCAGCCGGCGGCGGAGGAACGGGGGGAAGAGGGACTCACGGGGCGGGCTCGGCGCTCACGGACCCGAGGAGGAGCAGGAGGAGGGGGAGGCCATGAGGGCGGCCCCCACGGAGACGCAGCAGCAGCGGCAGCAGCAGCAGCAACAGCAGCAGCGCCACCGGAAGGGCCCGAAGCCAGAGGCGCATCTTCGTGGCGTCACTTCATCGCGCCTCTGCCGAGGAGGAAGGGGAGGAGGCCTCGCCGGCCGCGCGCTGTAAAACGCCCGGAAGGAGAGACGCCGGAGGGAGGGAGCCCTGCGGAGGCGCGGCGGCCTCTTCCTCCTTTCCTCCCTCCCTCCGGCGTCTCTTACAGCGCACGGCCGGCGAGGCCTTCCTCGCCTTCCTCCTCGGCAGAGGCGCGATGAAGTGACGTCACAAAGATGCGCCTCTGGTTTCGGGCCCTTCCAGTGGCGCTGCTGCTGCTGCCGCTGCATCTCCGTGGGAGCCGCCCTCGTGGCCTCCCCCCTCCTCCTGCTCCTCCTCGGGTCCGTGAGCGGCGTGAGTCCCCTCTTCCCGCCCCGTGAGTCCCCTCTTCCGCCCCCCCGTTCCTCCGTGCCGGCGCTCGGGTGTGTGTGCATCTTGCGGCGCAGCCGGGCGCCGGGGGCCCTGCGAAAATAAAGTTCGCTTACTCCCCCCGGAGAGCTCGGGCCGCCCCTGTCCATCAGCAAGAAAGAGGATGCAAGAAACAAGAGCAAGAAGCTTTTGTATGGGTTAAAGAAGGCACCCAAAAGAGCTGTCAGTTTTACTTCTTCGAAAACAAATGTAAAACTAACCAGAAAATAAAGTATAATTAAGGAGAGGGGAAGCGATGGCATAGATTCCTAGGTCTGAACACTCGATTTTCAGCAAGTATTAAGGGCTATTGATTTTATTTAATTAAAGCTAATTAACTGTAAGTGATCGTGACTCTCAAAGATGTTAATTGCATCTTAAAAGCCATTAATTTCTGCAATATAAATGAAAGCAGTCTTTGTACTAAGAGAATGATTCTTTCCACAATCACAAAGGCATTAATAGGAAGACAAAAGAAGAACAGAAATTCAATTCCGGAAGTCATCTTTACTTTAATAATTTCCTTTTTGACTTTTCCTGCTCTGGCTTTTTTCAAATTCACTTCTGTTTTCAGAATTAAACATATTCCCCTTGTCCCTAAAGCCATTATATAAATCCCTCCTCTCGCATTCGGTGCTCGCTTACTGCCACTTAGATACAAGCCACAATTCCTCGAGAACATAAGATCAGCACGAGTTTAAATTCTATATTCAGAGAGGGGATATGCAGACAAAATGTGCTTTTCTTTCAATATACCTGTCCTGATTACCGTATTTTCCGGGGTATAAGATGACTGGGCATATAAGACGACCCCCAACTTTCCCAACGCACACCAAATAAAATGTTTAAAAGCATCAGATTTGATTTCAATATGGTAATTTTCCTAATACTGTACCTCCTTCTCTGCCTCTCAGATCTCGCACATGCACACCTGCACCGCTTCACTCCAGTCTTCAGGAGCGAGATCTGAGGGCGGAGGAGGAGGTATGATAATAGGATACAAGGGTGGGACAGACAGGTAAAAGAGGTGTGTTTTTATGGGCCCTGAGCCACTCTAGCTCTTTTTTCCATACCCCAGGCACCCCGAACGACTGCAGCTTGCTCTGCCCTTCACTTACACCTTCTCGGTGAGGCGCCCCTGAATGGATTTATTTATTTATTTCCGGCATTTTACCCCGCTCTTCTCAACCCCTGGGGGGGGGGGGCTCAGAGCGGCTTCCAAAAAGGCACAATTTGATGCCAACACAGTAAAACACAGTAAAAAAAACCCCCAAAACATTACACATTAAAATACATTAATACTTGTACAGCGTTGCCCTTAATGCTTTCATACAGTCGCTGCTTACTGCAGGAACATGGCCACTGCCATTTGGGGGGGGGGGGCACCATATGCGGCAACCACAGATTCTCCCATTCAACTTGGAAGTTTCAGCACCCGCTCTATAAGGCAACTCCCGGTGTATGTTGACTTCCGCATAAAAGACAACCCCTGGCTTTTGAGAATATTTTCTTGGGTTAAAAAGCCACTTATGCATCCACTGCCAAGACACTACACTTGGAGGGCCATCATACTCAGACAATAATTATTTAAGTTCCTTTCTTCTTGTAACGGATTGATGTAGTTTTTTTTCTATAGGATGGAGAGGCAAAATGTTTTGCCCTGGGAATGGGGCAGTCATACCATTGATGTTCTGTTTGATACAGCATCGACAGAACAAACCACAAGACTCCCTTGCCAGTGCCTGATGACTAGTTTGGCGCAATCTGTAAGTGGGCTGTGGCAATGAGGTGGCACACCTCCAGTTTGTTCTGTAGTGGTTCATTCTCATGCATGGGCAGCACCAAGCACAGCCTGACTGGTGGGTTGTGCTTGTTTCTGCCATAGGTTGCAACATTACATCATGGGATGCCAGGTGCCTTCCTATTGTTTAACTGCCATTTTTGTACTTTTTGAGTGTGCCTCCTTTTTCAGTCAATAAAGTGAATAATTACCAACCAGAGAACCAACCCCTAACACCCTGGAGCACTTGGGAAGTAATACAAAACAATAAATTACATTGTGGATTTTAAAAAAGAACATGCTGGAAAAACTTTTGTTCAAATATGAATGAATAAAAGAACAAAAACACATCCCTTATTACCTAGTCAAAACTGTCTTCTTTTTAAGTGATTGTTATTTATCCAAAATGATATACAAGTTACACAAAAACAGATATCAATCCACAAAGTCTGCTTCAAAAAGGATTGTCATCTGAACTCAGGTGTGGATGTCTATGCACGTATATTTCATAGGCACACTTGAGTGCGCACTCACATTGCTTCATGTTGTGGCAAATCTTTGAAAGAGCAAGTCTTACCTTTTCAAGAGATAAAAACAATCTTAAAATATAAAACCCAGCAAAATTCATTGTAGCATTTTCTGCATAAAATAAATCTGTCATTTCACTGCTTGCTTGCCTGGAAAGATGTTTTTCAACCAATGTTCTTCACTGTGCATTTATAATAAAGAACCCTATTAATAGTTTGAAAATGCATCTTACTTTCCATTCATTGTACAAATCAATTTGAGTCTTACGAACCGTCTCAAGTTGAATACATTATGAATTGATTGAGCAACCAATCCACTTTTTGGTTTCATATATAAATAGGACACACAGCAATTACAGAACAATGCTATTGAGAAATGTTATTAATTTAGCAGTGTCTGGTTATGCATGGCGTTCAGGAATTGACAACAAGCCTGCTGCCTTCAGTCTTCCAGGTTTGGTGCAGAGTGCAGATTGGTTTCCTGCTGAAATGCTGTGCAAGCACACAGGCCTTTTACTTTCCTTTGGGAACTTCAGTCTCTCACATGAATGATAACCAGCAAGAGACAATCCAAAACCCAAACCGATTCCAGCCTGATGTATGGTCAAGGAGTTCAAAGCACACTGCATTGCAAATTTTATATGTTCCAATTGTTATGTAAGGGACAGTCCCAATTCATCCTCTATCTCATATCAGTTTTTCATCTGCTTTTAAAATATCTAACTTCTCCATTTATTCGCAGCTTACTTCAATTATTGCACGCTGACTTAATGTTCAAACTTAGTTTGCAATCAATTGACTCTATAGGAGGGAGGGAAGAGGAAATGATAGATTTTCCCTCTTTCCAGATTCAGGCAAAAGCAAACTTTTGAAGTCTTTCCTAGACCCATTCCACACACTTGAATAAAATCCCACATGATCTGCTTTGAACTGGAATGTATGACAGTGTGGACTCAGATATTCTGGGTATTATGGCTGTGTAGAAGGGCCCCCAGTTTCTGCCATCCTGACCACACTCTGATGTTGGTGTAAACCAACAAGGTCAACACTAACAGCTTCAGAGACCAGTTTTAACACAACATATTCTGAACTACTTACAGATAACGTTAACCATGTTTTGCCACTTGAATTGAATAAAGCATAAACTTCTTGATTCCAGTTGAAGAAGCAACTGGAAGAAAGATACAAAGTAGTGCGAATACCTGGGGGAAGATCACTACTTACCAAGCAAGAGTTTACCATGATGACTAGATGACATCACAGGGACTTAGGACCCATCTACACTGCTATATAATGTAGTTTGAAACTGCATTATATGTTCAGCGTAGACTCATATAATACAATTCAGCTGCATTGAACTACATTATATGGGTCTACACTGATCATATAAAACAGTTTCAAACTACATTATATGGCAGTGTAGATGGGACCTTAATCTGCTTGGAAGAAATGATATTCCTAGGACAACTTGCCTGGAATTAACTATGTAGCCCACGTACATGAATATCTGCATTTATTTGCTTTTGAATATCACTTGTTAGCTTCTGCCGAGACTGGAAAGGTTAATCAATTTAGCTAGCAAACGACATATACTGAACAATATTGTTTTCTTCCTGCTGTCCAAATTGTTACCTATGTAAAGTTCACAGAGGATTTGCAAGGGACAGATTTCATTCCAATAAGAAATTCCTTTGGCACTGAATCAAATACAAATTACCAGTGTCTGATCAGCTGTCACCAAGCTGCAAGTTTGAACACTTCTTGCTTCCCAACCTGATCTCTGCAAGTCGAAACATCATTTGTCTTTGAGGCCTAGTTTTACTCCACAGGTCACAACACTTTACAGTTTTAAAGGCTGCACGGTCACATATTCAGCCTATGTGCATTCATTTTTTTCTTTAAGGCATTTCTCACCACATTCAGTCAAGTCTCATCATGTCCAGAGCAGCCTCTCCTCACAAAATGGAATGGAAACTGGATGTTCCACAATGCCCTCCGTGCCGTACTGCAATCCAAAGCATTTAACCCACCGATGTCTGTCAGCTCTCATGTATGTCAGAAATCCAAATCAGAAATACCTCACCCATTTGTCAAAAAGTGAATGCAAGACATCTATGTCCATGTCCAAAGCCTCTTCAAATCTAAATGCTATTACTGCTCCTAAATGAAAATGACAATGCGGGCAAAAACATTTCACAAAGTTTTCTTCATACATACTAATACAATCATAACTCAACCTAGATGTTCCTAGAGGGAATGCATTTAGCCATAGTAACATATGAGTTCTGAAGAACATTATCAGATCATCCAAAAGATCACAGTCTCTGCATTTTGATATCTTCTGGAAAGGACCTTCACTCTGTCCCATCACCTTCATTGGTATCTCTGGTGAGAATATAAGAGACTGCTTTATCAGTAAGAACCCTTTTCTTAGAGATCCAAAACTGGTGTCCTCCCTGGTATCCTTCCTATAACCAGGTGAATACTTTTTTTCCCCATCAGGACTTTGAGTGCTAGTTTACAAGGAAAAAGGCCCTCCACACTATAGTGTTGCTTTTTGGGGGGGGGGGGGTTTAAACCCCACTATGTTTTAAACTGCTTTTAATGCTGTTGCCAGATTACTTCGCCATATCTGGTTTAATTTCTGTAAATTGCTTTGTGTCCTGGACTGGGAAGAAGATGGATGTAAACCAAACATTATCTTCATCCTTGTGTTAAATGCAAGACCCACAGACTGAATCCAGCCCAGATGTCATTTTATGGAGTCCTGCAGATGCTGGATTACAACTCCTGTGGTCCTCATCTTTAGACATCATGACTAGATCTGATGGGAGTTGTGATATATGGAAGGCTGCAGTTTTTAATGTGTAGTCAGGATATTGGGGTCTGAATGTAGATACAGTGATCCCTCACTTATCGCAGGTGTTACGTTCCAGGACCACCCACAAAAAGGGAAAATCTGCAAAGTAGGGACACTATATATATATATCACATTCTAAGGGTGAGGCAGAAGCAAGGAGATAATTTAAGGGCACCACATACTTCTTCTTCTTCTTTGCTAGCTATAAGGAAGGGGCTATAAGGCCATGATTTACATACTGCTTTGTATCTCCTCTCTTTTTTTTATGATGGGCTGCCTCTCTCCCGAGGGGGGAGGGTGAAACCCCCTTCCACACTCCATCATTACCAGGAGGCAAAAACCCACAAAACAGCGAGTCCGTGAAAAGTGAACCGTGAAGTAGCGAGGGAGCACTGTACTTCCTTTAACCTTTCCCTAACCTCAGAGCCACAAGTGCTGTTGGGTTGCAATTCCCATTATCTCCAGTCCGCCTGGCAGATCAAACATGATGGGAGTTGACATTCAATAACATTTGGGGACCCAAAATGAATACAATTAAAGAGCAATAACCACAATGTAAAAAAATAGTTGGCCCTCTATATCCACCAATTCTCTGTCTATGGATTAAATGGCCCTTTGCAGGCAACCATAAGGCTGATTTGGCCCTGGATGTAAGTGAGTTTGACACCACTACCAACCATTTTGCATCAATTTGAACGAGCTTACAAACAAAATTGTCTCTCTTTAAGTGTACCATAAAATTATCATAAACATGTTTAAATGTTCAATTGGGGAGAATACCAAGGATCTAGGGAATAATTTATTCTGCAATACTGGGCTAGCCAGAACTGTGGTCTGATTCTGTATAAGCCAGTTTCTGTGTTTCTATGAATACACCAGTGTTGGGCATCACAACAAAATGTTAAGATATAACGGTGTACTTCATTAGCCAACACCAATGGAATAAGGATTTTCTTTTCCTCCCTATACCTCTCTGCATCCTTCAGGGACCAAACTCGTTTCCAGAATGTTTCACAGTTTTGAGAAACATACTTACAGAGGGCAGAAAACTCTATAACAATGGTTCTCAACCTGTGGGTCCCCAGGTGTTTTGGCCTACAATTCCCAGAAAGCCCAGTAAGTTTTCCATCTGTTAGGATTTCTGGGAGTTGAAAGCCAAAACATCTGGGGACCCACAGGTTGAGAACCACTGCTCTATAACATGTTAAAGACCAGCATGTTCATTAGGGTACAAGCTTTACTGGATTACATATGGATGGAATATCAAATGGAATAATAAAATGTAGTCCATTCATTAATTCATTGGAGAATCGTTGCTAGTTCTGGAAACATTTATTGGAGGCCTCACTTTCAGCAATAGGCAATGCAACACCAGAAGGAGAAGAGGCAATCCAACTGCTGGCATGCAATCCTGGATGTTATTGCCTAGAATCCTTTCACACACATTGCTTCTCCCAGCCTGCAATCAAGATTTAAAGATATCTAGATTACTGCCAAGGGAGCATCAATTAAAAAAGAACCCAGAAGGGGGTTACTTTTTTTGGAAGGACAGCCGGATGTTCACCATACATAATTAACAACATAGTCATCCATTTTATTTCCCAGTGATGAAAAAGTATATACAAATGTATTTGAAAAGAGACAATTACAGAATGCAAAGAACTCTAATATTCATATCTGCAACTGATTTGAGTGAGCAAGCAGAATTTCTTAAACCAGAAAGTGAGGGCTAGGTCAAGACATGGTTCTATTCAACAACCGCATGTAAAGAATCCATAAAAGTATTTCCCCCTCTATGATCAAAGAATCCAATTGAATACTCAATGGTTGTGAAGCAGCAATGAGAAAAGACGGTTCACCAGATGTTGTTGGATTGTAGCTCCCATTAACCCTAGCCAACATAGCTAATAGTGAGACATTCTAGTAACTGCAGCCTATAACATTTGAGGAGGGCACATTTTGCCCATCTCTGTGTGTGTGTGTGTGTGTGTGTGTGTAAATTGCAGTTCTACAATTGCAAGTGACAACCAATAGACAAATCAAGGAACCTTAATAGTTCTAGGGATAAATTAAAATAAAACGACATGGAGATTGACCTATTTCTGGCTCAGAAAATTAAACTCTGGGTTCCTTAATAGCAACTTTTTTTGACCAGGGACCACTTTCAGCAGGGACCACTCTACAACATTAGTACCAAAAGGGTTACGAATCGGTTTTTGGTCAACTTTAGAGTCAGTTTGGTTACTTACTGATTCAAAAATATTGCATTGGATAGACTACATCAGCTCTAGTTTCTGATATAGAACATATGCCATCCAGTAGTTGCCATCTGCTTGCCCACAAAAAACTATATTTAGTAATCTAGAGCTGATGTGGTAGTAGTAAACTTTAGCAGGTCGCCGGCCTCTCCCCTCCTGACATCCCCATTGCCTCGGCACTATAAGAGGGTTTCATGAGACCAGTCACTTTCATTGCTGCGTGGCTTTGAGGCAAAGGTGTAGTAATAGTGAGGTTATGGACCATATTTTCGTTCTCGCAGACCACTGGTGGTCCACGGAATCCGGTTGGGAATCACTGCTTAATAGGGTGCCCTCAAAACAGGAAAGTTTCTAAGAATCCACAAGTCCTTTCCAAACTTTCATCTTTCCCCCATCATAACAATCAGGTAGTTCCTAAAATATCCCCCCCACACCTCTATTTAGGTACTTGATAGTTTGGAGTGTGCAAGGCAGCAATGTTGGGGAGAATGGAGCATTAGGGCTGAAAGGTAACTAGTGACAGGAAGTTGGACGTCTTTGCCAGCACTATAGCTATCCTCTGCCCAAGCACTATTGTTTTACAGCAGGTTTTAAAATATGGACAGTCAATGTAGACATGACAAGGTTCATTCTTTACCAATGCTTGTCCAGCCCTACACTTCATGCGTCACCTTTCTAATATCTGAAGAGGGTAATAAGAAAGATAAATGTTTGATTCATCTTCTCTGTCGGAAGTTTGACAGGGAAACCACATAGGCCCCAAATGGTCTGCAGGATGGACATACGAAACCCATGCTAAGACTAGTTAACTATGACTCATTCTGAAATAGTATTTATTTACTACTCACCTAAACCACTGCAGACATTTACCAGAAAGGGATATCTTCCTAGATAAGATAGACACGCACTACAGAGAAAAGTCAAAGAATGCAAAATTTTACAGCCGTTGCTTTGAAACACTATATTTGGAAGCAACCAGCAGCAGCCACAATACTGTCAAGCCTGTTATAAAATGCCTGAAGACCTTGCACTTATATGAATTTTTAATTTGAGCTTTCCTATCTCTGCTTGTGTAGGGATTATAGATTTTTCAAAACTGGTGTTAACCTTGTGGGGTTATAGCTGAGGGGTTTATTTTGTACCTATTCCTGAGGGAGAAAGACAATGAAAACCCTCCACCTTTCATTTCAGCACTATTTCCCAGAAGAGAAGACTAATGCACAACGAATTGTATCACAAGTGTCTCTCTTTCTCTCTCTCTCTTTATGGCTTTCTGCTCTCCAACACACTAATGTATTTAAATGACAGCAGGGAAAAAGCAATTTGACCTGAGCAATTAGGCTCATTTCTTTTATGAAATTTATAATGAAATGGGTGGAATTTCCTTTTCAATACAATTGCCTATTCTAGTAATTGGCAAGGTAAATTGAACTGAAATAGCGAACGTCTATGACAAAAGGCCCCTGTAAAAGAGGATACTCTTAAGAGTATAGATGTCTCCAGAGGTTTATCACTTAAAGATTCATAGTGCCAAGATAGTTCTTACGCATTCAAACATAACACTCCAGGACATTTTTATAGTAACTGGGAAACAACGCATCCTCAATTCCACAATGTATAAGCAAGTTTTAAGTGTACTTTATTTAAAAAATTGTGCCTGTCTCACTATGGGAACGAAGCTTGTATCATATCATCATTAGTCATAAATATTTACATTTGTAAAGACTTCAGTTTATCAAAGCTATGCTTTCCTTAAAGAATAAACTAACAGTATTGTGGCTGCTGGGAGTCCATTTGCATGGCTTGCAGTCTGGAAACAATTATGCTAAAGCAAATACTGCTGGTCTTTGATCCTTATATGTACTGCAAGATTGCTTAGGAAAAGAGTGGTAAAAATAAGGGGGAAATGAAGGCTAAAAATAGTTCAATTGAGAGGTTTCTGCCTTCTTACATCAAGCATCCAAATGTAAAAGCGATCCATTTTCTAAAGTGTTTAAGAGCATCATACCTGTTTAGATGAATAATATCAAAGCCTGCCTAATCAGTAGATCCTTTGAAGAGCACAGAAAACAAATGCTTTTGTAAAAATAGACCGTTTAAACTATGTTGTTGTTTATTTGTGCAGTCGCTTCCGACACTTCGTGACCTCATGGACCAGCCCACGCCAGAGCTCCCTGCCGGCCGTCACCTCCCCCAGCTCCTTCAGAGTCAAGCTAGTCAAGGCATCCATCCATCTTGCCCTTGGTTGCCCCCTCTTCCCTTTTCCTTCCACTTTTCCCAGCATCATTGTCTTCCCTAAGCTTTCCTGTCTTCTCATTATGTGGCCAAAGTAATTCATCTTTGTCTCTATTATCCTTCCTTCCAATGAGCAGTCGGGCATTATGTCCTGAAGTATGGACTGGTTGGATCTTCTTGTGGTCCAAGACACTTTCAGTATTTTCCTCCAACACCACAGTTTAAAAGCATCTATCTTGCTTCGCTCAGCCTTCCTTATGGTCCAGTTCTCACATCCGTAGGTTAATGCCATTGCTTTAACTATGTGGATCTTTGTTGCCAGTGTGATGTCTCTACTCTTCACTATTTTATCGAGATTGGACATTGCTCTCCTTCCAAGAAGTAAACGTCTTCTGATTTCCTGGCTGCAGTCTGCGTCTGCCGTAATCTTTGCATACAAAGATTAATACAAAGATTAATACAAAAATACAAAGTCTGTCACTGCCTCCACATTTTCTCCCTCCATTTGTCAGAATCTTGGTTTTTTGATGTTTAACTGCAGCCCAGCTTTTGCACTTTCTTCTTTCACTCTAGTTAGACGGCTCCTCAGCTCCTCCTCACTTTCGGCTATATTTATTTATTTATTTATTTATTGTTTTGATTTCTAGACCGCTCCTTCTCGAAGCTCGGGACGGTTTACAACAATATGTTCTGCATACAAGTTGAATAGGTTGGGTGAGAGTATACAACCCTGTCCTACACATTTCCCAATCTTGAACCAATCTATTGTTCTATGGTCAGTTCTTACTTATAGTTCTTATAGCTGAAACTATATTCGCAAATTAAAGGCACCACATTTCAAAACTGAAGAAGCCATGGTTTCCACATGCCAGAATAATTTTCTACCAAGATCTGGTGTTTCTTCGGACTCAAAGAAATTGCATAATGGCAAGTATACAGAAAAGCTCTGAATCTGCAGGAAAAATAAGGGCAGCAGGAACAGGCAAGCAGAACAATGTGGACTGTTGTGATTGTATTTTCCTTTCTGCAAGCTTTCCATAGACATTTGAGTGACCACAGTGAGCCCTGGTTTAGCTTGGCCTTTGGTCTCACATTGATTCACAGTACAGTTTTTTTTAAAATTCCCCTTGATGTGTACCTATATGAGGCATTGGACTAGCTCCAAGACATTACACAAATGGAAGCTTGGCTCTGGAACAAACAAGCAAGGATTGAAATAGCTAACAGAATATGACGTACATGGTTCAGGAAAGGCTGGTGGTCAAGTTCCAAAGCAAGTAAACAAAAAGGGCAACATGTGTTGCTGCATTGTGGGGTGGGGTGATGCAAGGTCAAGCAGGGTTTAGCCAGGATGTCTGTACACTTACTTAGCAAGGCAAGGGGATTCAGACTGATGGACTGCCTTCGATGTAAAGGATTTGATATGTCCCAACTACCAGCCTGAATGCCCTAAAGGCATCAGTTGCTGTCCGCTCTTGGAATCTAAACAAGGTCAGGCTTGGTTAGTACTTAGATTAGGTATGCCAAGAAATATCAAGTACTGTAGGTTGTGTTTTAGAGGACGACTGTGGCAAATCACCTTTATTGTTTGCCTAAGACACACCTTTACAATTCATGGGGCTGCCAGGTAACTTGAGGGCGCATAGGCATGTTCCAACAAATATGAGAAGTCAATTGACCGGATTCAAGCTGATGTATTGGCTGATTGACTCCTCAAGTCAGCTGCCTGGATCTCTTGCTTTCAGCTACAGATCTTATCTGACTTGTAAAGGACCTGATTCACAACTGGTTGGAGAATACTAAAGTTTTGATATCTCCTCTCAGTGTTTTAAAGCGGTAATTTTCAGGCTATCTGATGTGAAGTAACGTTTTTCCCCCTCACTGCCAGGGATCAGCACCAAATTTGTGTCCACTAGCTATCGCTGCTTCTTTCTTTCTTGGAAACTTTATAGAAACTGGCAGGGACTATCACTGGTCTAAGTATCATTGTGTAGCACTGCTCTACAGAACAGTTTGATCACAAAAGCCTCAAGAATGTTGTTGGTAAAGCAGTTTCCTAAGAATAAAGTGTGACAATCAACTCTTATGAATTATAGTAGCACAAATGTTGTTCATGTCGAAGTAGTCAAATCTTCTCTCTGGGAGAGAAAGCAAAGCAATCTTCATCTACTTCTGATGATGATCATACCCTTCTAAACTGGGACAAGGGAAGGATTGTGCTGATAGCACATTTTCCCACTCTGGGCCCTTCCACACAGTCATATGACCCAGAATATCAAGGCAGAAAATCCCACAATATCTGCTTTGAACTGGGTTATCTGAGTCCACACTGCCATATATTCCAGTTCAAAGCAGAAAATGTAGGATTTTATTCAGCTGTGTGGAAGGGGCCTCAAACTGAAATTTTCTTTTCCTGCCTTATACAGTAAGCCCTTGGTATCCAGTGGGATTTGGTTCCAGGAGCCACCACCCACCCCCATGAATACCAAAATCCATGATATGAAATGACATAGTAAATGGTATGCCTTATGTAAAATGGCAACACCAAGGCTTGCTTCTAGGATTTTTCGTTGGGGGGGGGTTGCACCATGAATCATGGAATCCATGGATGCGTAATCCGTAGATGCACAAAGTCAATTGTACAAACATTTTATCCAACCCAATGCCCCTCCCCCCCCAAAAAATCCCTAGAAGATACTAAAAATAGTAAATACTTTGTTCCATTGTTTAACTCAATATTTCTGCATTTTTCTGGCCTAGCTGATACTAGATTCATTCTAGCATTACTTCCCTATGTAAGCTAATTATTTGTTTGACCTTTTTATGAAAAGCTTTAAGCAGTGTCAGGGTTGTAAAAGAGTAAGAAGCTTTTGATTCTGCATTGTATGTATCAATAAAAAGTTACATGGATGAGTAATTATCGGCCAGCACAATCCTACTATGCCTGTACATAAATACCTGAACTATTTGAGATGAGTGAAACTCAAACTGACATTGTAACTTTAATCTCACACATTTCAAAAGGCCTGATCAGGCATTTCGCTTTGGAAGATAAATATCATGCACTGATTCTAGGAGCAAAACAAGGCAAAACCCATCATGCACTTGATTTGGTATGGATTTTCACAATGCTTGCAACTTGAGCCCAAACTTAAAGAGAAGTTAGGATCATGGAGCATGAAAAATGAGGGCATTAAAGGGATGTTGGTGAATTCAAAACAGATGTGAGGATGACCTCCCCAGCAGCCTAATCTTTCTGGAAAACTGAAAAAGATTATGATTTTTATAGCAAATAGATCAATTTTAAGTTGTAAATGTTAATCTGCTTTCATCAGTGGATTTTACTTGCATTTAAACTCTGTGTATCTTGTTTTATGTCTTTTAATAGTGTTTTATCTCTTGTTTTATAGATATTGTATAATAAATTCATCACCATCATTATTATTTGATATACAACAAGATTAGTACACAGCAAACAAGATCACTATGCTGGCTTTTGTATTTGATCACAGGTTGTGATCAAATACAAGTGTGCGATGTATTGGTGAAAAATGCGTACAGATCCAAGTAGGGTGGCCTTTTGCAGCTGACAGACGGTAGGCCTAATTTTGTCAGCACCAATAGTTCTTAAGTGTAGGCCAAGGGCACTGCACCCAGTGTGCCAATCATTACTGGAACTTTACTGGCTTGTGCCAGAGTCTTTGCAGTTCTAACTTTAAATCCTCGTATTGTGTAAGCTTTTCCAGTTGCTTCTCAACAATTCTGCTGTCACTTGAGATTGCAACATCAACGATCCATGCTTTGTTGTATTATTATCATTAATAATTACTAATAATTAGTAATAATTACTATTACTATTATTATGTTCATATACGATTATGCACTGCAATGCTATCTTGTACTCAGAATCACATTGTGAACATCAACATCCAATATAAAATGAAAAGGTTGCTCACAACAGTTCCCAAGTTCTCCAGTACATAGCAAGATAAGACCATTCTATGTCCACAAGTCTTTGTGAGCAAAGAACAAAAGGATATTCTACAAGACCCAAACACCCAGAGTCAGACAAAACATGTTCAGTTGAGATAGAACATTTATTCTTAGGAGCTATCAGCCCTGCTTGCTTGCAAAAAAGGATAATGCTAACAAGATTAATCAGAAAGCATTTCAACAACAAAACCACTAAGTATATAATATTTGTTTTCAATAGGAGTAATGAAATAAACATGACTAGGCAACAAACATAACAAGAAAACCACTGTATATAAAGTTTTAGCATATCCTTTAAAATCTGTATGAAAACAAAACCAACTGATGTGAGGAACTTAATTTAACTATATTTAAAAGCCTGCAAATTAGAAAAACACCATCTGTAACAGGAGGTGAATGGAGGACACACATTTTAAACAATTGGATCTATTATCTATTAGAACAGTAGGTTAGAATCATGTGATTTCAAGCTTTATAATGCTAGCTGAAATAATTGCGGAGTGGAAAATTATAAAGGCACTGTTATAATAGCATGCCTATTTCAACAAGGTATCAGTCTAAATTACTATAATAGCCTTTCTAGTTGAACTTACTCCCAATGAAAAACTTTCCCACATTTGATGACAGATGTTGGAAAGGATTTAACTGGGTTTTTGCTTTCCTTTCTCTTTCATGGAGCGATTAGCAACGACTTTATTCACAAGTAAATCCGCAAACCTTGTGTTATGCATGTCCCTCCCCCTCACACTTCAGCTCTCTGTCTAACATCCTGTCTAAGACCATGTGAGCATTCAAACCAACAAACTGTAGTATATGTTACTTCTACAAACCGGAACTGGAACCACAACCAAACCATGATTTCTGGTTTGGAAGGAAAGAACAAACCAGTTTACTACAGTAGAGTCTTGCTTATCCAACCTTTGCTCATCCAACATTCTATATTATCCAACGCAATCTGCCTCCCGCCCGGATCCACAACTGTTTCAATACATTATGATGTTTTGGTGCTAAATTCATAAATACAGTAATTACTACAGAACATTATAATAGGCTTTTCCATATTCCCTCCTTATTATCCAACATTTTCGCTTATCCAACGTTCTGCCAGCCCGTTTATATTGGATAAGCGAGACTCTACTGTATTTGGTTGTTCAGGCAAATAATGGTTTGTGCTAAAAGCTTTCAAAGGGGGAATCTGAGGATACAAGAGTAACAAGGGAAATGCAAACCCATGGCTCACTCAAGCAATAACAGGCTACATGTATTATTAACTGAGAAGCTAGCTACTACATTGCTTTCCCAGATCAGATAGGAAATTGTCAGTTTTAATTAGGCACTGACCAGAAACTGTTCTAATATTATGATAAATGCAAATCAAAATCATCCATTAGAAGAATACATATTCCTTCAACTATGAAAGAAAAACATGCATTGTATTATATGGATTCCATTTGGGATATACACGATTAAACACCCTTCCAAATGACAAAAGATTAGCCCCCTCCCTCCTGACATTTCGGAGGAAGGTCAAGACCTGGCTATTTGACCAGGCATTTGCAAATGAAGTATGATTATCAAATAGAGACCTAAGGAACGACGACGATGCAACTGGAAATCGACTTAATAATGAGACACTGATATTGTGTTTTTAACGTTAAATGTTAAATTGTATATGTTGAAATTGTATTGATAACTGTTGATTTGTTTGTCTTGAGCAGTTCCTGCTATTTGTACACCGCATCGAGTCGCCTTCGGGCTGAGAGAGGCGGTCTAGAAGCAAAGTAAATTAAATTAAATTAAATTAAACCCATGTAACGTTTTGGAACCCCATAAATTAGACTACTGTAATGCGTGACACGTAGGGGTGACTTCAGAGTATTCAGAAACTGCAACCCAGGCAGAATATTGTTAAGATCGCTAAATGGGACTATCCAATTTCAACTGAAGTGGCAAAGTGACCTCTAATCTTGTTTCTATCTGAATTCACAACGCTCGTCATGTCATCTTAGAACTGAATGTAGATTAAAAATCTTCAGTTGAAGATCTCTAATGGGGGTGTCACCACCAACTGAAATGATGCAGGCAAACTGTCTTCTCTGCAGTGGCATGGAAGGCAAATCCATTTTTATTTTTCCAAGTATTCAGAATTGTGGTTTTCTTTTGGTAAATCATTCTTCTAATTTGATTGAACTGTAACACAAAAATACAGCTCTCACTACAGTTACCAATACCACTAATAACAGTAAGGATAGGTGTGGAACTTATGAAAATTTTTCAAAATTATATTCATTTGTTACCATCTTAAGCAACATTTTTGATTTTTCCCATATTTATCTCATATTTATTATATTATTATTTGTTTATTTATTTATTTCATTTCATTTCATTTCTATTCCGCCCTTCTCACCCCACAGGGGACTCAGGGCGAATTACAATGTACACATTACATTTAGACACACAAACACAAGACAGACAGAGGCAATTTAACATCTGGCCACCAGGGGGAGCTGTCGCACTCCTTCATTCCTCAGCATGTTTCCTGGAGATCTTTTTATGGCCTCGTAAATCAGTTAAATTTAGCCTCCCCACAAAGTGGTACCTTAATTTCCTACTTGTCAGATGCAACTGTCTTTCGGGTTGCAAAGGTCAACAACAGGCTACACAATAGGTCGAGAGCCACCTATATCCAGGCAGGCCTCAAACTCATGACCTTCTGGTCAGTAGAGATCTTATGCAGCTGACACCTAGCCAGCTGCGCCACATTCCCGGTGTTTATATCCAAAAGCTCTAGAAAATCTATAACCCTTTCCCCACCCCATCTCCATGAAGTCATACGTTGTATGAAAACCTGTTCCACAGAGTATTCTAGCCCTTTAAAGCATGTTTCATGAAGTGAATAAAGGAAAAGAGGCATAACCCATTTCCCAATTGCACAGGTGGAAAGAGCTTCCAGCAGCAGTATTAAGGCCTTTTGATCCTCTCTGGGGTTTCCACACAACCACCTGGTACATAAAAGATCTGAGAGAGTAAACAACCATTACGGATTGATCAAAACACAAATGCAGGGAATACAGAAAATCTAATATGGCTACAGAAGAAATTGTATACATGTATTTAACTACCTTTGAAGTCAACAGGGATCACTTCAAAGGAAATGGCTTTAGCCTCCTTTGCAATATACAGTATTACTTCTGAGTGTGTAACTGGTAGCATACTGTCTGTATGTTCCCACTTGTATGATCACAAATAGTGGAACAAGGGGACACACTATCTGTTTCACACATCATGCCCTTTTTGACACAACTGTCCCTTGTGCCATATTTATATTTTAACTTAAGAAAAACCTAGCAAAACAGGTTAAACTAAGACCTACCCAAGAAATTCCATGATCAAGACAGGATTTTACTCTAGGCTCCCCTGGTCCAAATCTGGCACCCCAGCCAGAATACCATGCACTAGGTGTCATATGTGAAATGAATCAGATCCGTAATATTTACTATATGAAAAAATACTTATTTGGTGAAATGATGGCGGTAGAAAACAAAGTAGTATTATCTTACCTCTATAAATTATGGTAAATAGATATTTCTGCTTAAAATCCAACCGTAGGACAACTATTTGGCTCAAATATGATCACTTCTAATTTTCAGAACTTCAAAAAAGTTTTGTTTTCATTTGGTTTTGGGCTGGGCTGGGAGAACATTTAACAGAATCTCCATCAGCATGCCCAACAGCTACAGTAGCTGATAGTTTCTATACGATGTATTCTTCCCCCTCCAGAAGCTTTGAAAACTTAAACAGTACAGGAAGGACTGTATGCAATAAGAAGACCACCTTTTCTAAAAATATCTAGCTCCTCCAGTGTGAATCTATGGTCAATGTCTGCTGGAAGATGATCATCAAATAGCACTGCAGGGCTTACAGAGGCCCAGAGAAGTGTTTCCTCTTAGAATTATAGGTCCCCTATCATCACCTTCCCACACAGAACATATTAATCCAACCCACAAATAACATGGAAAGTATGCAAAAAATAAACCCTTGAATCTTTAAAAAAAATGGTTGAAAACAGCTTACAGCTTCAGCAATCATGACAGGGCATTTCTGTATCTCGAAATGTGTCCCTCAACATATAAGATTCTACTGATTGTTGTACTGATCATAGATTTCAATAAATTGCAGGATAACAAGTTCCTAGAATGATTTGACACCAGAATCTACCCTTCTTAGGATCAAGCTACAAAACTGGGTGCTCTACTCCCAACACCATGCATGATTCCAAGCAATGGGATCTGTTCCCAAATGAGAATGTCTGACAAACAAAGCCTATCTTATTCTAATTTTCATTTTCAAGTAGTTTGTTTAAACATTTGTAAATGGATAAACATATGGATTTTGCTTTACAAAGAGCATGTATTGCAAGTTTCCCGAGAAAGGGTGCAGAAAGTGTGTACTTATTTCGGTTTACTACATATTTCAAGCCAACAGGACTAGAAGACAATGTGAGCAGTATTTTACAAGCCATTTTAATAATTGAAGTTAGCATGTTCCAGTGGATCTTGCTCTGGCATGCTGTGCTTTACAAGCCCATCTGGTCCTGTTTAAACAAAATGACGGAATAATCCCCAACATTTGGGATTCTTTGAAAGGGGAATCATTACTTTCACAATGCTTCTAGTGAACGTTATTTGATGTAGACTGAAGAAACACAGACGCAGTGGGAAGAACAATGCCTACTTTGTTTACATAACAAGATGCCCAATGGGCAAGCCGTCTGGGCCTTTTGGATTGGGAGAAGGTATTGTTTTTTCTTCTTCTGGTGGAAGAATTGAGATTTGTTTTTTTTCCATCCAAATAAACTGAAATTTTCAAAAATACCTATCAATGATCAAGAGATTTCACTTTATGCAATACAAAGCACAAACAACAACCAGTAACAACAGAAAAAGATGTTTTTAAAAAACAATTTCATGTTTCAGAACCAAAATTCTTAGTCTGGCTTCGTATAGATCAGGAATCAGAAATTGTGTGGATCTATAAGAATTCCCACCTTCAAAGGTGCAACAGGTAGAAAAGCCCAACAGAAGCAGTCCTAATGGTCGTTTTACACTCCACTATCACAGTGCTCTCATTTCACCTTAACTTATCATGACTATATCTTGTGGAATCCTGGGACTGATAGTTGGTAAGGGATGCATAACTTGTTTTATCTACTTCCTTGCTGGTATTTAAATTTGTATCATTTTACTGAGTCCAAAAGTGACAGGCAAAAACCCAGAACCTCAATCAGTGGCTGATACTAGATGAGAGACTTCCTCCTGAGCAAACAGAAGACTGGGAAACCTGAAAGGTACTGAACAGGCTGCGCTCCAGCACTTCAACATGCAGAGATAAATCTTAAGAAATGGGGCTACAAAGTGCAGTCCACAACATGTGAGTGCGGAGAAGAGCAAACTACAGATCACCTACTACAGTGCAACCTGTGAACCACCCTGAGTCCCCTTCGGGGTTGAGAAGGGTGGTATACGAATACCGCAATAAACAAACAAACAAACAAACCTGAGCCCTGCCACATGCACAATGGAGGGCCTTCTCACAGCGACACCAGAGGCACTGCAACTGGCCAGGTTCTGGTCAAAGGACATTTAGCATAATACCAAGTTTTTGACTTTGTTTGTGTATTTAAATACATTATAACTGTGTGTATATACATGTATGTGTGTGTGTGTGTGTATATATATATACTGTGTGTGTGTGTGTGTGTGTATATATATATATATATATATAACCTCAACTTGCTTCTGACACGATAAATAAATAAACTGACATTTTTCTGAATTAAATTTTTAACTTTTAATTAATGAGTTTGCAAGGAGCAGTATTTTCCACACATAATTTTTCTTATATATTTAATCCATTCCCAAGTGAAATAGTCTTGAGCTGCTGAGGAGAGTATATTTTGTGCTATTTTTGGAAAACTAAAAGTAAGATGCTGAACAAGTGCTCTCTGCTACACAATATATTGTGTGGTGAGCAGAACGTATGCATTTTGTCATCTGAATGAACAAGTTAGGAAGTCACTGACTCAGTGCTTTTCAGATATCCAACTTAATACAAGCTGTCTTCTTAAAACAATGGGTTGCAAATGTGTGTTCCTTGCATAGTAATTAACCCTGTATTTTAGCCATGGTTTTTTGAAATTACAAGGCAATACACAGTGACTATAAGGTAGCAGGAAGAGGAAAATCTAGCAGGTAATCCTACATCTACAAATAAATACCTATACATTACTCCAGCACAAATACGGTAATTCAAATTTTAATAATTTTCAAACGGATTATAAAATGTCTGAGTTTGCAAAGGATTAGGTCATATGCTGAAGCCTGCAGTTTTCATCTAGCAGATGAACAGCTGCATGATGCATTCATCATTGAAGACAAGAGATTCATTTGAATTACTTGGGGGCAGGGTGTTATAGGGAAAATCAACTTCTTCCATTTACATGAATTTCCATCAAGTAACATGCCTATCCATGAGCCAATATCGCCTTTTAGTTTACCAGTTTTCAGAATATGCCTTCTTTTCTACCGCCCTGTGAATATGGTAACAGGACAAGGAATAGAGAAATCTGGTTTAATAGCACTGGAGCCAGACAATGATTTATTTCCTGCTACTCACCCGCTCCTCTAATGCTAAATTGTAAACCTTGTGAGTATATACAAAATCCCCCCCAAATTTCCAAATTAAAAACAAATATGCCTCCAAGTCATGCACTTTAATCACCTTCTATGTCTCGCCCATAAAGCAAATAAGGTCAATAAACCGGGGCATAGATATAAAAAGTAATTGCACTTTTACGTAAAGGGTTGTAAAATGCAATTTATTTATTCGAAAGGAGGACATTATGTTATTTTAGCCAATATAGTATGCTTAAATCAACAAAACTGAACCAGATCGTTCTATCCTTTCTTCCATCCCCCCTTCTCTCTTCCCCATAAAAGGTCAATACAAAATGCTGCCATGCATGGATAGAAAGGGGAGGGGAGGGAGAAACAGAGGGAATGTTTGTTCTTTGTTGTGTTAAGATGATGTATTGGCAATGAACAGAAATCGTTTTTCTTTTAAAAAATAATTTTGGTTCATTTTACAAAGCGGTTAGCACAATAACCATTATTAAATACCTACAACCTTTCATACCCAACCTTCCCCAACCTGTGGCCCACTAGATATGGTAATAGTCTATAATTCCTATAATGGCTGGGGAAAGCTGTTTCTTGTAGATGATTCATATTCCATGTGATAGTTTTGCTTCCACGTTTTGGCCTGTTTTACTCCTTTGCTCTAATCAGTGGTTCTCAACCTGTGAGTCCCCAGATGTTTTGGCCTTCAACTCCCAAAAATCCTAACAGCTGGTAAACTGGCCAGGATTTCTGGGAGATGTAGGCCAAAACACCTGGGGACCCATAGGCTGAGATCCGCTGCTTGAGGTGTGGTCCCTACATAGCACTGAACATAAGTCAGTGGTTCTCAACCTGTGGGTCCCCAGATGTTTTGGCTTTCAACTCCCAGAAATCCTATGAGCTGGTAAACTGGCCGAGATTTATGGGAGATGTAGGCCAAAACCCACAGGTTGAGATCCACTGCTGGGGACCCACAGGTTGAGATCCGCTGCTTGAGATGTGGTCCCTACATAGCACTGAACATAAGTGAGTGGTTCTCAACTTGTGGGTCCCCAGATGTTTTGGCTTTCAACTCCCAGAAATCCTACGAGCTGGTAAACTTGCCGGGATTTATGGGAGATATAGGCCAAAACACCTGGGGACCCACAGGTTGAGATCCATTGCTTGTGGTGTGGTCCCTACATAGCACTGAACATAACTCAGTGGTTCTCAACCTGTGGCCCCCCTGATGTTTTGGCCTTCAACTTCCAGAAATCCTAACAGCTGGTAAACTGGGAGTTGTAGGCCAAATCACCTGGGGACCCACATAAGTAAACTCATGGAAACTGAGAGCTTGACAACAACTAGCTAACTCTAACCTTTGCACATTCTGTAGGTGGGATTGTGCAAAGTACCAAGTCAATTTGATAAAACCCACATGCTCTCACATTTCCCACCAAATGCACTGACATTAAGACCAGCAGGCATGTTCTCACTGATGGCATTCTACTTTCAGCATAAGTGCCTACTGAATGAGTGAGCAAATTTTGTTCTTCTCTCCCAATGATCACAGAAATTAGATCCACATATTAGTGGGGCTTAGTTAAGCCTGAATACCTTGATCTAATCCAATTTAGCTTACTGAAATGCTAGTTATTCCTTTTTAACTGACATATGGATTTCAGCTTGGACAAATTCACATCTTTGCTGAATAGTGAAGGGGAGGTGAAGGTCTCTTTTGCCCTTTAATTAGCAGCAAGGGGCTTCCTGGGAGAGACAGAGAGTTCAATCACAATTCACAGGTATTCTGAAGCTATTTTCTTTTCATTTCTTTAACCAATTTTTCTTAACACACAAAGTTGGAAAAAATAATTGGAAAATGGGGAAGAATGCAAATTTAAGATACTATCTACATGTCCTATAGCCTTCTTAGAAAGAGGCAGTGACTGAACAGTACCAGTGACTGAACAGTATCGTGATCATCCAGAAACATCCCAAATGTGCATAACTAAAAAACAATTATTTATTTATTATTTATTTAAAGCTTTTGTACCCCGACCTTCTCACCTCCATAGAGCGACTCAGACCGGCTTACAGTAAGATTCAATGCTATACAATTTAAAAACAACTACAACAACATATTAAAATACATAAAAAGCCCAAGACATTAAAACCACATTGCCACTAAAAACAAATTACACTCGATCTAGAATGTGTTTTAAATGCAATCAAGGTGGACTGAAAACCAATACGATTTTAAACCTATGATGCAAATCCATTTTCCAAGCGACCTACCTCCTAAACCAAATTAGAGGAAATTGTGGCCCTCAAAGCCTCCCTAGATATCTCCAAAAGCCTCAAACCATCAATTTTTGCCAGAAAATACCTGAAACCTTTAAAGTGCAACAAAATATATCACTGGGTCCCTTTGCCCTTGTTTTGATGTTCAACATGGTCATACTGCCCGTTTTAATTGCTGCTATTGCTGCATTTTTACTGAGTATTTTGCTTAATAATTGAGTTGGGTTTTTTCTAATTTTTGTAAGTGTTGCCTAACGTAATTTGATATTGTTAGTGTCACAAATGTTGATGTGTTTTATGTGTTCTTATGGCACTATCATTTATTTATTTATTTTGACTTCTTAGTCGCCCCATCCAGTGGGCTCGGGGCGACTATCATGTGCTGTTTTGTAAGCTGTCTTGAGTCCCTGCCAGGCTTTGAAGCTACAAGGCCATTCAATACTAATCAAGGTGGCCAACTGCAGCATTCACACTTGCCTCAAACAAGAGTTCTTTCTCCCACCCTGGACATCATTCAAGATATATAAACCTCACTTGCCTAGTTTCCAACAGACCTCACAACCTCTGAGGACGCCTGCCATAGATGTGGATGAAATGTCAGGAGAGAATGCTTCTGGAACATGGTCATACAGCCCGAAAAACTCACAGCAACCCAAGGTTGTTGTTGTTGTTGTTGTTGTTACTTTTACACCCCAAATCACACGAATCAGCTATATTTGTTCAAATTCCTGGAATCACCAATGATGCAGGATAGCTTTTGGTCATGCCAGGAATGACTGCATAGCCATGGGGGGATAGTGGTATAGGAATGTATGGCCCCCAACATTTCCCTATCCTATTGTAAACAAAGGTGCAAACTTCTTGTTTGCTCTCCCATTGGTCTGCAGCTAAGCTAGTTCTTTTACATCATCAGGATGATCGAAAACATGTAGTTTAAAAGCCACTATATCATACATGTCAAACACAAGGCCCGTAGGCTGGATTTGGCCAGCCAAGTGATTTTATGTGGCCCACAAGGCTTTCAATGCCAGAGCAACATCATTACATTTATACAGTCTTACAATTACAAATGGCTCTTTGAAGGCTGAAGTGTCCCTTGGTGGAAACGCGTTTGGCACCCTGGCACTATATGACTGTATCTGCTTAACATCAAGGGTAGCAAATCTAAGAATAATGGATTTGAGGTTAGGATTTTCATACACATGTGAGGACACTGAAGCAAAGTTACTCAATGGAAAAATTAACTTGATAATCCAACACAGTGGAAGAATTTCGGGACCGTTAACAAATGGCCATATTGTTCCTGAAAGAAAAGCGTTTCTTGTTGTGTTCAGTTATTTCTGACTTATGGTGACCCTAAGCTGACTTTAGCTGACGTAGCCAGGATTTTGATTCGGGAGGGGCTGAGTTTGATTCCGGGTGGCGGGGGGGGGGGGCTGAGTCTGAGTGAGAGAGGGTCTATCCCAATACCCCCATGCATATGGGATATACCGGCCCTTCTCAAAAAAATTGGCATATAGTGCTAATTTTCATTGTTTTCCATAATGTAATGATAAAAATTAAACTTTCATATATTGCACACCAACTGAAATATTTCAGGTCTTTGTTTGTTTTGTACTGATGATTTTGGCATACAGCTCCTGAAAACCCAAAAATACTGTCTCAAAAAATTAGCATATTTGGTCGGATGGAATATGCTAATTTTTTGAGATATGTATGCCAAAATCATCAGTATTAAAACAAAAAAAAGACCTGAAATATTTCGGTTGGTGTGCAATGAATTGAAAATATATGAAAGTTTAATTTTTATCATTACATTATGGAAAATAATGAACTTTAGCACTATATGCTAATTCTTTGAGAAGGACCTGTATTGAGCATGGTGATCAGATCATGGTATGAATAAATATAACAGTTTAAATAATGTACCAGTAAGGTATTCTCGCAGACCACCCTGAGAATTCCAGGGGGAGGGGGGGGCTGAAGCCCCTCAAGCCCCCCTCTACATGCCTGATCATGGAGTTTTCTGAAGCTGAGAGAGGATGATGTGCCCAAAGTTGCCAAAACGTATGTTCCTCAGCCTTACTAACCCTAAATGTGCTGCCACATGCTTCCAGAATAAAACAGACAAATGAAGAAACTTGAATCTGCTCTTTGGCTATGTCTTCTGTTTCATCAAAAGAGAAAAGGGGGGAGGGAGAATTGCTTTTAATTCTTTTAAGTAACTGGCAGTCAATGTCCCAGCTGCACACGATGAGATATGTTTCAACAGCACGCATATAAACCAAGGTGTACTAAAATTAACACATTTAAAAATAGACATCTCCTGGTTAGTCGGTATGTATTTGCAAGCGCTGCATGAGCTGAGCTGACACATAAACGTGAAGAAACACTTCCCGCAGACTCACATGATTGAAGACCTATGATGATTCAAAGCTTACTACACAAGGCAGTCTAGCTTTTCTAAGAAGTAGTGCGAAGGAAATGGGGAGAGGGGAATCGAAGAGAAAGACCAAGGTATTTATAGACCCAGACTTTACATGCATACTCCCCTTTGTCAAATCTTCCCTTTGCACAAATGATGTATGAATAAATAGTATTTGTTTTTATGGCACCCACACCTTTCCTCCAGTTTTTGGATACATAAGTCTTCATGATCACTGAGAGGGCTGCTCTCCATGCAACCGGAGCCAACAGCTGATGGATTTGTAAGATGCCAGTGCTTTTAATTATCTTCTCCACTATCCTTTTGTCACTGCTTCTGGCTCTATAAAACAACCTGCTTCGTATATTGGCTGGATTCCAGGGTTAAAGTAAATCATGATTTAGTGTTTAAAGAAACAGGGGTAATCCCATACCTCCTCTCTCCCCCCTCTGCTGCCTCAAGGAGACATTCAACATTTCTACTTCTACCTTTTCATTTGCTATAGCTAGTAACCTGGTGGTGCAGTGGGTTAAACTGCTGAGCTTCTGACCTTGCTGACCAAAACGTTGGTGGCTCAAATCTGGGGGGCAAGGTGAGTTTCCGCTATTAGGCCCAGCTTCTGCCAACCTAGCAGTTCGAAAACATGCAAATGTGAGATCAATAGATACCGCTTCTGCAAAAAGGTAACAGCGATCCATACAGTCATGCTGGCTACATGACTTTGGAGGTGTCTACGCACAACGCCCACTCTTCGGCTTAGAAATTGAGATGAGCTCCACCCCCCAGAGTCAGACATGACTAGACTTAATGTCAGGAAAATCTTTACATTTTTACAGCTAATCATGCACAATTGACAAAGTGTAGTTAATTATAAACATCCGAGGAGCAGGCGACCTGGTGATTTCTAGATATTTTCAGAAACAGTCCTACAAACCCTAACCACTGGCCTTGCTGGCTAGGGTTATGGGGATCACACACACACATACAAACCCTGGAAGGTACCAGGTTACCCGCACCAGAATACAGGCAGCCCAAGTTACAAACAAGGTAGGGTTTGTAGGTTTGGTCTCAAGTTGCATTTGTTTGTAATTCAGAACAGGTCCAGCAAAAACTGCACTCTTTGTAATTTGGCCCAAAAATGTTCAGATTATAGAGTCTGCGTGATTAAAATCCTCCCTTTTTTAAAAAAAAAAACAACAAAAAACAAAAACAAAGCTTCCAAGCAATGGGGTGGGGACTTGGGGGAGACACAGATAACCCTTCAATTATTATCTCAAGGAGCATCTCCTGTTTATCCTGCCCCAGCTTCCTTGGGATATACCTATGCTGTGGAATGTATGCAGTTTGACACCACTTTATCTGCCCTGGTTCATTGTCATATGATTCTGGGAGATGTAATTTTACAAGGACTTTAGCCTTCCCTGCCAAAGAATTCTGCTACCTCACCAAACTACAAATCCCAGCATTGAGCCAGGGCAATTAAAAGTGGTGTCAGACATGAAGGAAAGGAGAGGTGGAGAGCTATAAGAGGATGGAGAGATCAACACAAAGGAAAGGGAAAGGGGGTTTGGAGAGATATTGATAGGAAAAAAAGGAAAGGGGTTTGGAGAGATAGTGATAGGGAAAAAAGGAAAAGGGGATGGAGAGATAAAAGTATGCTTTGGATTAGGCTAAGATTTCATGGCAGGGAGGGAGGGGAGAGGCCTGTTTGTAACTATGAGTTTTCATAAGTCGGGGACTGCCTGCTTATGTTGGAGCATGGGTTTCAAAGGTGGATTTTTAAACAAATAGTATCTGAGCTTAATCACAGTTTGGGTTTCGGCTGGCATCTATACTGTGATTAATCTAACATGGAAGTAGCAACTTCTAATATCCTCTTTGAAGCCAAATCAGTGGAGAGGATGGATCATGGAAACCCGGGGGTTAGCTAAACCTTTCACCCACTTAGTAACACATGTCTGAGTAACACATCTGAATGCAACCAGATCGCTGCTACAGAGTTTCCTTTAAAAAAAGCAATGTAAAAGTAACTACTGAATGGAGAATTCTCACTTGCAGGAAACCTCTTATTCAAGGACCTGTGTTCGGACAAAATAACCAGATTTTCATCTGTACTGGAAAGGCTTGACCATAACAACAACAACAAGTGTCCAACGTGTGATCCAATACAACAACCAGCATAGTGATCTTGTTTGCTGTGTACTGATCTTGTTGTGTTTCAAATAATAATAACTTTATTTTTATATCCCTCCACCATCTCCCCGAAGGGACTTGGGGCGGCTTACAAGCAGGACCAAGCCCAATAATAACAAGTTAACCAAATAAAAACACATTTAAAAGCGCAGTAAACATATAACCAATTAAAAATTAAAACAGTAAAGTATAAAAACCATCATTAAAATAAATCAAAAACCAATCTCAATAGCCAGAACCAGACTATAATGGGCATACCAAGATTAGAGAGGGCAGGGGCTTGTGCAGAAATAGATTATAGGGCTGTGGCTGGGGATACAGTGCTGAATCAATCTGACAGTTAATTAGGTCTGGACAACCATAGACAGGGGCCTAATCATTTGCATATACACATTGGAATATCCCTGTATTAAGGTTTCTGCGGAAGGTAGACAGAGTAGGTGATAGCCTAATCTCCCTGTGGAGAAGGTTCCAGAGCTGGGGGGCCACCATTGAGAAGGCCCTCTCTCTCTTCCCCACCAATTGAGCTTGCAACGGTGGTGAGAGCGAGAGAAGGGCCTCTCCAGCAGATCTTAGGGTCCACACCAATTCATGGGGGAAAATGCAGTCACGAAGATAGGCAGGACCCGAACTGTTTAGGGCTTTGTAAGACCTGAAACTTATTGGCAACCAGTGGAGTTGTGTTAATAGGGGCAAACATCAGTAGATCATTATTTATTTATTTATTTATTTATCTTCCAATATTTCTATCCCACCCTTCTCAACCCACGAGGGGGACTCAGGGCGGCCACAATTCAAAGTCTCAATATAATACAAATATAAACACAAATAGCAACAGTTTAAAACAATAAATAAAACATTAAGTGAAAAACACGTTAAAACCATATAGCCAATTTCAGTCCGGTTCAACATCCAAGGTGCTGTCATGCTTGCTGTCCCAAGGCCTGGTCCCAGAGACATAATTTAACCTTCTTCCTAAAAGGAGGGAAGAAGCCAACCTGATCTTGCTGGGGAGCAAGTTCCACAGACGTGGGGCCATCGCCGACACGGCCCTGACCCTCGTCCCCGCCAAGGGCACTTGCAAGACTGGCGGGACCGAGAGCAGGGCCTCCCTGGATGATCCTAAGCTATGAGGCAGGACGTAGAGGGAAATACGTTCAGACAGTTAACTGGACGGAACCGTAGGGCTTTATAGGCCAAGACCAGCATTTTGAATTGTGCTGGTCTTGTACTATAAACTGTGACCATCTAGTTGTTACATATCCTGCTTTTGCACCCACATTTGTTTGCAGAGCAATCCAAGGCATGTCTAATCATAAGCCCATTTCCATTGTGTTCAGCGAGTCTTACTCTCATGTAGTAGTGGAGAAGGTTGCAGCACTAGTTAGTTAAGAAAGCATCATAGGGGGAAAAGTTAAGAATGTAAATTAAATGTTTTCAACCAAGTCACACCTGCGCTACTAGGCTGCACCTAATTTTGATATTTTGATTTGCATGTGCCATAAGTCTGCTCAAAAAGAGGAATTGCTTCTTACAATGTCTATGCTCAGCAGTGCTATGCAAATACAACTACTTTCACGAAGTGCGTTCTACAGTAAGACGCTGGTAAGTCTCACACAGTCCTTTGTCACACTGCAAATCAATCTGAAGCAAGAGTATGAAGCAAAAGCCTTCTAGGCAACAGTGAGAGATTTGCTGTCAAGTGGAAAACCCTCTGAGAAAAGAATGACAGCATTCCGAAGCTTCATGCATTTTAAATCCCATGCAGGCTAAACTGGATTTAGGATCAATATGACTTTCTTTAAAGCAAAGCTAATCTAATACAAAGGAGAAAGGGCAAACATACAATGTGAGTGTAAGGGTGCTGGTGGCCATAGGCGCAAGTGGTTCAAATTAATATGTTAGATCTGGTACAGGGTTTTATATGTCAATCAATAATTTAAACTTCACAAAAACAAGTAGAAAGATATACATTGACCATAGTTACATCAAAGGGGAATTCAATATGGAGAAAGACTCTATGGAGGAGTACTGCAGCATTTCTTCTAAAGGAGCCTATCTGGGCAACGGTTTCATGTCCTGATCAACATGCATGCTTACTCAGAAGTATATCCTCTTGTGTTTTGATGCATAATGCAAGCATGCATAGGATTCCCAACTAATTAGCATACTAGGTAACTTACCGTGAAGATCAGATGACTGTTTATGAGGCTTAATGTATATCTGTAGGGAAAGAAAAAGAGAGCTTAATTAGTCTTTATTCCTTCCATTTTCTCCCCTTCTGGGCTCAATATCACCGTTCCTATCTTTCTGAAAATGATTCCCTGGGACTCCCGCTGGAAGGAGTCAGTGTCATGCCCTAATCACTTGCAGGAAAGGTGAGTGATGGGAAGCACTTTCACCTTTTCCCTTGGGCAGTCACACTCTCACTCTGTGCCACGGAAAAATACGTGCCTAGAATTCAAATCAATGCTTTACTGCAATATTCACCTCTAGGAACTGACAGGGTAGCAGGCAAAGACAGAAAATCCTGCATTTCATTCCTGAGACTGCTGATTTTTTAAGCTACTTGTCAAGCATTGCCTAAATCCACAATTACAGATTTATAAAGTAAAAGCCAGTCTAGAGCCTTGCAAAACACCAGGTATGTTTTCTATCTGATTAATATGCTGTTCTCATGCATGATGAAATTTGCATAAGATTCTGGAGATCGTGTCAACAACATTACCTTGTAGGCAAATATTTAATACTCATACTTGCAAAATGTAGTAAATATAGCAAAGAAACACTACTTAATCAATAGTAAACAGTGAGGAAAATATATTGCATATGCCTGTGTATCAGTGTCTGTAAAGCAGTACTGAGTACAGTATGACCCACCATATCCATGGAGGATATGTTGCAAGCCCCGCCACCACCACCACACTTTTGTGAATATATTTGACTATACATAGAAGCTGTTAGCCCAAGCTTCTGCCAACCTATCAGTTAGAAAACATGCAAATGTGAGATCAATAGATACTGCTTCGGCGGGAAAGTAACGGCACTCCATGCAGTCATCCTGGCCACATGACCTTGGAGGTGTCTACGCACAACGCCGGAACTTCAGCTTAGAAATGGAAATGACCATCTAAAGGGGAAACCTTTACCTTATACATGGGTAGGATGCATACCATAGAATTTTACTGGCGGGGTTAGAGAGGTCCATAAATACATCCAGTAGTGTCACGATGCAGGGTCTCGGCCCAGCCGCTTAATCACACACAGAGAGACGGTAATCAGCTAACTATTTATTGAATAATAAAAAACAGGTGAAAAGGCCCTAAGTGAGAAACTGCGCCAAGAGACTAAAGAAGAGAAGGAGACATTGAACTCAATAAACTTCTATTTTAAAAAATAAAAAAATAAAAAAATAAAAAACAGGTGAAAAGGTAAATTGTCCATAAAAGTATCAAAGTTCAATCAAAAAGGGTAAAGAGTCCGAAAGTAAAATCCAAAGGCAAACGTAGCAAAGACTCCGCAAAAACAATGCGGATCAAGGACTTGGCCCGTGGCAAGGAACAAGGCAAAGTTCACAAACAAGCCCAAGAAACTTCTTGGCAAGACCCGAGCCGGCAACCTGGCTCCGTGGAACTTCACTCGCTTCACTCCCCTTAGAACAGAAGTGGCCGAGCTAGTGAGGATCCTTTCCCACGGATCCTATACTTAATCCCCTTGGCGAGGCCCCCGACGCTCTAGGCTTCTGCGCCAATCTGTGCTATGGGATCTAGCACTTCTCTGGCGCTCTAGGCTGCGGTGCCAATCTCTCCTGCTGGACTCAATGCTCCGTCTCCTATCAAAGCTCCGTCCTTGCCTCCCAGCACCTGGGTCACTATCTTCATGAGAGCCGAACTCCCTTTCAGCTTCCATGGGCTCATCCTCCACTGTTTCCCTGATCCTTTCCTGCGACCCGAAACCACATGGTTTCTCATAATGATCGGAATCATCACTCTCAGGGTCAGCCTGAACTTCCCAGCTATCATAGCCGTCAGGCCATTCATCATCCCAGGCCAAGCTCTCTGTGGGAGAGGAAGGCCCAGCTAACTCATCAGCCCCTTCCTCCATATCCTCATCAACTGCAGCTGGCCCTAATGCAAGTGGGACCCCCGGTGCTGCCCCCTGCCCCCCAGGCACGAAAGGGAACTGGGTTGCTACAAGTAGGGGCAATTTTTTTTGAAACATGATTAAGCAAAAGCCATGGATAACAAATCAGTGGTTAAGGATGCCACACTGTATTTCTAATAAGTTCTGGTACTGCATTTCTGTGCAGTTTGTAATGAAGACTTTTGCTAAGTGCTCTGAATAAACTGCTATCATAGATGACAAATTATCTTGAGTTTCTGATTGTGACTCTTGATGTGAAATGACTGTAAAGTGCATAAAGCCCAATGTTTAATGGGGGAAATTCTGGAGTTTCCAGCTGCAAACACATTGAACACTGCCAATCTCTTAACTACGCTCTTACAAATCAAGACAGGATGCCAATTTATAGACTTCATCCCTTCTCACACAAATTTGTTCTCTCCCTCACTTTCCTTGCCAGTTAAACACAATTTAGCTTTCCAACTACAGTATGAAAACCAAGTTTGAACTTAGAGACGGTTAAAGCTTAGCTAGAGTTACAGATTTGAACTATACAGACCTAACACTGCATTGTTTTTTCTGGCAAAGGAAATGTTGGTAGAATTCAGACAGGATATTTTCAGATTGTCATGGTAGTGAGATTTGGGATATTGTGACTACACCGGGCACAATAATCCTTCCAACACTCCTCTGCTAATTTTGATATGAGTTATTTGTTCAATTATTTGTGCTGTTGATTTGATTACATAATTTAATGGAGGCCAATGCCATCAATGGCTACAAACCAGAATAGCATGCATATGCCACTTCCAGTATCAAAGGCAGTATGTTGGAGAATGCAAAATAAAGCATGAAGTTGTCCTCCTGGACTCTTTCCCATTATGAGAGCCTAGGGTTGACATGAAATTGACTGATACTTGCTATACTTAAGCACTTGAGTGAAATTGTTTACCAAAGCATATGCAGTTTCCCCTTAACTAGATGATGCACTGAAAAATAAGCTAATTTCATCCATTATTTTGCTGGTGAATTACCAAGATTAACCATGAATGGAAAGCGAGAGAAAGAAAATGAGTCATTTGTTAAAGCAGTTTTGTTGGGATAACACTTCTGAACATTTCCTCCCACAGCATCCTGTTAAATGGGAAAATTAAATGCAACACATTCTGACAAAACTGAAAAGATGCAGACAATTGACCCGAAAACTTAAGCTGGTGCAGAACGCTGCAGCTCGGGTGCTCACAGGCACGCTGTAGCACCCATGGGTCCGCTCGGGCAACGGGGGAGGGGTAATGCACCGGGGGTCCCGTTGGCATTGGGACCCGCACAGGCTGAAAGGGATTCGGAGGATGAGTTGGAAGGCCCAGAGCAAGATTGGTCAGCGGTGCCTTTGCCCAGTCCACCGCCAGAGAGTTTAGCCTGGGATTTCGAATGGGAGCATTCTCCCGGGGAAGGAGCGGACCAGGTGGAGATGGGAGGCAGTGAAGCAGATAGCGGAGATAGTTATGAATTCCCAAATGGCCGAGGTTCCCAGGAGCTGGCCGAGCAGCAGATGGAGGCTAGCGGATGGGAAACTGGGGAGGCTACTTCTCAGGAAGATAGCGATACTAGGCTGGAAGAGCGGGGCCGTTCTCATAACAGGCGCAGGGACATAGAGGAGGGCAGGAGGAGCTGGCATCTGTCCCTAGACCGTCACCGTTCGGAAAGTAGAGACTGGAGGCGCCGGCCCTAGATCGTCGGGGTCCCGGCCGAGGGATTGGTACGGCCCCGTGGGAACTGATCCTCAGTTCTCCGGCCCCGTCTATACTGAATAGGCGCGAAGCGGAGTGGGACCACAAGTTAACCGTGGTCATCAAGTCTTGCCTTGCCTTGGCCTTGTTTCCTGAGCCGCAGTGGTTTGCGGCACCTTGCCCTGGTTCCTGATTCGCATTGGATTGCGAAACCTTGTCCTGTTTCCTGATCCGCATTGAATTGCGGAGCCTTGCCTCGCTTCAAGCTATTTGCCATGATACTTTGGACTATTGACTTTATACTTTGAACACTTGCATTTATTGGACTATATACCTTTTGGACTGTTTTTATATTCAATAAACTAGTTAGCCTTTGATACGTCTCCGTGTGTGTGTTAAAGGGGCAGTTCTAAGTCGGCGTTCGTGACACACGCCTACGAACCATTACATCACGCCTATTCTGCAGGAACTGCACTGGCTGCCTGTTGAATTCCGGATCACCTTCAAAGTGTTAGTCTTGACTTTCAAGGCCTTGTATAGGCTGGGGCCAGTGTACCTGAGGGACCGCCTTACCCCATATTGTCCCATGAGATCACCGAGATCAGAAGACCAGGATCTTCTCCTTATCCCGAGTGCCAAAGTCTACCACCTTACCTCGACGAGGAGAAGGGCATTCTCCATTATTGCCCCCACATTATGGAACTCCTTACTGTCGGAGATCAGGTCACTCCGTGATCTCTTGGCTTTCCGGAAAGCCTGTAAGACCTGGCTGTTCCTGCAGGCCTTCACGCTCTAAGTCTGGCCAAACCAAGTTGGCCTAACTGACAACCTCTAGTTAAGTACTGTTGTTTAATGCTCTAATGTTTTTTAATGTTTTAATGTACTATTTACTGTGTTTTGTTTGAATTGTGAGCCGCCTCAAGCCACTTGGGAGTGGAGGCCAAGAAATGGAACAAATAAATAAATGTATTTCATCAGCAAACATCTAAGAGTAAAACATGCAAGGACAAAGACGATGCCACTGACAATCAAAGATGAAACTTTAAGGCACAGGTGTCCAAAACCTAAAATCTAGAAGGGCCACAGGTTTCAGTTTCTCCTGGCTTAGTTTCCGTTAAGATATTTGCATGAGCCCTCTGCCTTAGAAAGGGAAGTAGAGTGAGAAACCGTTTTCCTACACCAAGCGCTATGGGGACTTTCCCAGACCTTTGGTAGCCCAGATGGGGAGACTTAGCATGCTATATCGGTCCTAAGCTGTGTGTTAGAGCTTCTTTTAACCTTGTAGTAGCTCTGGCTTGGACTAAGAAGATGAAAATTCACTTGACCGCAAATGTTCACCAAGTAAGACTGGGCAAGTCATGGACTGTCATCCTGAATTTTATTGCAAACCTGTGATCTTTCTGATAGAATGGAGAGGAGCTAAGTTTTTAAAATGGCTAGTAGGCTTGTGCACGGATTTGGATTGGTCAATTCCCTTCCGCCAATCCGGCTTCTTCGGCTTGGCCGGATGGCCGTAATGGTGAGGGCCCAGCCATCACGTTTTTTCATCCATTATGGGACCACATGGCAGCCAATCATGTTTCCTCCTTCCCTATTCGGTATCACACGGCACGCGAAGAGGCCGCTCACATGGGGTTTCCCTATGAGCCCTGCCTGTTGGGCCAATCTGAATAGAAGAACACTGTGACGTGTCTCACACACTGCTTCCTTAACCCTGTTGCTCAAACCCAGACTCGCTTGAAGGCAAGAAAGGAAAGGATACCAGGAATGGAAAGGGGAGCCTTGTAAGTTCCCCAGTGCCATCAATTGGCCGGATCTTCCCAGCCAAAAACAGATATTTCCATTAGCCAATTTTTGGGAGGAAAAACGGATCTGGGTGCCCAATGAAATTTGGATGCCAAAACCGGATCGCCTTCCATCCAAATTGCACAAGCCTCACATGTTCCTTAGGAGAATTGACATATGTTTAAATAAATACTTCATTAGATTTTTTTTAAAAAAACACAGAATTAATGTAATTATTTCTACAAAACAGTTACTTGTTTTGTTTTTGCAATGTTTATATGTACCAAGCCAATTAATGATTATTCCCATAATGTGTTGTTAAAAGTATCTGACCAGTCAACTAGCTCAATTTTTAAGCCGAAAGCCTAGACACAAAGCAGCTTGCATTTCCCACCTCTGTGGCCTCCCCTCCTTTTCTTGTCTAGCTCTCTCGTGAGTACTGTTCCCATCACTGAAACAGGATTTTGAGTGCTTGAATTTCAAGCTCTCAGTTTAGTTGCTTTGTCTGCCAGCCAAGGAGCTAAGTAGAGCATTACGGTCAAAGTCCAGAGGCCCTATATAACAAAGATTTAAGTCGAAGTAATGATAGCAGATGTGTACATACTGTGGGATCTGAGCTAAAAACACAAAATGTGTAGTTTAATTCTAATGGGAAATGCTGTTTGTTGCACTAAATGAAAGTAAAAAAACAAACATCTCTCTCTTCCTTTTCCCACTGGCTGAAACCTCTACTACCGTATGTCTCAATTCTGTATTCAGCTATTGGCATAGGAACAATGGGGCACTGGATCAAGCACTAGATTTTCAGCACTGGCATAAGGAGCAAGGACAGCAGGTAAACATGAGAAAGACCACCTAAGTCTGGGAAAACCAACCTGAAGCATGCTTTGGAGGGATGAAAATGCTCATGATGCAGCCAAGCCAAGAAGCTATCTGCTCATCCTGTCCCATTGTTACATGGCTAATTAGTATCCATGTCTAAAAAAACAGAGGCTCTTGAATAATCATCCTCACTAGTTCTGAAACACAAAGTCCCTTCTCATTCATAGCCAAGTGGTTGTAGAGTGCTTGAACTACAGTAGGAAACACAGGCTAGTTGTGAGCAAATAGTGTTGAGGACCAGGAGGAAAATAACTTAAAAGACAAGAATATGTCTTAGTGTCTGAGCATTCCTGATTCCTTGACACGGATCAGAATCCTGTTGGGCATTCTTCTCCAATGTTGGAGAAGCAGAGCTGCTCACAGTTGCTATTATACACATGCATGGTCATATGCACACAGATATGCCTGCACATGTGGCTGCTTATGTGCATTTAAGTGTACACTCATTCAGTTGTGCAACTGATATTTAGAACAACGGTTGAATAGCACAATCTATGTAAAGCTACAGGGGAAGAATAATGCTACATAGTTCCAATGTAGGACTTCAGCTATGATCTTATGTTTGTTTCAACATAGAAATGTACATATGTATGTGTGAGACCCACCTCTTGAGTTTCAATATCCCCATCGCTCAGAACAAACTTATACATATACAGTTGCGCAGCTTATTACACAAGCTTGTACTACATGGGTTCCGTTGTACATGAAACCCCTCTCTGTGGATGAAGAAGAGGGAAGAGAAGGACCACATTGGCTCCAGGAAGCAGCCTCCTCTCCAGGTGCCAAATCCAGTAAGAAGCCCAGCTGCAGCGAGCTATATGCCTCTCTCAGCAGACAAAGGAGTCCTACCAAGGCAAAGAGAAGTGTCAGAAGCTCAGCTGTATTTAGGTTGTTGTATTTGGGTTCCGGACTGTATGGCCATATTCCAGAAGCACTCTCTCCTGACATTTCACCCACATCTATGGCAGGCATCCTCAGAGGTTGTGAGGTTTGTTGGAAACATGGCAAGTGGGGTTTATATATCTGTGGAATGTCCAGGGTGGGAGAAAAAAAACGATTGTCTGATTGAGGCAAATGTGAATGCTGCAACTGATCATCTTGATTAGCATTGAATAGCCCTGCAGCTTCAAGGCTTGGCTGCTTCCTGCCTGGGGGAATAATAATACTTTATTTATATTCTGTTCTATCTCCCCAAAGGAACTCAGGGCGGATCCAAGGGGACTCAGGGTGGAATCCTTTGTTGGGAGGTGATTAGCTGGCCCTGATTGTTTCTTGTCTGGAGTTCCCGTTTTTGAGTGTTGTTATTTATTTACTGTTATGTTTTTAGAGTGTTTTAATACTGGTAGCCAGGTTTTGTTCATTTTCATGGTTTCCTCCTTTCTGCTTGTGGATTTCAATGGCTTCCCTGTGTAGTGTGACATGGTAGTTGTTACAGTGGTCCAGCGTTTCTGTATTCTCCAATAATATGCTGCGTCCAGATTGGTTCATCAAGTGCTCTGCTACGGCTAACTTCTCTGGTTGAAGTAGTCTGCAGTGCCTTTCGTGTTCTTTGATTCGTGTTTGGGCAATGGTGCGTGTGGTGGTCCCTATGTAGACTTGTCCACAGCTGCATGTATTTCTCTTGGCAGAGGAAGAAGACTGGAGTTGGATGTACACTGCCATATAACGCAATTTTGGAATGCAGCTTAACTACATTGAACTGGATTAAGGGAGTAAACACCACTATATAATCCAATTCAATGCAGTTAATCTGCATTCTCAAATTGCCAGAGTAGATGTAGCCTAACGTTATCTTCTGCTGAAGAAACAGAAACACATCATTCAGCTGAGGAAAGAGACAAATTGCTTTTTTGGCAGAAATAAGTGCATGATTTGGGGCAGCTAGGCCTCCAAAGAGGGGTGCTGCATTTGAGAGCTCAGAGCAGAGAGTCTACATCCCGGCATGTGAGGCTTCCCTTCAGCTACTCTTCCTTCCACGGGACAGCAAGTGGCAGTTCCAGATTTTACATGATTTTATATAGAAGGTCCTAAAACACACCCCACATGTAATACATGTGTCTATTGTACTAAAATCCCATTAAACATTTTTTGTACAGAAGCAGATCCCCATAGTGGCAGCATTTTTCATAATCTTCTAGAAGTGTAGAATTTCTTAAAGCAATACAAAATAACTGGCATTGTATTGCCTACTAGGACATGAGCCAAGCCAGTAAGGAAGTGGACGGAGCCATTCTGCCAAAGGGATGCAAAGTTAATAAAGCTGACCATTAAAGAACAGAAGCTATTCACTACTTTCTGAGAGTTTCCCCCAACCATTTCCTGTAGAAAGTTTTAGTACAGGGAAAGTGTTAGAAAAATTCTCTGGGGAATAATTAGACATGAGCATGTATTATTTGATGACTCATAAAAGAGTTTTTTAAAAGGTGAAAAAAGAGAAGAGGTATAAGACAAGCCACTTTTCCCTTGATTTGTTGTTGTTATTGTTGTGTCAGGAGCAACTTGAGAAACTACAAGTCGCTTCTGGTGTGAGAGAATTGGCCACCTGCAAGGACATTGCCCAGGGGATGCCCGGATGTTTTGATGTTTTGACCATCCTTGTGGGAGGTTTCTCTGGAGGAGCTGGAGCTGACAGAGGGAGCTCATCCGCACTCTGCAGATTCGAACCTGAGACCTGTTGGTCTTCAGTCCTGCCAGCGCAGGGGTTTAACCCACTGCAGCACTGGCTTATTTCCCTTGATAAACCACATATAGAAGTAGAAAAGTGAACACCAAATAGAGCCCATGCATGTCAACCTTAAAATAAATGGGCAAAATGTAGACATTACCCTCCAAATAAGAATTTTATATCCCAAAATGACATTTTCTTCCAGTCTCCAAATTTCTAGCATTCCAGAGAGTGAGACACTGAAAAATTGTTGACAACAGTATGTGCTGTGTTCACATTCCCTTCTATCTTTTGACTGCCCCTTTTCTTTGGATGCCTGAATTGCATTTCAGTCTAAAGGCACAAATGACGCATTAAATCACTAAAATGCTATAAATGTTGGGACTGATGATGAATTCTTATTGAAGAGGCAATGCCTGCATTTCCCCCTCCCCAATATATAAAAGTGGCCTCTCTGAGCTACAGCCAGATTTGTATGGATATAAAAATCTTAATATTCATTACTATATGAAAGATTCCCAATCCCAGGCTATTAAAAATGCCAGTAACCATATAGTCCCAGGTGAGCATATTTATTTCAAGTGATACCCAGCCTTCTGACCCACATAATCCTCTTCAAGGTTATTTAGCACCCCAAACAGTAAGAATTCAAAAGTGTCACTAAAATCAATTATACACTATATCATAAACAACAGCACAATCTACCAAAAATATCCTTTATTGTATTCCTATTAACGACACCTTTGAAAGTACAGTGATCCTTCCACATTTGCTGGTTTGATTTTTGCAGATTTGATTATTTATGGATTTGATTAAAATGTCTTCTCTAGAAATCTCTAGGTCCTCGAGGACATAACTATGGTCAGCTTCCAGTGCAGGTTGACCAGAGATTCATGCTGGAGGACCTAAAAATTCACATGGAGGCACACAACCCCCTTTCATGATGCTCCTGTGCCTCTTCTTACTTGGGCGATCCCTCGTTGCCTGAATATGATGGCCTTCCAAGTGGAGTGTCTTGGCGGTGGATACGTAGGTGACTGTGGAGCCCTACAAGCAACCTGCACAACTTGGTGAACGATAGTTGGCTTCTCTAAATCAAAGTGGATGTTTTTATGTTCAGATTTTATGCCATTATACAATTTTTGTTTGATTACGTTGGGTTTAATTTATTGATGTTAGGTTCTTCTGTTGTTTTGATATGTAGAGTTCCTCTGGATTATGTTGATATTTGTATGTTCATGGAGGCATTGAATGTTTACCATTGTAGATTGGAATCTGCCAAGTCCCCCTTGGGGAGATAGGGCAGAATATAAATAAAGTTGTTGTTGTTGTTGTATTGTTGTTATTATTTTAACCTGCATGTTCTTCCACAGGGAGGACATCGGTTTCCAGGTGGAAGGCGGTCCCGATCAGGGTTGGTTTGATGTGCCTTCCTCTTAGTATGTTTCTCCCTTTCACCCTCCATTCATGCCTCTTCAAATTCCACAGCACTGCTAGGCACAGCCGACCTCCAGTTAGAGCACTTAAGGGCAGGGCTTCCCAGTCCTCGGTGTCTATGGCACAGTTTTTAAGGTTAGCTTTAAGCCCATCTTTAAATCTCTTTTCCTGCCCACTAACATTTTATTTATTTATTTATTTGGACTTTTACGCCGCCACTCCCCGAGGGCTCGGAGCGGCTTACAGTTAAGTAAAAACACACAGATGTAAAATCAAACATATTAAACTAGCTTAAAGAAAGATTTCCTTTCTTGAGTTAGGAGTATAGTAACTGCTTTAGGAGGCGGTGATTGCATGCTGCAACAACGTGGCCAGTCCAGCAGAGTTGATGGCATAAGAGCATTGCTTCAATGCTCGTAGTTTTTGCTTCTTCCAGCATGCTGACATTTGTCCTGTGCCTCTAACCTCAGTCAAGAAGTGATGGTAAATGGATCAGGGTATTAGCTGCTGAACACTGTTGTGTAGGCACATTCATCATTATTCAACTTGTATATGGAACTCATGGGAACCCAAGGGACCACTGCTATGCACATCTGCTTGACTTCAGCAATGACATAACTTCAAATGCCTCAAGTTTATAAGGATGAAATGCTTACTCAGAAAGAAAATTTCATCAGCATTGCTTCCCGCAACACAAAGAGTTGTCATTGGTGAAATTATTCCTTTCATACAATTTTTTTCACTATGAAAACTTTCTAAGATAGTGGGCCTAATTACGGTATCCAAATTCAGTTAGTCTCCCCAGAATTCCATCTGAACAAGAAACTGACATAATAGCTATCATTTAGCTGTATTTAATATCCTGCAAGTGATATTTCCATACTGTAAAAACTCTAACACGCTTGAAAGCTGAACTATCCATTAAATGATAAAACACTGTTTCCATTATGTTAGCAGGGTGAACATTATTCAATTAATCAGGATTAAGGAATTCCAGAATTTTTCATTAAGCAATCCCCCTCTACCCAAAACAAAACCAAACAAAACTACAACAGCTCCCAGCAAAGTCTGTAAGATACTCAGCTTAAGCATCATGTAGGCTAAGCAAACAGAGCTTTCATCGTGGTGACATGGGGGTGCATCTACACTGCAGAATTAATTCCACTTCAACCCCATTGCTCGGTGCAATTAAATTATGAAACATGCAGTTCTACTCCTCTTCCAAGGAGTGCTAGTGCCTCATCAAATTACAAACCCCAGAATTCAAGGACGCTAAGCCAAGGCAGGAAAAGTGGTGTAAACTGCATTCATTTTACAGTGTTAATCAGTGGTTCCCAACCTGTGGTCTGTGGACCACCAGTGGTCCCCAAGAATTAAAATATGGTCCGTGGTCTCACCGTTACTACACCATTGCAACAAGAGCAAGTAGTCTCGCAAAACTCTCCAATGGGGATGCTGGGATGGGGGAGACTGACTACCCACGAATGGCACAGCCAACAAATCTCCTGACTGCTGGTGTCTTTGTTTTTAGGCCTGTTCCTGAGGTTATTTGAGGTACTGATTCAGAAAATTGCATTGGATAGACCATATCAGCTCTAGATTAAATATGGTTTTCTATGGGCGAGCAGATGGTGACTACTAGATGGCATGTGTTTTGTTTCTAGAGCTGATGTGGTCTATCCAATGCAGTTTTCTGAATCAGCACCCCAAATAACTAAACCGAAACGAAAGTTGACCAAAAACCGATTCATAACCCTTTTGGTACTAAAATTGGAGAGTGGTCCTTGGTCAAGTAGTCCCTGGTCAAAAAAAGGTTGGGAACCGCTAGTGTACCCAGCAGGTCTCATGTTTTGAGGATGGGTTGGCTGCCTATTCTAACGAGAGTGCTCTGAAGGAGCAGGTACCGTAGGCACTTCTAAATCTAGCTTTATCACTGGAAGATCTACAGCTCATGGTGGTGAGGAGTGCTTTTTGCCAAGTTTTACATATAGATGAATTATTGCTTGTATCACTGAAACAGGATACACTGACTTCAGTCATAACTAATGTTCTAACGTTGAAATTAGATTTCATAGTATTGACCCATAGCAGTTAAAAGTGGTGTCAAGCTCCATTAATGTACAGATGTGTCCTAAGTCCTATTTTAGTGTCTGTGTTAGGGGAGAGGTGTAATGTAAAAAACAAACAAACCCTGCATTTATAAAGAAAGCAACCATTTCTGTTTCATCCCTCAGTATCACTTTGTCCCCGAGAATATGTCCAAAATATTCTGAACAGGAGTGGTTTTGGATATTTCTTGAAATTCGTGTATGGTCATGAATCAGTCATATTCAGACAAGCAAGCAGCTTTTGGAGAATTACTAAAATAAGCAATTCTAGTTCACTTGTAAAACACAAGCCTGAGTGAAATGTTTACAGCTTGGCATTATTATCCCTTTATCTACCCCTCAGGACATAATAATAATAATAATAATCATCATCATCATCATCATCATCTTTATTTATAGCCTGCCATAATCATTTCCCCAATGGGGACTCGGGGTGGCTTACATGAGGCCAGGCCCAAACAACCAATTACAATAGAATAAAAATCAAAAAAATCAACAACACAATAAAAATACAAACATATAAATAAAATAACAATATGCAAATACAATATTTAAAATCACAAATGACAAGGCGGGCTGCAAGTATAAGATAAAATGTTTAAAAACTCAGGATGAGGTAACAGGAGTAGATTCTTTGCGAAGGAGAGCTTGTGTAGACATGAGTTGTGGGAGGCCTTCATATAAGAGGGGAGAGTATACTCCTGAGGCAGAAGCATTGAGGAGAGCAGTAATATAAGGTTAGGTGGCTACTCTCCAAAGGCGCAGCGGAAAAGCCAGGTTTTAAGGTGTTTTTTTAAGGTTTCCAAACTGGAGGGCTTTCCTAATCTCTCTGGGCAATGAGCTCTCTCCCTTGTGCCCACCAGATGAGTCTGTGAGGCTGGCAGGGGTGAAAGGAGGACCTCCCCTGAAGATCGAAGGGTTCGGGCTGGTTCATGGAGAGAGTTCCGGTCACAAAGGTAGGTGGGTCCCAAACCGTTTACAATTTTTGCCAGTTTTTTAAAAAAAACTTTTTTTAAAGTCAGTGCCTAAAAGGGTCTTGAAAGCAAATGTATAGGAAAGCAGCACATGTGCATTCAAACAGCTTTTTTACAGAATGGACTGCCACAGATAAACTCCAACAGTGCCATATTTCCAACAATGCAAACAAAATAACATGAAGCACAGGTTCTCACCTGACATTTTCAGTTCCGACAGGATGTGTCAAAGCAGCGCCTGCCAACAGAGCTACCCAAAATAGCTGTGCTGCCAGCCCTAGAGGAAACCTGATCACATGTATCAACGTAGAGTAGTCTCTCATATTCAGGCTTAATACAACTCTTGAATATTTCATTGAAAGTTGACTAAGTTAACTACCGTATAACACTGAAGCCGATCTTTTTCATTTTCAAAACAAAAACAGAATTCTGAAGTAAAGGTATCTGATCCTGTTTGCACAGACACTACCAAAGGTCACTAGATGTGGGATTTCAGACTCTCGTCTCTAAGGCACAGCTGGGAAAGCCAGTTTGTTGGGTACTTGAGACATTATAACTATAAATAAATACACAAACTAGTATAAACAAGGAAAGCATGGCTACAGGAGAGAAACTTGTGTGCACAATATTACATGGAAGAAGAGATATCTCCAACCCTATTGCAGATTATTTTGTACCAGATTTCCTGGGCTAGATAGGGATCGGAAGGATGGGTCTCAACCTTCATCTTCAGAAGCTTGTACTCAACCTGTTGATTTCTACTGACCCCATGAATTACATAGGGTGTTCCAAGGCAAGGAATATTCAGGGGTGGCTTTGCTAGTCTCTACCTTTGCTAGTAGTGCAGCTGGGGAGCGGGGAGATCTCCTGCTGTTAGGCCCAGCTTCTGCCAACCTAGCAGTTCGAAAACATTCAAATGTGAGTAGATCAATAAGTACCACTTTGGCAGGAAAGTAATGGTGCTCCATGCAGTCATGCTGGCCACATGACCTTGGAGGTGTCTAGAGACAACACCAGCTCTTCAGTTTAGAAATGGAGATAAGCACCACCCACCAGAGTCAGGCATGACTAGACTTAATGTAAAGGGGAAACAGTTACCTTTATCTTTTTACTTCTGAAATATAATCTACAACACCTAGTATTCCATGGTGTTGTCCCGTTCAAGTACTAACCAGAGATGACCCTGCTTAGCTTCCAAAATCAGACATGATTAGGTGTCATATTAAGTGAAATTGGTGTCTAATACATCATTGTTGAGTGTTTTCCTGTCTTTCGATGTGCTTTTAGGGTTCAAAATGCACCCTCAGAATCCCACACCTTTAAAAAAATCTGGGGCCTTTGGAATCACATAGGTTAATTTCTTGGATGCTTCTTCCTGGCAAATCAGTTTCTTCAACCCCAGATAATCCACAAAGTTCTAACCACCTCTTATATGCACACACATCCCATCCTTTTGAGGCTTTTTGTGAGTTTCAATGCAGTGTCTCCATTGATTTCAACTGCAGAATGCATGAAGCCTACAGCTCCCACACACAGAAAATAATACAAAAGTGAAGAACAAAACAACTCCTTAGGCCGGCCAAGAGTGTCCTTGGTCGTGGGTTTCAACTACAGATTTTATATTCAGAACAATTTTGGGAAGAACCAAAGTACTAAAATTTGCAGTCAGTCTTTATTTAGAACCTTTTTCTTCAATTTCTCTTCGAGACAACTTATAAACAATCATATAAAGGACATGAATATAAATCTGTCAAGGGCTTTTCTGATCCCTGTCCTCAGGTGCCAGGAAAACAAGCATCATAAAACACTCCCAGGCCTTCAACAGGTATTCGAATGCCCCAGACATATTTCACTGATGCATCACTTTATTATTGTGTGCCTTCAAGTCATTTCTGACTTATGGCTGACCCTAAGGTGAACCTAGCACAGCTTTCCTTGGCAAGATTTGTTCCGAGGGAGTTTGCCTTTGCCTTCCTCCAAAGATGAAGGAGCGTGCCCTGCCCAAGGTCAGCCAATGGATTTCTGGGGCAGAGCATGGATGTGAATCCTGGTCTCCAGAGTTGTAGTACAACACCACTACCCTATGTTGACTATCACTATAACTATAAATACACAAACTGTTATACTTCAATCACTTCTAAAAGACCCCACCCAATGTCATATCAACAGGTAGTAGTGCCTCTTACATTACACACAGGTGAGACATGTAAACTCCAATTGTTCTACTTCCATTGCCGTGGACAAAAGAATCCCAAACCCATTATAAAGCACAAGAAAGCTTTAAACTGATGCTTTTTTCCAGAATAAAGCCCCAACTATATTGATCTCATCTTTCGTCTTCCACAGAACACAAAGAAGGGTTCTCAAGCAGTTACCTTGCCCAGGCATGAACCAGAACCAAACGGGCTTAATTTTTATTTATTTATTTATTTATTTCAATTTGCTAAACCACCCTCCCCGAGGCTCAGGGCAGTTTCCAGGCATATAAAAACATCAAGATACAACATCCTAAAAACACCCTAAAATACCATGACATCGTGGTCGGTTACAAACACAAAATTGCCTAAAAACACACTAATCAGACAAGCTGATTCAAGTAGCAGTGGCAGCACAGCTAGGGACTGGCAGTTCAAGCACTGGTCAGGCCAAATGCCTGCCTGAACAGCCAGGTCTTACATGACCTGCGGAAGGCCATCAGGTCCCGCAGGGCTCACGTCTCGGCCGGCAGTGAGTTCCACAGAACTGGGGCAGCCACCGAGAACTCCCTCTGCCGTGTGCTGGACAGCCTGTAGGTTTTCAGTCCTGGGACCTCAAGCATTCAATAAGGTTACTTCATTATGTGCCTCCTGATCAAGGCTTTGATAGTTTATGGACTACAAGACCTAGAATTTCTATCTTAAAGTAATTTTTTTGGTCCAAACCATGGAACATACACATGCATCTATACCAGTGATTCTCAACCTTCCTAATGACATGACCCCTTAATACAGTTCCTCATGTTGTGGTGACCCCCAACCATAACATTATTTTGTTGCTTCTTCATAACTGTAAGTTTGCTACTGTAATGAATAATAATGTAAATATCTGATATGCATGATGTATTTTCATTCACTAGACCAAATTTGGCACAAATATCAGATACGCCCAAATTTGAATACTGGTAGGGTTGAGGGGGGATTGATTTTGTCATTTGAGAGTTGTAGTTGCTGGGATTTATAGTTAACCTAAAATCAAAGAGCATTCTGAACTCCACCAACAATGGAATTGAACCAACCGTGGCACACAGAACTCCCATGACCAACAGAAAATACTGGAAGGGTTTGGTGACCATTGACCGAAGGTTTTGGAGTTGTAGTTCACCTACATCCAGATAATACTGTGGACTCAATGATAGATCTGGACCAAACTTGGCACTGATACACAATATGCCCAAATGTGAATATTGGTGGAGTTTTGGGAAAGTAGACCTTAACATTTGGGAGTTGTAGTTCCTGGAATGTATAGTTCACCTATAATCAAAGAACATTCTGGACAGAATTGGGTCAAACTTTCCACACAGAACCCCCATTAGCAACAGAAAAAACTGTGTTTTCTGATGGTCTTTGGTGACCCCTCTGACACCACCTTGCGACACCCCCCCCACAAAGGGTCCCAACCCCCAGGTTGAGAAACACTGATCTATACAAACAGCCTGCCAAATATGCTGACAGCTTCTCTTAAACCAGAAGGCACAAAATAATTTTAAAATCCAAAACAGTTGTTCCAATATAATGTGATGTTATTCATTTGCCTTTGGTAAAACAGGAAAATACCAGTGTATTCCTTGGGATCTGTTTTCTAATAAACACGCTTAACACTGCCAGCATTGTATGTGATCTGAGCATTGGATTAGGACTTTTGGAGACAAGGGCGCCCTTGGGCAAGTCACTCTCTCATAGCCAAAGGAAGGTAATGACAAACCCTCTCATAATAAATCTTGCCAAGAAAACTCTACGGTAGGGTCACAATGAGTCAGAGTCAAGTAGAAGGAACATAACAACAGCCCCACACATAGCCATGTACATAACACAATCCTAATGACACTGCCTCAAAAACAAGGTTGTTTTTGATCAAATTCTTTTATAGAAACATAACCTAAAAATCTAACTAACAAAATGTTCCTGGAGTCTTCAAAGAAATTTATAGGTTATGTTGTATAAGAGTCATGAGAATGCTATTACTTCTGAGATTCATAACTTGGGGCCCTTCCACACAGCCCTACATCCCATAATATCATGCCAGAAAATCCCACAATATCTGCTTTGAACTGTGTTATGAGTCCACATTCAGATAACATGGGATTTTCTGCCTTGATATTATGGGATATAGGGCTGTGTGGAAGGTTCCTCTCTTTGTAATGGAAGATGGGCAGGCAGTCCCGAATATGAGAAATGACTCCTTCATTTCTTCTACTTGCATAAGAGTATGCCAGAATACCATACCAGAATACCAGAATACCTTTAAATAACCAGGGGTAGAGCAAGGACACATGATGATTCCATTTTAACTTTCCCCCAAATACTCCTCCACAAACATCTGGAAGGAAAACTACAAAATCAGCTCCATCTGTTCTGTTATCTTTCTGTAAGATATATAGAAAAATAGGTGAGTGGTGTGATGTGAAACCATCACCAGTGTTTCTTAACCGCAGGTACAAACAACATACCCTGTGCCCAAATAAGTATAATGCAATCAACCCCTAATTTACAAACCATGTAAATTAGAGGTCTAATAATAAAAGCAAGAAACTTTACAAGTATAATAAGACCCCTGTCCCCAAGGGGCCACAACTCATGGTTTAACCTAGGCCTTTCACACAGGTGAATAAAATCCCACAGTATCTGCTTTCAACTGGAATATATAACAGTGTGGACTCAGATAACACAGTTCAAAGCAGATATTTTGGGATTTTCTGCCTTGATATTCTGGGTTATATGGCTGTGTGGAGGGGCCCCTACTTACATCCAAAAATATGTTCTATCCTGGAATTTTCTATGTCTTTCAGACAATTCTTTGGCATGCTTCTTAACCCAGAAGCTTAATCCACAGAATGAACCTCTCTAGGAAATTCCTAGGTCCTCCAGCATGACTTTACTGTAGCCTTTGCAGTGGTTCTCAACCTATGGGTCCCCAGGTATTTTGGCCTATAACTCCCAGAAATCCCAGCCAGTTTACTAACAGTTAGGATTTCTGGAGTTGAAGGACAAACATCTGAGGACCCACAGTTTCAGAACCATTGTTCTAGAGCAGGGGTCCTCAAACTAACGCCCGGGAGCTGGATACAGCCCTCCAAGGTCATTTACCCGGCCCTTGCTCAGGGTCAACCTAAGTTTGAAATGACTTGAAAGCACACAACAACAACAACAACAACAACAACAACATTCCTATCTCATCAGCCAAAAGCAGGTCCACACTTCCCATTGAAATACTAATAAGTTTATATTTGTTAAAATTGTTCTCCATTTTAATTGTTATATTGTTTTTAAATGCCTTTTTTGCACTGCAAATAAGATATGTGCAGTATGCATAGGAATTCATTCATGTTTTTTTCATATTATAATCCGGCCCTCCAACAGTTTGAGGGACTGCGACCTGGTCCTCTGCTTTAAAAGTTTGAGGACCCCTGTTCTAGAGGAAGTCGATCATTTCAATCAGGTTCACTATTATCCACAGTTTTCCCCCCACAGTATGTTGTCCTTCTACTCTGTTACAAACATAATCAACAAGTTAAATCCATTATCTTAGCTTTCAAAATACTTTGGAGATGACTTAGTTACAACCAGGGGCGGTCCTACAAGATAGGCCAAGTAGGCGGCCGCCTAGGGCGCCATCTGGGAAGGGGGCGCCATCCTGGCCGCATGGGGTGCCATCCTGGCCCTGCCGATGTTTCTCAGACAGTGCTGCAGCTGCCTGCTTTTTGACCCCGGCCTTGTGCGCTCCGACGCCGCTTCTGGGCATGCGCTGAGGTTTTCACGCAGGCGCAGTTGCTCTGGAGCTGAAGTTGAGCGCAGGAGCAACTGCACATGCGCGAAAACCTCCACGCATGCCCAGTAGCTCCCTTGCGCAGAAGCCTGTAAGCAAAGCACTCCCTATTGGGCAGGCAGGAAGTGCTTCCCCTCTTCCTTTGTCTCCGCCGCGCGCGCGTGTTTGCAGGGAAGGAGAAAAGAATCAGTGAAGGAAGTGTAAGTGAAGGAATGAATGAAGGGCTTTCCTCCTCCTCTTCCTCCTCTGTGACCTCTTCTCTCCCTCCTTCCTTTCTTCGGCTCTATTTCTGTCTAGGCCTGAGGGGCCTGAGGCTATGAGTTGTGGGAGTTGGAGGGCAAAACACTTAGAAGGAGGGAGGGAGGGCCCAAGTTTGCCCAGGCCGCGCTGCCTGTATTCAACCTCATTTGAACATTTTGGCTGTTTTTCTGTTTACATTTACATTGGGATCCTAATTTTGGACTTATGGGAGACTCCTATGAATTATGAGTCGGGTGATAGGTAATATATTCTGATTTTGATGCATTTACATTGCATTTCTTGTTGATTATTATACAGTTCTGCTTAATATTGTCATACAATATAATACAAATACAATATAACAATAGAATAATGATATATTTTATATTACATGTAATATTACAAACAATATTGCAGTATAGTGGTATTGTACAAAATAGTAATATATAATATTTTATTTTACTTTATTTTGGGTTATTTGAGTTTTATAGGAGTAGTGAAAATATTTAGTAGAGGATAATTTTATTTAAATAAATAATTTTATTATTTTATAATAATAATATAATAGAATGTTACATTATATTATAATGTCAATATATTATAATATGATTATATTGTAATGTAGTATAATATAATTATGATATAATATAGTATGAGTATGGTATAATATATTGTATATACATTGATACAATATAATACTTCTAATGGTATTGTGATATTATAATTGTATATTTGTTTTACATGGGGGGCGGCAAAATAATGTTTTTTTTTTTTTTGGGGCACCAAAATAATGTTCGCCTACCATTTAAAATTACCTTAGACCGCCCCTGGTTACAACCTACTGCAAATGTTTAATAAGAATTAAAGTATAGAATGCCGACTGGATAACAATACTTGTATTGCTGTGTAATGAACAAGAGAAACAGCTAATGTTGAAAATAGGACTGTCAATGAAGTTCTATTTTACAGCATTAATAGAAGATTCATGATATGTAGGCTATAAGGTTTATTTGTTCTCTTATCTCCTAGGTAGATTAGTAGTTCACATGAATGCTCTTTTGGAGTGAAATCATTTTGAGAGAAATTATTACATGAACCAGTAAGTCAAAAACTTTTAACACCTCTTTCCCCCATTGAGACGGCAACCAAACTAACAATGGCCAATCCACCAAAACAATTTTTTGCACTTTTGTTTGTTTCCCTTGCCCACTAATTTTTGTTTCATCCTGTGTGTTGAAGGATTCTGGAGAAGTCAAAAACTTGCACCATTTTTGCTGCACTTTCGTAACATTTTGTTAATGCTGTTTGTTACTTGTAGCACCGTCTTATTTAAAGAACGATAAGGTGAGCTATTCTTCTAATGACCAGCAGTATCAAAGTAGAATAATGAAAAACACAAGAAAACCAGGCATAGGAATGGAACACAGTGTCCTGGGACAACAACTAATGGAGCTTCAAGGTTGCAACACCTTTTGTGCTGCAGAGCATGTTACCGGGAAATGAGATCTGATCTGTAGCTATACTGTACAATGGAATAATAGTTTATTTCAAGCATCCAGGGCCAGTTGGAATTCTCTGACAGGAGAAATGTTTCATTTTCTTATATTTGTAGCACAAGATGTGCTTTTCTGGATTTTTATTATGATAGAAAAGCATTCACATGATACACTTGATCTTAGCCAAAAGGCCGAGAAGCGATTCACATGATATCATACTACACTTGTTATGGTTCTGTTATTAACTTTAACTCCTATGGATGAATCCTGCGGAATTCTTGAGTTTGTAATTTAGTGAGACTGAGAGATCTTTGGCTGATGATTGGAAGTACCCCTCCCAAAATTGCAAATCTGAGGAGGAAACCATAGCAGTTAAAGTGGTGGTTCCCAACCTTTTTTTGACCAGGACCACTTGACCAGGGACCACTTTGACCGAGGACCACTCTCCAACATTAGTACCAAAAGGGTTACAAATCCATTTTGGATCAACTTTAGATTTGGTTTGATTATTTGGGGTGCTGATTCAGAAAATTGCATTGGATAGACCACATCAGTTCTAGTTTCTGTTGCAGAACATATGCCATTCAGCAGTCGCCATATGCTCACCCTTTTTAATTAGCCTTGGCACTCTAAGAAGGTTTCACAAGACCAGTTGTTCTTGTTGCAATGGTGCAAGCCGCAGACCATATTTTAGTTCTTGCAGACCACTGGTGGTCCATGGAGCACAGGTTGGGAATCACTAAGTTAAAGGAATAGCGCTATGAAAATGTAACGTGATAATATGACAAGTCAAGCAGAAAAAAATATCAGAAGGGAGGTTGATTGATTGATTGAGCTGATCAGTTCTGCAAGCAACAGAGCCAGTTGCAGGTGATCATTTTTTAAAAAAACCAAGTATCAAATGGAATCCAAGTACAGTAATTGTCAGGACCAACAGAGTAACCAGAAGAGGAAATTGATGAACACAATAAGAATTCTAATCAATAGGTTGCTAAGCATTTCCTTCTGTAATAGAAACAGTTGTTGTTCCACAATTATAGTTTTGACATTTGTGGATTTGATTTAAAATGTTCCCTCTTGGAATCTCTAGGTTCTCAAGTATGAATCTATGGCCAACTTCCTCCAGCCATTTATTTATTTATTTAAAACTTTTGTACCCCGACCTTCTCACCTCTACTGAGCGACTCAGACCGGCATAACAGCAAAAATTCAATGCTATACAATTTACAAACAACTACAACAACATATTAAAATACATAAAAACCCACCATAAAACCACATCGCCATTAAAACAATTCCACTCAATCTGTAAATGTGGTCATACATTCCGACAATATGATGGAGGACGTAGAGATTACTATAGAAAACACCTTTCTAAGAATTTCTAGGTCCTCCAATGCACCTGTAGATTGAGCTTCTAATGGAAAATGGCCAGGGTCATGCCGAAATACCTAGAAATTCATAGATTGTATTCCCACAGGTTAAAAGCAATTTATTTGCAATTTTCGCTGTGGTCCTGTGCCCCAACGAACGTAGAGGGATGACTGTATAAAATAGCTTGTAGAATGCTGTACACTAAAAGACAGCCTTATTTTAGATATAATCCTGGGTTTAGTAATTATAATATATGTCCTTGTTTTAAAAAAAAAAGAGAAATCTACCTTCCATCAAAACTCAGTATTAAATGCAGGTTTAAAAAATCATATATTAGATCTTGAAATTGGAAAATAACACAGAGCTGCAAGAGAAAACTGCACATGTCAATCCTCAATACCTTAAGTACTCAACAATTGGATTAAATGAACAGAAGAATCCATGCTGGTCTACTGTCCTGTCCACCTGCCGTGAAGGCTGGCAGGAGACGTGACAACCCAGGGATGTGAACTAATCATCAGAAAGAGATGCATGGGTATGCCTTTAGAAATGAAATAATCAGTATTCACTACAGAACAGGAAGACCAGGATGTTACATATAATTTAAATTATTTTTCTTTACATATTTTCTACAGCAAAAGAAACAAAATGGGACCTCATCCAAAAACTCATGTTTTGTGAAGCTGGGACAAGAACGGGACCACACAAGACAAGGATGTATCACACTGCTTATCTGCATAGCTCTGTAGTAGCCATTCCTGATGCAGGTCCAAAAGTTTAGGGGGGTTTTTTTGAAAAAAACAAATGAAAGTTTAGTTTACAACTCTCATCATCCCCAGCCAGAGTCATAATTGGTCAGGGATAATAGAAATGGAAGGCTAAAACATCTGGAGGAAACCACATAGGAAAACACTATTTTAGAGCAAAGAGTCTTCAGTTGGTTAAACAAGATACACTAATGCAGCCTTGTATGTAAACACTAGTCTGGTGGCCATAAACAACAGAGTTGCTTGTAAGCAACAACGTGAAATTCCACATAGGTGCGTAATTACACAAGCAAAACAAAAATTATGCAATATCCCCCTCTTCTAGCCAAAGTATAGAAACACAAGAGATTTCTGGAGAGCTATCTGTACATTAATTACTCATCTCAAGAAAGAAAGCAACTTTTGTAGGCTTATTTACAAGGCTGCTGGCTCTGACCTCATATCTGAATTGATCTCATATATGGATTGATCTTATATGTGGGTTGCACCGGTGGAAGCACATCCATTTAAGGTTTTTTAAAAGCAGGGCAAACCAGATGCATAAAGTCAGATCTCTTTTACCAATAACAGAAAAAGGACTGTGGCAGCTATACCCTGTTAGGCTAAATTGAAAAAAAAAAAGATCAATCAAGATTCCCTCTTTTCCACAACTATGAAAGGTCCAGGACCCCATCCTTCTTTCCATCTGATTTAGAATGAAAGCACTACATCTTCATGCTGCAGGCCTTGGATCTGGAGAGGTTGAAAAGTGTTTTCACTTTACAATTTATGTTATACTGAAAAGGATGGAAGCCAAATCCACTCCAGCCAAGGAGTATTTTGGCGTTCAATTTTGCATCCTGCTTTTGTTCAATCTGTAATGCCTTTCACAACTTTGAGGCACCATTGGCACGTGTGATTAACTCCCAACGGCATATTATAACAAAATCTTATTCATACATCTAATCAGAATCACACACATCCGTTGAATGGGCAACAGGCACACATTATTTTGCGAAGAACAAGTGACTTCGCAAAAGACAAACATTCAATGCCTCAAAATAAGCACAGACACATCAAAATAATACAGAATAATGGAGAATAACAACAGAAAACTGACAACAAAGGAATTAAGCATGAAAATAAAATAAAGTCAGGAACAATCCATTAAGACATAAAAACTAAAACATAAATAAACATTACAATGTACACTCTAAAAACAAATTGTGAGATATTACATTAAAAATGGCTGACAATAGTGTTTCATTTTAGATGTATCGTAACAGCCATCTATATGAACTATTTGTTCTAGTTTTTAGGAGAATTCAGTAGAGGGCTTTGGCGTCATGCACCTCCCAAGTAGAGACCCACACACCTCCCAATTCCAACGTCTTAAGCAATTCATAATTTGTCTCTAATTTTAGCTCTGATAGGGAAGTATCCTCCAAACAGCTAAGATGACCTTTTAAAGCATGAAATCAAAGGGCCTCAAGTAGGAACCTGTGATACAATGCAATACCACCTGACAATGCAAAGAAAGGGTCACCAAATTAAGGTCTACGAGTCAAATATAGCCCTCTCAGGTCATTTATCCAGCCCCCATCCTAAACTTTGGATATAGAGTTGCCCAACAACAACAATCCCAATCTACTTGATTATCTCATCAGCCAAAAGTAGGCCCACACTTCCCCTTGAAATACTGGTAAGTGCATGTTGGTTATAATTGTTCTTCAGTTTAAATGTTGTATTGTTCTTTCTTCTTATTTTTTTGCACAACAAATTATATCTGTGAAATGTGCATAGAAATTTATTCATTTTCCCCCCAAACGTAGCTCCCTCTTCTGCGGAGGCCCTCCTCCTGGTCCCACCTGCTTCACAAGTGTGGTTGGTGGGAATGAGAGACAGGGCCTTTACAGTGGTGGCTTCTTGGCTCTGCAACTCCCTCCCCAGCGAGAATAGATCAGCGCCCTCCCTCCTAGCCTTTAGAAAGAGAACAAAGCTGTGGTTGTGAGATCAAGCCTTTGGCTAATAAATAGTGCAGTACAAAGAATAATTAAGGAACATGTGCAATGACAATTTGGAATGGCTATGGTATACGATTTCTGGATCATGGGATTTTAATGTTTATACTAGGAAGATATTAGGTTTTGCCTGAACGTTTACATTTTATGTATGTCTTACGTTTAATGGTTTTAACTGATTTTTAAGTTCATAGTTATATGTAGCAATTAGTTACTATGATTTTTTTTTTGTGTACAGCAGTAATTCTCAACCGGTGGGTTCCCAGATGTTTTGGCCTTCAACTCCCAGAAATCCTAACAGCTGGTAAACTGGCTGGGCTTTCTGAGAGTTGTAGGCCAAAACACTTGGGGACCCACAGGTTGGGAACCACTGGTGTACTGTATGTGAATGCTCGGCCAATTTGTGTAGCTCGTTGTCGACCTTTGCAACTTGAAAGACAGTTGCAACTGTCAAGTAGGAAATTTAGGTACCACTCTATGGGGAGGCTAAATTTAACTGATTTACGAGGCCATAAAATCTCCGGGGGGGGGGGGAGGAATGAAGGAATGCAACAGCTCCCCCTGGTGGCCAGAAGCTGGAATGTTAAAATGCCTGTATGTCTGTCATATATGTTGTATGTCGATGGCATTGAATGTTTGCCTGTATATGTGCATTCTGATCCGCCCTGAGTCCAGTATGCGGTGAGAAGGGCGGAATATAAATAATGTAAAATAAATAAAATAAATATGTTGGTATTGAATGTTTGCCATTACTATGTTGTAAAGTGCTTTGAGTCCCTTCAGGGGTGAGAAAGCCGGTATATAAATAGAGTATGTATGTGTGTGTGTGTGTGTACACACACACACACACACACATACTGTATTTATATACCACCTTTCTTAGCCCTGGGGGGACTCAACCCCCCCCCCCCAACAGTCTGAGGGACCTTGAACTGGCCCTCTTCTCTAAAAGTTTGAGGACCCCTGATGTAAAGCTGCAGTTTCATTGCAAGATCAGTGCAAAATCATTATGTCATGATGGTTCTCTAAAGTACAGGTATCAGTATTTGTGCCCCTTCACATTCTGGACTTCAGCTCTCAGAATCCCCAAGCATGGTGCCTAATGGCAGAGATTTCCGGGAGTTGGATATCTGGAGAGCCAAAGTTGTCAACATTGACTTTTCACACACGGTACAACAATATTTATTGTACTGCAACAAGCCATATGAAAAAAACACCCTTGTACAGCCTTTTTTATTATTGTGGAAAAAACAACGCTGCAGTATTACTTTGCTTTGGGCCACACCCATCGTCGAGGTACAAAACCACAACATGAAAGCTGCAAAAGCATCTTTCAGATCATCCTCCCAAATAATGCCTTCTTTTTATAACCAGTTTGGAGGCAGGGAGGACTTGCCCAGGCACCTGGTGTCATTGCACGCCTTGCCTTGGAAACCTTGGCACCACTGCAAAGAGTAGATTCGAAAATCCATTAAGATTAAAAAGATATTTTTTGAAGGCACAGCATTACATTTGTAAATATGAAGGAAGTACACATTTACTGAGCATGGTTTAAGACCAGAAGTAAGTCCAAGGAGCACTTTGCAGTTGTGTGTGTGCTCTGAAGCCAATTCACATATCTTTTATGTGTTTACATTGGCAATAGCCAAGAGCCCAACTGAGGACAAACACATGGCTACGACAGGTGCAGTTCAGTCCCACTCAACTTCCCTTCCTCCATTTGAAATGGCAAATTCCAAAACAGTGTATCTGTGACCCGGAGGCATGGCTTGCCAGAACCCAACTGAGCTTCCGGTGGACATTTCTTACTATCAGGCCAAACATTGTCATCTCCCATTGAATAAGATGTACCACACTTCACTGCCGGAGGGAAACGCTGCTATGAGGAAGTTACAGGCAACTTAACAGGTCATCTGCCTAAGGGTGAATCTACACTGCGGAATTAATACATCTTAATTCCACTTTAACTGGCATGGCTCAATGCTTTGAAATCCAGGGATTTGTTGTTTGGTGAGCTACCAACACTCTTGGGCAGAAACTATGTACAACTACAACTGAGCACTGAGCCATGGTAACTAGACTAGTGACAAACTGCATTAATTTTGCAGTGTAGATGCACTCTAACAGGACAATCAGAGATACACTCACATATGATCTACAGACGATGATGTTTTTGCTTTCTATTTTGCTGAAGACACCACAAAAAGTGGTCCCTTTTAAAGAAAAGTGACCTATGTGGTTAACATCTGTCTTCCCCTCTCAGAAATGCATGTATAGATGCCTTCAAGTCACATATTGGCCTATGACAACCACATACATACATTTGGCAAGGAAATCTCAGGAGGTGGTTTTGACCTGGCCTTCCTCTGAAATACAGCCTACAGCAGTCTCCCATCCAGGTACTAACCAAGGCTAACCCTGCTTAGGTTCCAAGATCAGATTGGATGTGGTGACTTTAGGGTATTTGTGATGTTCTATAGACATATAAATATAATAATATAAATATTGGCACTAAAGCCAAAGCAGTGACTCCCCCAACCTGAATTAAATTTTAATTTTTGCTCCCAACTTGGATTAAAATTTAATTCGATTGCATCCCTTTCAAGTTCAATAACATTCCTTTTGACAGGTTGTCCCTCCCACACCTTCCTTCATCTGATTTTTCCTCTTCCCACAGAAGCCTCTCCACAATAATTAAAGGCGACCCCTCTGGCCCTTTCCTCCTTGTGTCAAGCTTCCTTTGAAAACCTCCAAGAAATGGGATACAAAGGGCACATCTATACAGTAGAATGAATGCAGTCTGGCACTACTTTCACTGCCGTGGTGGCTCATTGCTACGCAATCCTGGGACTTGTAGGCTGGATCTACTACTCTGTAAAACCAATGCAGTTTGACACCACTTTTAATGTTATGGCTAATTGCCAAAGACTCATGGGAGTCATCAGCCTTCTCTGCCAAATAGTACTGGTGCCTCATCAAACTACATCTCCCATGGGTAGTCGAACGAAGGCTTTCATGGCCCGCATCACTGGATTGCTGTGAGTTTTCTGGAGCTGTATGGCCATGTTCCAGAAGCATTCTCTCCTGACGTTTCACCCACATCTATAGCAGGCACCCATAGAGGGAGTGAGTACTGTTGGAAACTAGGCAAGTGAGGTTCATATATATGTGTAATGATGTCCAGGGTGGGAGAAAAAACTCTTGTCTGCTTGAGGCAAGTGAGAATGTTGCAAATGGCCACCTTGATTAGCACTGAATGGCCTCGCAGCTTCAACGCCAGGCTGCTTCCTGCCTGGGTGGGGAATCCTTTGTTGGGAGGTGTTAGCTGGCTCTGATAGTTTTCTGTCTGGAATTCCATGGCAGTTTAAATTGTGCCAGAACTGCAGTGTAGACACAACTTGTAGTTTTGTAAAAGCTTTAGCCTTGGGGGCGGGGGGGGGGGTGAGTAGTGCTGTTACCTCACCAAGTTACAACTACAAATAATAAAAAATAATAATATAATAAACTTTATTTATACCCCGCCACCATCTCCCCAATGGGGACTCGGGGCAGCTTACATGAGGCCAAGCCCAAAAATAATGCTAAACAAATGGAGTCATGGCAGTGAAAGAGGTGCAGAACTGCATTAATTCCACCATGTAGACGCACCCAAAGCTAGACTTGATTCCTCCTGAAATCATGGCAGTGCAACAGTGGAAGCCCATAAGGCTTCAACAGTGCAAGATTGAAGCCTTGTACACAAAGGGGTGGTGGGTGCCAGGAATGAATGAATGTGTGTGTGTGTGTGTGTGTGTGTGTGTAGTGGGGAGGGTCGAAAAGGATGGAGGGAGAAAGGGGCAGCCAAGGCCATTCTTCTAGCCAAAGCAGGGGAGGGGGAAAGTAAGGCAGGGAAATAAAGGCAAGGCAGAATCCATCCACAAGCAGTCCAAACACACACAACAAGCACACACACAGGCAAGGCAATGCGCCTGCTTCTTTCCCACCAACAGAACCACTGGTGTCCTCCCCATAGGCAAAAGGAGTTCAAGGAGAGGAGGAAGACCCTCCTTTTAAGGGGAGGGAGAGCACCCCATTTCATGGGGGGATCCTCATATTAAGTGGGAAGGAAAGAGACAAACCTTGGGGAAGAAGGAGCCCCATTTGAAGGGGAGGGGAGGGGGAGGGAGCCCCATTTGAAGGCTCCAAGGGAGACCCCCATTTCAAGGAGAGGAGAAGGAGACCCCCACACTTGCATCTCATTCCCTCCCTGCATTGATCTGCCTTGAAAGCACACCGCCATCTCCTCCTCCCTCCCTCCCTTTCCCCAAATCCTGCAGCAAGCCCCGCGCCCCGTGCCTTGCATTTGGTACTGCAAACTCTCCTGGTTCCCACGACCCGAAGAGGAGGGGATCGGACCCCCAAGCCAAGGAGCCAGCCCCCAAACCTCTCCCCTTTCTCTCAAAGCCGAACCAAAGCAAAACCAGGGGGAAGAAGAAGAAGGCAACCTTGTTGCCTCTTCTTTCCCCCCGAGTCAATCCTCTGCCGCAAAGTGGAGCCACTCACTCGCTGCCTGCAAAGGCTTCCTCCCTTCCTTCCTTCCTTCCTTCCTACCTGCTGCTGTTGCTGCTCCGCAACTTCTTTATTTTCCCTTTCCTCTCGCTGCCACGAACCCGCGTGGAAAGGGAAAGAGGCGATCGGTGGGAGGAGGAGGAGTTGGCGGTGCCAGGCTGGAGCAAGTTTGGGTTGCCCCCGCAGTTATGGCGGCTGCCAGAAAGAGAGAGAGAGAGAGACCAGGAGGAGGAGGCAAAGCGATCCGCGTTCACACAAACACACACACACACCACGCCAATCCACCAGCTCCAACCGAAGGGAGGGGAGCCCCAGGCGGGCGCTTTCCAAAGGGGAAGGCTTTAGGAAAGCGAGAGTTTAGTCAAAGGGAGGAGGAAGAGGAGGAGGGAGGTGGGCTGGTGGGATTAGCAAAGGCTGCTTGGCGTGGTCTCGTGGTTTCTCTCCAGCGGGAAGGCGCCCCCTCCCCATCTATACCCCCCCCCCCCGCGCTCCCCTCGAGGAATATTTTACTAAAAGCCTCCCGGTTGGTGGAGGAAATCCACGAAAGCCAAACCCCAAAGCCAGGTTGCGAAGCCTCCGCACCACGTGGAGGGAGGCTGCGGTGGCTGCACTTGCCTCTCTTCCAGGAGGCATGGTTGGTTGGGGGCTTTTACACTGCACTTTCACAACATTGTAGCTGCCCTGGCTCAGTTCTAAGGATATTTTTTTTTGGCACCAGCACTCTTTGGCACAGAAGAAGGGGAAAGGCCTTGTCAAATTAAGATTCCCATGATCCTACAGCACGGTAGTTAAAGGGATGTCCAACTGCATGACTTCAGCACCATAGCTGAACTCCTGTGCCTCTTAGCAATCGTTTTCTTCTTCAAGGCCATCTACACCACTGGTTCCCAACCTTTTTTTTGAACAGGGACCTCTTGAACAGGGACAACTTTGGCCAGGGACCACTTTGGCCAGGGACCACTTTGACCAGAGACCACTGAACCAGGGACCACTTTGACCAGAGACCACTGAACCAGGGACCACTTTGACCAGAGACCACTGAACCAGGGACCACTTTGACCAGAGACCACTGAACCAGGGACCACTTTGACCAGAGACTACTTGACCAGAAACCACTTTGACCAGGGACTACTTTGACCAGGGACTACTTGACCAGAGACCACTTTGACCAGGGACTACTTTGACCAGGGACTACTTGACCAGAAACCACTAGAGCAGGGACCACTTTGACCAGAGACCACTGAACCAGGGGCCATTTGACCAGGGACTACTTGACCAGAAACCACTTTGACCAGGGACTACTTGACCAGAGACCATTTGACCAGGGACTACTTGACCAGAGACCACTTTGACCAGGGACTACTTGACCAGAGACCATTTGACCAGGGACTACTTGACCAGAGACCACTTTGACCAGGGACTACTTGACCAGAGACCATTTGACCAGGGACTACTTGACCAGAGACCACTTTGACCAGGGACTACTTGACCAGAGACCATTTGACCAGGGACTACTTGACCAGAGACCACTTTGACCAGGGACTACTTGACCAGAGACCATTTGACCAGGGACTACTTGACCAGAGACCACTTTGACCAGGGACTACTTTGACCAGGGACTACTTGACCAGAGACCACTTTGACCAGGGACTACTTGACCAGAGACCATTTGACCAAGGACTACTTGACCAGAGACCACTTTGACCAGGGACTACTTGACCAGAGACTACTTGACCAGAGACCATTTTGAAGCAGCAAATCAAGGAGTTATGGAACTCCGAGTATCAAATTTACTTTTACCAAAGCTACCTGAACGTGCGGGTACAAGGATGAGGGAAAACTCACGACAACTGTGAAGTAGGTGAAATCAAACGGGTTTATTGATGGCACCAGCTGGTGGGCTTCTGCCAGCAGAACACGCTGCAATCAGGGGCAAAAGACCCCGTCACTCTCAATACAAAAACATTTATACCCCAATGGAGGCATTTCAGTTAAGCCCACCCCTTCTTCATGGATCTTGTACAATCATAATTGGCTGGTGTTTACTGGTGTTTACATGACATCTCATTAATCCAATAAAACATTGCATTTCCATTTGCATCACATCTCAAAGTCCCACCTATGAATGAGAACAATAGTCATTTCTATGTTAGTCTTTCTCACAGTACAGCTATCAGTGCTAAGACTCTTGTGTTCTTAGTTTGAAACATTTAGCTTCCAGGCTCCGTGCCAGCAACGGAGGGGGCTAAACTCTCCATTCATGCGCAGTTCTTTCCCATTTAGCACTAAGGTTTTTCATAGCACATCTTGTACTGTTTCATCAATCTAAGCCTATGTTATCTCACATTAGGCACAGAGTGCATCAAAAAACATAAATCACAGTGTTATTTTCACAGTGCAAGTGCCTGCCTGATTCTTGGCACAGGAACCCACTTTTCAAAGACACGTGTGCAGCATCACTCTCTGACTGTACTCCTGTACGGAAAGTACCAAAACCTGCTTTAATTTGACCAGGGACTACTTGACCAGAGACCACTTTGACCAGGGACTACTTTGACCAGGGACTACTTGACCAGAGACCACTTTGACCAGGGACTACTTTGACCAAGGACTACTTGACCAGAGACCACTTTGACTAGGGACTACTTGACCAGAGACCACTAGAACAGGGACCACTGAACCAGGGACCTCTTGACCAGGGATCATTTTGACCAGGGACTACTTTGACCAAGGACTACTTGACCAGAAACCACTTTGACTAGGGACTACTTGACCAGAGACCACTAGAACAGGGACCACTGAACTAGGGACCTCTTGACCAGGGATCATTTTGACCAGGGCCCACTCTCCAACCCTTAGTACCAAAAGAGTTACGAATCAGTTTTTGGATTGCATATGTTCTGTATCAGAAACTAGATACTAGAAAACAGGCAGGTACACAAAAGGAAAAGACACCAACATCCAAAGAAAAGGTCACACCTAAAGTAGTTAAGCTCGCCCACAGAAAGCCATATGTAATACTATACAGCTGATGTAGTGGTAGTAATCTTTTGTGAGTAGTCAGCCTCTCTTCTCCTGACACCCCCATTGCCTTGGCACTATAAGAGGGTTGCGTGAGACCAGTCATTCTCATTGCCGTGTTGTTTTGAGGCAACGGTGTACTAATGGCGAGGCTGTGGACCATATTTTCATTCTTGCGAACCACTGGTGGTCCACAGACCACAGGTTGACAACTACTGATCTACACTGATTAATGCACTTTCAAATCGGTATTGAAGAAGGTGGTTCTGCTGTGCAATGCACATAGGAAATCCTGGAATCAGTCTGGTGATGATAGAAACCACAAAACACTAAATGAATGCATAGTAAGGATTCTCTTTTACACACTTTTGTGGGAGTTTGTGTTGGAATTCAACCCCACACTGCCCAAGTCTCAAGTCCTCACTGAGGAGCAGTTAGTTTAGTATAGACTAAGGGTTTCCCTTCCCCCATGTCTCTTTGTTTGACAGTTGGGAATGTATCTTTTTCTTCTCTCTGTTTGTGCTCTCATTCTGATTGGCTGTGTGAAATTGATACTTTTCTACTGCAAGCCTTTTTAAATCTAACTTCTGTTTCTTACATCTTTGTGCTGTAATGTTTTGAGATCTCTCTGCATGTGAGCTACTCTAACACCCTCTTTGAAACCTTAGAAGAGATGGGTGTTAGAGTAGCTCAGACCAGTTCTTACCTATGAAGAAATGTAGTTAATTCCTTATTATTGTAAATAAACCTTTTGTGATTTTTAAGTTTGGACTAAGCTCTAAATTCTTTACAGCCACGTCACATGGCACTTCACACTCTGCTCGCTAATGAGCTGATACTCAACTTTTGTGTCCTGTGTGTTTTTGGATGCTTTGCTATATTTTTGGGTAATTTCCCCTAACAATTTGCTGTCTGATTGCCACCGTTTGAAGCTCATTTGAACTGCATTAAATGGTCAGTGTAGATGGAATGTGGGGGATGTTATTCATTCATACTAAATGACAAACAGGAAAAAAAATCCCAGCATGAACACATAAAGCTACTGAGATTTACCTATTGTCAACTCATCAGTCAAATATTAAGGGTGCATCTACACCAGGGGTGCTCATTAGGTAGATCGCGATCTACTGGTAGATCGCTTAGGGCGCCCTGGTAGATTGCCGGCAGGGCAGGAGGAAGGCTCAGTCCCGCCCCGCAAGCTCCCGACACCGCCCAGGTGCAGAAGGAGGTTGGACTGGATGGCCCTTGGAGGTCTCCTCCTATTCTAGGAACCCATTGTTATTCTTATCAGTGAGGAATGCTTTGATTGTGTTTTTCCCTTATGGCAGAAGGAGGTTGGACTGGATGGCCCTTGGAGGTCTCCTTCTACTCTAGGAATCTGTTGTTGTTACTACTACTAGTAGTAGTAGTAGTAGCAGAGGCTGAATGAATATCATCATCATTATTATGAATAAATTCAGGGGCTTATTATACTCACATTTAGTTGAATGCAGTCTTAAAATATATTATATGGCTCTCACTGAAATACATTTCCAATTTTTTGCTTTTATGGCTCTCTGAGTAGTGGGTAGGTAGATCATTTCGACTTGGTTGTTTTATAAGTAGCTCGCATGCTGAAAAAGTGTGAGCACCCCTGATCTACACCATTGGTTCCCAAACTTTTTTGGCCTACCGCCCCCTTTCCAAAAAAATTTTTACTCACCCCCCCCCCGAAATTAATTTTTTAAAAATGTTAATAGCAATTAAACAGAAAGATATATGTATTAATATTTCTAACTTTTTCATAAAATATAATAAAAAAGTTGTAAATTAGAAACATTGAAGTTTGAAATTATGAAACTATTTATTGAACTTAGAATAGAAAGGTAATACAAAAAAAGTTAAAACATTCAAAATCATCTGAATGAGAAGGATGAACCTGGAATGCTGCTACCAATCTAGTAATCCTCGGCTCTATTTTCATCCGCAGTAATCTCAAATCACCGCGATTGACTATTTTGCAATCGGTTTCTTTCTTTGTTAATAAGTTGGTTACCGCACTGAATCCATGTTCCACTAAATATGTTGAAGGACATTATTATTATTGTTATAAGACTCAACCAGTTGGAAGGGAACCCCAAAGTTATTATTATTATTATTATTATTATTATTATTATTATTATTATCCCTTGCTTAGCTTGAGGAGGAGGAGGGAGCAGGAGGAAGGAAGAAGAGAGAGAGACACACACACAGATGGATGGTAGCCTGTGGCCTGGCTCACGCCACCATCCCCTTTCAGGGGTTCAGCGCCCCCAAATTCTCTTGGGCCTTCCAGCACCCCCCTAGATCGCCCCACCGCCCACCAGGGGGTGGTACCGCCCACTTTGGGAACCACTAATCTACACTGTAGGATTAATGTAATTTGACACTACTTTAACTGCCTTGGATCAATTCTATGAAATCCTGGGAGTTGTGGTTTTACAAGGATTTTAGCCTTGCCTGGCCAAGAGTGCTGCTGCCTTACCAAATGACAAAATTTTGGGATTCCATAGCATTGAGCTATAGCAGTTAAAGAGTATTAAGGTAGAATAGTTTTACAGTGTAGTAAATGCATCCTATGCCAATGGGACTATTCTATCTGAGGCTAACAACTAGAACTCTCTGTCTATAAAATACTCTTAAAAACACTGGTTCTTTAAAAAAATAATATTACGACGCTATATTAGGCCTTGGGATCTGCTGGAGTTCTGTTCCAGGATCCCTAGTGGGTATAACAATCTGAATGTGCAATTCCCATGATAAAGAATAGCATAGTAAAATAGTGTTGTTTTTTTGGTGTCAAGGAATGGTGAAATCCATGACTGCACAATCTGTAGATATGGAGTTTGTTGTCTGGCCACCACAATTTGACACTAGCTTTGAATGAGCAGTGTTAGATGGGGTCTTAGTGTGAGATCAGTTAGCATAGAGTGGACCCACCATATCTTTGAACCCAGGATCTGCAGTTTCAGATAACCTTGGATTCAAAGCAAAGGCGGTGTCAGTCCTTGGCTACAAGTCACTTGCTAGTCAGTCACTTGCTTCTGCTTTGTGAACAAATAAGCTGAACCATCACCTCAAATACGTGCTGCCACCTCCACTGGTGCCCTACAGCATTTTATTAATAGGGACTCCAGCATCGGATGATTATTATGATGGTATGTGCAGAATCTTGGATCTTTGTGGCAAATGGCAAGACATCTGCTAAACCAAAATTAGTCTAAAAGAGGCTGCCTACCCATGGACCCCACAAGGGAAGGACAAAGGAACTCACAACTTTTCCAAGACTAAGAGGATTCACACCCCTGCCATGAGTTGACAAAACTGTATCACCAAGAAATCTATGTTTAAAGATGCAATAACAAACCTATTAACAGTAGCAAGATTGCTTATAGCAAGGAATTGGAAAAAAGAAATAAATATACAAATAGAGGAATGGTACAAGGAAGTGTGGAAATTGGCAATAAATGACAAGTTAACATGTATATTGAAAGTAAAAAGAGGTATATGGAAACAAAGTGATTTTGATGAGGTATGGAGAAAATTCATCGAAAAAGGACTAAAAAAGAAAGAAGGAAAGTTGCCTCCAAAAGAAGAAATGAAATTTTGGACAAATGATATGTAAAAGCTATGGCTTGGGAAGGGGGGAGGGGAGCACAGTGGTGAGGGATATAAAATGTATAAGGAAAATAATGGCAGATGCCAAAGATTAAAGTACTGTATTATAGCTAGCAATGAATATGAATCTGCTGTAAAATAGACATTGTATATTTTTTTTAATAAAATAAAATAAAAAAAATTTATATATATATAAAAGAAATCTATGTACGTAACTTCCACTAGAATGATCAGTCAGAAGTAGAGTGGGATCTTGGTATCCACAGGTATTTGGTTCACATCCCCACCTTCCTGGTCTCTCTGCCTTTAGTTTGTGCAATGGGCAGGAAATGCAATGGTTAGAAGATGCTGGAAATCGGAGTACTGTGGTAGTGGTAGTAGTAGTAGTAGTAGTAGTAGTAGTAGTAGTAGTAAGGAATCTGAGGGCCTGATTCTTGCAGCCCAATAACAAGCAATTAGAACAAATGCCATCAAAGCCAGAATGGAAAAGTCGATTCCAGATTCCAAGTGTAGACTCTGCAAGGAAGCAGACAAAACGATCACACAGTTGCTTCAAGAAGATCACATAGACAGACTACAAGCAGAGATATAATGCCGTTTCTCAGATGACACAAATACCTTCTGCCTGTGATAAAGAACTGGTGGGATCACAAGCCTAAAATGGTTACAGAAAATGAACACATCAAACTACTTGGGGACTTCCGAATATAGACTGACAGTTTTGGAGCACAATACTCCTGACTTCACAATTGTGGGAAAAAACAAAGTATGAATTGTCCATGTTGCAATCCCAGGTGACAGCAGAATTGACAAGAAGCAACTGGAAAAGCTTACATGATACAAAAAGCTCGAACTGCAAAAACTCTGGCACAAGCCAGGAAAGGTGGTCCCAGTGGTTGTCGATACACTGAGTACAGTGCCTAAAGACCCTGGCCTGCACTTAAAAACAATCAGCTCTGACAAAATTCCCATCTATCAGCTACTTGGATCTGCACACATTATTTGCCGATACATCGCACAGTCCTAGGCACTTGGGAAGTGTCCAATGTGTGATCGAATACAAAAGCCAGCATAGTGATCTTGTTTGCTGTGTACTGATCTTGTTATGTATCAAATAATAATAATATTTTTTTATGTTTTTAGTTTTAATAATAATCTTTATTTGGAAGACTCAGGCAGCTTCCAAAGGCGAAAAATGACAAAAATTCAATGCCATGTACAATAACATGATAAAACATTAAAATAGACAGTTATGGTAAAATTAAACAAATTAAACACTTTGGCTAAAACATATAAATCAGTCAAACATCATAAATAACACATTGAACAATTAAATATGTATAGTTATTGTTGTACTGCTGCTTTGTAAACTGCCCTGAGCCTCCGGGGAGTGGTGATATATAAGTTGGATTAATAAATAAATAAAATAAATAAAAATATAAAAATATAGCTTTTCAATAAGTATTGGCAAAGGCTTTCATGGCCAGAATCACTGGGTTGTATGTATATATGTATTTATTTATTATAACTTTTATATTCCATTCTTCTCTACCTCTGTGTAGAATGGTTTTTCAGGCTATATGACTATGTTCTAGAAGCATTCTCTCCTGACGTTTTGCCTGCATCTATGGCAGGCATCCTCAGAGGTTGTAAGGTCTGTTGGAAACTAGGAAAATTGGGTTCAAATATCTGGAATGTCCAGGGTGGGAGAAAGAACTCTTGTCTGTTGGAGCTAGGTGTGAATGTTTCAATTGGCCAACTTGATTGGCGTTTGATGGCCTGGCAGTTTTTAGGTGTAGCTTGTTACTGGAGATTTGGAGATTAGACTCCCAAATGCCCCCATTTTGCCGAGACCTCTTCCCCCCTATATGATCCTTTATGTTTTGATACTACTCCAGTTATCTCCCCCGAGTTTTTAAACACTTTATATGTACATGTAGCTTGCCCTGTCGTGTCTGTTTTAGATCCATCTATGTTGTTGTATTTCCAAAGATGTATTTTATTGTGTTTATTGTTTTTATTGTGTATATTGTTTTTTGATGTTTTTGATATTTTCTGTGATTTGTTGCTCGGGCACAGCACCATGTAAGCCGCTCCGAGTCCCCTTTGGGGAGATGGATGCGGGTTAGAAATAAAGTTTTTATTATTATTACTATTATTATTACTGCCTGGGGGAATCCTTTGTTTAGATGTGATTCGCTGGTCCTGATTGTTTCTTGTCTGGAGTTCCCCTATGTTTGAGGGTAGTTCTTTATTTACTGTTATAATTTTGGAGGGATTTTTAAATAGTGGTAGCCAGATTTTGTTCATTTTCATGGTTTCTTCCTTTCTGTTGAAATTGTCCACATGCTTGTGGATTTCAATGGCTTCTCTGTGTAGCCTGACATGATACTTGTTAGAGTAAGGGCCGTAGCCAGGATTTTGTTTCGGGGGGCTGAGTTTGGTTCGGGGGGCTGAGACTGGGTGGAAGAGGATCTACCCTAGCAAACCTTTTGTATTGTTATCCCAATAACCCCATGAATGTGGGATATAATGAGCATGGTGATCAGATCATGATATAAATGCACATAACAGTTTAAATAATGTACCAGTAAGGCCTTCTCGCGGACCACCCTGAGAATTTGGGGGGGGGGGCTGAAGCCCCCTTAGGGCCCCCCCTGGCAACATGCCTGGTTAGAGTGGTCCAGCATTTACAGTATGTGTTCTCAAATAATATGCTGTGTCCAGGTTGGTTCATCAGGTGCTCTGCTATGGCTGACTTCAATAAGTTGTCAACATCGTCAAGCGAGGTGGGATCAATGGTAAACTATTCTTCCTCTCCATAGGCTAATGTACAAAAGTGGGGTTTTACGGTAATTGTTTCTTGAAGGGGAGTTCCAGAGGGAAGGGGCGACCACGGAGAATGCTCCCTCTCTTGTTTAGGACAGGGTGGGACCGAGAGGAGGGTCCTCTCCGCTGATCCCAGTATCTGAGCAGGTTTGTAGGCAGGAATGTGGTTTGTCAAATAGCCTGGGCCCGAACTGTATATAGGAGAACTTTTCCAAACTCTGACTGATATGTCCTGCTGAGACCTGACTCGTTGGTAGAAGCTACATCCTTTGTGTGCAAGAAAGCCCCAGTTTTAATTCCAATCTTGTGGTGAGAGGGACATTCCTGTCTGAGACCACTGTGTTCAGTAATACAGTGTTTCCCAACCTTTTTTGAGCTGCGGCACACTTTTAACATTAAAAAAATCCGGGGGCACACCACCAACCAAAATGACACAAAATGACACTCTAACACAGTAAAGAACGGTTGGGGGTTGGTGGCCTGCTGGGAGCAGCTGCTGGGAGTGCCGAAGCTGGGGAGGGAGCGGAGCCAGGCTGCGCCATGCCCCGCCCCTACCCCCCTTCACCTCTCCCAGCAGCTGCTGCACTGTCCCCCAGCACAATGCTGGCTGGCACTGCCCCCTCAGCTGCTGGGGAGTGCCGAAGCCGGGGGGGGGGCAGAGCCAGGCCCCCTCCCCCCAACTTCAGCTCTCCTACAGAGGAGAAAGACTGCAGTAATAAACTGGAGAGATGAGAGCCAGAGGAAAGGACTAGCTCCATTGGTTTTAAGTTACGGAAGGATAGATTTCTGTTGAACATTAGAGGGAATGTATTGAGAATGGTTTGACAATGGAATCAATTATCTAGGGAGGTGTTGGTGTCTCTTTCCCTGGATGTCTTCAAAATGAAACTAGATAGCTATGTGGTTGGGATATTCTGGCTGCATTTCTTGCATTGAATTGGCCTCTATGGCCTATGGAGCCTCATCCAACCATTATTGTATATGTCTGATTCTATATAAAATAAGGATAAGCTTCGAAGTCTGTCTTTATGACCCAGACTCTGCAGAATTCAATTTTTCTAGCAAAAATGACTTTTTTTCTCCCCCTCGAAGCCTTCAAAACCAGTGTTTACCAATAACCCTCTCCCACAAACACTGTTCAATGTATATACACACAGAATTCCCCCTATTTCAAAAGCCATAACATTTCCAGTCATATTTTGCAGGAGGGAGGTGGGCAGAATTGACTCCAAGACTGCAATTGCTTACTCAGTGGAAAAACCTGCTTTTAATGAATTTTTGTTCCCTAATCCTTTTCAAGAGTTTACATGTCTTGCTTTTCTTTAGTGGAGCTTTGGGCACCATATGTGGTTTGCCACCCTGTTCTTCAGCCTTCGCAATAGTGCTGCAATGTAGATTAAGCTTAGAAAGAAGGGGCTCACCCAAGGAGCCCCTGGTGGCACAGTGGCTTAAACCTTTGTGCCGGCAGGAATGAAGACCCGACAAGTCGCAGGTTCAAATCCAGGGAGAGCGCAGATGAGCTCCTTCTGTCAGCTCCACCTCCCCATCAGGCCAGGATTACCCATAAGGCCAACCTAGGGGTGCAAGCCGGGGGGGGGGGGGCGGATCATGGACCAAAAAATAAAAACAAAAACGTTGAAACAAATAAAAACGCAACGCGCATGGAGATGAGGAAGGAAGGATACCGGAGGTCCTCCTTTTCGGTGGCGCCCCTGCCCCTTCCTGAATACCAGCTCCTGCCTCTACTATTGTTGCGCAAACGGCATATGTGCAGGGGCTCTCGACACTGGTGTCGACGTTGACAGAAGGAACAATTAACTCCCTCAATGCTGACAGCATCCACTTGCTGGCTCCTTCAGTGCAAGTACAGGAAACTCAATTGCGCAGTCTGCGCATGCCCTAACACCATGAAAGCTGGTATTCCTCCTCCAACATAAGGAGGAGACTCTTCCTTACTGGAGAGAGAAGCGCAACTGCCGGCTACGGCACATGCACAAACCCCAGTACAGGAGAGAAGCCCAACGCGACAAGCCCCGGTATCGGGGAGAAGCGCAGCATCGGTACAGCTGCTGACTACAACGCATGCGCAATCCCTGATACCGGGTAGGAGCCAAGTGCCTCAAGCCCCGGCATTGGGGAGGAGGCTTCTCCCCCCATGCCTACATCCATAGTGCCTGTCAAGAGGGAAACTCCTGTGGCGGACCTAGTGGGGCCACACTGGGAGAGCTGGATGCAGGGCCCTAAGGGGGACGAGCGGATGAAAGGATGTGGGGGTGCGGTAGAGGTTGGCTTAAAGGGGGCGTAATTCCAAAGTGTGGCCTAGGGCGCAAAAAGGTGTTAATCCGGGCCTGCTCCCCATGCGGAGACATAAGAGAAACCTCCCACAATGATGGTAAAACATCAAAAAACATCTGGGCGTCCCCTGGGCAACATCCTTGCAGACGGCTAATTCTCTCACACCAGAAGCAACTTGAAGTTTCTCAAGTCGCTCCTTACACAGAAAAATAAATAAAATAAAACCAAGGCTGAGTCGGGATTTGATCCCACATTGGCTCTGAGATCACTCTGCAATAGCTTTCAACTGGCATGTTTCTCACCTATGTACTTTCACCTTAATTACATGTTGTGCAGATTTTATACATCTGAAAACGAAGCCTTGCTCCTTTTTCTTTCAGCCTTCAGAAAAGAAACAGTTAACTGAGGCTATAGCCTGTTTGCTTGTATGCAGCTGCTGGTAATTGTGTACAACAGTCAATGAATGATTATATGACTGCGTCAGTTGAGAACAATTGAACATTTATTAGTGTAAGTAGAATGGGCTTGGTGGTATTCCCAGTAATCATTGAACCGTGGGGATAATTGCTGTCATAAATAGGGTTGACCTGAGGAGAGGGTTTGCTTGTTTGTTTGTTTTTGCCTTTGCTCTCTTCTTAATTGTATATGTCACTGTCTTGTACTAAACCCTCTCTCCACTTGGGCAGAGTCTATCAGCCTTTTATTACTGTCAGTGAATGAGCTGTGGGCATTTAGCTCAGAAATTCAAAAAACCCATTGTGTTTCGAGATAATATAAATTGCCCACAATTTTTTTTTTAAAAAAACAAAAACGGAATCATTTGAGATCTTCTTTTTCCGCTTCTTCTTGAACTGCAGATAAGCCAACCTGAAAGCAAACTAGCTGCAATCTGAATTATTTTGTAAGCGGCACCTGATTTGCATTGCTCAGGCACAGACTGTGAGTAGGTGTTGCCATGTAAATGTCTGCATATATGAAGCAAGACGCTTTTGCAGAGTCACTGATGAGCTATCGATTGCTATCATGCTCTTCTGGCAGGACCGGTAACCACTTTGTTTGCATTATAGATTGACTAATGGCTGAAAGATATATTATACATGCCTCCTTTTTTCCTGACCACAAGAGAACGAAATAGTAGCATTAGTGATATCTTATCTAATCAATGACTTGCATCCGTACTTTTGAGAATAACAGTGCACATTTGTGTGTGCATATATGGGCCTTCAAATCAGATGCCAAATTGTAATTTTTAAGCTAAGTAAACCTTGGTTATTACTTGGATGGGAGACCACCAATGAATACCAGGTGCTTTGGGCTATATTTCAGAGGAAGGAACTAGCAAAACTACCAGAGTATTCCTTGTCTAAGAAAGCCCTTTATTTTATTTTATTGCACCAGAAGCAGCTTGGGAAACTGCAAGTCGCTTCTGGTGTGAGAGAATTTGCCGTCTGCAAGGACATTGCCCAGGGGATGCCAGGATGTTTTACGATCCTGTGGGAGGTTTCTCTCATGTCCCCACATGGGAAGCTGGAGTTGATAGGTGGGGATTCGAACCTCTGACTTTCAGGTCAGCAGTCCAGCCGACACAAGTGTTTAACCCGTTGCGCCACTGTGGCTCCTAGAAAGCCCTATGAAATGGCAGCAACTTGAGAAACATCTTATTTCTTCTGTTTCACTTGTTAGAAACATAGAGTTGGGAGAGCCCACAAGGACCATCCAGTCCAGACTCCTGCCATGCAGGAAAATACAATCAAAAGCAGTCCCAACAGATAGCCATCCAACCTCTGCTTAAAAGTCGACTCCAGCACACTCCAAGGCAGCACATTCCACTGCCAAACAGCTCTCACCATCAGGAAGTTCTTCCTAATGTTTAGGTGGAATATTTTTTCCTGCTATTTGAATCCATTGCTCCATGTCCTAGTCTCCAGAGCAGCAGAAAACAAGCTTGCCTCCTCCTCAATATGACATCCTTTCAAATATTTAAACATGGATATCATGTCTTCTCTTAGCCATAACATACCCAGCCCCATAACCTGTTCCTCAAAGGGCTTGGCTTCCAAATCAGTCTCAGTTGTGAGAAACTCAATCCCTACAAAACAGAATAGGAAATAAACGAGCAGAAATGAGCACAAGCATACCCGAGTACAAAATTGTTTTCTGTACCTTATGACAGTGGGATAAAATAAAACTGCAGTCCTGTACACACACACACACACACACAATTTCTGAATAGATAAGCATAGAAACGCAAAGTCAGTGAACAACACGGAATGTTGCATTCAGTACAATTTAACAATAGCTTACTTTTCCCTTATTGGTTGCACAGAGTGTGACACCCAGTTGCTACGTTAGACGCCACTTATTTTACTAGACTACTTTTAAACATTTAAAGGGATCTTGTAGCACTTTGGAGACTGAGAAAAAAAAATCTAGCATAAGTTTTGGTGGACTCAGCTGATGAAATGGATTAGAATCCACACAAGCTCACTATATGTTAATTTTTTACCTCCCAGGTCTCAAAAGGGCTGCAGGAGTCTTTCATATTGTTTTATGCAGAAATGGACTAATACATCTATGTCTTTGAATAGACTATTGTAAATTACTCAGCAATTTAAGTGATACACCCACTCTTATTAGAAAACTAGTTTGAGAGCTATGGAGAAATTCCATAACAACTAGAATTGCTCCAGGTTAGAACTGTTGCCTACTTCTGACCTGGGAGGATTAAAGCATAAGTGGATTTCCACATGTGATGGCATGGATCAAAGAAGGGAGAAGTATAGTACAATCTCTATATCTGTGGGGGATATGTTCCAAAATGCACTGTGGATACTTGAAAACATGGATAATATGAATCCTATATTTTGACTATACTTGGGGCAGAAGTAGAGTAACCCTGGAGGACATAGGGAGGCTCACAAACTCTTCCAATGGGGTATAGCTTTTGGAACATGGGTAAGTGAAAACATGGATATCAAATCTGAGGATAAATGGCCTTTCCCCATTTAGGTTTCTCATTCAACAAGATTGACTACCAGACAATACTGGAGATAGTGCAGTTAGTGGTCTAGGCATGAAGGCAAATGCCTAATTGCAAGTCAGGAAAGCTAAGCACAAATGTGGACATGTACAACATGTGAATCAAAGGCATTAGAAAAGCCCTGCTGGATCAGACTAAAGGCACATTATATCTAACATTCTGTTCCCATGGTTGCCAGTTAGATGCTTACAGGAAGCCCAGAAGCAAGTATTGAGTTCAACAACCCTTTCCTGTTCATGTTCCCCAGAAACTCTGTTTGAAGCACACAGTGATACTACTGATAATATAAGGCCATCGTAACTAGTGATCATTGACCATCTTATTGTCCATGAAGGACATGTAGATTATTGGTTATTCTAAGAAACAAACAAACAAAATAATGTTTATCAAGTCTTTTGATTTAAGAATGTTTATCAAATCTCTGACAATGCACCATACGTCTTCAGCTTTACAAATCATGTATGGTGTAGGCCTCCCAAACGTTCAAAACAAATTAACATCTCATGGGCAACATAAATTACTGTTCATAGTTTGATAATTTTGGAGAAGAGTTTGCAAAATAAGACAGATCTGCAGTACTAGTAGTCCTCAAGTTACGAACATGATAGGTTCCCTAGGTTTGTTTTTAAGTTGAATTTGTATGTAAGTCGGAACAGGTACCCTTTTTAAGTGTAAGTCCAGCCACACACACACACACACATATATATATATATACATGCACAGTAGAGTCTCGCTTATCCAACATAAACGGGCTGGCAGAACGTCGGATAAACGAAAATGTCGGATAATACGGAGTCTCCTGCTGTTACCCATCTGATGTGATGCTAGACACCTACAATACAAACAGCAGGGACTCAAAGGGTTAAGGCAAGGCAATGTCTCGGGGCTGGAGTGGCCCAGCAGGAAGTGCCTGGAAGTGCAGAAGAGAATGGAAATCATAGAGGGAAAGAGGGAGGGCACTTCTGCTTCTGGTCCTGCCTCTTTTCCCCCTTTCCTCCCTCCTCCTCCTCCTCCTCCTCCTTGTCTTGCCTTTTTCACTTATTGGGAATGGAGAGAGAGAGAGTTGGGGGTTGCTTATCTATCCTTAATTGTAGGATAAAAAGGGGGCGTTGGAGTCTGATAAGAGCATCGGATAAGATGGAATGTTGGAAAAGTGAAAGTTGGATAAGCGAGGCTACTGTACAGTATATGCACGTTGGATAGCATAGGGAAGAGTTAACATCCCTGTGGTGTTTGTTTTGCTGTCTGTGCCCCTGTTCAGAAGATTTCACCTCACTTTCTGTTCCTGTGATAATTCGGTTTGGGAAAAAATGGTTAGTTGTGGAAACAAGGTTTGGCGAAAAAGCTCAAGTGGAAACTCCTTTTCCCCATGATAACACTTCAGGAGTTAATTTCCCTTCTGAGGGGCAGATCTTACCCCAGTTCTTAACTATGAGATGTTTGTAAGTGAGATGCTTGAAACTCAAGGACTGCCTGTATATTTTTATTATGCTATTAATCAAGCACAAGGCTGTTGTTGTATCTCTACTCAGATGGAGTATGTCCAGAGGCTATAATCCTGATGAAACCGCTGCTTGCAATCTGCTGTCACAAGCAAACATTTTTGTGACTTTATCTTTGAACTGTCAGGGGTTGCACCATCAAAGACTGCTGAATTCCAGTGCCTCAACCCTTCAGGTTTGTGATTCAGCCTACTTCTGTCCTATGAAAAATGACAAGATCCCTAACAATGTGTCATATGGAACTGACTACCAAACCACAAGGCCTTTCAGTACATTCTGACTGACCAGACAAGTCAGAGAAAGACTGGGAAAAACTATGATTTGTTGTTTTTCTGCTGATTCCTTTCGATCTGTGGTCTTAAAGAATAGCTTTGTTAATTTCAGCTCTGGCAAGAATGGTTACAGAGCGGTTTTCTATCCTAAGCGTATGAAACATAATTAAGCACAATTATAACACAGAGACATCATTTTCAGTAGACATTATTAAGTACAGTATGTAAAAAAAGGGAAAAGAATCAAGCCTAGTTCAGCCAGAACATATTTGCAAATCTTTTATCAGGTTCACAGGAGTCTTATAACCCAAGGCACTGAGGAAAAAATTAATTAAACACTGTTCCTAAACATCAGAAGGAAAATAAAGAATGGAAAATTAAATTAATGTTTAGCAGTCTGTAAATCCCGAGCATTCTAATAAAACTCACCCTCTTTACTACCTAGCAAACACAGTGACAATTTTAATTGAATGACAAAGAGAAAGACATCTTTGCTAGTGAAAATCTCCCACATTTTCGTTAGCAAATATATCACACAGAAAAGGTAGCTGTAGCAGGTACTAAGAAGAGAGGATTTAATGCAAGAAGGTAAGACTGGCCTTAACAATAGGCAAAATGAGGCAACTGCCTCACACAACAGATGCTGAGCAATAGGAATGTTGGAGTCTAGTGCAAAGTAGGCACCATGCAACCTTTCTTATACTTCATATGTCAAACTACTCATTTCCTGTCCAGCAGAGCATGTTGTCCTCTTTCTAGTTTGTTTATTTATTTATCGTATCAGGAGCAAACCAAGGGCACAGTTGTAATGTATTTTTAAAAACTTGGCAATTATAGTAAATGTCATTTCACCAGAAGCTGGCCATTTCGAGTGCCTCTGGTGTTGCTATAAAGAGGTCCACCAATGTGCATATGGCAGGGCTCAGACTGCATTGTAATAGGTGGTCTGTGGTTTGCTTTTTTCCACACTTGCATGTCGTGGACTCCACTTTGTGGCCCCTCCTCCCAGTGCTGAAATAAGACACAACTGCAATTGCAGACAGCTTCTACATACAATAGGAGAGTGAGGGCAGGGTCAGCACTACCATCAGATTGGAGTGAAACATGTGACAGATGCTGAGGCTTTCAGTTTAAGGGCTTTCCATGTCAACTGGCACTCCTTCATATTGGTAAATGCCCCTGTAAACCTTGTGATTGTTATAAGGTAAAATGGGTAAACATTTCATTTTTTATGTTACTTACAAACTTGTTACACTAATACTAGGCCAGAGCATGTATAACATATTCCCTTTGATATAACAAAAATCCATTTTTTTTAAAAAAGCATTTGAAACAGATAAATTGGCCTATTCATTGTAACTCTGGCCAAATTCTAAGAGGGGAGAAATCAATATAGTACCTGTTGAATTGCTGCAACTCAGTAATCAAATTTAAACTCCAATGAATAAACTACCCTCAGCCAACTGTATCCATAGATTCTTTGTCCACAGATTCAACCATCCATGGCTTGAAAAAAATCCAAAAATTAAATCTTGATTTTGCCATTTTACACCAGGAATGAAATTTTACTATGGGGCTTGAGCATCCTTGGATTTTTCTATCCATAAGGGTTCTGGAATCAAATCCCAGCAGATACACAGGGACTACTGTATTTCTTATCCTTTTTGTCTCAATATCAACTTCTATCTTACCTCTCTTTCAAAAATATTTTCTGAGTAAAAATTATAGAAGGAGCTTGTTCTATCAGATAGTTCATCTCACCATTAAATCAGGGTAATAGGCGTGGGCCTATAATAATAGTTAAAAGCTGCAAATTAAAATAATGTTCTTGTTCCTAACATTCTGGCTTGATACATTCTAGATACTGTATATATCATTTTATTTATTTAAATTATAGGCCACTCTTCTCCTACAGGGAAACTAAAGCAGCTTACACATTAAAACTTTAAAACTGTACATAAATCTAATATAGCTAAACCTACCTTTAATGTAATTTTTTTTTAAAAAAAATTTTTTAAACAGTCCACGTTGTTTTGAGGATTTTAATGGGGGTCCCGATCCTTTTTATGGGAGCCTCCTGAATTTAGGAGGACAGACATCCGTTTTCAATCTGGGAAGCTGAAAGATTCATTTTCTATCCGGCCCATTATGGGGACGACGACTTCCCAGCCCCCCCCCCCCCCCGTCATTTTAGTCATTGTTTGTCCTGATATCCTTCATTAAGACCTGGATTAAAAGCAACAGAGTTAAAACTCTTTCTGCAATCTTTTCCCTTCTGTCTGTAAAGGGATACCAGGTTTACTGTTTAGTTAAAGCTGTTTCTACTCCAGAGGACATAGGCACTACAGGTACGTGCTGCGTTCTCTCCCTGCAGCACACAGCTTTCCAAGGCATTTTAAGGAGGCTTCCCCACTTGTCAAGGAAGGAAGAGCGATTGACCTGGAGCTATCCTACCCTGGACTTCCTTTAAAAAGCTCTCTCTTTTCTCTTGATTTGCAGATCCTGGAGTAGTGCCTTTTCCTTCCCTGCGTTTTCCTTCTAGTGGCTGCCTCCCTCCCAAACTCCACTTCTAACCAAAGGCAGACGGTTTTTGACAGCCACTGTTCTGTTGTGGCTGAAGAAAGCATGGAGGCTGAGCCCTTGCCATTATAGTCAGTTGAACAAACCAGATCAGCTACATCAGCTGAAAGAAACCAGCCAAATTGAATCTATGCACAAGCCTAATGTGTAGTTGAATCTGTGGATATCTGTGCGTATGGAGAGATCACTGTTTTCAGTATTAGAGTCAGTCATTACAAAATTTAGAGTAATCAAAGCTCTCCAACCAGCAAAAAATCCCCCACAAAATTAATTTAAAATGCAGAATTTAGAATGTCAAAGCAAAGGAAAATGTTGGTGCAAAATATTTTTCTTAGAACAAAAAATATGATGGCAGAACATGTCCAAGCCATGTATTTGGTTCATTTTATAGGGTATTCCAAAGTGAGATCACCACAAAGAAAGCCTTCTCTTTTACACATAATGGTAGTCAGGGATAGACCTATACTGAAGATCTTAATGCTTAGACTTTTGGAGCTTTAGTAGCGATAACCAGAATCTTGAACTCCTGGGATAGGGAAACAGATTGGTGTTCCACATAATGTAAATGTGTCTTAACTGGTAAACACATATTACAATAAGCTGCCCATTTTTTTCTTTCCCCTTTGGTTTCAACTGATTATTGTATGTACTGGCGTACTAGACGACTGGGGGTATAAGACGACCCCCCAACTTTTCCATCTAAAATTGAGTGTTTAGGATATACTCGCCGTATAATACCACTCCTCTTTTTTGTAGTAGCTTGAGAGAGCTTTCTTCTCTCCAGGCTTGAGGGTTGTCTTCTGCCAGAGGCGCATGATGAGGCAAATGGCAGCATAGGCCTGCGGCAGCTGCGCAAACAGCCCAGCGGTCTCCATGGCAATGCAGCTTGCCGCTCCTCCTCCCTGCGCCCTCCCTCCCTGCGCCCTCCTCTTCCCTCCCTCCTTCCTTTCCTCCTCCTCCAGCAGGAGGGCAGCTGCCCGCCTCCTCCACCCTCGGCATCCCGAGCGGCATGGCCTGAGGAGGAAAAGGAAGAGGAGGGCGAAGGTAGGGACCACGTGGGGAGGAGAAGCGGCAAGCCACATTGCCGTGGAGACCATTGGGCTCTCCTGCCGCCGCCAGCCTAGTGCTGGCTCTGACTCGATCTGGGTCTCCGGCTGAAGACGACCCTCAAGCCTGGAGTGAAGAAAGCTCTCCTCCTCCTCAGTTGCTGGCGGCAGTGGGACAGCCCAGCAGTTTCCATGGCAATGCGGCTTGCCCCTCCTACTCCCCCCCTTCCTTAGCCGTAGCCGTAGTTTCCGGCTCTCAAGACTGCCTCAGCGAACCCATCCGCAGGAAGATGACGCAGGAAGTCGTCATGCGCAGGTGTGTCCTTGGGCCCAAGGCAAACGGGGCTGCGCATTATTTATTTATTTATTTCGTTCGGCTTCTATGCCGCCACTCCCGGCGGGCTCGGGGCGGCTCACAACACCGAGAAACACATCAAAGAAACAGCACAGAATAAAAACAGGGCATAAAAACATCATTAAAATATCACTAAAATAGCATAATAAAACACAACAGTAAAAACAGCGACCTGGAGTATGAGTCTCTTCAACAGGGGGTGCATAGCACTAGGACCTGGAAGGCGAGCTGGAACAGGTGGGTCTTGCACGCCCGCCTGAAGGGGAGCAGGTCATGGATGGCACGCGTATCTGCTGGAAGGGCATTCCAGAGCGTTGGTGCAATCACCGAGAATGCCCTTCAGCGGGTGGACGTGAGTTTGGCAGCCTTTGCGGAGGGGACAGCCAGAAGGTTAGTATCCTCGGAGCGAAGTGATCTCATAGGGCAGTATGGGGAGAGATGGTCCCTCAGATACGCTGGCCCCAGGCCGTGTAAGGCCTTAAAGGTAAGAACCAACACCTTGAAGGCTCAATTGGCAGCCAGTGCAGATCCTGCAAAATAGGTGTTATGTGGCAACCTGCTGGGGTGCCAGACAGGAGCCGGGCGGCAGTGTTCTGCACCAGCTTGAGCTTGAGCTTCCGGGTCACCGACAGGGGAAGGCCAATGTAGAGCGTGTTACAGTAATCCAGTGTCGAGATGACCGTGGCTTGGATCACCGTGGCCAGGTCGTTACGGGGTAGGTAGGGGGCCAGCCTCCTTGTTTGTCTAAGATGGTAAAACGCAAGCTTGCTGACCGCAGAGACCTGGGTCTCCATGGTCAGCTGGGAGTCCAAATGGACCCCCAGGCTCTTTACGAAAGGTGATGGGCATAATGCCACACCGTCCAGGGTCGGAAGCTGGACATCCCCACCACCCGGGCGGCCCAGCCACAAGATCTCCGTCTTCACCTGATTCACCCTCAACCTAGCGGCTCGCAGCCATCCAGTAACGGCTTCGAGGCAACGTTGGAAATTATCGGGGACAGATCCAGGCCTGCCCTCCATCCTCAGAATGAGCTGGGTGTCATCCGCATACTGGTGACACTCAAGCCCATAACTCCGCACCAGCTGTGCAAGCGGCTGCATGTAGATGTTAAATAAAAGAGGGGAAAGAATGGCCCCCTGCGGCACTCCACAAACTAATGGGGAGGTCTCAGAGACTACCTCACCCCTCCTCACACGCTGAGACCGCTGATGGAGGAAGGAGGTCAGCCATTTCAGGACTGTCCCCCTCGCTCCAGCCATGGCCAGGCAGTGGATCAAAAGATTGTGGTCGACCGTGTCAAACGCTGCCGTGAGGTCCAATAACACGAGCAGCGCAGACCCGCCTTGGTCGAGCTGGCAGCGGAGTTGATCTGTGATGGAGACCTGGACCGTCTCCGTCCCATGCCCCGAGCGGAAGCCGGACTGGAAGGGGTCTAGCCATGTTGCATCATCTAAGAAGGACTGCAACTGCTCCATTGCTGCCCTCTCAACTACCTTCCCCAGGTACGAAAGATTCGACACTGGTCGGTAGTTGGAGGGAACCGCAGGGTCTAATGACGGTTTTTTCAGCAACGGAGCTACCACCGCCTCTTTTAAGCACTATGGAAAAACTTCTTGCTCAAGGGAGCTATTTACGATGTTCAACAGAGGCCCACGTAACCCCTCCAGGCAGGATCTAACAAGCCAGGAGGGGCATGGGTCGAGGGAGCAGGTGGTAGGCCTAGTTGCAGCCACAATCTTATCAACAGCATCTGCATCCAGTGGCCGAAACCGGTCGAAGGTGGGCCCGGCGGAGGGCCACAGGGTCTCAAGCTCCCTTACTGTTAGAGGGGCTACTGCTCCTCTCGGACCATCTGCTATAGCGTCCAGGGTGGGAGGAAAGGGAGCAGAAGGAGGACACACACACTCACGCAAGGTAGCCTTCTCTCTGTGTGTGTCTCTCTGTAGTTTCCTGACTCCTGCGGCTTCCAGAATCCGGTGTGCGCTGCGGCCTGGGGCTGCGAGGAGTCGCCCAGCAGGCTGTTTCCATGGCAATACGGCCTGCCGCTCCTCCTCCCTGTGCCCTTCCTCCGCCCCCCCCCCAAGGTACGGTAGTTAGATTTTATTATTTTCTTTTAATTATTTTTACGTATTTTAATTTTATAGCCGGCGTACTAGATGATCCCCAACTTTTAATAAGATTTTTCAGGCCTAAAATGTAAACAGACCACTGGTGGAATTCAGTAGAATTAATGTCCTTGTCATTTGGAGCTGTCTTAATCTCAAAAGTTGAGCCTGCTGTGTCGAGTGACTTGCCAGTCCACTTCTCCTCCCTGTAATCACATACCCTGTCTCATTTACCACAAGATAAGTAAGCAGTGCATCTGCAGCCACGTATACAATCCATAGAGGTAAGGGCTTGCTAGGCTGAGCATTTTATTTATTTATTTATTTATTTATTTATTCAATCAATCTTATATTCCGCTCCTCCCTGCAGGCTCGGGGCGGATCACAACATACAATACAATATACAGTACATAATAAAAACATAAAAGACATACAATAAAAGACATAGCATAAAACAGACATAGCATAAAACAATTGTCTCAGTAAAAAGGTCCACAGGCGCCCATGGATTCCTTGGACATAATATTAAAACATGCCAGGCCCGACCAGATTAATTGAAGGCCAATTAATTGAAGCATAACAGACAAAGGATCAGAGACATCACAGAAGATAAGATACCAGAAGAGATGCCACTGATAGGGTAAACTCAAGAGTGGGCAATAATAATAATGATAACGATAATAACAACAGCAATAAAGGAATTAGTGTTTGTCTTCCTTTCAAACAGGAACTGGGAACCCATGACTCTCCAGATCTTATTAGATCACAAGTCTCATAATCCCTGATCACTGGTCATGTTGCCTGTTGCTCAGAGAAGGTGAACATCAACAACATCTGGAGGGCTACATATTCCCCACTTCTGCACTAAGATACATGTGGTCAAGGTGTCATGGTTCCATACCTTCTGACATTTCCCAGATGACAACTGGGACCCACATAGCCAAGCAATATTAGAGTGTGATTAAGACTACAAAAGTTATAAATGAGCAAGAAAAAACAATCTAGGAGTTGCTGCAAAAGGTTGCTCTTTTCATGAGTCCCCTCCTTCCCACTGTCCTCCGTTGAGTTGATTGAATATAGAATCATAGAGTTGGAAGAGACCACATGGCCATCTAGTCCAAGTTCTTCAAGACTCTCCAGACCGTTGATCATTTCAGTCATAAGAACATAAGAACATAAGAAGAGCCATGCTGAATCGGGCCTCAGCCCATCCAGTCCAGCATTCTGTGTCACACAGTGGCCCACCAGTTGTACACAGGGATCTCTAGCAGAAAGGAGGGCTCTCACCTGCTCCCGACCCCCCACAACCAGTACCCGGGGAAAATCCTGCCTGCCTCCATCAACACAGAGGTGGCACTTGGATGTCCATTTCAGTAACTACTGATCCCCCTCCTCTGGACACCTTCCAGCTTGTCAATATCTGTTTTGAACTGTGGTACTCAGAATTTGGCACAGTATTCCAGATGAGGTCTAACCAAAGCAGAATACAAAGGCACGTTGACTTCCCTCAATCTAGACCAGTGGTTCTCAATCTTTTTTTTTTTTTACCAGGGACCACTTTAACCAGGGATCATTCTGCAACATTAGTAACAAAAGGGTTACAAATCAGTGTTTGATAAACTTTATATTCGGTTTGATTGTTTGGGGTGCTGATTCAGAAAATTGCATTGGATAGACCACATCAGTTCTAGTTTCCGATATAAAACATATGCTTGCCCACAGAAAACAATATGTAATAAACCGTGGCACTATAAGAGGATTTCGTGAGACCAGTGTAGTAATTGTGAGGCTGCGGACCATATTTTAGTTCTTGCGGACCACTGATGGTCCATGGAACACAGGTTGGAAACCACTATACTCCTTTTGATGCCACACAAAATCCCATTGACTTTTTAGTTGCTGCATCACTGCATTACAATATAAATGGTTCTGGCTCTCTGAACTCAGTAGAAGTAAGCAAGGCTAAAGGGTGAAAATGAATGGAGGAGAAAAAATAGGGATATTTTAAAGCAGCTGAAAAATTGGGAGATTAATTGGGAATGCTAAATTGGGACAGTTGAAGAGTGTGTGGGTTCATAATTTAATAAAGGCATATTTAATTAAGAATCTTGCTGCTGCCATGGCAACATTAGAATGACAATAGCAAGCACGAGACCCATTTCAGTTACTGCAAAAATTGCTATAGAAATTAAAACACATGTAAAACAGAAGGAAAGGCCCTGTTATAATTTGGTATGTGGCCCAAGGCCTTGGGATCTTTCTTTTTCCTGTACTATTGTTCTCTTGACTCCGTGAAACCTTATAATTATATTTATGTTTTTAAACTAAAAGTTCTATATTATCAGTTGTCCAGTGATTTACATCACTAGTAGTAGATTTTATAGGAGTATTCTAGGTGGAGCATTTGTGCTTTAATGAGAGATGGTGGTGAATATGGTAATTTTCATTAATTAATTGTATTTTAACTCATAATGTTTTACAGTCACCTTATGGCCAATGTTATTATTATAAATTGCCTTTAGTAATGGGATTATTTTTGTTTGTGATTATTCCCAATGATACTAGTGCAATTTAGAGTGTCCTTAAAACTGACCATAACGTGTAAAATACTGTAATAGAATGCCCATTTTTGTTGTTTATTCATTTAGTTGCGTCTGACTCTTCGTGACCTCATGGACCAGCCCATGCCAGAGCTTGCAGTTGGCTGTCACTATCCACAACTCCTTCAGAGTCAAGCCAGTCACTTCAAGAATACCATCCATCCATCTTGCCCTTGGTCGCCCCCTCTTCCTTTTTCCTTCCATTTTCACCAGCATAATTGTCTTCTCCAAGCTTTCCTGTATTCTCATTATGCGACCAAAGCACTTAATCTTTGCATCCAACATCCTTTCTTCCAATGAGCAGCCAGGCTTTATTTCCTAAAGTATGAACTGGTTGGATCTTCTTGTGGTCCGAGGCATTCTCAGAATTTTCCTCCAGCACCACAATTCAAAAGCATCGGTCTTCCTTCGCTCAATCTTACTTATGGTCCAGCTCTCACATCCATAGGTTACTATGGGGAATACCATTGCTTTAACTATGTGGATCTTTGTTGCCAGTGTGATGTCTCTACTCTTCACTATTTTATCAAGATTGGACATTGCTCTCCTCCCAAGAAATAAACATCTTCTGATTTCCTGGCTGCAGTCTGCGTCTGCCGTAATCTTTGCACCTAGAAATACAAAGTGTCACTCCCTCCCCGTTTTCTCCCTCTATTTGTCAGTTATCAATCAGTCCGGTTGCCATAATCTTGGGTTTCTTGATTTTTAACTGCAATCCAGCTTTTGCACTTTCTTATTTTGCCTTAGTTAGAAGGCTCCTCAGCTCCTCCTTGCTTTCAGCCATCAAAGTGGTATCATCTGCATATCTAAGGTTTGGCCTTTGGCGAGTGGATATATATCCCACACTTCGTTTGTCCCAACTACAATTTCAGCCCTCAGGATGCACTTTCCCCCTGCCCTTAATGAAGGCCTACCCAATTCTTTGTTCCTTTTGAGCTTCTCCCTCAGAAACACATTCTAGTTATCTCATCTAGGATTTTATCAATTTTATTTTTAGCACATTTGGCCTGCCCCGTGTTCTATCTCTCTATCATGTTATCTTGAAGCTGCTTATTTTATTTTGTCATTTCATATGTTTATTTTGATGGTATTTTGTTTCTTTGTATTTTGTTTTGTTGTATTGTAATTTGGGGCTTGGCCTCATGTTAGCCATCCCGAGTCCTCTTTGGGAAGATGGTCACGAGGTATAAATAAAGATGATGATGATGATGATGATTATTATTATTATGGTTGTTAATGTTTCTTCCAGCAATTTTAAATCCAGCCTTGGATTCGTCAAGCCCCGCACATTGCATGATGTGTTCTACATACAAGTTGGGTGAGAGTATACAACCCTGCCATACGCCTTTCCTAATCTTGAACCAGTCTGTTGTTCCATGGTCAGTTCCCATTAAATGCCGATTAAACATGTGTGTGTGTGTTCTTTTATATATAAGGGTGTCCATGTGTTTTGGTCTCCAACTCCCAGAAATCCCAGCCAGTTTCCAAGCTGTTAGGATTTCTGGGAATTGAAGGGCCAAATCATCTGGGGACTCACAGGTTGAAAAAAGCAGCCTTTTTGTTTCTCTCCTGCTGGGATCCAAAATCTTTGAAAGGATAGAAAAGGTTTAGAACTTTCAATTTACAGTACGACAGATTGATGTAAGCACTGCAGATAGTACTAAGAAATACAAGATTACACAAAAGTTCTTTGGCTTTGTACTCTTTACACTTTTTAGAGTGTCTAGTTTTAGGCATGGATTGGAAAGAAGAAGAAAACTGCTAAGTATATTTTTCTTGTAGTTAACCTCTTTCATATCCTTGAGGCTTTTGCTCCTGTAAAGCTGTGAGGTTTTTTTTTGTACTGAATCTATCCATCCAGCGACTAACCCTCAAAATAAGAAACCATCCTCTAAAACAATCCTATGAATGAAAAAATAAGGAAAAATACCCATATTTCCTTTTCATTTCTTCTTTCCCCTTAACCTGTTTTTGTTTTACTGGCAGGATTTCATTCTCCTATGATCTTTATCCTTCTCCATTTAAAAGCATGCAAAGACCTGATGGAACTTGCTGCCCCATTAATTGAATTCCCTTTTGCCAAAGCAAAACCAGGTCATTGTTCCCTAAAGTATGGAGTTACACAAGCTTTTGGATTTATTTCATTTCATTTTTTCTCCCAGTCATACAAGGGGATTTCAATTCCGCTCCACATGCACCTATTGGGTTACTGTTATTTCAAAGGGCAAACAATAATGGAATATCTGATTACTTTTCAAGCATCAATTAAACAAAAGGCTACCTGGTAACGTGGTAAAGAGTGGGTTTTTCGAAGAAACATTTTCAACAAACAACTCTATTGGGAACACAATTTTTTCTTCTAAAGAATGAGACACAGACTCATAAAGAATAGTCTAGGAAGGATAAAGATCAGAGATGTCCTTTGATACAGGGATATTTAAAAGCATAAAATAACATTTTATTGTGGCATAAAATGCAGAATGAACTCAGTAATGCATAAGAAATGAGTAGGCAAAGGAGTGGAAAGATATACAGAATTTATGGGTACCACAGTTAAATTTTTACTTGGTCAGTTGCACAAGTAATATTTACCCTCCTTGGGTTGCTTTGAAAAACCAACTTAATGCCATAGACACTAGGCCTAGGACTGATAATTATCTTTCTTATCATAGAGGAGAGCAATGTTCAAAGACTTACATTTTCTGGACTTAAAAGAGAAGCATTATATGGTCATTTAGACCTTAATTTCTTTGTTTTCTGGTCCCCTCTGTTTGCCCATTTCTGCCTTTAAAATTTTTCCAGAGGGATAGTTATGATAGTACAATCTTTTAAACACATTTTATTTAGCACACTTTTTTTAATTGACTGCAGTCTATTCCATGAGATGCATGGAGTAGGTTGATAGATTTCCACTCTGAACAAATGTGCAGGGAAAGATAGATAGCTACTGTTGTAGAATAAACCACAATGAGTTGGTTGACCTGGGATGGTATCTAGCCACCCCACCCTCGATGGAAAGCCTGAGAGATACATAGTGATCTTGCCAACATTTTTCTTCTGAAACATGCAACATGTACTTTTAACAACTGTCTTAAAGAAAAAGAAGAGAAGAAGTGAATCCTCCCTCTTGTACTCCCTTAAACCACGGAGTACATCTGGGGAGGCCCTGCTCTCAGTCTCACCTCCCTTGTAAGTGCGATTGGCTGAGACAAAAGACAGGGCCTTCTCAGTGGTGGCCCCTCAGCTGTGGAACACCCTGCAAGATAGTTAAAATGTGGCTTTGTGACCAAGCCTTTAGAAAACTTGTGCAATAGATAGACTTGGAAAAATGTGCAATGACCATTGGAACGGCCCGGATTACACTCGTGGATTACATGTTCAACTCTGAATGTATTGTCTTTTAATGTTTTAATTGTTTTTAGTGTATTTTAAAATTCTATTTTAATATTTATTTAAGTGTACATTGTGGTTTTAAGGCATCGAATCATTGCCTGTATGTAAAGTCACCTAGAGTCCCCTCCGGGATGAGAAAGGCGGGGTAGAAATGTTGTAAATAAATAAATAAATACTATATATAGATATAGATAGATAGATAGATAGATAGCAGATTTCTATTAGAATTGCATCCCTTCAGAATCAGTCAGTTGCTCCTGCGGTTCATCTATACCAGGGCTGTCCAACATCTTTTGGGCCAAGGGCCGGAGTCCTGGCCACTGATGACCTGGGGGGCCGGAGCAGGGGCGGGCCGCTCCTGACGGCGTGCTGACGTCACCACGTCTGACATCACGCCGCCGTCCTGCGCAGCCCGCCCCTTTTTGGCGAGGCTTGCTGACGTCACCAAGCCCCGCCGAAAAGGGGCGGGCCGTGCAGGACGCCGGCGTGGTGACGTCAGACGTGGTGACGTCAGCACGCCGTCAGGAGCGGCCCGCCCCCCGCCTCCCTCCCTCCTACAGTGACAGCCAGGGTGGCAGAACCGGCGATTTCTCTCGGTTCTGCTGCCCCAGCTGAGGCTGTAAGAGGAAGGGCAAAGCCGAGGAGAACCCTCCTCCTCAGCTTCGCCCTTCCAGCTAAAGGCACACGCCAGCCTCAGAAGCAGCGATTTCCCGCTTCCGAGGCTGGCGTGGGCCTTTAGCTGGAAGGGCAAAGCTGAGGAGGGCTCTGCTTGGCTTTGCCCTTCCTCTTAAAGGGACACGCCAGCCTTGGAAGCGGGAAATCGCTGCTTCTGAGGCTGGCGTGTCCCTTTAAGAGGAAGGGCAAAGCCAAGCAGAGCCCTCCTCAGCTTCGCCCTTCCAGCTAAAGGGACACGCCAGCCTCGGAAGCAGCAATTTCTCCGCTTCCGAGGCTGGCGTGTCCCTTCAAGAGGAAGGGCAAAGCCAAGCAGAGCCCTCCTCAGCTTTGCCCTTCCAGCTAAAGGGACACGCCAGCCTCGGAAGCGGGAAATCGCTGCTTCTGAGGCTGGCGTGTGCCTTTAGCTGGAAGGGCGGCTGAGGAGAGCTCTCCATGGCTTCACCCTTCCAGTTAAAGGGACACGCCCCCCTCAGAAGCCGCCATTTCCCCGCTTCTGAGGCTGGCGTGTCCCTTTAGCTGGAAGGGCAAAGCCGAGGAGAGCCCTCCTCAGCTTCGCCCTTCCAGCTAACGCCTGACGTCACCCAGGCCCGCCCCCCGGAGATCGAATTTTTTTTAAATTTTTTTTTGCAGGGTAGGCGGGGGCCGTAGGGAAGGGGCTGGGGGCCGTATACCGCCCCAGGGCCGCCAGTTGGACAGCCCTGATCTATACTAAAGAATTAATGCAGTTCAACACTGCTGTAACTGCTATGATTCAATGCCATAGAATCCTGGGAGCTGCAGTTTTTAAGCTTTTTAGCGTTCTCTGCCAATGAGTACTAGTGTCCCAACAAATAACAAATCCCAGGATTCCATAGCATTGAACTATGGCAGTTAAAGCAGTGTCAAACCACATTAATTCCTAAATGCAAATTATGTAGCCTTCTTCTAGTGACCCAAAACTGAAAATGGAATGCAGGGCATTTTAAAACAACATGTATTTTTTCAAACAGTAGCAACAATTAAAAGACCTCCCCACCCTCTTTCTTTGCATTAGCCTTAGGTTAAACCTAAAGTAAATTATTGCTCCCTGGAGAACTAATCCTGAGTAAAC